>JAHRHZ010000009.1:13859769-13880355 GCA_024137785.1 Ginglymostoma cirratum | reverse complement strand
GTGTGTGTGGGTGTGTGTGTGTGGGTGGGAGTGGGTGTGGTTGTGTGAGTGTGTGTGTGTGTGGGGATGTGTGTTTGTGTGTGTGGGTGGGCATGTGTGCGTGGGGCTGTGGGTGGGTGGGAGTATGTGTGTGTGGGTGGGTGTGTGTGCGTGTGAGAGTGTGCGTGTGTGTGGGTGTGTGTGTGTGGGTGTGTGTTTGTGTGTGTGGGTGGGTGTGGGTGTGGGTGTGGGTGTGGGTGTGTGGGTGTGTGTGTGTGTCTGGGTGTGTGTTTGTGTGTGTGGGTGTGGGTGTGTGAGTGTGTGTGTGTGTGGGGATGTGTGTTTGTGTGTGTGGGTGGGCATGTGTGCGTGGGGGTGTGGATGGGTGTGTGTGCGTGTGAGAGTGTGTGTGTGTTTCTGGGTGTGTGTGTGTGTAAGTGCTTCTTTGTGGCGAGCGAGTGAAGGCTATGTTGGGAGATTTGACATCCTTCTCTAACATTATGTGTACTCTCCTTGAAATCCCAAAATTGGAGTGAATTTAATCCAGTTTAAACTGCACCTTTGTCATTGTTTTTGTTGAAGAGATCTGTTCTTTGTTCACTAAAGATGGTTATCCAGGATAAACTGGATTGCTGGGACTGTTTGCATTTCTTAATTTCAAGGGCTTTTTCTCAAAAAAAAACCCTTATTCAGATACTCAAATTGCCATGTTTGGATCCTATGTTTCCTAGAGTATTAATATCAAGCCATAAAATTATAATTTCAGCAGAAACTCATCCTATCCAAGTTTTACTAACCATGGACACTCGCACCCAATTTACAGCAAGCCATCACCATTATCCTGGCACTTTTGAAATGCCCTGGCATTGAGTTTAATGCACTGCAAAAACTCACCAGGTGTCCTCCAACGGCACCTTCCAAACCCATGACCACTTCTACCTAGAAGGACAAAGGCACCAGATACAGCAGAACACCACCTGTAACTTCCTCTCCAAACCACTCACCAACCTGACTTGGAAATATATTGCATTTCCTTCACTGATGCTGGGTCAAAATTCTAGAACTCCCTCCCTAATGTCACTGTGGATCTTTAATATGGGGACTGTTCAAGAAAACAGTTCAGCACCAACTTCTCAAAGGCAACTTGGGACGGGTAATAAATACTGGCACAGCCAACGATACTCACATCCCGTGCGCACATATATAAAAAAAAAATCTGCAGATTGATGGCTAAAATGAGTCTCCCAGAAAGCTATTAGATGAAGCATCCCACCATGTCCTTCTCACGCTCTCTCAGCTGATTCACACAGGAATAGAACTAAACATTTGAAAACCACAAGTGCTTTTTCCAAAGTTTTCTGTTAATATCTCTACTGTTCTCATTTTGGCAAATATATGTGAGAGCAGCACAGGGCCATTAAAAAAAAACTTAAGAATGAATCAAAGATAACATTGTTTCACAAACAGGAAAACTACAACACAATCCCCTGCAAAGCAAGCCCTTAGAAGATGTGAATCAATGTCATAAATATCTTTGTTCCTCATTCAATTCAAACCAAAATCCATCCCATTGAACCTCGATTTTCTCAACAGTCAATCTTCTGTTACTCAAACATGCAACTCCAGAAGGAAAAACAGAAACTTGAAGAAAGCTACTGTTGTGGTGCGATGGTTTTATCACCATTGCAGAGTTAAAACGTCCATGTTTGAGTCCCACCTTCCTCTGGAGTTTTATCATTATACGTCTGAATAGGTCGATTTTAAAAGAAAATGTTGCTGGATTAACCTGCAAACATTTGGGGACTACAGTCATGTTGCACAGCTCTCTCTGTAATACAGGGGGCCCGTATCACAGAGATAGTGTACACTCAGACTCTTTTTTCTTCATTCATGGGATGATGATATCACTGGCTAGGTCAGCATTTATTGCCTGTCCCTAATTGCCCAGGGTGCAAGTAAAGAGTCAGCCACATTGCTGTGGGTCGGGAGTCACATGTAGGCCAGACCAGGTGAAGATGACAGTTTCCTTCCCTAAAGGACATTAGTGAAACCAGATGGGTTTTACCCAAAAATCAACAATGGTTTTACAGTCATCGTTTGACTGTATAATCCAGAATTTCATTGGATTCAAATTCTACCGCGGTGGGAGTATGTTCATCTGTTAAAGTTTATAGATTGAAGATCATGGGTTGGCGGAGCATAATTTTGCAACAATCGCTGATATGTATGGGAAAGGAGGCTATGAAATCTCTACTCAATAACTAATCGCAGTCTGAAATACTTGCTCCAACAGCATCAACATGTGTGTATTAAGGAGCTTTTGACATTATACAATACCGCAAGATAATTCACAAAGCAATATGAAGTTCAGTAGAGAACCACATATAGACATTGTAGGATATATGATCAAAAGCTTAATCAAAAAGTTAGGTTCTGAGGAGTGTCTGGAAAGGAAAGAGAGAGACGGGCTGAGAGCATCAGTAAGACTGTAGGAGAGAGGACAACTTTAAGACAACATTTGAAGGAGAACTTCAAACAATGTATTTAGAAAGTGATAAGTATGTGAAGGATTATGGCCAGCAAATGGGGACCAGGCAAGATTAGACTTTGTTGTGGAGATACAGGCTCAAAGGGCCAAATGACCTCTTTCTTTGACAGAATGTTCCCTAATTCAACATCCCCTGTCACAGTCAGCCTGTGTACTCTACAGTCACACGGGGCTAGATTTTAACTTGCTGTCCTGACGGGACAAGAGGAGAGAAGATCACAGGGACTTAACTGGTGCTAAAAGGAGACAAGAGTTTGAAGCTTTTCATCCTAAACTTATCAGAACTAGGACTCAAGGTACAGATTTGAACAAAGAGACACTGTTTTGTACATTAGAGAGCACTGATTGGTTGGGCCATCAATGGCATGGAAGTGCAGCATGAACATTTAACTGTCAATCTTTAATTCATAGGGTAGGTAGGTACATTCTGATTGGTCATGGTGCTGCCATGGGACACAGCTGGGATTGGCTGTCTCCATGGCACCTTTTATGACAACTCAATTAACAAACAGCCTCATCTTATCCTGTAGAAAAGTCTGTACAAGTCTGTTTCTGTCATGCTAGTTCTGATAATGTGCAAAGTGAAATCTTCAACACCTTGTCTACTTTAAAATGGTTTATATTCCGTACTATGAAGTATTTATTGATATACCTGGATCACAGGGAATGAGGAGGACATAGGCAACGTCAGGGGTTTCAATGGAGGGAGGAGGTTATCTGGACATTTGGGTTCTCTCATGCCCTATGTTGGAGGCCCCATGGAAAGGGTCAATGTGTTGGCATGAATAGGAAGGATTGAAGTGGGAGTCAGGGGCCTGACAGAGCAGGTTACACATGCAGGTTCACAGGTGAGAGGCAAAGAGACCCTTACAATCCACGTCTGGGATTAGCTACCAGGTTTCTCCAGAGTCAGGAAGCCTCCGTCCAAACTGAATAACTGGGAGGCTCATAGCCTCACTCTCAGACCTAAAGTGAGAACCTGCCTTTGCAGACCAGCAATTAAATGTATTCCTGTAGGTTTTATCACAAGACCTGCTTCGACACCATTAGTTGGCTGATGCATTAATCCCCATGAGACACTGCCTTTCTATACCAATTAGAAAGCAAAAGGCCCCATCACCCAATTGGATATGCTTCAATGTCAACCCATCGTTTCCTGCTATTTTCAGGATGTTTATATCTGGCAAAGAGAAATGCTCAAATAAAATGACCAAATGACAAACATATGAATCAGACGCAAAGGCCTCTCCAACTGTTCTACCATTCAAAAGATCACGGTTGATCTGATTACACCACATTACTGCCTGGCTCCAACAAACTTTCACCCTCTTGCTGAACGAGAATCTGTCCACCTCTGTCTCAAAAATATTCAAGAACTCTTTCCACTGCCTTTTGAGGAAGAGAGGTCCAAAGATTCACAATCCTCTGATATAAGCAATTTCTGCTCATCTCAATTTTAAACAATTTTTTACTCTTAATTTAAACAGTAATACCTTGTTCTAGATTCTCCCACAGGGAGAAACTTCCTTTTCATACCCATCCCTCAGGATCCTCTCACTTGGTTCAATCAAAATACCTTGGCACAGTGGTTAGCACTGCTGCCTGACAACACCTAGGACCCAGGTTCAATCCTAGCCTCAGGCAACTATCTGTGTAGAGTTTGCACATTCTCCCTGTGTCTGTGTGTGGGTGCTCTGGTTACCTCCCACAGCCCAAAGATGTGTAGGTTAGGTGGATTGGCCATGCTAGATTTCTCCTATTGTCCAGGAATGCCTAGAAAGGGTGGATTAACTTTGGGGGATACAGGGTAGTGGGGTGAGTCTGGTCAGGGTGCTCTTTACAGAGTTGTTGGGCTGAATTGCCTTTTTCCACACTGTGTGGATTCTTCTGAACTCCAATTGATACAAACCAGCCTATCCAACCTCTCACCTTAATTAAAAAACAATTATTCCAGGTACTAGTTGAAGATACATTCTCCGAATACTTCCAATACGTTTACATCCTACCTTAAGTAAGGAGTCTAGCACTACAAATGTGCTCTCACCAATGCTGTGTATAACTGAAGCATAATCTCCCTACTCTTGCATTGAATTCTCCTCACAATAAATGCTAACATTCTACCAGCTTCATTTATGATTTGTTGCACTTGCAACACTCACCTTTTACAATTCATCCAATAGATCACCCAGATCCCTCTGCATCTCAGTCATCTACAATGTGCTCCCTCTGTCGTATCCTCATGTCCTGTTCATTTTTTTTACTTTCCTATTGATCTTCATATTATCTGCAAATTTCGCAACAATACATTTAGCCCCTTCGTCCAGATCATTTACATAGAGTCATAGAGTCATACAGCATGGAAACAGCCCCTTATGTAAACGGTAAAATGTTTAGGCCCCAGCACTGTTCCCTGTGGCACACCACTCATTCCACCTTGCCAACCAGAAAGTGACCCACATATGCATACTTTCCTTCCTGCTGGCTAGCCAGGATTGCGCACATCAGTGTCTAGGAGATTGATCTTAATTCCTAGAGACGCCATGTGCAACTCTACTCCCTGGAGAGGATACATTATGATGAATGCCAGTTGGGTTCTTCAATGTCACAACATTCATGCTCACCTTCTTATGACTTGGGAGACAATGTAAGCATCACCACATCAGGTAAAACAACACATTTGGAGCCAAACTCACACCAGACATCTCTAAACTCACCACTGGGGTGGGGAAGTTACCTTCCAACTATAAATTCACCAGGGCACCGATGGAGACTGTCGCGCAATCTCCCCCCCCACCCCGTTTAAAACCATCATTTTCACTGCTCATGCTTACCACGTGTGTCAATGACAAGTCAGCGAAGGAGGCATAAGTTACGGAAGTGGGAGAAAGAGAATCGAGAGGGAAAACTGGAGAGGAAAGGGAAGGAGTTGCTTTGAGGAAGAGGCATGGAAACTTAAAGCAAAGAAATGGGAGATGGATAAAGGATTGGAATGAGATGAAAATGAAGAAGGGTAATTCAGCACAGAGGGGTGTAAGGAAAGGGGAACAGTGAGAAAGAGGACCAGAACTGGGATGTGAAGGAGGAGGAGGAAGGTGAAAATATTGAATCACAGAACCAAAACAGGTGTTCAGGTTCATCCGAAAAATTCACTGCACTATGACAGGATTGGTAGAGAATCTCATTATTGTGTAATACTTGCAAACACTTGAAGCATCTTTAAACTGGTCACCTTGGAGATGAAATCAATAGCTGTTTCAAAGGGCCAGCACAGGGCTGAATGGACTCCTCCTGCACCATCAGTGAAGTGTCTCCCATCTTTCTCAGTATGACAGCAACACACACGATCCACATTGTTACTATTAAAGATTGCTGACTTTTGCTTCATTGGCATCCAATGTGCTCAGGTTTATCTTGTTACAGGTTAGCACAGTCGGCCAGTGTGTGGGCCATGATAACACCAACAACATACTTCCAATTCCTGCTCCAGCTCACTTTGACTTTGGGACTTGCCTCCTCAACCTGCCCATGTGTAGAAAGCAACGGTAAACCACCAGTGACAGAGACACCTCTGGATGAAGCATCAGCAAACAAAGCTTTCTGCCAGAGCACATGTGAACAAATGACTGGGTTATGATCTGTATGCAATGTTCCTGTTGCAAGTCCCCATCAACCTCCTCGTTCTTCTCCTTTCAATATGTTTATCCTCAAGTCAGGCTCCAGTACCAGTCTCAGTGCAAGTGCCTCAGAGACATTCCAAAAATACCAAAAATTTATAAAGCCTCTTTAATAAAGGAAAAGTATTGCAAAATGCTTCAGCCAAGTGTTGAACACAAAAATGGACTCTAAGCCAATTTCTGAGACAAACAGGGGTGAGTCTTAACGAATGGCTAAAGGCGGAGAAAAAGACAAGTAGAACTTACATTTCTTTAGCACCATTCCCAACCAATGAACCACTTTTGAAGTGTTATCAGTTTGTAACATAGGAAATACTTCAGCCAGCCTACACACAGCCACCTCCCACAAACAGTAATGAGATAATGAAGCGATGATCTTTAATTGGGTTAGGGATAAATGTTTGCCCAGTTCCTTTTGTTTCCTTTGTACATACTTGGGATCTACTCTAGAGGGCAGCAGATGCATGAATATTTCTAAACCACTGCCCTGAACACAACCCAGCATGCACAGCTCACAGCGGAGGAACTGCATTGACTGCTCTACTGTGAAACCAATCATTGTCAAGAGCTTCAGCTATTCAAAATATGAATTAATGGAAAAACTCTGTTCATTCTTAGTGTCTTTCACTGTCTCCCCACTTAATCATGTCTAAGAAGTCACAAACACCATATCTACACCCTGAGGAGGATAACACTAAATAGTTTGTAACACAATGGCTTCCAATATATTCCTAAGATTAAGACCGGCATAAATTAGGTTGAATTTCCTGGAAATTTGTGCCCAGGATGCTCCCATAAATAGTAAGGGGATGACTGGTGGTCACTGTTTTAATTACCTGGGTTGCAGCACTAATATTTTAATGAATAGGGTTCGTAATCCTGAATTACCTCCGAACATATCAAATTTTAATTCCAACATGTGTGTTTTTTTAAAAGAGGCCCGACACAGCCAAACTGAATATGAATGTAAATACGATGCCTGGGTGGAGAGAGACAACCTGGAATATCACAACTGATAAAGTGTCAAGGAAGCTTCAAAGAGATGGTGTTAGATGGAAGAAATGATTACAAACTGAACTGTAATCTCCTCAGAATTACCTCAGACAGTGACCATGACAGGGGAAAATGCAGCCGATGTGGCGAAAGACCTACTTAGTTTCTACCCGTTTCAAGAATCCTGAAGAAAGGCCCTAATACAAGCCAGTTCAACCCAGATTTGTGTGTGCTAATGGAAGTGGGTATGATTCAACAACTAATGTGCTGTGATGGTCACTGTGCAAGCACCACCCACTAGTCACACCTGGACTGCAGGAAAAGGGCACTCACACTCTGAATGCTTGAAGCCAGCAAGTCAGTCAAAGGTAAGAGGACGAGGGAATTTAAATCAACCTACAAAGCCATAGATCTCAGAATTAACTGTCCAACCACCAATACCAAAAATGATAACATGCACTGTAACAGCGAATTCTAATTCTCTAATCTCGCTTCATGAATGACTCAGAGACTGACCTTCATAGATTTTTTAACTTTTACCTTTTTTTTGGACTCACTTCTTATTCTGTGTGTACGTGTGCTGTGTTAATATGTCTTCTTATGCCTACTCACCAATAAAGTTACTCTGGGTACATTTTTCACCTCGAGGCCATACAAAACTATGTGATGGTATGACATGCTACAGCATAGGGGCAACACAGTGGCTCAGTGGTTAACATTGCTGCCTCACAGCTCCAGTGATGTGGGTTCGATTTCAGCCTTGGGTGACTGTCTGTGTGGAGTTTGCACATTCTCCCTGTGTCTGCATGGGTTTTCTGGGTCCTCTGGTTTTGTCACAAAGATGTGCAGGCTAGGTGGATAGGCTCTGCTAAATTGCCCATAGTGTCCAGGGATGTGCAGGCTAGATGGATTAGCAGAGTTACAGGGATAAGTTAGGGGTGCATGGGTCTGGGTGGGATGCTGTTCAGAGGGTTGGTGTGGACTTGATGGGCTGAATGGCCTGCTTCCACACTGTAGGGATTCTACAGTACCGAGAAAAGGACCAGAGAGGGAAAAAAGAATAATCCTTATTTCTTCCAATCACCATCATTTAGATCAACACCAAAAGACAGCTGGCCTCTGCTTTATGTTCCAGTTCCTTTTTTAATTCATTCTCAGAGTGTGGGTATCAGTGGCAAGGTTGACACATATTGCACACCACTTGTTGCCCTTCAGAAAGTAGTTGTAGATGCCCTATGCCTACTGTACCTGGGAATTAGTATAACTCTGGTTTCTAAGTCAATACAAACCACAATTTTCTTACTTGGCAATTGAAGCTGCAGCTGTAACTGGCTTCTCCATCTCACCGTAAGCATGTGAAACAACTTATGAAGGGCTTGTGCTTTTACCAGAGTCTGAAACCAAGTACTTAGCAGTAAGAGTGTTCTCAAGCTCCTGTAGCTAGCTTTCTCCCTGTTCTTTTTGTTGTGCTGATAAAGTTTCAGCTTTAAGGTTTTGATGTTCTGTCTGCTGTCTGCAATCTGCTCAGGGTGACTGGATCTGGATCCAGGAATGCGAGAGCTTTAAAAAGCTGTTAACAACCATTTAACCGGGTAAAGACGAGTCTGCTTGTTTCCGATGGGATGACAGAGGGACGGGGGCTGTGACGGTGACTATGTTAGGTGGCCAGTAGTGGGACCAAAGGAGGTGGAAGGTCATGTGGTTAAAACTCTAGGAATCTGTCCAGCCCGAGTTGGCAACACTCTTACACACTCCAGGCAAAATATTTATCACACAGAATGTGGAACTGGATGAGCTACCAGGAAGAGCACAATCATTGCACATCCTCAGCCTCGTATTTTATTGAACACTATCACCGCGTTGGCTTTATTCCTGTCCTAATACAGGATTGGACTTTATTTTATGTTTCAAGCATGGGGACGAGTAGAGATCCTCTATGTGCGAGACTCCATGTTAAACCAAAATCCCAACAGACCTCCCAACACATGTTTTGGAAACAAACAGGAGGACATTAGTCCCAGACTTCCGCCAAATATTTATTCCTCAACAAACATCATTTTAAAAAAAAGCAAATAACTGTCCATTATCTTGTTAATGTTTATGGGGTCTTGCTGTGCACATGTTGGATGATGAGTATCCTAATTTACGAGTGCCCAGATTTCAAATCAGTACTGCACCAGCTGTGAAACACTTTGGAATGTTCTGTAGTGACGAAAGGCTCTATAGGAATTCAGGTTCTCTAATTTTCTCAATGCCGGGTGTGTCTCGAGTCCATCAGCCCTGGATCTGGTATAAGTCACGGAATTTAGAAGCAGAAATGTAAAAACACTTGTAAGTTCTGTGCCTTATACCCTGTCTCTCACACTATGAGAAAGGAGCTGAGTTTCGAAAGCTTGCGATTTCAAATAAACCTGTTGGACTATAACCTGGTGTCGTGTGATTTTTGACCTTGTCCACCCCAGTCCGACACCAGCACCTCCACATCATCTCTGCTAAGCTTCCTCTTTTCGAGTATTTATCCAGTTGTCTTTTGAAAATCACTATATTGTTTCCACCATGGTCTCAGACGGTGTGTTCCAGTTCAAAACAACTCTGCATTAAAACAACGCTTCTCATCCCTCCTCGAGGTTTTTTTGCCGGTTGCCTTAAATTTATGTCATCGCCCTAACCCAAGTCCTAAACCTGATCCCTACAGAAGCAGGCAGCTTTAACAAAACGGTTATGGAAGGAAGAGAGATCAAAGGACACACTGAAGGGAAACACGGCATTGGTCTAATATAGAACAATTCCCATGGGCTATGAATTTGCATCACAATCCCTGCTCATTTTAGTTCTGGTTTTATGAAAATCCCTTTTCCATCTTCTATTCATGCAGATGCTGATTAGCTTTTGTATGAGGAACAAATCTAAAGATTCATATCCAGCCAGGTTGATTGCAATAGGTTGCAGACTCCTGTCTGTTCTAAGTTCTCCCTCTGGCTGTAAGTCAGAAAGTTCAGGGTGGTCGATTTAATTTTAGTGACCAGTTGGAAGGTTTGATCTTGTCTCCGCTCTACAGCAGCACACCACAGTATCATTCTTTCTCACAAGAACAGATAAAATAACAAATCGAAGAAAGGTTTGTTTAGAAATAAACAAGCAGCTTCATTTGTAAAGCCATTTGGTAAAGGACCCCTTTAAACCATCAAACCATACGATGCATACATTATTAATTAAACAAGGAAGGATTCTGGCACGGAAACAGAAATTGCTAAAAAAAAACTCAGCAGGCCTGACCACATCTGTGGAGAGAAAGCAGAGTTAATGTTTCAGGTCCAGTGACCCTTCTTCAGAATGAATAGTGGCTAGGAAAAGGTGGCTTATGTGCTGAAGACAGGGGGTGAGAGGATAAAGGAGTATGTGATAGATGGAGCCCAGAGGGAGAGAAAGAAAGTTAGGCAGATGAAGGGATGATGATAATAAGTCAGGGAGAAAGAAAAGCTGATAACGGGGACCATAAAAGTGGGTTGGCTGTGCTGAAAGCAGCCCCATGTGATGACAGGACCTGGGATGTGGGGTCGGTAAAGGACATTGAAGAAGGTTCTCAGGCCATAACATTATTGTACTCAATATTGAGTCCTGAAGGCTGCAGGGTTCCCAAGTGGAAATACAGATGCTGTTCTTCCAGTTTGTGCTGAGCTTTGCTGGAGCAAGCCATAGATGTTGACCACGTGTGTTGAAGTGACGGGCAAAAGGAAGCTCGGGGTCTTTTTTTAGGGACAGAATGTAGGTGTTCTGCAAAGCAGTCACCCAGTCTCCGCTTCGTCTCCCCATTGTAAAGAAGACCACATTGTGAGCACTGAATACAGTAGACTAGATTGAGTGAAGTGCAGGTAAATCACTGCTTCACCTGGAAGGTCATGTCTGAGGCCTTGGACAGTGAGAAAGGAGGAAGTGAACTGGCAGGTGTTACATGTTCTGTGGTTGCAGGGGAAGGTGCTGTGGGGGGCTGGGAGGTATTGGGAGTGGAGGATGAGTGGATAAAGGTGTCCTGGAGGGAAACGTACTTTGGAATGCTGGCAAAGGAGGGGAGGGGAATATGTGTCTGGTGGTGGTGTCCCACTGGAGGTGGCAGAAAGAACGGTGAACGATACTTTGGATGTGAATGCTGGTAGGGTAGAAAGTGAGATCCAGGGTGACCATCTTGCTGTTGTGGGAGGAAACAGTGTAGGACATGACAAAGGGCCTTGTTAACCATGGTAGCAGGGGAAAATGGGTTGAGGAAAAAGGTGGACATTTCTGAAGGCCCATCCTGCAGAAATTGGCATAGAATAGATGCAATGGAGATGGAGAAACTGAGAGAATGGGATGGAGTCCTGATAGAAAGCAGGTCGTAAGGATGCAGAGTCGAGGTAACTGTGGGAGTCAGTGGGTTTGTGGTAGGTCATGGTGGCCAGCTTATCCCAGAAATGGAAACAGAGGTGTTGAGAAAGGGAAGCGAGGAGTCAGAGACGAGAGTTGAGTTAATGATGAGTTAGAAATTGGAAGCAAAATTGATAATTTTTTCCAATTCTGAACGAGACAGGGAAGCAGCATTGATGATGTCATTGATATACCGGAGAAAGAGTAATGGGTGGGGGCCTGAGTAGGACTGGAACAAGGAATGACACGCACCTTCACCTGGTATTACAGTTCTGAGGAAGGGTCACTGGACCCGAAACGTTAACTCTGATTTTCTCTTCACAGATGCCGCCAGACCTGCTGAGCTTTTCCAGCAACTGCAGCTTTTGTCCCTGATTTACAGCATCCGTGGTTTTGTTGGTTTTTAGTTAGGCATAACTGGGGCTCATGCAGGTACCCATGGCCACACCTTTGACCGGAAAAAAGTGAGAGGAGTTAAAGGAGAAGTTGTTCAGGGTGAGGACGAACTCAGTCAGGCAGAGGAGGTTGGTGTCAGTTGGGGCAGTTCTGGCCTTTTTTCCAGGAAGCAGCGGAGAGCCCTGAGACCATCCTGATGGGGGATGGACATGTAAAGAGGTTGCACGTCCATGGTGAAGAGGAAGTAGCTGAAGCCCGCAAACTGGAAACTCTGAACCTGACATAAAGCATCAAAAGTGGTCATCAGCGTTAGGCAGAACCAGTTGGTCCGTTTCCAGTATTACAGTAATGAAATCTCATTATCTGGGGACCAGTCAACGTTTCACAATTTATTTCCATATCGCATGTCTTTTAATGTATTTTTAAAACTAAACATAGCAGAAGTTCAAGCAATTCGGGAAAACGTTTGTCAGTTTGCATTCGTTGGCCCCAACTGCGGAATGTTGCATGACCCCTGCAGTTGAAAGGGATTTTGAAATCTATGGAACAAACATACTGTTGACGGCATTGCAGATAATGCTCACATTATCTTGGATATGACATTAAAGGACTTGTTACAGAATATTGGATCATATATGAGGGCAGAGTGGAACAAAGGGGTTTTTTTGTTAAGCGGACAGAGGCGTCATTTGTTTGAAATGAACAGTTTTTAGGATAAACTTAAGAGGCATATTGAGACGTTTGAGGGAATGTAAGTAATGTGGTATGTGACATTATGCTGATGTCTGTCCCACTTTTATTTGGGATGGGAAACTGAATGTATTTGCTCTTGAATTTAATGCTGTTTGATAATACATGCAACATAATTTGAGACAGTCCTCAGATTGTGCTAATGTTGGGTATATTACCTCCTTCAACAGCAGATTGTCATCTACTGCTTAATCAGCAATCCCTAACACTGAACGGTTGAATTGACTTTTTTTTATATCAGATACAGAGAAACAATACTGTTTCTTTGAAGATTAAGGCATGGCTAATTGAGGTGTTTCTGATGATTAAATAAATTGATAAGATTGATAGATTAAAACAATGCCTGGTAGGAAAGGGGCGGGGGAGTTGGTAAGGGGAGGAGGAGAGTCCAGAACAATGGGGCAGAACTTTACACTTACAACCAGCTCATTCAGAGGTGATGTCAGGACACACATCTTCACTCAAAGGAAAATCTACAATGACCACCACCCCCAGCCCAAGAAAGCTATTAAGGCTCTGGAGTCAATTGAAAACTTCAAAACTGAGACGGATAGATTATTGTAAGGTAAGTCTTCTTATAGGACCAAGGCAGGTTAAGATAGACTGCATCTGATGAAGAGTCATCTAGGCTCGAAACGTTAGCTTGCTTTCTCTCAGTGGATGCTGCCTGACCTCCTGTGATCTCCAGCATTTTTTGTTTTCAGTACAGATTCTAGCATCTGCAGTAATTTGCTCCAAGATGTAGACCATCCAGGATCTAATTGGATGGCAGAGCAGATTCGAAAGGCTGAATGGCTTCTTCGTTCACGTGGAAACCAAATCACCAGAAAAGGGAACAGTGGAAACATGTGAGTGATATTGGAACATCATTCCTTTCTATCCCTCCCTGCTCCTCTCTGCCCTCCCCACCCCCATCTGTCAATGTGATTATTTCTTGAACAAAATAATTTTTGAACTCTTCTCCAGATGTTCTCAGGTCTGTTTCTTAACCTTCACTGCTGCTGGTGTGTTCTAGCCAGTGAATCCAACAGCTGTCACCATCCTTTATTGTGTGGTTTGATTCCACATTATAAGTTCAGGTTCAAGTCTGCCTGGTTGAGGAGAAGACAAGGAACTTTCTTCACGTTTAGACTTTAAAGCAATTCTCATTCCAAATATTACTATGTATTGTAATCACAGATAAACCATGCTCTAATCTTAATCATTACATTGGATATCTTCTTTTGGCTGATCGTGTGCCTTTGTTCCGGAGACTCTATGTCATTCGAAAGTGTAGGCTGATGTAGTGGTGGACCTCAGTCCAAACCACACTCTTTATGTTCAGTGATGCACAGCTCTATGACATCATTGAAAGGTTGCTCTAGGATCCTGAAGCCCTCACACAAAAGTACTTAGATAGAATGTCAGAGTCTGACTGGGGACGAGGGAATGGTTCTTCTGGGACCAGTGGGATTTTGTGAAAGTTGTCAAAAATTTGGCCTCGGATTTTTACCATACATGTTAATGACCTGAACCAAGAAATGGAGTGTTGCACGTCCTGTTAGTAGATGACACTAATTTAGGAAGCACAACAATATGGGAAAATGGGAACATAGAAGCAGGAGTGGGCCATTCAGCCAATCGAATAGTTCCATCACTCAATTAGATCATAGCGGATCATCTACTTCAGTGCCAATTTCCTGCAGTATTTCTGTGTCCCTCAATGTCATTAATATCCAGAAATCTATTGATTTCTGTCTTGAACATGTTTCCACAGCTGTCTGAGGTGGAGGTTTCCAGAGATTCATCACCCTCGAAGTGAAGAAATTCCTTCTCATCTTGGTCTTAAATGGTCTATCTCTTATTCTGAGACTGGGTCCTCTGGTTCCATACTGTCCAGCCAGCAAATTGTCCTGCCCTGTAAGGGTTGTATAAGTATTAGCCTGGAACGGAATATAGTTATTTACCCTCTGACAGGCCCCAATATTTATGACTGAGAAGTTGAACCTGGCTTGGCGATTTTCGACTGAAATGGAAAAAATAATAATTTTCTGTTCCATGTGAGCCAAGAAAGGACGTTGGAAATCTTGGAAAAAGTCTATGGTCCAGATGTTGGAAGGTCATTCTCCAACTCAAAGCTTCAGAGAGGAGATTATGAAATTGCTGTGTTGTTTAAAGCTGCAGGAATTGATGTCTTGAGTTAAGTTTGTTGAAGGTAGGGTAGGGAAGTATGACAATGTGTAGAGTGCCCCAGAGAATGAAGGTGGATACCGAAGCATTTTAGTATTAGGGAAATAATTCCCTTCATTTAAGGTTCCAGTTGGAGTATCCCAGAGGTTACAGTCTATCCCGAAATACGTGGATGTAATCTTCAGCTAGGATTTTGCAATAAGCAAGATCCTTTGGAGTACGTGGTGACTTCGAACCCTTGTGTAAAATAAAGCTGACATTGAATCAGCAACCTCTTTCACACCTCACTCCATTTTACTGCTGCATTCATACAAGAAATGAAAGGAGCTTTATGATTTGTTGCTGAGTCCATAGTGATTGACATTGAGAAAGATAGCATGGAACATCAGCTTCTGGACACTCAAAACAGCAGAGACTAAACATAGGTGGAAGTTGTTAATGCTCACAATGAATACATTAGCTTTACTGTGCTTTTTAAATTGTTTGCAGAATTCAGTTTGAGGAAATTGATTAATATACAAAACTTTATTTCAAACAAAAGAAAGTATACTTTTTTTTAAACAACCTGTTTACTCATTGACACAGCTGCTACCCTCTGCAGTTGAGAGCAGGTCTTCAAATTATTTTGTTTTGGATGTTTCTCGAGTGAACTCATTCGATATTTTATACCTTAAGTGATTATCTTTGTGTCAAACCTGCTGATCTTATGACAAGCATGAGACATTGAGCTGTTTATTCCTTGGACTTTGCTCAATATTTTATTCACATCTGGTGAACTGTAATAAACTTACAGTCCAACTTTGTCTTAGCGGGAAAGTGGTTTCACTAAATTCTTCTGCAATTGCTCCTCACTCTTGCAACATCTGCCAATGAGTTGATGAATCCTCCTGGAAGATTGGGAAATGGCTCTTATACGGTTCCGATATTGGAGAGGCGCCTGGAGACAAGCAAACAGAAAGGGCGTGGAAGACTAAAGAAGTAACCAGATGGTGGAAACATCAGTCCCACTGCAAAGAGGAAACATAAATCAGCCAATGCCATTTGTCTGTGCCAGCTACAATAAGGACTGGCATTCAGGAATTGGCCTGGGCGACAAGTGATATCCAAAGCAGGAGTGACCCATACCCTAGGCACAGCCCATCATCTCCTGAGACGTACGGATGCCATCCAAATCCTTGCAAGTTCCCAACCACTTCCGATGTATAATAGATAGCTGCTAATGGCCCTACAACTGATGCCCTCTGTGTTCCAGTGCTATGCATATTCTACAAGTTAGCTTCTGCAATAACTCTAAGGCAACCATGTGAAATTGCACAGCTTTTTGCAAAGCTCAGCTTCACATTTATTGTTTAACTCCTCCAGAACGTTAGCTGCGGTTTCAATATTGCATCTCACACAGACAAATAACCGGATGCCACCAAGTATCAGCTCATATCTGTGAGCTGCTGGAAGCTCAATACCTGCCTCCATTGACTCAATTCACATTCGCAGTGAGTGGGCAGAATCCACTGTTCCTGAGAAGCATGAGGAGGGTGGCAGAAACGACAGATAATCATTGGCATCAGAGAGATATCTATCCCTCACACCGCCTCAGAAGTTAAATTCTGGGCAGGAAGATGCCAATTAAGGCAGTTAATTAGCCAATTAGCAACCATTAAAAACCTCACCCTGCCTGAAGTGTAATTATTTCACGTCTAA
Source organism: Ginglymostoma cirratum (assembly GCA_024137785.1). Classification (NCBI taxonomy): domain Eukaryota; kingdom Metazoa; phylum Chordata; class Chondrichthyes; order Orectolobiformes; family Ginglymostomatidae; genus Ginglymostoma; species Ginglymostoma cirratum. Next base: position 13,863,747 of record JAHRHZ010000009.1, on the reverse strand, counting down.
TCAGGACGAGAAAGGGTTGGCCTCCCTAATTGGTAAATCAGTGTGTGCCAGCTGGTCACTTTGGTCGTGGGGATGGTATAGGGGTGTTCCTCAATCTGTAGGGTTTGGTGCAAGGCCAAATATTGGACCTTAGGGGCGGGGTGATTACTGAGAGTCACTCCTCTGTCCTTGCTTCCAATGCCCTCCCACCACCCTCTTTCGTTGCAACCCCCAACCCCAAAAACCAACACCCAAACATCACCTACCTTTCTTGGTGGTGATCCTATGCCTGGGGGTCAGAGGTTTGGAGAGGTGTGGTGGGGAGGGTGTCTCCCAGCAGAAGCCACGTATTCTGGCAGGGTATTGCTGAGCCCTGGGAGTTACACTGATTGAACAGCAGCTCCCGGCCTGGCAGGACTTCCCGTGCCAGGCTTGCAATTCTGCCAGAAGTCTCTCCAGGAGCCAATCAGCTCCCTGTTTGCTGGCGGGCTAATCTGTGTTATAATGAGATTCATGTAAACCACGATAATGTTACTGATCACATGATTTTGACCAGCAGTAATGTTATCGTCTAGTTGGATGTGGTAAGGATGCTTGAGACCAAAAAGAACCAGGGAACACACAATGGGTATCTGTTAATTACAGGATAATTACACAATAATTAGATGTAGTTTTATAACGAGCAATCAGTATGTTCAAGGAGATGTCTGGATTCTGTCTAACCAACCTTCTAACCTCTGGTGTTTAACAGGTAACAGAGAAGTCACCAGTTCAGAATGGGAATGTGAAGAGAAAGGTCTCAGACGTCGCACAAAGAGCTGTATTTAATCACCAATGTATAAATGTAAACAGAGCTGTGTAACTGTACCTGAAGAGTCTTACTTTGTTATGAGGAGTAAGCAGCATTAAGGACAGTGTATGTGCAGGTTCCTACAGCCCAAGATACTCCAGACACTGGGATGTCGGTGTGCCAGGAGCAGTATTAACTTAAATGTACAAGGTAGTGCACTTCTGACCCAAGTGGGCCACCTTTTCTCTCCAGGAAATTCTTCTGCTTTTGGACTTAGTCCAAAAACAGAAAACTCCTGGCCTGTATTTGCAAAAATTATCACAAAACTACTACTGTATAGAGGCACTAACTAACTGCTTTAAGTCACCAGACTTGTTGTATTCATTCAGATTCATGCTCTGTTGGTTCATAATGTCTTTGAGTTATATGGCACAGAAACAGACCCTTCGGTCCAAATCATCCGTGCCGACCAGATATGCTAAATTGATCTAGTCCCATTTTCCAGCATTTGGCCCATATCCCTCTAAATCCTTCCTATTCATATAGCCATCAAGATGCCTTTTAAATGTTGTAATTCTACCCGCCTCCACCACTTCCTCTGGCAGCTTATTCCATACATATACCACCCTCAGCGTGAAAAAGTTTCCCCTGAGATCCCTTTTAAATCTTTCCCCTCTCACCTTAAACCTATGCCCTCTAGTTTTAGACTCCCCCATCCTGGGAAATAGCCAATTAATCCCTCAGCCATTCCCCCTCACAGATGGAAAACAGCTGTATTTCAATTTTTGCTATCAGCACAATGAAATAAGATATTGTAGGCAATAGCTTTTGTAGTGTGCTTGAATTTCCTCATTTTAGCAACATGAATGCTGATAGATTGCCAAGGCAGGTTTGCTTTGATCATTGTTTGTTTGAGAGTTTCTTATATACTCTCAGAGGTTGCACATAAAAATGAAATATTACAGGCAATGCTCACTTCATTGTTCAATCAAAACATGAACACAAAAAGAATGATTCAATTACTTTTCATTTTAGACATTTATAACTATGGGTCCCTATAAGACACAGCCGCTTAAGCTCACTAAACTGCAGGACATTAATTTTAGCTGATGGTCTCCCTGTAGTACTGAGGAAATACTTCAATGTTTCACTGTCGTAGAGTCATAGAGTCATACAGCACCAAAACAGACCCTTCAGTCCAACCAGTCCATGCTGAACATAATCCCAAACTAAACTAGTCCCACCTGCGTGCTCCTGGCCCACATTCCTCAAAATCTTTCCTTTTCACGTGCTTATCCAAATGCCTTTTAAATGTTATAATGGCACCAACGTCCACAAATTCCTCAAGAAGTTCGTTCTAGTTACAAACCACTCTCTCTTGTAAAAAAAAATTGCCCCTCGCGTCTTTTTTAAATCTCTCTCCTTTCATTCACCTTAAAAATATGCCCCCTAGTCTTGAAACTCCCCATCCTGGGGAAAAGGAAACTACTATTAACCCTATCTATACACCTCATTACTTTGTAAGCTTCTATAAGGTCTCCTCTCAGCCTCCTATGCTCCAGTGAAAAAAGTCCCAGTGTATCCCGTGCTTCTTTATAACTCAAAGCTTCCATACCCAGTGACCACCTGCTTCAACTTTGTTTACCTGTTCGATTGATGGCATGTTATTGTTTAGCAAGCCTTCAAAGTATCCTCGTCAACACTTTAAATTGGCCAATTCCAGCAAAACAGATTAACTGCTCAAGACAGGAAGACAGAAGTGAGATGTGACCTTTCAGCCCAGCGCACCTATTCTACCATCCTATTTGATCATGGCTGAACTGTCTCTCACCCCCATTTACCTGCCTTTTGCTCCATATTTGTGGACACCTAATCCAGCAGAAACCTATCCATGGAAAGTTGTACTCACCCCCGCCAAGATCCTTGTAGATTTCCACTCCCCTTTGCATGAAAAGTTACTGAGTAATATTCGTCTCAAAAGATTAATTTTAAGGTGACACTCCCTCGTTTTGGACAGCCCCACCTGAGGCAATGATTTTTCTTTATCGACTTTATTGAATTATTTTAACATTTTCAAACCTTGATCAGATCACCTTTCGATCTCTAAGCTGAACAGAATACAGGTTTATGTGACCTACTGGTCAATTTTAGGTTTGGTTGCATTCTGGTGAATTTGCTCTGCACCCTGTCCAAGGTCAACATATCCTTCCTGTGGCACATTGCCAAGGTTGACCATGGTTACTGCACATGGGCTATGCCTGTGACTATGTGTCACTGAAGCATAACTTCCTTCTCTTTGAATTCCAACCCTTTGGGACCAGTGACTCACTTTGTTTAATTTGTGGTATCTGCACAGTTGAAAGTTTTCCAATCCTGCTTATTCATTTTTTTCAGTGAGATCTGTAATTCCGACACTTTGAGCTGATATTCTGAGTTATTTTCTCAATGCTGCCCCTTGTGCACAGTTTGGGTAAATTGATAGTTTTGTTGTGTGGAACTCATCCTCTCTCATATTCTAACTGTGTCCAGTTCCTCGTTAATGTCTTAATTTCTGTGTTTAGGTTCAGCACACTTGCTGAAAAGTATAAAACGAAGCCTTTGGGAGATAAGCTCTTTCGTCATTTCAGCTCTCTGGTTCTCCTTATTCATCAGTGAGCATGGTGAGTTGAGGGAAGGATAATAGCTCCATGAAAAAGTAGATGGCAAAGGTTTGTCAGGAAAAGACCAGGAATTAAATATTAGTGATAGAAGAGAGGACTTATTATCACAGAATCCCTACAGTGTGGAAGCAGGCCATTCAGCCCATCAAGTCAGCACTGACCCTCCAAAGAGCATCCCACCCAATCCCTGTAACCCCGCAGTTCCCATGGCTAATCCAACTAGCATGTGCATCCCTGGACACTATGGGGCAATTTCCCAAGGCCAATCCACCTAATCTGCACATCTTTGGACTGTGGGAGGAATGAGCCAGACAATGACCCAAAGGTGGAATTGAGCCCAGGTCCCTAGCACAGTGAGGCAGTAGTGTTAACCACTGAGCCATCGTGCTGTCCCTATTACTGCCCACTACTAGGACAATGAAACAACAGAAAACACAGATGAAATGAAGCTTGTCTGGCCCCGTTAGTTTGGTCTGGTGTTTTTACTTGACCTGAGTCTCCCTCTGTTCCATACCTCATTGCAACCTTTCAGTAAAGCTTTCCACTCCC
>JAHRHZ010000009.1:13843055-13859369 GCA_024137785.1 Ginglymostoma cirratum | reverse complement strand
AGGGTTTAGGCCCGAAACGTCAAGTGTTCCTGCTCCTATGATGCTGCCTGACCTGCTGTGTTCATCCAGCCCCATGCTTGTTATCATGGAGATTGAAGCTCTGGCTTTAGCGTTATCTCAGAGTGCCTTCAGTCTGTAGAAACACCCAAGTTTAACTAAAAATAAAACACTGCAGATGCTGTAAATCTGAAAGCAGAGAGCACTGGAGAAAACTCAACAAGTTTAACAGCATCTGTGGAGAGAGAAACAGAATTCATGTTTTGGGTCTAGTATGACTCTTTGTCAAAATTGACTCAAAATGTTAACTCTGGTTCTCCCTGCACAGACGCTTCGGGATCTGCTGGGTTTCTCCAACATTCTCTATGTTTGATCCACCCCTAATTCTCCTTCACCCAGCTTCCCCCAGGAAGAGAGAGTTGACATCAGCCTTCAATTGTTTAATTCGTTATTCTTACTCCTTATTCCCAAGATTGGTAAGTACTTAAGAATTTACAAATAGGATCAGAAAAAAGCCACTGACCTCTCAAACCTGCCCTGTTATTCAGTGATGATGTTTCCAGAAAGCTAGAGGAAAATGAAAATCTAGAAGTTTTGTAAGAATGTCTCTTGATAGCTTTTGGCTGCCCAAACCTCAGCCCTTGTCAGTCAGCGATTTCAGTGCTTCACAGACAGGTATTCACCAAATATTTTTATTCTTGCATATAATTATAGGAAGTGTCACTCTTCCAAAATCATTGCATTGGATCCAGGTTCAAATTTGTTCAGCATCTCATATTTCTGTACAGGGAAATCACAATAGAAACATAAACTTACGTAGCACTTGTGCCGACAAAGGACCCCAAGCTGCTTGACAGTGTTATGAAGTAATTAGACACCAAAGCAAAGGGAATATTTGGAGAGGTGTCCAAAAGTTTGGCTAAAGAAATGCATTTTTATGAATGGTCTTACTGGAGGAGAGAGAGGTGATTTGAGGTAGGAATTGCTGACAGTGGAATAAAGGTGCTAAGGGATTGCTTCCAATTGTGAGATGCAGGCAGAGTGAGATTAATGAGATTTATCGGGAGAGAGGGAAAGAGAAAAGAAAAAGAAGAGAGAAAAAGAGAGCAAAAAAGAGCGAGAATAAGACAGAGAAAAGAGATAAAACAGAGAAAGAGAGAAAGATAGAAAAAAAGAAAAACAGAGGGAAAGAAAAAGAGACAGTGAGAGAGTAAGAGTGAGAGCAGTTTTGGAGAGGCTGAAGCTACAATTTCATGAAAAAATTTCAAAATCTGTGTAATCTGTGAATTGGGATGTACAATATAGATACTATCTCTCATTTTTGTACTTCAGAATGTTCACCGATAATCTGAAGAACAGATAGATTATGTCAAGCAGCATCAGAGGAGTAGGAAGGCTGATGTTTCACCTTGTTATCTCAGATTCTCCAGCATCTGCAGTTCCTGCTATCTCAGATAGATTATGTCGGTGATTTTATTTTTGGATTTTTGTACATCCTGATCCAATGTCAATTCTCAGATCCTGGTACAATTGAACAGAGAGCTGGGCCCTATGCTGAAGCATTTTGGAACCACACCCAATTGTCCCCAGGCTCAGCTTGTTCCCAGTGCCCATCTGAGTCACACTTGTCATTTCACTGCCTTGTTAAATTGCCCTGATTGACAAAGGAAATATTATTACCAGCTCTGGGAAACAAAGACACAGTATTTCAGCATTGGAAAATTTGTATAGTCTTTCAGGCAATTTAAACTTTCCGACAAATGCTGATTCCGCCATTCAGAAATATTCCAAGATATTTTACAAACACACAAAACAGGAGCAGAAGTCGGCCATTTGGCCCCTTGAGCCTGCTGCAGCATTCAATATGATTGTGGCTGATCTGTTTGTGTTTTGAGTTCCACATTCCCATCTACCTCCAATAGACTTTGACTCCTTTCTTAACATGAATCTACCTCTGCCTTAAAAATACTCAATGGACCTGCTTTTGCAGCCCTCTGAGGCACAGCTCCAAACTTACACAACACACTGATCGAAAATAATTTCTCCTCATTACTGCTCTGAAAGGATGCTCCTGAATTTCAGTGTTTCTGCTCATTCTGGATTGACCGCGTTTGGGAAACATCGTTTCCACGTCCTCAATGCCAAGACCATTCGGGATCTTATAGACTTCAACTAAGTCATCCCTCACTCTTCTAAACTCCAGTGGAAACCTGGCCAGTCTGTCTAACCCATCCTCATAAGCCAACCTGCTCATCAATCTTGTAAACTTCCACTGAAACACTTCCAGTCCATTTACATTCTTACTTAATTAATGGAATGAAAATTGCATGCAGTTTTCAAGATGTGATCTCAAAAATGCTATTGCATTGTGATACAGGGCAATAGGTATCCAAAGATGTGCAGGCTAGGTGGATTGGCCATGCTAAATTGCCCATAGTGTTCAGGGATGTGTAGATTAGGTGGGCTATAGGGGGATGGGTCTGGGTGGGATGCTCTGTGGGTCAGAGTGGACATGTTGGGCTGAAGGGCCTGTTTCCACACTGTAGGGATTCTATGATTTCTATGATAACGTCCTAATTTTATAATACAAGAATATCATTCCCATTAGCCTTCCTGTTGATGTGCTGTAGCTGCATATTAACATGTTGTGACTCGTACAATAACACATAAATCTCTCTGTACCTTGGAAATCTGCAGTTGTTCTCCATTTAAGTTATACCTGTTTGTTTTATTCATCCTGTCAAACTGAACAATTTCGCATTTTCCCACATTATGTTCCATCTAGTAGATTTTTACCTACTCACCCAAACCCATCTGCATTCATCTGAAACTTCATGGTTCTTCATTATAACATACTTGCCTTCCTTTCTTGCTGTAATTGGTAAATTTATTTACCGTGCCTCACTCTCCTTATCATAATCAATGATGTAGATAGTAAAAAAGGTAAGATTCCCTGTGGGACTCCAATTGTTACACCCTGACAAATACCCATTTATGTATACTCTGTTTTCTGCCAGCCAAACTTCCATTCATGCTAATATTCTACCCTTTATACAATGAGCTTCTCTGTTCTGCAATAGAGGTGGATGGGCACCTTATCAAATGCCTTCTAGAAATCCAAGTACAGTGTGTCTACATTCTCCCCCTTATCCATGACACAAGACACTCCTTCAAGAACTATTTTTCTCTCTCCATTGATGCTGCCAGACCAGCTATAGCTTTAAGGTCAGCCAGAAAAGTCATAGAGCTGAATATCTGCTGTGAAGGAAACATCTGTGAACACTGCTCCAAAGCAACCGCAGAACACAAAGTCTCAAAAAGTCTTTTACAGTCAAAAATAAGGGAAACAAGCTTTTAAAAATCTGACAAGAACAGTAAATGCCAACTATCAATTAAGTGGAGATATCCGAATTGAGTAGTCACAAAAAATATGGCCAATTATTGGGGGACGACCAATGTAAATTTGATCCCTTAAGAGAAGGGATACAAAAAGGTTTTGTTTCCATCTGAGAAACTAGGCTGAGGAGCACAGATAAGATTTTAATAGAGTTGTTGCTTTTCAAAGTATCAGAGTTCTAATAGTGAAGTTAGTGAAATGCTCATTATTTCAATACTTTTGATGAAAAATTCAAAATTTGGTTTGGCAGCTAAAAGTTCATTGAGTTATTCATTAAAATATGAAAAACTGGATAAAGGAAAAGAGCGCGACTGATCATATGGCCTCAAATTCGATGTGAAAATACTTTGGATTCTGAAAAAGAAATCAGACAGAGTGATATTAAGGCAAACATCTTTGAAAATCAGAAAATCATTGATATTATTGAGTGAAACCAATTTTAGAAAGTTCAACACAGATATCTTTGGAAACCTTTCTGCCATCTTGGAAAAAGAATATTTTCATTCATATCTGTGAAAATTCCATATTGATGAAGACAAAAACCAAATTTCAAAAACCAAATCAACTGAAAACAGCTTTGACAACAGCAGAATCTTTAACAGTTTTACCCTTTAGTGCTACAATAACAAAAATCTTCACAATAACAGGTTTAATCAACTAACAGTATCACAGGACAACAACATGAGTGTACTACCAGGCGATCAAAATCCTACCAACGCTCGTGCAAATCAACTGCTTTGGGGGTTTATCAAGAATCAGCCAGACTTCCCTGATACCAATCTATCCACTACAAACAAAAACCTTCAGCTCCATCTGATAGATCAATGAATTTGCAGATGTGGAAAGTACAGTTCTACTGTAAAGGATGTAAAATCAGAGCATTTAGAAATACATAATATTATCAAACATTGCTTCATGAAGGGTAAATCATGCCTGACAAATTTATTAGAATTCTTTGAGGAGGTAACAATTAGGAAAGATAAAGAGGAGCCACTAGATGTAAAATATTTTGATTTATAAAAGACATTCAATAATGTACATTAGGCTATTCAATTGGATAAGACCGCATGGTGATAGGGGTGATATATTCAGATAGATAGATAATTGGCTCACTAATAGAAAACAGAGAGTTCTGATAAGGAGGGCTTTTTCAGGATGGCAACCAGTAACTAGTGTAATGCCACAGGGACCAGTGCTGGGACCACAGTTATTGACAATATGTATTAATGGATTGGATGAGAAAAGTGAATGTACTATCAATGCAGTTGCAGATAATCCAAAATTAGGTGGAAAGGCAAGTGGTGAGGATGACACAAAGACTCGGAAGAGGGATTCTTGACAGATCAAGTGAGTGGGCAAAACCTTAGCAGATGGAATATAATATGGGAAACAGCGAGGTTATGCACTTTGGCAAGAAGAATAGAAGAGCTGAATATTGTTTAAATGGAGAAAGACTTGCAGGAAGCTGAAGCAGGGAGAGATTTGGGTGTCCTTGTGCATGAATCACAGAAAAAACTTGACAGGTAATAGGGAAGGCAAATGAAATGTTGGCCTTTGCTTCAAAGGGAATTGAGCATAAAAATAACAAAGTCTTGCTAAAACTATACAAGGTACTAATTAGGCCACACTTAGAATATTTTGAAGAGTTTTGGTTCACTTATCTAAGGAATGATATACTGACACTGGAGGCAGTCCAGAGAAGGTTCACTAGATTGGTTCCAGATATGGACGGACTTCCTTATAAGGAGAGATTGTGTATGTTGACCCTGTACTCACTGGGTAAGAATGAAAGAATGCCTTATTGAGAAATATAAGATTCTAAGGGAGCTTGATAGGGTAGGAGAATCTAGGATCAGAGAACATAACCTCAGACTAAAGGGTCGCCCAGTTAAGACCAAGATGAGGAGGAATTTCTTCTCTCAGAGGGCAGTGAATCTATGGAATTTTTTTTACCATGCAGCGTTGTCGAGGCTGGAACATTCAGCATTTTCCCAACTTGTTGGATTTTTTATCAGTTGTCATCGTCATCAGCATCACTGGCTAACGAGTTTGATTGTTCACCTCAGAAATTCTGCATCATTGCTCATGGGTTCTTGTGTGGCTGATGAGCCCGATCCTAGAGCCACATCTCGAACCACATATTTGGCAGGCAGAATTGGTCTTGTTCCTTGAGATCATTGGCATTCCTTTCTCCTCTTTCTTTTCCATCCTTCTCCTCTTGCAGATGGGTTTTCTTGAAGAATTATGTCCCTTCAGAGGGAGTCAAGGGTCAGCGGGAAAAGGCAGGAAAGTAGAGTTGAGAATGGTCGGATCAGCCATGGTCTCATTAAGTGGCAGCAGACTCAATGGTCAGAAATTCAAGATAACAAGACAAAAAGGCTCAAGTAGAGAATTCTAGGGCTCAGGGTCCAGGCTGTCAAAGTCACAGTCCCCAGTAGTGGAGCAATTAAAAATCAGGAACGATCAAAATGCCAGTATTAAATGGGTGGCAATATCTTGAGGGGCTGGAGAAAGGGAGGGGCAGAACCGGAGTGTGATTTATAATCAATGATAAGAATTCTAAAGTGGAAAGTTTGTTTGAGCTGAAGTCAATGTAGGTCAGCGAGTACAGGAATGATCGTGGACAGTTGAGGTTTTGCAGAGGTCAGAATGTGAGACAGCAAAACAGAAACATACTCAGGAATAGTCAGGTCTAGAGGTAACAGCAGCATACTGAGGGTATCAGCAGCAGGTGAACAGAGACAGGGACAAGTCATGCAATATTCCAAAGAATCTTACACCCTACTAAGATTGATAAAGTACCTAATGCAATGTTACTGAGGAACCTGCACTAAATACTTTCCATGTGATTTTAATCAAAGTGTTAATTTCATTGTGCATTAACTCTTCCAGTATGTACACAGCATAATTTTAAATTATTTGCAAAATCTATGAAAGGAAAATTTATATAGCATCCTTCATTGCCTGAAGACACTCCAAAGTGCTATACGGCCAATGAGGTAATTTTCAAAATGCTGTCAGTGTTGTAATGTAGGTAATTGGGCAGCCAATGTGCACACGGTATGCACCCACAAAAAAAAGTAACCATGACCAGATATTATGTTCTTCTGATGCTGGTTGAAGGATACAACTTACTTAGAGAGAATTCTCCTGATCTGCTTCAAATAATGGATGTGCAATATTTTTGCATCCAACTGAGAGCCAGGTGGTGTCTCAGTTTAATAATGCATCTGTAAGATGCCCTTTCTAACAGTCCCTCAGTATTGGACTGGGTGTGGCAGCTTAGATTTTGTTTCGAGTGGGACTTGAACCAATGACCATCTGACTTCAAAATGAACACATTATCCTTGGAGCTGTCACTAACATTATGCAGAAGAGAAAGAAGACCATTAAAACAGCTATTACACTAGAAAATTGCTCATTGCAGTCAATAAGTTTAAGCTTGTGAAATACTCATTCATGACCTAACACACACGAGCACCTGCAGATCTTTCCTACACTCTGTGTGTTATTCAGCTACTGGCCAAGGGCTGCTGGCTGGCCTGGGCTATCAAGTGTTTTAATAATCATGTCACATTGAGTAAGAAAACAATAAAGCCACAAGAATCTAGGGAAAAGCAAAAAGATCCACACTTGGCAAGCATGGACGTGATCCAGCAGGATTCTCTGGTGTGGAGGAGGGGGCCAGGCTAGGGGAATACAGGAACTGATCATTCTCCTGACAGTTAGAAGGTGGTAATTAGAGAGGAGTTGGTGTCAGAGAGTCAGGGATAGAGTCAGCAGCTGCACTCTTGTTTTCTCAGTTGGACTTAGGCCCTATGGAGAGGAGCAAGTGTGAAAAATGAGGAGGTCAGCACTTAGATTTAAGACGTTCCATTGCAAATAAATGAAATTTGCAGGAGGTTGGAGGAATAATTGTGTCGCAAGGGCAAAAGTGTTCATTTTATTGGAAAGAAGGTTTCTTTTGCCAATGTCACAGATCTTTGAGGATGTGCAGCAAAGTACCTTAAGTTTTTTTTTGGTAGTACCTCCAATCATCTCCTCCTTTCACCTTCTCGCACGGCCTGTCACACTTAATCCCTCCATTATTGGCAGCTATGCCTTCACCCGCTGAGATGCTAGATTCTGGAATCCTGCCCCAGAAGAGATCTTATTCCCTACCTCTTTCTCCTATTTTAAGACATGACTTAAACCCCAACTCTTCAATCAAGATTTTTGGTCACCTGTCCTGATATCCTCTTGTTTGGCTTGGTGCCAAATTTTGCCTGACCATGCTCCTGCAAAGCACTCTGGGACATTTCGCCATCCCATAGGTGTGACACAAAGGACAGCCAAGTTGTTGAAATTCTGAAAACTGTGCATTGGATGCTGCGAAAGACAGAACCATCTGGACGAAAGTTTCACTGCATGGAGTTGAAATTCATTTGAAAAATGCCATACCGTTGCATAAAGTAACCCAACTATTGCAGCTGGCATCTTAGAGCGTGGAAAAAAATAATAATCCAAGGCAATCCTGCCTGGATAATGGGGTATCAACAGACTGAGGATTCTCAGCCGGTCAGGGGCAGGATCTGGAGAGAAACAGAGCTACTGCTTTAGGTCAATGACCTCACAGCATTGACTTTGGATATTGGACTAGACTTAATGCAGCTCCTCATGGTGGAACAACGGTGGCTGGAACCACTTCTTCTTAGGTGAGATCCAACATCCAAAGATGTGTAGGTTAGGTGGATTGGCCATGCTAAATTGTCTCATAGTAGCCAAAAGTGTGCAGGCTCAGGGGAATTAGTCATAGTAAATGTGGGTAAGGGGGCTCAGTCTGGGTGGGATGCCCTTCGAAGGATCAGTGCAGACTTGATGGACTGAAAAGCCTCCTTCTGCACTGTAGGGATTCCATCTGTCTCTCCATCAGACCTGAGCAGTGTTTCGGCATTTTCTGTTTTTATTTCAGAATTCCCGCAGCTATAATATTTTACCTAGAATCTAGATTCTGTCAAATCAGTCAGTCTCTGAGCGATGGGAATACTTGGAAGATGATGCCTGAGAGAGGAATTTCTGAATTCTGTTGTGAATATTGTGAGAATCAGTCTCAAATGGATAACTAACGGCTTTCACATGGGACACAGATTCTCCAATCACCAGAGTGTAATTACACTGTAAAATCCATTATATTCGCAGGAAATCATCTGTGATTCCCAGCTAAAAATATCATCTGTATCAAACAGAACCAGCTGATCTTGTAGATCTTGAGTTAAGGAACTTGTGCAAGATTTTAAAATTAGGTACATGAAGCTTTACATCATAAAATTGATTCAGTTTTCCAAGAGCCAAAATGTTAGGTTTCGCTGAGCTGCAGGCTTAAACTAATTTGGCAAGAAGATGGGCGTGAATGTGGAGATGCAGGACTAGATGATGCATGGAAGAAACACCAGTCAGCCCGGAAGGCAGAGTGTGCGTAGTCAAGGCACAAGGGAGCATGGAAAGGCTGGGCAGCATTTATTTTAATGTAATGAATCTGCAAGTAAGGTAGATGAAATTAGAGTGTTGGTGAAGACATGGGAAAATGACATAATTGCTGTCACAGAAACAAGGTCAGAAGTCACGCACCACCAGGTTACAGTCCACCAGGTTTATTTGAAACCACAAGCTTTCGGAGCACTGCTCCTTCGTCAGGTGTGATTGAGGCAAAAGCAAGACTTAGCAACTCAATATGCTGGGCTATAGAATTTTCAAGACATGGATAGGGTGTAAGGCTGAAGGTTGTTTCACAATATTGATCCGCAATATCACAGAGAAGGAGACAGCGATCCCTCTCTCTGCCTGGTGGAAGGGCTAGACATCTGAAACCAGATTCTGCATCGTTAAATATGTTGCATTGAAAAACAGGACTTGAGGCTTCTGATAACTGAATTCACAGAAAACACTGGTGGCTCAGTGGTTATCGCTGCTGCCTCACAGCACCAGGGACTGGGTTTGATTCCAGCCTTGGGTGACTGTGTGGAGTTTGCACATTCTCCCCGCGTCTATGTATGTTTCCTCTAGGTGCTCCGGTTTCCTCCCACAATCCAAAGATATGTAGGCTAGGTGGATTGGCCATGCTAACTTGCCTGTAGTGCCCAGGGATATTTAGGTTAGGTGAGTTAGACATGGGGAAATTAAGAGTAGGGGAATGGGTCTGGGTGGGATGCTCTTCGGAGGGGTGGTGTGGACTTGTTGGGCCAAATAGCCTGTTTCCACTCTGTAGGGATCCTATGACAACTCAATGCATTAGTATAAGTTGGTTGTCCTTGGTTTAGGAGGAGTTCGGAGTCAGCTTTGACTGTACCATTTGTTCAAGGAATATTTTTTGAAAAGTATGATCCAACAACAGAGGGCTCCTGTAGAAAGCATGTTGAAGTTGATGGGCAACAATCCATGCTTGAACTCCTGGGTACAGAAGTAACAGAACAATTTACAGCAGTGAGAGATCAAGACATGAAGAGATATCGATCAAGGAACGATGATATCTTAGAAAGGTCCTCAAATGAGGCCATATGGCTAATAACAGTAGGAGATTTCAACCTCCCCAACATTAATAACAGAGACAAATTGTGAAAGGTTTAGAGGGGGCAGAATTCTTAAAATATAAGCAGGAAAGCTTTTCCAATGAGCACGTGGAAAGTCTCACAAGAAAAGGGATGGGCTGGACCTAATTTTAGGTAAGTGGTAGAAGTGTGAGTGAGAAATATTTTGGTGCTAGTGACTGTAACTCAGTAATAGTTATGGAAAAGGTCAAACGTTGACCAGAAATAAAGGTTATGAATTAGGGGAAGGCTCATTTTAAATGATAAGGCAGGACTTGGCCAAAGCGGACTGGGAGCAGCTATTTGTGGGAAAATTGACATCGCAGCAGTGGTAGTCATCCATGAAAGGAAATAGTGACAGTGCAAAATCAACATGTTCCAGTCAAAGTGAAGGGTTTGACCAACAGGTCCAGTGAACTCTGGATGTCAAAGGACGTACAGGATTGGATGAGATAAATAATCGAAGTTTGTCGCAGATACAAAGGGGTCAAAACAGCAGAAGTCCTAAAGAATTATAGACAGTGCAAAGGGTTACTTTAAAAAGAAAAGAAATTAAGAGAGCTCTGAGGGGCGTTAAAATAATGGAAAATCTAAAGGTTTTTTATAAGTATATTAAGAGCAAAAGGATAATAGGGAAAGTGTCAGCCCAATTAGAGGCCAAATTGGCAGTCTGCAGGTGGGGGCAGTAGGTGGAGGTAAGGTTTTATTGAGTGATTTGGATCTGTATTCAGTATGGAGAAAGATGATGTAAGTGTAGAAATCAGGGAGGAAAACTGTGATACACTTAAACAAATTAGCATTAAGATCGAGGAGGTATTAATGATTTTAGTGGTTGGAATGGTTTTAGGACAAATCCCAATGACCAGATGAGATGCTGTGGGAAACAAAGGAGGTGACTTCAGGAGCTCTAACATTAATTTTTAAATTCTCTCTGGCCACAGCAGAGGTACTAGAGGACTGGAAGACAGCTAACATGGTACCATTATTGAGGAAGTGAGGTCAGGATAAACCAGGAAACTACAGCCCACTCATTGTTGGGAAAAACTCTGAGGGACAGAATTAGTCTCCACTTGAAGAGGTATGGCTTAACCAAAGATGGTCAGCAAGGCTTTGTAAGGGGAAGATCATAGCTAATAAATTTTATTGAATCTTTTGAGGAAGTGATTATTTAGTGCAATTGGTATAGTTTACATGGACCTCAGCAAGGCTTGTCACAGGTTTTTGCACGGGATCAAGAAGGTAAGAGCTTTCGCCATCCAGGGCAATTTGACAAATTAGATTCAAAATTGGCTTAGTGGCAGGAAGTAGAGGATGATGTTGAAGGGTGTATTTGTGATTGAAAGCCTGGTGTCCGGTAGTATATCACAGGATTCGGTGTAGAGTTCTTTCAGATTGTGTCCAATAATGATCAGGATATGCATGTAGGAGGTATGATCAGTAAGCTTCCAAAAGACCCATAAAACTGGTGGTGTGGTAAGTATGAAGAGGGAAGCCTTAGACTGCAGGACAATATAGATTGGCTGGACAGATGGGCATTCCAGTGGCAAATGGAATTTAGTTCTGATAAAATGCAAAGTGCAGTTTGGGAAGAATGACAAGGCAAGGGAGGACACATTAAATGGTAGGGCCATAGAAAGTACAGAGGATCAGAAGGGCCTTGGTGTACATGCCCATAGTTCCTTAAAGGCAGTTGGACAGATAGGTAAGGTGATTAAGAAGGTATATGGGATACATATCTTTATTAATCAAGGTGCTTAATGCAACAGCCAGGAGGTTATGATGGCACTGAGTCAGATGCTAGTTAGGTCACATTTGGAGTACTGGGTGCAGCTCTGCTTGTTACACGAGAGGAAGCATGTGATTGCATAAGAGAGGGCACAGAGGAGATTCACCAGGATGTTGGCTGGGCTGGAGTATTTCAGCCAGGAAGAGAGACTGGATAGGTTGAAGTTGTTTTCCTTTCCACAGAGAAGTCAGAGATGGGACCTGATTGAGATATGCAGAATTATGAGGGCAGAGATAAGTAGATAGGAAGAAAATGATCCCTTTCATTGATGTTTAGTACATGGGAGGAGGTTTAGAGGGAAGAATTTCCTTACAATGCACCCTGATCTTGTAGAAACAAAGGGGCTTATAGTACCGAAACAGGCCATTCATCCCAGCTAGTCCATGCTAGTGCTTATAATCCACATGAGCTTCTATCTACACTACTTCATGCTTTCCTCCCACCAACCTAAGGACATTTAGGGATGGGTAATGCATGTTTGTCTTGTCAGCAATGCTCACAGACCAAAGAACAAAGAAAGCAAAAAATCCTTTTATTCCTTTCTCCCTCATGTTTTTTTATCCATCTTCCTGTTATTGCCTTCATATTATTCACCTCAATCACGCCATGCGATCAGTTGCCAGCTCTGACTGCACACTTTCCTGAAAATGGTACGATCTCCCGCTTCTAACTGCCCCAGTCTAAATGCTTGCCGGTGGCCACCAACGGTGCCCCTAGTGGTGGTGTAAAATCTTCCTGAACCAACTGGAAAATGAACAGAATCTTCATCATTGATAGAATAATTTAGTTAAAGGTCTTTTACAGTAGGTGGATTTCGAAATGCTGTTTCCGAGATTCTTGCTGCAAGATTCCTAGCCTCTGACCTGCTCTTGTAGCCATAATAATTATGTGACTAGTCCAGTTTAGTTTTTGGTCAATGTTAATGACCTCGTCCCTCTTGATATTAACGAAGACCATGATGTTTAACTGGTCACTGTCCCCAGAAAATGTTTTGTAACCATTCCTTGCCATCCATGACCCTGACAACATGCCGTCCAGGAGCCATGTTAGTGTACACAGCAGAGTCTGTCTGCTCTCCCAACTAACAAATCCATTGTCCCCCTGTTCTTCTTCTCTTCCTGTACAGCTGAGCCACAGACCTGCCTTTCTGACTGCACTCACCTGAGGAACCAAAGGCTCACCCAGTATCCAAAGTGGAAAACCAATCAGCAAGTGTATCCTTAGGACACTCCTGCACTGTCTGCCTGGTTCTCTTGGACGTCCTGGCACTCACCTTTCTTTCACTATGCTGAGAAACTGAAATGTGAGCTCCTCGTTGCACGTGCTATACACATTGCTCTCAATCTCGCTGATTCAATGTGGGAATTCCGACCACCCCTCTGGCTCCAAAGCCCAGAGCTCACGTTTCTGCAGCTGTTGACATTTCTTGTGCATGCGGTCCTCTAGGGTGTTGGTAGCATTCATGACTTCCCACATACTTTGGGACACATATTCCACCTGACCAAGCTGTCCTGAATTGCGTTTACTTTACTTCACTTACATTAACTTTATTTTTGTTCACTTATATTAACTTCACTTGTCCTTCAATTAGTAAAATCTTACATTTAATGATAACCTTTACCAGGGCTGATAAAGATGTCTGATATTTAACATACCTTACCAGTAAGAATGAAACTTTCTTAAAGAACTTAATTTCATCACGCACTGAATTCCCAGGTGAACCTAATTTGCTACATACTCTGTCGTATTCGGACAGAGTCTCCTGAATATGCACCGTTTACAAGGAATGTAAATGTTTGGTTGATGTATGTCAGTAAAGTTGGTGGGGGTGGGGGGGATGCGGGTGGGGGAAGATCTGTACCAAGGCTCAGTGTGGGACAGATTACATACAACAAATTTTGGATTGCTGGGCCGATGGTGCCTGGAAGTCTGGCAATGAGAAAATTGGAGCAGCCTGGAGGTGACAGCGAAAGTTTAATTTAAAGGGGAGATTGATGTAGGCGGCAGGTACATGATATTGCTTTTGTTCTGGCGAGGGACAATATGTCAACCTTATAACTTCGGTCAATTTGAAAATATCACAAATAAAACTATGTACACTAAGTGGCACAGTGGTTAGCACTGCTGCCTCACAGTGCCAGGGACCCAGGCTTGATTCCACCCTTGGGTGACTGTATGTGTGGAGTTTGCACACTCTCTGTGTCAGTTTCATCCAAGTGCTCTGGTTTTCTCAAGTGCCCTCCCCCAGTCCAAAGATGTGCAGGTTAGATGGATTGACTATGCTAAATAACCCAGTGTCCATAGTGGGATGTGTAGAGTAGGTAGGTTATAGGGGGATGGGTCTGGGTGGAATGCTCTGAGGGTCAGTGTGGACATGTTGGGCCAAAGGGCCTGTTTCCACACTGTAGGGATTCTATGATGACACTTAAAGCAAATCTTCAAAACAGTTTGAAGTTTCTGTGTAAAGCTGTCAATTGGGTATTCTTTGAGGAAATGCTAAACCAAGGTTTAATTTGCCCTTCCTGGTGGATGTAAAAAGTACCACTTTGATGAACAGTGTTCTCCTCACTGTCCAGACCAAACTCTTAAGCAACATACTTTTAATGGATTATCTGGTTATTATCCCATTGATATTTGTGGGAACCTGCCGCGCAAAATTTAGCTGCCATGTTTTCTATATTTCAACAGTGATCACATTGGAAAAGTACCTTCTCAGCTGCAAAAACTCTGGGACATCCTGAGATTGTGAAAGGTGCTATATAAATGCAGGTTATTTTTCTATCTCTTTCAGACTGCTTGGGGAGTAAGAACTACTAAAAATAGCAGGACAGGTGGGGCGGGGGGGAGGTGGTGGTTGCTAGAGAGATTTTAAGAAACAAATTTAAGTTCGGAAGGTGGATCTCAACACAGCTTGCAGTCTCATCGTATGTAGCTCTGCAATGAGATAATGAATTTCCAAACTTTGCCACTGTCTGCGAATCAGTAACTCCCAAATTCCAGGAGTTTCTTTAGAATACAAACAGGAATTCTTCCAAAGCTACAGAAGCATCGACAGTTCGTGAAGAAGACTAATAGATAGTTTTGAGAATTTTTTTTTCCAATCCTATCACGCACTATTGCTAGAACACATCAGTTGAAGTCTGTTAGAATCTGAGCAGAATTAGAATCGGCTCGGTTTACTTTAATCAACTAGCCCTGCAATGGGAAGGATGTTATTAAGTTAGAGAGGGTTCAGAAAGGATTTACCAGGATGTTGCCAGGAATGGATGCTTTGGGATACAAAAATAGACTGAAAAAACTGGGACTTTTTACACTGGAGTGGTTGAGGGGTGAGGTTTTTATTGAAGCTTTTAAAATCATGGGGGGGTATAGATAAGTAAAATGACAAGGGTCTTTTCTCTAGGGTGGGGGATTTCAAAAGTAGGGGGTATTTTTAAAGTGAGAGGAGAAAGATTTAAAAAGTAAATAAGGGGCAACTCTTTTACACAGAGAGTGGTCTATGCGTGGAATGAACTTTCAGTGATAGTGGTGGATGCTTGTACAGTTAAAAGACATTTGGATAAGTTCATGAATAGGAAAGGTTTGGAGGGATCTGAGCCAATCGCAAGCAGGTGGAACTATTTTAGTTTGAGATTATATTCGGCATTAACTGATTGGAACGAAGGGTCTATTTCTGTGCTATGAGACTCTATGACTCTATAACAAAAAGACCCCTTCCTAATTTGCTGTCCCCAAAACATGCAATTAAATTTAAGCAAAAGTTACACACATGATGCAACTGTGTTCTGGATCCAAACTGAGATCACCAAACTAAAAGCAACCTGATCAAAAAGTAGCTTTGTATGGTGGGGCTCAGTACTTTGATGTCCGCACATCAAGCTAGCAAATATTAAATCAAACCTTATCTAAATTTGCTGTTTGTTCAGCATTTAAAACTTTATTTCAGGCTTTTGAGGCAGACAGCAGCTGGAAGATATCTGTACACTGAGGAATGTTATATTTTTACATTATCCAGTTGTGATCCACCTGATCAAACAGACTCTGTTTATTGTGAAGTCAGCTTATTGCAAAAACGCAAACAACAAAACAGTTTGATAAAGAGAAGTCACAAGTTATAAATTTCCTACAACTTATGGAATACTGAAAGGTTTTTTATTTATCCTGAAAAAAGGCACCAATCTACAGAAAGCCATTTTATCAAATGAAAGAAGAATTCTTGGATCTATCAGAGTGATTCATACACTGGAGGATAAATATTCTGAGCCTCTAGGGCAGCATTTACAGAGAATGACCAGAGAATGGAGAATGTTCTGTATTGGGAATATGTACAACATTATTTGCATTCTTCAAGAAAAATTCTTTCCGTGTGTTCTTAGGTAAAAGGATATTTTGACAAAAATAGTGAACCCAGTACACAGTGAGAAGCAGCTCTTGTGTCACTTTTACTTCACAATCCAAAGGTTGTAGGTTCAAGCCCCTCTCTCAAGGCATTAAGTGCTAAAAGTGAGGAAAAAGGGCAGTACGGAGGGAGCGCTGCACTGTCAGAGGGTCAGTACTGAGGGAGCGCTGCA
>JAHRHZ010000009.1:13813861-13843045 GCA_024137785.1 Ginglymostoma cirratum | reverse complement strand
GCGCTGCACTGTCAGAGGGTCAGTACTGAGGGAGCGCTGCACTGTCACAGCTGATGTCTCTCAGAGAAAAAATTTAAACTGAGGCCTTGTCCGTCCTCTCAGGTAAATGTTAAAGGTCCCATGAGCACTATTAGTTCTCCCTGATGACCTTGAATCAACATTCAGCCCTCAATCAAAAGGGCTGAAAATGGATGAGCTGGTCATAACCCACTTAAGAGCTGGCCTTGTGCAATTTAAACTGTCATGTTCCTTACATTCCAATAGTGAGTGCACTTCAGAAGTAATTCATTTGTTGCAAGAGGTGTCACGACTTCCTGAGGTGATGTAAGGTAGTATTTAAATGCAGGGTTTTCAGCGTTGGAAAGGACAAGTACTGAAAATGTGCAGTATAAATGTGTATGGAGTACGCATTGCATGCATTTAACTGATGCCTAAGAGCAGAGGAATGTGTGGGGCTGCGTGGGAACAATGAATCTGACAGGGCAATGTATAGAAAGAGGTTCAGCTGCCATGCGATTACTCTGCAATGGTAGCTGGGAAAATAGAGTTTGCCAGCTCTGGCAGCATGATCTGCACTGCTAGAGTATTAGAGCCAGTGTCTGCCTCACTGCTGAAACATTTCCTCAGTTATTGTACAACCACAGCTCTGTGGGAGCAAGCCAAGCCAGATATCCCTCCTAAATCATACTCTGTGTTTTAACCTTTTCCAGTGACTGAGTCACTTTGTGCTGTACCAACCATTATTCACCTGCCTTGCTGCGTGTTAGTTCAGACTGTGATCTGTTTGCCTGCTCTTATATGGAAGTTGTGAATTCCGATCTGCAAAATTTCTATTTGAGTAGGATATCTTTAAAAAGGCTTAACAAGCATAGAACTATTTCCAGCATTTGCTGCCAGGATTGAGAACTTCGCACGTCACAGTGAACGTAATATTCTTCCTGAGATTCAGCGTGCAGTTTTCAGCAGCAGGCTGAAATAACCAAGATTCCCTGTGTGTAATCCCTGCGGGGTCACAGGGAACATTACAAACACTCCACTTGAATCCAAATAATGGGCGACACAGGTCAAACTGCACATTGGCTACTAGATCACAAAATGGCCCTTAATTCACTGTTAGATACAGCAAAGAAGCAAACCACTCCCAAAAGGGTAAGTAGGTGGCCATTCAGCCCATCAAGCTATCATTTAATTGGACCATTTATTTTAACCTCCCTCATCTAAGCGTTCTTTAAAACTTTACTTTTCATGGACTATCTCAGTGTTAAAATTGTCAATCAACACCTCGCTGAAGCTTCAATGGTTTTTTGGAGGGAGTTCCAGATTTGTGTGAAGATGTGCTTCCTGACGTCACTCTAGAACAATCTAGCTCTCACTTTTAGGTCACCTGTCATGGAAAAGGGTGCTGATTGGGTGGGCCACCATCAGCAAGGCAATACAGCAAGAACAGTTAACTGTCAATCATAATTCACAGGGCAGGCAGGTCATTTCTGAGCGGTCAGTGTGTTGTCACAGAAATACAGCAGCAATTGGCAGTCTCCATGGCCCACCCAGTGTGTGCATCCCTGGACACTGTGGGCAATCTAGCATGGCCAATCCACCTAACCGGCACATGCTTTGGACTGTGGGTGTAAACGCACACAGACATGGGGGAAACATGCAAACTCCTCCCAGACAGTCACCCAAGGGTGGAATTGAACCGGAGGCCCTGGTGCTGTGAGGCAGCAGTACTAACCACTGAGCGACCCAGTTGTTCAGTTTTTGTTTACATTTTTGAGACACCTTCCCCTCCCAGAGTAATCTGAGGTAGACTGAGCATTGGTCAGGGCCAAAATTGGTGAAATTAGGCCTTTTCCTGAGTTTTTGCAATGTACAATAGCAACACCCAAATCTATTTGGGTGTACATGTATAATTGAGACTGAACTCAACTGCATGAGTTGCTACGATCAGGAGTTAAATGAACAGAGATTCAGACTTGATCTTACTGTTGAGAATAATTTTGTTAAGCCCTAACTCAGCTGCAAATGTACATGGTGAGATGATGGCTAGGCCCCTATTCATGAGATTGCCAATTGATTGACTTTGCAGAGAATGGTCCTGTAGGAATCCCCACAGCTTTATTGGTCAGTGAACATAGGCTTTTGGTTGCTAGTAGTTGAGAACTTATTGTCAGACTTCGCAACTAATATGAAGGAAAGGAAGCTTGCTTTGTTGCTCAGTGCCAATGGTAAATTTCAGTGAAGGATGGAATTTAGTAACATGTGCACAAAAAAAATTGCTGATGTGGAAACAAATATTGCAAATCTGTTATCTACATTTCAGAAGTACGCAATGAGTAAGTGATTAGTTGTCATTCCATGGAAGCTGTTCTTCTTTTGGTAACCAAAGAATAACAGGTATCCAATAGCAACACCAAATCTATTTGGGTGTACATGTATAATTGAGACTGAACTCAACTGCATGAGTTGCTACGATCAGGAGTTAAATGAACAGAGATTCAGACACTGATGGCTCATCTAGATTGGTGACAGAGTGCAAATGCCAATGGCTGCATTGAGTGGTATGTTTGTAAATAAGGTTCTAATGTTGAAAGAGCCCATGGACATGCTGTTACTGTCAATATGTAGGTCATATATGATAGCAGTGAACGTGAAGGAATCCTTCATAGCGTATGTGGAAAATTCATTAAGAACTGATTGCAATAGCTCACACAACCATTTGACCAATTCATGTTGTGTAGAGCCAGCCATGAATAAAACAGGGTGTATAAGCATATTGGTTTTGTGTGTCTTGGATAGCCCATACAAGTGTGGATGCAGTGAGCTGTTAGTGTGAATCCTATCATATATATCATCAGGTAGGTTACCACCCTGACACAAGTTCAACAAGCACCTCTAATAACTTGCCCTCATGAATGGAATGAAAAAGGGTCACTGGACCCGAAACGTTAATTCTGATTTTTCTTCACAGATGCTGCCAGATTTGCTGAGCAATTTCCGATTTTGGTTTTGTTTCTCAAAAGTGAGTCTTTGATCATGTAGGAGCAGTTCCAATTGATATAAGCTTGGAATTCTCATTGAGCACAACATCCTGTAGACTTGAAAATGATATAGTCACGTTTGTTGGATATAACTACTCTAGTCCCATTTAGGTTTACACATATCAGAGTTTTCCTTGAGATTACACAACCCAAGGATGGTAACTCGGCTAGTAATATAAATGATAGGATTTCTCCTGATGGCTCACTGCATCCATTCATATAAGGGCTGTCTATGGCCTGCAGAAGTTACTTCCTTTTTAGTCCCAATGACTTGCAGACTGTATCAAACAACACGTCCCATTGGTCATTCACAATGGGCAGCAGTTCACTAGTGCTCAACTAGTCGCATGCTTGCAAACCTCAGGAAAGCATACCCAGCATTAGATGTGATTGGGATATTGGAAATTAGCAGAGTTACATCTGAAGCCAACTGAAGATCATTGAATGGGCCTGCAGTATGAGGTATTTGCATGTACTTGAGGCTACACTCATAAATAACACAGGACACCATTTTATGAAGGCAAAGGGAATCTGTACATACATCACAACGGCGTCATAAAAAAATTTAAGTCATGGAGGCAACCAAATGCTGCAGCATCCCCATGGCAACACACTGACCAATCAGAATCTTCTGTGAATTAAGATTGACAATTGACTGTTCTTGCTGTATCCCCATGACAAAAACTAAACAAAGAACTGTGGGTGTTGGAAATCAGAAACAAAAACAGAAAATGCTGGAAAAATTCAGCAGGTCTAGCAGCATCCGTGGAGAGAAATCAGAGTCTAATGTTTTGGGTCCGTTCTGAAGAATTCTCTCCACAGTTGCTGCCAGGAGCTGCTGAGTTTTCCCAGCAGCTTCCATTTTTATAGCTCCATGACAACATTGACTCAACCAATCAGCACACTATACTCACGCTGTATAAATTGGTGTCAAGATTATTTTTTGCATCATTATCCTAAAGAGCACACGACAATAAGTTTTAACTCCTCATATCCTTTTAGCCGTGTTTCATTTCAATATGAGGTGGAAGCCACTTAAGGTCGTAATTTCAAAGAATTTTTATTGTTTTTGCTCAGACAATCTTTGGCATTCTTTACCCACGGGGCTTGGAAGCTCAGCAATTGAGTCTGTTTAAAGTAGAAATTGGCTGATTTTTAAATATGAATGAATTAAAGGATTATGGAGATAGTGCCCGGAAAAGGTATTCCAGCAGATGAGTGGCCGTGATTGTATCAGGTTCAACAGGCTGAACGGCCTACTCATACTCCTGTGTTCCTGGATTAACTGCTCCACTAGAGTTGTGCTTTCTTTAATGATTAAAAGAGTGAAAAGATGCGAAGAAGGCAGTGTAATCATAATCATCAATTTGTTAATTCCTCTGGTTAACTAATGTCCTTTAGGGAAGGAAATCTGACATCTTTATCTGGTCTGGCCTACATGTGACTCCAGACCCACAGTAATGTGGTTGTCCTCTGTTCAAGTGCAATTAAAGCTGGGAAATGCTAACATCCCACAGTAGAGAATAAATGTCAACAAATAAAGAAATTGTGCAGCCCTGTGGCGTACACAGCCAGTTTTTATTTCCATGCGTTCAATGACAGGCGGTCGATGAGGCAAACATTTCTCGCCCATCACACTTCCCTTTCAGAAGGTGACTTAATCTGCTTATTTTAACCATCACAGAATAACAATGAACAACACTGTTTCAGATCTGAGTCCCAGACAGATCCAGAATGGGTAAGAGAGCAGATTTCCTTCCCTAAAAGGACATTTGTGAACAAGATGGGTTTTTATAACAATCCAGTGGTTTTATGGTGACCATTACTGAGGTGATTTATTCCAGATTTATTTAATTGGCAATTTAAAATTCCACAGTCGCTGTGGTGGAGTTTAAACTTGGATCTCTAGGCTTTGGGATAACTAGTGTAGCAAAGTAACTGCTGCGCTACTGCAACTGGAGAGAAACTTGCCAGTGGTGGTGTTCCTGAAATAACTCCTCAGAGGCTGGTATCCTGTCGACAAGTCACCCTTCGTTTCCACATGGAGGGTCCTTGACACTGATCCAGCTCTTTCAGAGACAGCTCTCAGAGTGAACAGAACCTCTAATATTCCTGTTTATATCTGTCAGCCAGGGCTCCCTGATTGGACCAGGGTAACAGCCCCAATCAGGGAACTCATACTCTATGAGGTCCAGGATAACAAGCTGGATGAACACAGCAGGCCAAGCAGCATCAGAGGAGCAGGAAAGCTGACATTTCGGGCCTAGCCCCTTTTTCAGAAATGGGGGAGGGGAAGGGTGTTCTGAAATAAATAGGGAGAAAGGGGGAGGCTGATAGAAGATGGAGCTGCAGCATTTTCCAAAATCTTATCTGTTTTAATAAGATCACATCTCATTCCTCTGAACTCCAATGAGGATAGGCCCAAGCTGCTCAACCTTTCCTCACAAGACCTTCATCACTCAAATTAGCCTAGTAACCCTTTTCTGAACTGCTTTGATTGCACATGTATTCCTCCTTCAGTCATGAGACCAAAAACTGATTACAGCACACTTGGTGGTGTCTCACAAAAACTTCGCCACCTTTATAAACCATTTCCCTTGCAGTGTAGACCAACATTCCTTTTGCCTTCTGAAATACTTGCTGTATTCGCATATCCACTCTGTGATCCACGCAGCACTCTACAAACTCCCTCAGATTAAATAATATTCTGCTTTTCTGCCAAAGTGGACAAGTTCATCTCCACACATTTTATTTTATTTTTCCTGACTCTGCATATTCTCAAAATAGCTCGTTTTGTAGAAATCTTTGATCGGTATTGACTGACGAAGTGATCAGCTTAAGGGTAATTCACTGATGAGACATTAGGGCTCTGAATGGGGTTTTTCAGCAATTTTATATAATGCCATTCTTTTCACAATTGCCAATGTTTAGATGAACAATAAAGTGAGATAGTGGTTAATCCAGACATGTTTGCAAGGTTAGTTCACACAGAATAGAGGGAGAACTAGCCATTTGGATACAGAATTGGCTCGGAGGTAGAAGACAGAGGATAATAGCGGAAGGTTGTTTTTCAGACTGGAGGCCTGTGACTGGCGGCGTGCTGATCCACAAAGATCAGTGCTGGGTCCACTGCTTTTCATCATTTATATAAATGGTTTGGATGTGAACATAGGAGGTGTGGTTAGTAAGTTCGCAGATGACATCAAAATTGGGAGTGTGGTGGACAGTTAAGAAGGTTACCTCAGAGTACAACAGGATCTTGATCAGATGAGCCAATGGCTGAGGAGTGGTGGATGAAGTTTATTTCAGATAAATGTGAGGTGCTGGATTTTGGGAAGGCAAATCAGGGCAGGACTAATACACTTAGTGGTACGGGCCTGGGGAGTGTTGAAGAACAAAGCGACCTTGGAGTGAGGTTCACAGTTCCTTGAAGGTAGAGTCGCAGGTAGATAGGGTAATGAAGAAGGCCTTTGGTATGCTTGCCTTTACTGGTCAGTGCATTGAGTATAAGAGTTGAGAGGTCATGTTACAGCTGTACAGGACATTGATTAGGCCACTTTTGGAATACTGTGTGCAATTCTGGGCACCATTCTATAAGAAAGATGTCGTGAAACTTGAAAGGGTTCAGAAAAGATTTACAAGCATGTTGCCAGGGTTGGAGGGTTTGAGCTGTAGGGAGAAGCTGAATAAGCTGGGGCTATTTTCCCTGGAGCTTTGGAGGCTAAGGGGTGACCTTGTAGAGGTTTATATAATCATGAGGGGCATGGATAGGGTAAATACATAAGTTCTTTTCCCCAGGGTGGGGGAGTCCAAAACTAGAGGGCATGGGTTTAAGGTGAGAGAGGAAAGATTTAAAAAGGGACCTAAGTGGCAACCTTTACACACTGAGGGTGATGCATGTCTGGAATGAGCTGCCAAAGGAAGTAGTGGAGGCTGGTACAATTACAACACTTAGAAGGCAGCTGGATAGGTATATGGATAAGAAGAGTTTAGAGGGATATGGACCAAATGCTGGCAAATGGGACTAGATTTATTTATGATATCTGGTTGACATGGACGAGTTGGACCGAAGGGTCTGTTTCTGTGCTGTATATCTTATGACTCGATATGCCGATTTATTGTTACAAACATCTTCTACACCAGACTTTTGCACTGAAGACATTTACAATGGAAATTACACCCAGTGAAAAGTGCTGATGATTAACTTAGTTCTGTGTAACCAACAAATGACAATCCAGTGATCTGCAATACCTTTGAGCATTAATCTGGGATTGGGGCTTGTGATGTTGGAACACAGATGGATAAAGTTTCCACTTTGGGTGCAATTGAGAAATTACAAATTGACCATCTAAGTATTAACACATTATTGTTTGTGAGCGCTGCTTTGGATAAGTGAGCTCCCATGTTTTATATATCACAATCCTTCATTGGGATGTTCTGAAATTATCAAAGGTCCTACATAGATGCAGGCATATCTTACTTTTAGTATCCTAGGATTGGTTTAAAACCCAAACCTGAGAAATGAAAGACATTTGGGCTAATCCACTGAACCATCAATAATCAAAAGTGTTTTGAAAAAAAGGACAGGAAATCAAAAGTGAGTTTGCAAAAGATCTGAGAGCTTGATGTTGACAAAAGATAGAGCCAGTCATCTGAATGTATGCCCTCAGCACTAACTCTAATCTCTCCCTATGCATTCTCAATGAACGAGGTTCTGTTATGAATGGCAACCACACCCTTGGGCTCAATTGCAGATTACTCACCCCTCCACCACTGACTGACATGGCAGCAGTAAGTACCACCTATAAGATGCACTGCAGCAACTCACCAAGACTGCTCTGATGTCAACTTCCAAATGTGCAATGCCTAACACCTAAAAGGACAAGGGCAGCAGATGGGATCACCAAAACCTTCAAATTTCCCTCGAAGCCATTCGCTATCCTGACTTGGGACTATCTCACCATTCCTTCACTGCCGCTTGACTAAAATCCCGGAACTTCTTCCTTAACAGCACTGTACCTATTCTCAATGGACCACAGCGGTTCAAGAAGGTGACTCATCACCAGCTTCTCAAGGGCCATTAGCAATGGTTAATAGACATTGGCCAAGCAAGCAATGGCTACTTGTGGTGACCAACTGAAAGCCAAATCCTGCATGCTCACCTTGATTCATACAAGATGCTCCATTATCCAACAACAGAATAAAGTCCTGCATTTAAATATCGGATCACAAACTGATCACCTTGGACGCCAATTCCCACGAACCCATCAGAATGTGACAGATCTTTAGTCTGTTTGCTGGCTTTAGGTTTATTCAAAGTAAACATCTGCGTCAAGACAGAAAGCTGATGCTTATAAACCATTTGTAAGAGATTTTGATGCCTAATTCTGCCAGTGTTTATACTGGATCTAATACCCAAAGCTGCAATGTAAACAGCAAACCCAATCTTGCCTGCTTTTTGTTAAGCTTATTTTGTGTGGTAATTGTCTCAGAATCATTGAAACATACAGCACAGAAAGAGACCGTTTGGGCCTTTGTGTCTGTGCTGATTGTTGAAAAAGCAGGTCTCTGTTTTAGCTGTAAACCTGCAGGCTACTCATTCTTAAGTACATGGACAATTCCGTTTGAAAATTACCGTATGTTGCAGCGTGAAAATCAACCTTTGAAAAATCCTTCCAACAACGAGAGATGACTTTCACACACAGCATTAGACACAAAACGTCAGTGGTGGTGTAAATGGTCATTTTTTTGAGATGCGAAAATGAATGCTCTTTCCTATAAAGTCGATGTAACATCTATTGTAAAGTTTAACTCCACAGGATAGTTTTACTGCAATCAATATGTTTAGATGCTGTCAAAACCACCACTTTTGGCATCTGATACAAAGAGTTAATCAAATTAATTTCTGAGTCACTGTGACAGTAGCATTATGGTCATGAACCTGCCATGGGTCACATTTGGTATTTGTGTTTTTCTCGCTATCTGATGATAAATTACTGCAAACTGGTGATTTTAGCATCAGGGTCTCTCGGTCATCTCTGAGCTATCTTGGTCTCCTGCCACAACAGCAGATATTTTCGTTCCTTGAAGGAGCTGCACCAACTAAATGCAGCTCTGAAATATTGTTTGGACCCAGGGTTTGATTCGGTCCGCTTAACTGCAGATATAAAAACAAAAAGGGCAAACTATTATTTAAATAGAAAGCAGATTCAAAGGGCATTTTTGTGTATGAATTGCAGAGAGAGAATATGCAGGTTCAGCATATAATAAGAAAGGCAAACGGAATCCTGGCATTCACTAGAAATGAACGGGATTATAAAAGTAGTGTTCAAATTGTATAAGGAATATTGTGTCCAGTTTTGGTCTCCTTACTTAAGGAAGGATGTGGTAGCACTGGAGACCGTTCAAAGGAGGTTCAGCAGGTTAATTTTCAGGGATGAAAGGGCTGTCGTATGAGGAGTGGCTAAATAGCTAGGGCTTGTACACGCTGAAGTGCGGAATAATGAGGGAGATCTGACCGAGATATATAAAATGCTAAAGCGGGCTGATAATATAGAC
Organism: Ginglymostoma cirratum; assembly: GCA_024137785.1. Classification (NCBI taxonomy): domain Eukaryota; kingdom Metazoa; phylum Chordata; class Chondrichthyes; order Orectolobiformes; family Ginglymostomatidae; genus Ginglymostoma; species Ginglymostoma cirratum. Next base: position 13,833,449 of record JAHRHZ010000009.1, on the reverse strand, counting down.
ATTAAACAAATGTTCTCCCTTGTGGGACAGTCTCAAACAAGAGGCCATAGATATAGAGTGAGAGGTGGTAGGTTCAAAACTGAGATGAGGAGAAATTACTTCTCTCAGAGGGTTGTGAATCTGTGGAACTCAATGCCGCAGAGTGCAGTGGAGGCAGAATCAATCAATCAACAGATTCAAGAAAGAAATAGATATGTTGCTGATCAAAATCGGATAAAGGGGTATGGGTCGCAGGCAGGAAAGTGGAGTTGAGACCAGGATAAGATCAGCCATGATCACATTAAATGGCAGAGCAGGTTCAAAGGACTGAATTGCTTACTCCCATTCCTGTTTCCTTTGTTCCTACACTCATTGCATTTCTGGTGACAATAAAACTATTCTGGTGATCTTTCAGGACTCATTTGATACATGCTTCTCAAGGTCCAGCTAGTGATCCCTGTTCTTTTGGCCCATTTGATCTATAGCATTTACTTCACGGCAAATTGCTGCCTCATCTACTCTCACACCAGGGTTTCATTGACACTACATTCCCCTGTTATACACAGTAATTTGACCAACGAGGAAATGTTGCACCTTTCAGCGTGGTGTCAACTTTGTACTTCATTCTTTTTGCTGAGGACCCATTTCTGTTTCTCTTGGGTCATTCTCCACCTGCTGTATGTAGAAGTGTCTTGAGTTCCTGTGTATTTCCTTGACAACAAGGCCCTTATTACCTGTTTGATCCCATGAACTGACTTATAAGATGACTAAAACATACATTTCTGAGGCAGAATATTGTGGGCTGAATATTACTCAGGTTTTTTGCTGCCTCACTGCTCATCATTGCTGCATTTGGATCTTGATGGACCAGCCAACATTTTGATTGACAGCAAACTCCTCCCAGTTATTAGTGTTAATTACGCTGCACTTGAAGGACAGCTTCCAAGTGTCTGCTGGAGTGTCTTCGGAGCATTCTGTTTGTCCTCCCTTGAACACTGGCCATTTGAGAGTTGAGAAAGCAGGATCCAGCGTGGGAGAATATTTTTGGATCTCAGGACACAGCGTAAAATCTTATGCATCGCTGATACACAGGCTGGGTGTCACTGCAGTGTGGTACTGGAATGACGTCAGCTTCTCTTTTTTGTTGACTTTGTTTTCAGACATTTGCTGTGAAGTTACTAAGTACAAAAAGTGATCCAGTGTTGGATCTCTTCATCAACAGTAGCCTTTTGGGGAAAGGTTCATGGAATGTGAATGCTGGAATTGAAATCCATACCATGGGCAACAAACTCTTTCCAATCATCCTAAATTGCTTACAGTCTCCTGGAAGTGAAGACCTTTTTGTCTCCAGCAAATGAACTCAAAAGAAAAACCATTGGAGCCTTAAAAATGTGATGACTTTATAATTTTCTTTGAAAGCTTTCATCCATTAATTATCAAAATATTAGAGATGGAGGCAAAAAAAAACTGTTAGATGGAATCTAGTTTCAGAAGAGATTTACCATGATGTTGTGGGAATGGAGGATTTGAGGTAAAAGGAGAGGCTGGGTAGGCTGGGACATTTTTCACTGGAGCGTAGGAACTTGAGGGGTAATCTTACAGAAGGTTATAGAAGTGTGAAGGGCGTAGATAAAGTGAATGGCAGGTGTCTTTTCTGTAAGGTGGGGAATTTCAACACAGAGGGGCGATATTTTTAAGGTGAGAGGAGAAAATTTTGAAAAGGAAATGAGGAACATTTTGTTTTGCACACAGAAATTGGTTCATGTGCAGAATGAACTTCCGAAGGAAGTGGTAAAGGTGGGTACAGTCACAATGTTTAGAAGGCATTTAGATAAATACATGAATTAAAAATGTTTGGAGGGATATGGGCCAAATGCAGACAGGTGGGACTAGTTTAATTTGGGAGCATGGTCGGCATGGACTGATTGGACTGAAGGGTCTCATTCTGCGCTGTTGGTCTCTATTAATCCAATTGGACATTAAGGTTCTGTTTGCTTTCCACCAGGTTACGCGAAGATTTCTGGAGAACGGATCAATAGTTGGAATGAGGGGGGGGGGGGCCGGGGGGTGGGCAAGGGTAGGGGCAGTTGAAGGTGGAAAGCCTCCAGAAATTCATTCCATCAAAATAGGTAACCCCAACCAGCAGGTTGTAGGTTCAATATCCAAAGGCAAAGAGAGTGTAAGGCAGTATTCCCACCAGAGATACTTACACAGCGGGAGCACATATCACAAATTCAGACAGGGAGTCTAGTGCATGCAATTCATGGCCTCAAACTGTTTTCTGACAGAGTGGCACCTGTAACCTCTGAGGTTGCCTTTGATGGCTATCTTTTAAACTGAGGAATGTGGAGTGAATGACTCAAACACGTGTCTCCACATCCCACAGTCTTGTGATATTTTGCTTGTGGGAAACTTCAAACCACTAAAAAGGGAATGTAAAAAACTTTAATTTTAAACCGCTGTATGTGCTTTATAGCTGCAGAAAGATTATTTACAAAGCAGAGTGATGAATGTGGTTTACAGTATTCAGAATTCAGCAAATGTTGGGTCCAGAAAGTCACACTTCAGTTTGAGTTTTTTAAAGTAAAATGCACTCATAAAAAAGTTTGTTTGAAAGAAAAAGTTTTTAAAACATTAATGGACCAATCGTTGACATCGTTAGCCCTAAGACCAAAGTCAACTAGAAACTGCCTTGCTCAGTATTAATTTGGTGCTCAGTTGGTTGGACAGTTGGTTTGCAATGTAGAGTTACACCAACAGCGTGGGTTCAATTCCCACACCAGCTGAGGTTAGGATGAAGGACTCTCCTTCTCAACCTCTGCCACACCCTCTCCCTGAGGCACGGTGACTCACAGGTTAGACTGCCACTAGTCATCTCTCTGCCTAACAAGTGAGCTGTCCTGTGGTCTGGAGAAGCTAGAGTGCCTTTATGTTTATCATTAGTTTGTCTCAGTGATTGATAGGTAGTCTCATGTTGGGAAGTCACTGATCCTGTGCCATTGTCAGGGAGGGGAGTGTGGTGTCTGCGTCTTAAACAGTGAAGACAGAGAGATAACTTAGAGACAGAAATACGGATTGACAGTCCAGTTTCTCCTGGACCTGCATTTATATAGCACCCTTCACAACCTCAACTTGTCTCCAAATCCTCAATATTTTGTATAGTACAACACAACTGAGTAAACTTGAGCGGATTAAGTGACAAGAGTCTTCCAGTGTCTCAGTCACAGTTCAGACAAGGAGCAGAACATATGGCACCTGATCTACCCCCGCACGGCATTTAAACTTTGGGATTTGAGGAAAATACACTGGGATTTGTTGCAACTCTTCTTGCAACAATGTGGCAGCTATTTGAAGGCCACGTTTACATCTACTGTCATTTTCCAAATACTTTTCTTTCATATTTTTGTGTTAGTTGTGATCCATATTTTGCCATATGAGTTACGAATGCCTGGTTTTTGACAGTGCTGAGTGACACTGATAACTAGATTAACTCCTAACCCAGTAACTAAGCACGAACTGCTGATAACAATGTTATCTGCTAATCCAGAAAATAAACAGCAACTCCTGATAACAGAGGTACCAGACCAGAAAAAGAAAAGCAACTGAATTTAGCCAAGTATGTCATATCTTGAATATTTTTTAATTCCACATTGAGAATATTCAGCATTTTTGCAGGCAAACCTAAATTTTAGCAATGAACACAAAGAAAGACATGCATTTCTATATCGCCTTTCACGATCCCCAATAACCAGTTGTGATAGGAATTGGAAACAGAAGCCAATTGACACAAAGCAACAGCCCACAAAAACTGATGAGGTAATCACCATGCAACATTGATTTAGGGATATTGGCCAGGACACAGGGAAAAACTGATTCTTGATATTTTGTACACAGCTAATGGGATAGTCAGGGCCTCAGTATACTGTCTTGCTCAACAAATTGCACGACCAAAAATACAGACCTCTCTCTTTACTGAACCCCTCACATTGCGGCACCCCTTCAGAATTCCAAACAACGGTCATATTGGAATTGGAATGTTAAGTCTGTTTCTCCCTCCACAGACACTGCTAGAGTCGCTGAGTTTCTCTGGCATTCTTTTTGTATGCTCCCTCAGTACTGACCCTCTGACAGTGCAGCACTCCCTCGGTACTGACCCTCCGACAGTGCAGCGCTGCCTCAGTACTGACCCTCCGGCAGTGCATCGCTCCCTCGGTACTGACCCTCCGACAGTGCAGCGCTCCCTCAATACTGACCCTCCGGCAGTGCAGCGCTCCCTCAATACTGACCCTCTGACAGCACAGCACTCCCTCTGTGAAGTGTCAGCATGAAAGTTTCTGAGCTCCTGGAACTGAATTTGCTGTCATGTCTTTTTGACCCAAGCGATGTAGGGCGATACATTTCTGAGCCTACTGACAATTACAAATAACATGAACACAAACACAAACACCTGCAGTTGGGTGTGGATGAAATATTCCTGATCGGTTCTGGGAGAAGTTTGTAAGGACACGAACATCCAGCCTGCAATGCTGTGAATTTACCCATGGGATCCAATCCAGGATGTTTACTCACCAACATCTGTATTAGTTCTAGGCGTCCAGTTGGGGGGCACAGGGAAGGGGAGGAGATGTTGATTATATGAACACACATTATCCTCAGCAGCTGCATTTGGGAAAGAGAGCACTCCGTATAAATTTTATCAACGCACTGGGGGAAATAAGGATAAATGCATATGGATCAGATGGACCGTGTGAATCTCTAGCAGATTATTACACTACATCTCACTGGGCTTTGTTACAGTGAGGTCAAAATCTCATGCCTGTATAGTTTCAGTCTGAGTAAACTCACTGGAGCCTTATCCGAAGTGATGCATGTTTAATTTGGGGCTCTAGGTTTTCTGGGTGGGGTGTGCTGGTGAGGCAGCTGGTAATCTTTGACATCCATCCAGGATTGTCCATGAGTTGCCAAGTATTATTGATTTATCTCCCTGAGATCAGGGGAAATATCATCTGATATATTGCTCCGTGATAAAATGTCTTTCTGTCCATGTCCTTCGTTGTTTCTTATTAAAATATTGGAGACAGGTGAATAGGGGTATGGCGAATAAACACTGGAATGTTGCCAGGTATGATAGGTTTGAGTTATAAGGGAAGGCTGCAGAGGCTGGAACTGGAGTGTAGGGGGTTGACAGGTGACCTTATGGATGTTTATAAAACCATGCGGAATATAGATAGGGTTAATAGTGGGTGTCTTTTCCTCGGGTAGAGGATTTCAAGTCTTGGGGTACATTTTTTAGGGGAGAGGCGAGAGGTTTAAAAAGTCATGAGGGGCAAACTTTTTACACAGAGAGTGGTTCACATGTGGAATGAACTTCCTGAGGAAATGGTGGATTGGATACAATTATAACATTTAAAAGACATTTGGGTTAGTACATGAGTAGGAAAGGTTTGGAGGGATATGGGTCAGGAGCAGGCAGGTGGGACTAGTTTAATTTGGGATTATGTTCAGCATGGACTGGTTGAACCGAAGGGACAGTTTCCAACCTGTACAACTCAATGACTCTATGTTGTAGTGAAACCTTCAGAAGTACACCAAATTAGATTTTGGCCTCGAGAGTGGTGCCTCTCTCTGTTCTGGCAATGCCATGAATATCAAAAGACAGACAAACTATAAGCCAGTTCCTGATTAGTGCCGTATGCAATGACCTGGACATTTGGCTCCAAGTAGCCTTTCTATCTAGGTGCCTCTTGAATTTCAGGGGCTGCTCTTCCATCCTCACTAACTCGTTTATCAGGCGATGCAATCATGTCATAATAATACCTTCCACTTTGGAATCGAATCATTAATTCTGCTTCTCTCCCCACGGACCCGCAGTGTTTCTCCAGCACTCTGTTTTCTTCCACATCCTTTTTGTACTTTCCACTATTTTTGCCCATGTATTGTGTCTCCTGAGCTTACGTTGCCTTAAACTAGAGATTCCACATTCATTTGCAAGCAATTCGTTACCTCAGTTATTTAGATTTTCTTGGACCCGAGTTATCTGAGTATTTCTTTGACAACTTTGAAACAGTTCTTTGTATATGCCAGTCTCCTTTTCATGCCTTGCAGCCTTCTGCTCTGCCAGCCATAACCTTTCTGCAGCTTTCTCCTCCACCCAGGACCTTTTGTAACTTCCTTCGCCAACACCCCCAGCAACTCTCTTTTAGATTTCTCCTTATGAAAACTTCTTGCAGATGCCTCTTCCCCTTCCCCATCTCAACAGTTGCCCCTCAAACAAACCGAACAGACGGATCTCACTGCTCCAGAAAAGGGCTCCAAAACCCACCAATGGCTAAAGGCATGCCCTCAAATGTCTGGACTTTAGGGTTTGAACCAATGTTTGACACGGTACAGGCTGCCAGTTGCGGATAACATTAGCAAAAGATTATCATACTTTTAATTGAATCCTGGATCACCAATGTATGATTCATGTTATTGTTAAGTATGGGCGATTCTAACTCAAGGCTTGCTTTGTGATGGGTTTGCTATTGGCTGATGATCAGCACTAACGCAGATAGCTGCAATCCGAGGAAACAAATGGATCTTTTATAAGTTGGACAAGTTATTTTCCTTCAATTTTGCATCACTCAGTCTGATAATAAACAGAAGAAGACTCATCATGGGAAGTGGAAACAAGCAACTCCTGTTTAAACATGAGAATGAGGGTATTTCCTCACACCATGTTTATGAAGAAAGATCCTTCTATTAATATCAGCAGATGGTATGTCATGTGAATACACCATGGATGAAGAGACCTTTCAGCCCATCAAACATACCCCATTCAACATTGGAGCACCACCTGCCCTCGATGGCCTTCATTCACCCCTCATCATACCACCTCTGACAAAACGTTCTTTCCTAAAAAGACAGAGTCAAATGAACTTTGAGTCCAATCCGGAAAAAACAAATGATAAAATCCTCTTAAAATCCATGAGGCAATTATGCAAGCTTCAAGTGGCGTGTGTAGGCCAGAGTTCCTCATCACACCAGGCCCCATAAATAGGAAAACAAGGTGTAGAGCTGGATGAACACAGCAGGCCAAGCAGCATCAGGGGAGCAGGAAAGCTGACGTTTCGGGTCTAGACCCTTCTTCAGAAATGAGGGAGGGGAAGGAGGTTCTGAAATAAATAGGGAGAAAGGGGGAGGCAGATAGAAGATAGATAAAAGAGAAGATAGGTGGAGAGGAGACAGACAGGTCAAGGAGGTGGGGTTGGAGCCAGTAAAGGTAAGTGTAGGTGGGGAGTTAGGGAAGGGATATGTCGGTCCAGGGAGGACGAACAGGTCAAGGAGGCGGGATGAGGCTAGTAGGTAGGAGATGGGGGTGGGGCTTGAGGTGGGAGGAGTGGATAAGTGGGAGGACAGGTTAGGGAGGCGGGTACGAGCTGGGCTGGTTTTGGGATGCGGTTGGGGGAGGGGAGATTTTGAAGCTTGTGAAGTCCACATAGATACCATTGGGCTGCAGGGTTCCCAAGCGAAATATGAGATGCTGTTCCTGCAACCTTCGGGTGGCATCGTTGTGGCACTGCGGGAGGCCCCGGATGAACATGTCGTCCAAGGAGTGGGAGGGGGAGTTGAAATGGTTCGCGACTGGGAGGTACAGTTGCTTGGTGTGAACCGAGTGTATGTTTTCCGCAAAATGGTCCCCAAGCCTCTACTTGGTTTCCCCGATGTAGAGGGGGCCACATCTAGAACAGCGGAATCAGTATACCACATTAGCAGATGTGCAGGTGAACATCTGCTTGATGTGGAAAGTCTTCTTGGGGCCTGGGATTGGGGTGAGGGAGGAGGTGTAGGGGCAAGTGCAGCACTTCCTGCGGTTGCAGGGAAAAGTGCCGGGCGTGGTGGGGCTGGTGGGGAGTGTGGAGCGGACAAGGGAGTCACGGAGACAGTGGTCCCTCCGGAAAGCAGATAAGGGTGGGGAGGGAAAAATGTCTTTGGTGGTGGGGTCGGATTGCAGATGGCGGAAGTATCGGAGGATGATGCGTTGGATCTGGAGGCTGCTGGGGTGGTATGTGAGGATGAGGGGTTTTGTGTTTTGGTTATTATTGCGGGGAGTGGGTGTGAGGGATGAGTTGCGGGAAATGCAAGAGACACGGTCGAGGGCGTTTTCTATAACTGTGTAGGGGAAGTTGTGGTCCTTGAAAAACGAGGACATCTGGGATGTCTGGGAGTGGACATTCAAAATCTCCCCTCCCCCGACCGCATCCCAAAACCAGCCCAGCTCTTACCCGCCTCCCTAACCTGTCCTCCCACCTATGCACTCCTCCTACCTCAAGCCCCACACCCATCTCCTACCTCCTAGCCTCATCCCGCCTTCTTGACCTGTCCGCCCTCCCTGGACTGACCTATCCCCTCCCTAACTCCCCACCTACACTTACCTTTACTGGCTCCAACCCCGCCTCCTTGACCTGTCTGTCTCCTCTTCACTTACCTTCTCCTTTATCCATCTTCTATCCACCTCCCCCTTTCTCCCTAATTATTTCAGAATCCCCTTCCCCTCCCAATTTCTGAAGAAGGGTCTAGACCCAAAACGTCAGCTTTCCTGCTCCTCTGATGCTGCTTGGCCTGCTGTGTTCATCCAGCTCTACACCTTGTTGTCTCAGATTCTCCAGCATCGACAGTTCCTACTATCTCTCCCTATAAATAGGAACATCTTTTCCTCTCAGGAACTTGTCAAATTCCCTTTTAAAAGGCTATGTATTTTTGTCAGTTTGTTCCAGAGAGTGGAGCCTGTTTGAGGAAACATTTACGTCTTGGATGGCAAACTAATTCTTTGTGGAATTTCTACGTAATCCATTTTGTTGCAGCATCCCTATCCATCTCAGCTCACTCATCCAACTGGATTGAGTTCAACTGAGTAAAAGTCAAATAGTAATCACATTACTGGACAATAATTGAAAACATACAAGTGAAAATCCCACCGTGGAAGCTCACAATTCTGAATTCAGTTGAACAAATCTGGAAATATGAAGCTGCTCACAGATAAAGTTATCATGAAACTACTGGATTGTCATAAATGCCCAAGTGATTCAGTAATGTCTTCTCTCAGGAAGGAAGCTTGCTGTCCTTTTCTGATTGGGGCTTATGTTTCCCTCCAATCCCACCAGTTTAACAAGATCCAGCACAATCCTCTCGGGAGAAATCAGGATGGACAGATAATCTCAAGATTTATGGTCTACCAAACTCAATTGTATCCTTGTTAATGCTTTCAATTCTTATAACACTTGAAGCCTATATCCAAGGTTAGTTGGCTCCTGAGCACTCTTCCCTAAATCACGTATCATGTATGTATGATGTATAAAGGATCATTGGGGTACAATACTCTAAATTCAGATCTCAAACGTTTTGTAACTTAAGTCCAATTCTCTTTGGTTCAAAGTCTCAACTAATACAGCATTAAACACCATTTACTCCTTACTAATCCTTACCATTTGGGCACCTTTACTAAGTGATCAACTATCACCTCCTTGACTGTTAGTAACATGGGAATGGTTAAACACAGAAAGAGGAGGATCTATTTCATTCTACCATCCAAAAACACAACAGTAATTAAGATATTTACTAATCACAGTGATGAGTTTCTATTAAAGTGTCTGCAACAAATCCAGGCAGATATAAGATTAGGTGTCACCCCGTGGTGACATCTTTCGGATCCATTGGTGTAAAAGCACCAGTTCTCTGCCACCCCCCAACCCACCAAGCTCATTCCACTGACCACACATTGGCATGTCACAAATTACTCATATGTTACAAAATTTCATTCTGGGACAGAATCGAACCAATCTATCAAACGAATCAGTGGCTCCATCTTCCATTATCTTTTTAGGGTTCGGCTGTCCAACTGAATACATGTCAAAGCTTTCATATGGCAGCTGTCAGCAGCTGGGATATCCTGCCCAGGGTCTCTAATCTTGAGAAAGTTCACCACTGTCCAGTTAAATGTCCAAGTGGTGGGGACAACACAGGGCTGTCCACAGCTCTCTAGCTGTCAGGCAGGACCCCTACCAATTATTTCCATTCTTGGAACATGGGCATCGTAGGCAAGGTAACCCCAGTTACCCTGAAAGGGGAGAATAAAACCAAAGTCACTTGTTAAGACATTTCAGAGATAGTTAGGTGTTAGCCAGGTTAATGTAGGAATGGAATTACACATGAAAAACATTTACATTTCTCAAGAGATAAAAGGTACTGCAGATGCTGGAGAATCCGAGATAACAAGCTGGGGCTGGATGAACACAGCAGGTCAAGCAGTTTCTCAAGACACCTTTCATGTCCGTAAGATATACTAAAGTGTCAATTAAATATTTTTGAAATCTAGTCACTGTCCGAACATAGGAAACACATTTGTGCACAGCAAGATTTCGCAGTCAACAATTTAAGAAATAACTGGATTACATTTTTTTAGGTGACATTGTTATGAGCCCAAACTAGGTTGATTCAGTAAACTATTTGGGTTATGATAATCTACAGCTTCACACTCACTTTTACGAACACTAGATTTTAATTTTGTAATTTTGAAAACTCATTTGAAATTTGATGTAAACTCACACTCTCTGGATCTTACAGTATTAGCTATATACTCTTGCATTCTTTTGTGCGGTACTAATAGAAAGACTTGATGGGCCACATGACCTACTTCTGCTCCTACATCTTACAGTCTTCGAGTCATAGAGTCTTAGAGATGTTCAGCACAGAACCAGACCCTTCGGTCCAACTTGTCCATACCAGATATCCTAAATTAATCGAGTCCCATTCAGCCTGTATCCCTCCAAACCCTTCCCAATCATAAACCCATCCAGATGCCTATTAAATGTTGTAATTGTACCAGCCTCCACCACTTCCTCTGGCAGTTCATTCCATACACGCACCATCCTCTGCGTGAAAATGTTGCCCCTTAGATCCCTTTTAAATCTTTCTCCTCTCACCTTAAACCTATGCCTTCTAGTTTTGGACTCCCCTAACCTGGGGAAAAGACCTTGTCTATTTACCCTATCCATGCCTGTCATGATTTTATAAACTTCTATAAGATTTTATGAACTCCTCAGTCTCCAACGCTCCAGGAAAAATAGCCCAGCCTATTCAGCCTCTCCCTATAGCACAAACCCTCGAATCCTGGCAACATCCTTGTAAATCTTTTCTGGACCCTTTCAAGTTTAACAACATCCTCCCTATAGCAAGGAGTCCAGAATTGAACACAGTATTCCAAAAGTTATAACCTCATTAAGTGTGGTGCCCATAACGTAGCAAAGTATACACTTAATTGACTGTAAAGTGCATTGTGACATCTAAAGTTTGAGAAAGGAATTGATTTATTGAGAGGAAACGGCAACTGCTTCAATGTTCAAGCACTGCGCACCCCAGGACCAGTTTCTGACTAGGGTGTTAATGTACAAACTTAATAAAAATTGACAAATAAATTAAATAAATGCTGACCATTCAAAGAAGCCCAATCTTCAATATTGGCCTGTAAACATGCAGGTAAGAAACTAGAAGGTTCAATCCACAGATTCTGGATCAATTTTACTTCAGAGAATAAACGAGTAAAACTAACAGGCACGGTGAATTCAGAAATCTTTGGTGTGGATGTGAAGTACTGAGGATGACAGGACAGTTCCTCCCTCAGGGTCCACTGATATTTAACATATGGTTTTGTGCATTACAGGGCTGTTTCCACTGAATGAAAACATTAGTGTCACCGTTCAGAAACTGAGTCATTCATCCAAACCCAATTGATTTTTGTTCTAAACCATGATGACTGCGACATTACCCTCCGCCCGACTGAAATGATCAGTAAATCACATCAAATGTTTACATCCTTCTTATCCTGAACTAAAAAAAAAAAAAAAAAAAAAATCGATATCCAGTTTTGAAGGATCTTAGTCCCAAATTGAGGCCAGCTAGCTGTACAAACAGAAAAATGGTTTTTATATGCTGCATTTTAGGAAGTCAATGATAGAGACGGTTGGATTTTCTTGATGAGTTGGTGACTGTAATTCGGGATTGGGAATGGGAAATGAATTACTTGTAGCCACTCCCAGGAGCCCAATGCAATTATAACCAATGGGCAGACAAGGGAGGCCCGATCAGAGGTGCTGCTGACCGGCCAGCAGCCTGATTGAGAGAGATGGGCAAGCTGAGCTAAATAGAATTAGAATCCCTACAGTGTGGAAACAGGCCCTTCGGCCCAACAAGTCCACACCGAACCTCAGAGCATCCCACCCAGACACATCCCCCTACAACCCACCTAATCTACACCTCCCTGAACACTACAAGAAATTTAGCATGGCCAATCAATCTAACCTGCACATCTTTGGACTGTGGGGGAAACCAGAGCACCCAGAGGAAACCCACGCAGACACGGGGAGAATGTGCAAACTCCACACAGACGGTCGCCTGAGGCTGGAATCAAACCTGGGTCTCTGGTGCTGTGAGGTATCAGTGCTAACCATTGTGCCACCGTGCTGCCCAAGGAGGCACCTTGACATGGAACTGCTCTTAGCTTCTGCAAGAAAATGTGCAAATGCAGCTCTCAAATTTAGTACACTCATCAGGGTGGAGAGGAAACTCTTTAAAGTGTATTGCAAGATCTGAGTATATCGTCTTAGCTGCTGCTGACTCTGTATAAAATCAGTATAGTCATGAATTCCTGTACCTGTGTATATAATAGTGCTATTCTGTGCAATATGTCACAAAGATAGTGAGAGGTTTTTTTTAAAATGTAGAATCCCTACTGTGTGGAAACAGGCCCTTTGGCCCAACAAGTCCACACCAACCATTAGAGCATTCCCCCAAGAACCAACCCCCTGTAACCCACCTAATTTTCACATCCCTGAACACGATGGACAATTTAGCATGGCCAATCCACCTAGCCTGCACATCTTCAGACTGTGGGAGGAAACCCATGCAGACATGGGGAGAACGTGCAAACTCCACACAGACATTCGCCCTAGGGTGGAATCAAACCTGGGTCCTTAGCACTGTGAGGCAGCAGTGCTAGCCACCGTGCCACCCCTGGTGATGACAGAATTTTATATTACATGTTATTTTCAACAAAATAACATGGACTGAAGAGCAGCAGGAAACATTTCTGGAACCATCAAAATTGAATGCAATTTGAAAGATCGCTTCCTTTGGACATGCTACTTCCATGTGCACAGTAAGTCAGCATGGCACGTAATTGGAAAACTGGCACTGAAAACATACCTGGGGATAATGGAGGCATTCATCCCTAACAAAGAGCATTAACATAATTATGAATGCAGGTTACACATTTGCTGGAAGTGAGTAAAATTGGGAGATGAGGATAAAGAATATGTTTTCCTAATGTTTTTAGGTTAATGTCGAATCAATATTGCTTGTGAGACCCCAGGGCTAGGCAAGATTCTGAAATGAATGAGATTCTGGATTTATATTATGGCACGAGCAGGAACGAGATTACACTGAGAAATCCATTCCATGAAAGGAAGTAATTACCAAGTGAGACTGTTGCAGATTACGATCAGTTGACAGGAAAGAAAGAGCTGAATAGATTAGCAACAATGGTGGCAATTCAGAAGTAGAGCATTGAACGGACCAAAATCATTGTGTTAGTTCAAAAAGCAGACAAGGCCTTTCAGATTCATGGAAATTATAAGCAAACAATAAGCAGAGTGATTGAGACTAATTCTTACCCAGTACTACCAGTGAAGACTTGTTTTCCATTTTAACTGATGGAAAGTGTTCAGTAAGTTAGATTTATCAAATGAATATTTGCAACTAGTGTTAACTGACAAGAGCAAGGAACTGCTTTCCTTTTATACCCAAAAAGGGTTGTACCAATATAAATGTTACTATTTAGGATTCTTCTCCTTCTGTAGTGTTCCGAAGCATGGGGGCTAAGTGGATGAAAGAAGTGTGCTATTTCTTTTTGAAATAGTGATTAGCATTAAGACATCAAAAGAGCACATTGAACCAGATTGATGTCACACTCTTAAAGTCAAGTTGGAAAAACAGAATTGATGCTTCATGGTGGAACATACCTGAGTCACAAAACAGATCATAAAGTTATCCAGCTAATTCAGGACAGGATTGAAGGGATCTGAGATCCAAAGAAATAAGAAAACCAAAAAGAATTTAGAACATTCACAGAATTGCACACAATAATCCCTATGTTCACCCCTGAATTAGCTCATACATATGCCCCGTACAGAATAGATCAGCGTAGATGGTGGACAGTCAGAAAGCATTTAAAGAAGCAAAAAAAATTACTAGCCATCATGTTTCAGCTGATTGTGATCCCAAGAAACAATTGCTGTTGACGTGTGATGCCTCACCACAAGAGTTAGCTGTGGTGTTATCTCACGTAATGGAAGATCATGGGGAAGGGCCTGCAGAATATGTTTCACATACTCAAACACAGTCAGAGCAAAGTTACAAAGAAGAGGCATTTGCAAACATGGATGATGTCACTAATTTCCACAAATATTTGTACGGTAGGATGTTCACTTTGTTAACTGATCACCAAGCCCTGAGGATATTATTTAGTGAACCATGCCCAGCACAGCTTCAGAAGTGGACGTTGACTTTGATGGCCTATCAGTATGAAACTAAACATCCTAAGTCAACAGATCTTGCAAATGGTGTTTCAAGATTTCCTATGAATACCGGTTGATTTTTTTAAACATGTGAACTAATTTTCACACGTACAAATGAAATGCCAGAGTCTGTCAGAGAGATTAGTGAGGAAAATCTCCAGGAAGTAGAGCTCAGTAATGTGTTCCATTATATCATGAATGACTGGTGTGGAAAGGATGCTGATGAGAAGTGGCAGGAGTATTTCTCATGTATAAATGAACCGAGGGTAGATGAAGACTCTTTTAGGATCTAAGAGCAATTATTTCACCGAGGTTTAGAGAGAGAGAGATTTCAGAGGAACTGGATTAAGAGCACACAGGGATATTCTATACGAAAACAGTAGCATACATGGACTAGCATTGGTTTATAAAGTGTCACGATGATTGATCATAACTCTGAATTACTGTGGACATTTTTAATTTTTAATTCCAAAATGTATTATTTAATAGAGTTCTTTTATAGGAAAATGAAGACCACTGAAATAAATTTAGCTACTGTATGGCTCAGTACTGTTTGGGACCCATGGAATGTTGTACCTTTTGAGTGTCAAAGAGATTTCGGACACAAAAGGTACTACAGAATGATATAATGGGTAGGCTATCTTCAGACTAAAAGCTATTTCTTGCAGGACATTTCTTTGTGTTTTGCCCTTCCAAGAATATACAAAAATGGATTAATATACATCTAGAACCATGTTAACTAGCGACCATCACACAGGGCCCAGCTATAACAAAATGAAGATAGAGATATTGTACAGTTGATGAAATGTGGTGTGTGATCCAGACTGAGACTTTACCCAATGAAGTATCCTTTCATTCCATGCTCAAACACAAGAAAACTGAGGGAATGTATACATATCAATTTCTTCGGAAGTGAAGGGGTGCACTGCTTTGGCTGGCACCTGCAGTAAATGATGTGTGTTATGTCTATTCCCAATGACGCAAGTGCATAATCTATTGGGATTCGTGATGTTGGTTTCTAATTTATGGATTTTATGAGGTCTTGGCGTCAGATTATGCTCCATGGCTTATGTCAGAAGCGTTTGAAATATTACAAAATAAAATTGGAGTCAAACGCACTCCTATTTCCACCGTATCAGCCAGACTTGTTGTGAAGCAGCCTTTACAGAAGCATGAGTGAGGCAACAATCTAGGTGTAATTTCAATATTCTCTTTGACACAGTTAGTCAATCTTCTGTTCTCTTACAGTGAATAAATGAAGTCTACAACAGGTTGCTAGCCTTCTATGTCAGTGGCGAGATACACTTCTAGGGCAGGGTTTAGTATCTATAAGTCACAAAGTAAGTAAGACAAAAGTGAAGATGTGTCATAACATAAAAGATATGAAGCTTAGAGAATTCAGTATAGCATGGTAGTAAAATATTGAGGAAAGAAGAAGAAATATGTATTTAGAGTTGCTGTAAAGAGATAGAGTACATTCATATACCTAGCAGTTACTGGACAGGGGGATCCATTAGTGTTGCATGGATTATTTGCATTAAAAGAGAAATTTAACAAAGGGACAGAAAGAAATTTCCTATGGTCCAAATTCCTCCGACATCTCAAAAGAAAATCAGAAAGAAAGTGGAAGTCAAAAGGAACTGTTCTGGTGTCATAGAATTCCCAAGTAGAGCAAAGTGAGTAAGACAAATCAATCAATGTCACAGGCCTAATCATGAAGCGGAGTTAATCATCAAAATTCCAGTAGGAAGAGAGATAACAAGCTGGATGAACACAGCAGGTCAAGCAGCATCATAGTGATGCTGCTTGACCTGCTGTGTTCATCCAGCCCCATGCTTGTTATCTCAGATTCTCCAGCATCTGCAGTACCTTTTATCTCTTTCCAGTAGGAAGGTCAGAGATGTTGAAAGACCAGAGTTAAATGAAAGGAAATGGAAGGAGATGCCTAAATAGAAAGAGAAAGAAGCCAAATAGGTTAATCAAAAGTTTGCAGGAAGGAGGAAGATATTAGTCATTCTCCTCATTGTTTCTGGTCAAATGATGATAAACAGAAACTGGTGTTAAAGATTGGTTCAGAGATAAAAGGTACTGCAGATGCTGGAGAATCCGAGATAACAAGCATGGGGCTGGATGAACACAGCAGGTCAAGCAGCATCATAGGAGCAGGAAAACTTATTGGTTGGTGTGATCTGGTTGTGAATAAAAACAAGTATACAACCCAACCTGCTTTAGTGGATTTAAGTACCTTGTATTCTGCAAAATTATATACTTGTATAATTTTGCATTTTGATACACAACTTGTTCTTGTTTTAAGTGGGCCTGAAGTGTGGCATAATCTGAGTATTTTGTTATATTACCCTCTCTGCTGCCCTCTCTGTTGGGCTGATATAAATATAATAAGTTCATAAATGGCAGTCAGCAACTAAGCATGTAATAATCTTATTCATCTCTATACATTGCACCTTTCACCAGCAATAGTGATAGATGGGGTTGTGTACTGTCGGTCCCACAATCTCACACTTGGAGCAAGGAGACATCCATCAATGAGCTGCTGGTTTCTGCCCTCAGTGAGGGTACTGTTCTGGTGATGGGAAAATACCAAGGTTGGCAAAAAAATTCCTCCAAGCATGGCCTATCACTGTGCCCCCAAACAGGTCTCAGTTTAATGGCTTGGGCGGAAGTTGGTCATCTCTGGCAGTGTGCATCCTCTCAATTCTTCAGTGGGGCATTAACCTAAATTGACCCATGTGGAGCTCAGTCCACTGATGTTCTGTCTCAGAGTGTGACAATCTGAGACAAGATGCTGCGAATGGAATTAAATTGTTGAGTAGCTAATCACGGTAACGTGTGAAGAAATATAACCCACAGCCCATGAGTGGAGACCCATTACAATACTCTGCATCTCTGAATTTATTTTCTCAACCCAGTTTAACGTCATTTACATGAAGTACATTTTTAAAAGTTAACATAGTTGCTACTCACAGAAGTACAACCATTAAATCAAAAGCACTTTACAGGCTGCCAGCTCCCTGATTTTAACATTCTTCACCACCAGCACAGTTTCCACTACTCCGCAATTGGGAAAGGCATGCAGCTCATTGAATTGACAAATACTTTTTTGCTGACTAAAAAAGGTCTGTCTTTCTCTTTAGTGAGTCAGATTGGTACTCAACCCAGAATGATAGGTACTAAATGCTTCATGGTTTTACTCCATCTACCCCCTCCTTCCAATCAGAACCTCTATGCCAAAGGTGAGCAGCTAGAAAGACCCAGGAGCAACTAATGTAAATCAGCTGGAGCTGCTGAAGGTTCCCAAAACTTTTAGATATAGATAATGAAGACAGCATCACTGTCTGTGTCATTAATCGCAAGTTAATCACGAATCACTAAGTGAATTCCTGAGGATCAAATGGAAACCAACAAACTGCAAGCTGAGCTACGTACAAAGAACTGCTCATGTCTACAGCACAGAACAGACCATTCAACACATCTGGTCCATGCTGGTATTTCTGCTTCACATGAATCTCCTCTCAATCCTTTTCACCACACATTTATCAAGCTTCCCCCTAGATGTATCTACATTATTCACTGCAACCGCTCCCTTTTGGTAGTGCATTCTCATGCCATTTTCCTGTAGTGCAGGATGGTGGGGAAGAAGTCAAACTGAGGAATCAGGCATTATCACCACTCTCTGGGTAAAGGAGTTTCTTTGGAATTTCTTATTAGTAACTATCATATACTTATGCCCCCCCCAGTTCTGAACTCCCCAACAAGCCAAAACATTTTCATTACATCTCCCCGAGCAAACCCTCCCACAACTGTAAAGATCCCTATCAGTTCACCCCTCAATATTCTGTTTTATAGGAAGAAGAGCTCCATCTATCTTTCCTAATAGTAATAATTTCAACCATTCTGTATCATTTATGAAGTCATTTTTGCACTTCATACTGTACCTCTATATTCTGAGGACTTGGCTTACTACAGAGTTGACCGCGTAGGGATAAACTTTCTTGCTGTGTGTTCCAATGCATAGACTCATTTGTTGACAAAAATGTATTGGAAGCTGTACACATGCAGTTCAACATTTCCAAATTCTTTCCTGGGATAACTAACTCCAAGCCAAGAGTAAAAGGTTATTGTATTTATCCTAAAGTAAACTCAGACAGAAGATTTCCCACCTTCTCGAAACCTGTAGAGAGGGAAGAAGGGGGAGGTTGAAGAGTGAGAGGAATCAAATAAAGCTGAAGAACACAAGAGGGAAGGAAGAGTTGAAGAAGACAGCATAAAGGGGGAGCAGAATGAGGCAGTACAACTTTTGTGGGACCAACTAGAGCAAATCATGTCCCTCCTGACCTCACAAACCCAAAATGAAAGATGCATTTATTTAGCACCAAGACAAAGGAGGTAGGTTGTTGCACTGGGGTTAGATGGTGGAATAAAAATTGGCAAGAGAATATTCACCGTGATGCTTTTGCAAATTTGATGTAAGTGAGATTCACTGAAGCCACCAAGCTCACAATATAATTGGGTGAATAGAGAAATGAAGCTTGTTGTTGCTAGCTGTTTGGGTCCTGACAGATGCTGTCTCCAGGCAGGGTGAATAGATGACAGCCCAAACACACAGTCTTACAGGGACACCACCAGTTACAATCTACTGACTAGCGTGCCTGCTGCTCACCAATTTCCTAATCAGATCAATAATTTGCCTTCAATTCCAGGAGTTCCAACTTTAACAGTTTCTTCTGAGTAACTTAATCAAATGCTTTCCAGTAATCCATTTAATTGCCATAGTAGCCCCCTGTCCAGTACTTCCACTATTGACTCCTACTGAAAACTTTTTTACTCCCAAGATAACTCCAATTATTCCTGGTTAATAGTAGTCACAGACTAATAAAACTTGACACAAAGCTTCAGAATATGAGGTAACAAGCATGGGGCTGGATGAACACAGCAGGTCAAGCAGCATCATAGGAGCAGGAAAACTTGACGTTTCGGGCCTA
>JAHRHZ010000009.1:13803452-13813461 GCA_024137785.1 Ginglymostoma cirratum | reverse complement strand
TAGGCCCGAAACGTCAAGTTTTCCTGCTCCTATGATGCTGCTTGACCTGCTGTGTTCATCCAGCCCCATGCTTGTTCTCTCGGATTCTCCAGCATCTGCAGTACCTTTTGTCTCTGATACAAAGCTTCAGAAGGTAAGTTTCCTGCTCTTTGTTTTGGATCATACAGAGAATTCAAACAATTACTCAATCACAATAGATTAACACAGTGCAAATAAGACCACTCAATCCATTGTGCCCATGCTAAGATATTCTAACATCCATATGTCTAGGAATGGGGAAAATTTATTCTTATGTTTCTGAACTATTAATCCAAATACAAAAGGTTATGAGTGCAAAGGAACAGCCAGGCTTGTCCAGTCATTATTTGGCTGTTTGTGGATGAGAGAGATGCTTACTAGAGACAAATGCAGACATGGATTATGAATACTTTCTGCGTTGGAGTCCAAATGAACCAATCCAGTAAGTACAGTGGATTTGTGAACTCCCTTGCTGAGATTGCCAAGTAGCTGTTATTTTGCAGTACACTTCTTTACATTAATGGACAGCTTCCTGCTGAGGTAAAATGTATAATTTTTATACTCTCCCACCTGTGTTTCCATGAGTTGAGGTGGAGTTTTCCTTGTGGATTTATAAACAAGAATATAACATAATTTCTCAGGTGCCAAACACTTGACACCATTGCAACTATTTCCTACTTAACAGAATAGATGAAACATGGACTGTCGACAGCCATTGTCTGAGAATTTGCTGGCTCTTTCTTAGCCAGTTCTGCAACACTGCCGTGTATATACAAGGGCAATATGAGCAAGCACCATGGAATGCTCTGGCAAATTCAGTCGGTAGCCTAGTTGTATTTTTGTTCCTTATTTAGACAGCAATGGTATAGACAGTTTGAGAGTATGGTCTTCTATCCCAGGCAATGAGATTTCATCAAGACTAAGGTATTAATATAATGAGATGATTTACATACTTCATACAAATAGCAAGGACACTGTATGCAGTACATTTCCAGCTGGCAGTTTTAAGCTAATCACTAACTTGTTCCTCAGTTTGAAGTCGATTGGAATCTATTTCTGGAATGTTCTCTTTCTCTGCAAACCATAAAGACACAGTCTCGAACTTTCTAATGGGCACGGTAGTGTAGACTTGTAATATTAATAACAAGCTAATAATCCAGAGAACAGGAGGTCAAGTTCCCAGCAGCACCGTTTGAGGACTTAATGTCAGTTTTAAAGAATCTGGCAAAATAAATGCATGACAGAATTTACACTTCCCAGCCAGTGGGCTAGCAGGCAATCAGAGGGCATATGAGGGCAGTGACCTATAAAATTCACTACATGGCCTTCCCACTGCCCTGTGTGCATCCCAGTCCGACTGCAGTGTGAATCCCACTGTGACCATCACATACCTGACCTATGCCTTGTGTAAGTTGAACAGACTTTAGGGAGACAGGAGGTGAGTTGGACACTGCGCAGTTCCAATCTTTGACCTGCTCTTGTAGCCACAATACTTATACGACTAATCTAGTTCAGCTTCTGGTCAGTGGTAACCATATCCCCCTACCACCCCGTGCCCATCCCCCAGGATGTTATTAGCTGGGGTCTAGAGGTGTAAGGCTGGAAAAGCACAGCAGGTCAGACAGCATCCAAGGAGTAGATGAGTCAATGTTTCGGCCTGAAGCATTGACTTCCTTGCTTCATGGACGCTGTCAGACCTGCTGTGCTTTTCCAGCCTTGCACCTCTAGACTCTGGCTGACAGTATCTTCAGTCCTTATTGTCTCCTGTTATTAACTGGGGATTTAGCAATGCTCATGCCATTGAATTATTTTATTCTGTTAGAGGAGCTTTGTAAATGAAGGCTGTTGTTGCACCTCTCAGCGTGTGGGGTCAGTGTGTTGTCGGAGGTGCTGCAGCTCAGGAGGGAAGTTTGATGCTTTCCATCCTGTTAATCGGCATTCTAACCAAGAGATTCATCCAAATCTCAGGATGAGAAACAATCCTATATTACTTGGTCGTTGGTGTGGGATCTTGCTGTGTACACATTGTTGGTGCCTGTATTTGTTTTGCTGCAGCAGTTCACCAGGAGTGCAGTTACTACTTGTCCACCCGGCACATTCTGGTCTGTGTGTTTCAAAATTATTTCATTCACTGCACCTACCAATATACCCTGCAAACTCTTGCCTGTGTGAGGGTGAGAGGTCGTTTTGGATGAATGACTATAGCAGCACACTGGCTCAGTGGTTAGCATTGCTGCCTCACAGCACCAGAGACCTGGGTTCAATCCTCAGCCTTGGGTGACTGTCTGTGTGGAGTTTGCACAGTCTCCCCAGTGTCTGGGTGCTCCGGTTTCCTCCCACAGTCCAAAGATATGCAGGTTAGGTGGACTGGCCATATTAAATTGCCCTGTAATGTCCAGGGATGTGCAGGCCAGGTATATTAGCCATGTGAAATGCAGGTTCACAGGGATTGGGGGGGTGGGGCTGGGTGGCATACTCTTTGGAGGGTCAATGTGGAACTTGATGGGCTGAATGGCTTGCCTCCACACCGTAGGGATTCTATGATTCATATGTTTATTCATTATTTGAAGTGATTTGGATGCCACAGGCAAGGCCAGCACATATTGCCCATCACTAACAGCCAGTGAGCAGACTAGCTCGTTGGACACTTCAGAGGGCAATTGAGAGTCAAGCACAGTCTGTGGGTCTGGAGGCACTCTGAGGCTAAAGTAAGTAAGGATGGCAGATTTCCTTCTCTAAGTGATGTCAGTGAACCACTTCGGTTATTATGACAATTGATGATGGTCTCACCATTATTGAGACTAGCTTTCAATGCCACAGTGACTAATTGGCTGCTAGCCTAGGCTAACTAGGATTACTATGCAGTAACGGTACCAATACCCCACCACCAGGAGTTGGTTAGTTCAGGCAGCTGGATGGCCGGTTGGCGATGCACCAACAACAACACCATGGGTTCAATTCCACACCAACTGAGGTCACCATTAAAGATTCTCCTTCTCAACCTCTCCCTTCATCTGTGGCGGGGTGTCTCTCAGGTTCAGCCAGCACCAATTCATCTCTCTCGCTCTCTCTTTCTAATGGGAGAGTAGCCCTATGGACTACAGCAACTCTACCTTTACACCAACATCTGCTTTAAAGTCTCTCCATTTCTACTGCCTACCTCATTGGTCTTGCTGATACATGGTGCTATTGTAATAGGCAGATGGAGTGAGATAACTCAGTCTCACTGTTGACTTAGGGAAGTCAGAGCCTGCAGATCGCCTTCTATCACTGACCATGATGCAAGATGAGTTGGATGTTATGGTTTTAAAGCTGCTGACACACTGCCTTGCACCAGCACCAAGTTGTGGAATTCACTCCAAATATCTTTCAGCAAATGCTCCACTCGCACACAGACTAAACATTCTCCTTACAGCTGAAGGGTATGAGCTGAAAACACACCTGTTGAAAGGAACACTTCAAATAGGACACTTGAAATAACATTGCTCAATGTTTCCTCAAAAGCATCATCTCAAGTTTAGATACTTAAGATTTCCATGCAAGGTCAATCATCCTGAGCCTTAACCTAACCCTTCAGTGAAGCAGCTATCATTTCTGCTTTCATTGGAGATTAGGCCATTGTGATAGTTTGACCACTCGTACTGCTTCAAAATATTTTCTTAATTTCCCTTCACAGTCAGAGCCAAAGAATGTAGTTATACAGCAAGATGCTTAATAATGCCAAAGGACTTGGTGGTGGACTAACGATCTAAAAATTTAAATTCAAACGCAACAAGGGTTAGTTGTGAAACTAAACTGAATAAATTCAGTAGTTAAGGGTTAATCAACAAAGCAATATTTGCTGAATAGTTATTAAAAATCAACTGGTTCTTTAATATGTCCCAGCTTTCTATTAGTTACTTTCAGACTGTTGGGGTTGTTGGTCAGACCAACATTTAATACATATCCCAAATTGTCCTCGAGAAGGTATTGGTGAGCCATTTGTTGAACCACAACAGTTCTTGTGGTATAGATATACCCACAGTGCTGTTAGGGAGGGACTCCCAGGACTTTGATCCAGTAACATTGAAGGAACAGCAATATAGTTCCAAGTCAGGATGGTGCGTGGCTTGAGGCTAACTTGCAAGTTATGGTTTTCCCATGTACCTGCTGCCAGGTTTATCATTACTTTTAGAGGATGAGGATGATGCTAGCACAGGCTGCATTTGTTGTCCATCCCTAATTGCCTTGGAACTAATCAGCTTACTGGGCCATTTCATAGCACAGTTAAGAGTCAACCACAATGCTGTTGATTTGGAGTCACATGCAGACCAGACAAAGCAACGACGGCAGATTTCCTCCCCTAAAGGACATCAGTGACCAGTTGCTTTTTTAAAACAAATGATGATAGGTTCATGGTTACCATCACTGAGACTAGCTTTCAATTCCAGATTTTTATTAAGTGAATTCAAATTCCACCAAATGCCATTTGTCCAGGCCATTAGCCTGGGCTTTTTGTTTAGTAGCCCAGTGACATGAGCTCAACTACACCATCTACTCCTTGCCCTTCTACATGGTATAGATCAGAGGTTTGGAAAGTGCTGTTGAAGGAGCTGAATTGGTATTGTTTCAGTGCAACTTGTTGATGGTACACACTGCAGTCCCTGCGTATGAATGATGGAGAGAGTGAATGTTTCAGGCTATGGATAGTGTATTGATTAAATGGTCTGGTCTACCCAAGACTTCAATCACACAATATGTAGCTGACTCGTAACGACAAGGCATTCCTAACTTTTCAGGGCAACTAAAGATGGGCAACAAATATGGCTTTACAAACACAGCAAGAACTGGGCTGGGGGAGATTACATAGACAGAGAGGAGAGACAGGCTTTCAAACACAAGGATCAGAATTTTAAAAGCAAGTTATTGCCAGACTGGGAGTCAATGTCTGTCAGTAAGCATTGGTCTGATAAGACTTGGCATGGTGTATAATATGGACAATAGGATTTGGGATGAGCTCAAGTTTACAGAAGATTGGAAGATGAGCAGCTGACCAAGACAGCATTGGAATTGAAATGTGTTTGATGAGCACTCCTGGGACCTTGGAGTATCTACCTGTATTTTTGGGTTTGAATGCTCAGGGTCCACTTTGAACAGCATTACCAGGAAGCAGTCCTCACCTCCTGTAGCTTAAGTTATATCTTCACCCATCTGATATCCAGGCCATTAGCATGGATCCCAGGATCAGAAGGAAGAAAAAATTAATTTATCACATTCCTCAACAATCATCCTCATTAGCTTAGGTTAGAAGCCACTTAACCAATAATGGATTAAAGCAATGAAATTCTGTAGATCTAAGTAGTTGTGGGTTTAATTAATTGTTTGTCTTTTGATGATAAAACAATGACAACTCCATCTCCTACACTGGCAGTGAAAACTGGGTCAGGACATAGAGGGCTGGATTTTCATTTGCCTAGGGTTAGAATGGTTGAGGACAAGGACTCCATTCACAAAGGGCAGCACAGTGGCTCAGTGGTTAGCATTATTGCCTCACAGCACCAGAGACCTGGGTTTGATTCCACCCTCGGGCAACCGTCTGTGTGGAGTTTGCACATTCTCTGTGTGTCTATTTGGGTTTCCTTCGGGTGCTCCAGTTTCCTTCCACAGTCCAATGATGTGCAGGTTAGGTGGATTGGCCATGCTATATTGCCCGTAGTGTTTAGGGGATGTGCAGACTAAGTGGAGTAGCCATGGGAAATGTATGGTTAAAGGGACAGGGTAGGATGATTTTTGAGGGGTGGTGTGGACTTGATGGGCCGAATGACCTGCTTCCACATTGTAAGGATTCTATAATTCGAGATGTCTGTGGGTCCCAACACTTTATAGCTGCACTCCAATTATCAAACTGATTGTGAGGCAGAGTAAACATTCACATCCAGTGAACAACCTGCTAATCTCCCCAAGGAGCTTGTTCATAGGTCAGGATGCATGGGGGCAGAGTGGGAATGGAGAATAGGCCAGTGAAATGATTCAGCTTTGGCTTCCTTAACCAAAGTTGAAAACAAAGCCTCAGGCCTTGAATATTATCTTTACATGGATAGTTTGTACTAACCTTCCGTTCATGTCTTTGGTAAAACTCCCAGTGATGGATTCAAGTTTCACTCGTTTGAGATGAGAGATATTTTAAAAAGTGACTGGACTAATCAAAATTTAAATACATCTTTCGAACCCCAGAAGAAACTGCTAATCTGAGATCCAATGCACAATGCAAGTAAAACAAAATGTTAGTATTTGAATTAAAGCCTCACTCTAGTGTACATATTTTCAAATCAACCTGTTCAGGGATATTATTGAATACCAACAGGTGAGACTTGAACTCAGGCCTCCTGGCTCAGAGTTAGGAACTCTCTCCAGTTTCGAGTATAACTGGAATGTCATATGTTACACCACGATATAACTGGAATGTTGCTATTTTTGGATTAGAGTTTAGATCGAACATGCTGTGGACTTAGTGCAGGTCAGGGCACAGACTGGTGATACGGTGGATCAATTGAAACTCATGGATAGAACATAGAACATAGAACGTTACAGCGCAGTACAGGCCCTTCATGTTGCGCCGACATGTGAAACCAATCTGAAGCCCCTCTAACCTACACTATTCCATTATCATCCATATGTTTATCCAATGACCATTTAAATGCCCTTAAAGTTGGCGAGTCTACTACTGTTTCAGGCAGGGCATTCCACGCCTTTACTACTCTCTGAGTAAAGAACCTACCTCTGACATCTGTCCTATATCTATCACCCCTCAATTTAAAGCTATGTCCCCTCGTGCTAGCCATCACCATCCGAGGAAAAAGGCTCTCCCTGTCCACCCTATCCAATCCTCTGATCATCTTGTATGTCTCTATGGTGTGTTAGGTTTTATTGGTAGAGGAACTGAGTTTCGGAGCCATGAGGTCATGTTGCAGCTGTAGCTGGAGATTTACCAGGATGTTGCCCGGTATGGAGGGAAGGTCTTATGAGGAAAGGCTGAGGGACTTGAGGCTGTTTTCGTTAGAGAGAAGAAGGTTAAGAGGTGACTTAATAGAGACATCCTGGTAAATCTCCTCTGCACCCTTTCCAATGCTTCCACATCCTTTCTGTGATGCGGTGACCAGAACTGTACGCAATACTCCAAGTGCGGCCGCACCAGAGTTTTGTACAGCTGCAACATGACCTCACGGCTCCGAAACTCAATCCCTCTACCAATAAAACCTAACACACCGTACGTCTTCTTAACAACCCTATCAACCTGGGTGGCAAATTTCAGGGATCTATGCGCATGGACACCGAGACCTCTCTGCTCGTCCACACTACCAAGAATCTTACCATTAGCCCAGTACTCTGTATTCCTGTTACTCCTTCCAAAGTGAATCACCTCACACTTTTCCGCATTAAACTCCATTTGCCACCTCTCAGCCCAGCTCTGCAGCTTATCTATGTCCCTCTGTAACCTGCAACATCCTTCCGCATTATCCACAACTCCACCGACTTTAGTGTCATCCGCAAATTTACTAACCCATCCTTCTACACCCTCATCCAGGTCATTTATAAAAATGACAAACAGCAGTGGCCCCAAAACAGATCCTTGCAGTACACCACTAGTAACTGAACTGCAGGATGAACATTTCCCATCAACCACCAACCTGTGTCTTCTTCCAACTAGCCAATTTCTGATCCA
Source organism: Ginglymostoma cirratum (assembly GCA_024137785.1). Lineage (NCBI taxonomy): Eukaryota > Metazoa > Chordata > Chondrichthyes > Orectolobiformes > Ginglymostomatidae > Ginglymostoma > Ginglymostoma cirratum. The sequence goes on along the minus strand of JAHRHZ010000009.1, from coordinate 13,805,741 downwards.
AACCGCTAAGTCACCCTCAGTTCCATGCCCCCATATTTTCTGCAATAGCCTACCGTGGGGAACCTTATCAAAAGCTTTCCTGAAATCCATATACACCACATCAACCGCTTTACCCTCATCCACCTGTTTAGTTACCTTCTCAAAGAACTCAATAAGGTTTGTGAGGCACGACCTATCCTTCACAAAACCGTGTTGACTATCCTTAATCAAATTATTCCTTTCTAGGTGATTATAAATCCTATCTCTTCTAAGACTTTCCAGCTAATGTGAGAGTCTGACTAAAGGCTGTTAGCAAAGACAATGGAGGGTATGGAGCAATGAACTGGAGGAACAGGTGGGGATTAAAACTGACAATATTATTGAGGTAAAAAGACATAACTTTAGTAAAGGAGGATAAGGACACAAGCAATACATCATAGAGCCAACCAGGAAGTAGGCTATTTAGGATCTGGTAATAGGTAAATGAGGCAGTTTGAAGAAATGACCTCAGAGTCAAAGATCCTCGACGACATGATAGAATTTAATATTCTGTTTGAGAAATTTAGCTCTGAAACAGCTGTGTTTAACTTAAATAAAGGGCATTACAATGAAATGAGGACACAGTTAGCTAAAGTGAACTGGGCAGATAGATTAGCAGGAATGACAGAAAGCAAGCAATGGCTCCTTAAGGATATAGTTCATGACTCTTCGCAAAAAATACATCCCAGTAAGGAGGAAAGATTCTAAGAGAGGGAGAAACCAAACAGGCCTAAACAAGGAAGTTAAAGAGAATATTAATTTGAAAGAAAAAACAGGCAAAAGTCAGATGAAGACTAAGATAAATTCAGAATCCAGCAAAGATAATAAGGACAGAGAAACTAATTTATGAGGGCAAACTAGCGAGTTATATAAAACCTGAAAATAAGAGTTTCTTACAGGAAGCTTCTTACAAAGTGATCATAGGCCCCGTTTTAAGCGAATCTGGGGAGATGGCTATGGGGAATTAGAGAAGTTAAACAAATATTTCGTATTCAGTCTTTAGAGTGGAAGATAATTCAAACGTCTCATTAATATTAAAGCATACAGAGGAATAATGAAGTGTCATCGCATCATTAAAGAAGTAGCAATAGACAAACTAAAGATGCTAAAGGCAAATAAGTCCACTGCCCTTAATGGCTTGTATCCCAGCATCCTAAAAAAGGTAGCTACAGAGACAATGGATGTACTGGTTATAATTTTCCAAAAATCCCTGGATTCTGAAGATGTACCAGAGGATTGGAAAACTGCCAAATGTAACACCCCTTTTCAAAAAGGGAGGGAGGCAAGAAGTGGGTAATTATAGGCTGGTTTGGAGTCAATCATTAGGGAAGTAATAGCAGCACATTTGGAAAATCATGATCTAATCAATCAGAGTCAGCATGGATTCATGAAAGGGAAATTATATCTAATTTATTTGAGCTTTCGAGGAAGTCTCAACCAGAGTGGATAGAGGGGAACAAATAGATAAACTTCCAGAAGGCATTCAATTAGGTTTCTCACAAAAGGTAAAGTCATAAGATCACAACCTATGATGTTGGAGGTAGTATATTTGTGCAGATAGAGAATTGGCTAATGGGCAGGAAACAGTGAGTGGGGATAAGGAATTATTTTTCAGGTCGGTAAGCCATGACCAGTAGGGTTCCACAGGAATCAGTACTGGGACTGTAAATGTCTACAATATATATTAATGACTTAGAGAAAGGACAAAAATCACACCACACCAGGTTATAGTTCAACAGGTTTATTTGAAAACACAAGCTTTTGGAGTGTTGCTCCTTCCTCAGGAGTTGTGACAAAGGAGATATCAAGACTCAGAATTTTTAAGCAAAAGATCAAAGGATCATAGAATTGATGCAAATATATTGAATAAACCTAAAATGGCTGGCTGACTCCCTCCTGTTAAATCTTTAAATCGGTTAGATGCAGGTTTCAATTGACTAAAATGCAAATCCCAGAATTTCTTTCAAGTCACTGCCCTGAGATAACTAAAGGTTGTTTCAGTGTATACAAGAGACAACTTCTCAGGTCAGACAATACGTTTTAGGTGCGAAGCTTCATTTAGAATCTGTCCGTGTTTTAACCTGAAGTCAGATTAGTTTTATTCCCAAGGCAGGAATTTACAAAATGCACCATTGACTGACTGTGTCTACGAATTGTGTGCTTTTTGAACAAAATGGAATGTATCTGCAAATACAAATTCACTCCATAGGTGTGTGTGTGTGTGTGTGTGTGTGTGTGTGTGTGTGTGTGTGTGTGTGTGTGTGTGTGTGT
>JAHRHZ010000009.1:13763527-13803442 GCA_024137785.1 Ginglymostoma cirratum | reverse complement strand
TGTGTGTGTGTGTGTGTGTGTGTGTGTGTGTGTGTGTGTGTGTGTGTATATGGGTCGGTGTGAGAGAGCAAGTGAGTGAGAGTGTGAGAGAGAGAGAGAGAGGCAGGGAGAGGGAGAGAGAGAGAGGGAGAGAGCACGAGTGTGTGAGGCAACGGAACTACACCAAGAAGAAGAAATTGGAGAAGCCTGGCATCACCACCAGAAATAACCGAGCCTCCCCCGGTACCATCACAGCGAAATCCATCACCAACATTTCTGACCACAGCCTGCAATTGGACAAAATCAAAATTCTCAGCCAAGGGCTCAATTTCTGCCCCACGTCCAAAATGGACCCCACTGGTCTCGCGGCAGACACAGAGGAATTCATCGGGAGAATGACACTCCGGGAATTCCTCCAAGATGTCAGCAGCAAGCCCAATGAGACAACATCGAATCGGAACAGATGACAGAGAGATCCGTGGTGGAGCGACCAAAGAAGGAGTCGAATTGGACCCATCCAGAAGGCCACTGCCCTAGGCTTGACCAGTAGGCTCAAGCCAGATTCATCAGGCACACTGACAAGGGAGTGCCAAATGTCTCCCAGGCACAACGCACTGCCATCCAGGCTCTCAAGACCAATCACAACATTGTCATCAAACCAGCAGACAAAGGAGCAATCATCATCATATAGAATAGAACAGACTACTGCAAGGAAGTGTACCGACAACTGAACCACCAGGAACACCACAGACAACCACCTGCTGATCTGACCAAAGAACACACCCGTTAATGCAACAGAATGATCAAGACTTTTGATCCAGCCCTTCAGAGTCCCCAACTCACTCTCAGCCCACCTACTTCTTGCATTGCTCCCTTCTACTGCCTTTCGAATTTACACAAAGTCAACACAACAGGATGTCCCATGGTACCATGCAATGGGACACTGTATGACAATGACTCTGGCTATGTTGAGGTCTTCTTGAAACCCATTGTACAAGGAATCCCCTGCTCCTGTCGCAACACCACATATTCTTCAGCACCCACGGACAAGTCGAATGAAGAACATTCCTTGTCACAGTGGACAGTTTGGCACCACTACACCAACATCCCGCACGACAAAGGCATCACTGCAACAGCCTTGGTACTCAATACCAACAACTGCCAATTTCCAGACGCCACCTCAGCACCTCACTCTACCACAAACCTACAGATAACCTCATGAAGCTGCACTTCGAGTTTCCACACCAAACACATTAAAAAAGCCGTCCCCTACAAACAGGCCCTACGCATACACAGGATCTGCTCAGATGAGGAGGAATGTGATGGATACCTGAAGGTGTTGAAGGATGCCTTCATAAGAACGGGATACGATGCCCAACCTATCGATCACCGGTTCCAATGTGCCACTGCAAAAAACCGCAATGACCTCCTCAGAAGACAGACACGGATATGACTGATAGGGTATCCTTCGTCGTACAGTGCTTCCCAGGAGCGGCTAAACTACATCATCACCTCGAAGCCTTCAACACATTATCAATGACAATGAGCACCTTGCCAAGACCTTCCCCACGCCTCCACTTCTCACCTTCAAACAACCACCAACCCTTAAACAGACCATTGGTCACAGCAAACCACCCAGCCTTCAGGGCAACATTGACCACGACACCACACAACCCTGTCAGGGCAACCTCTGCAAGATGGATACTACCATCACACATGGGAACACCACCCACCATGTGCCCGGCAGATACCCATGTGGCTCGGCCAACAATGTCTATCTCATACACTGCAGGCAAGGGTGCCCCGAGGCATGGTATATTGGTGAAATCATGCAGACGCTACAACAACGGATGAATGGACGACGTGCAACAGTCGCCAAACAGGGATGTTCCCTCCCAGTGGGGGAGCACTTCAGTGGTCAAGGGCATTCGGCCTCAGAACTTCGGGTAAACATCCTCCGAGGCAGACTTTGGGATACACAATAACGCAGAGTTGCTGAGCAGAGGCTAATGGCCGGGTTGGGTCCCCATGAGGACAGGCTCAACCAGGATCTTGGGTTCATGTCGCACTACAGGTGACCCCCACCACACTATATACTCCTCTCTCTCTCTCTCTCACACGCGCGCGCACACACACACACACACACACATACACACACACATACTCACACACATACACACACACACACATATACACATACACATACACACACAATTTGTAGACACAGTCAGTCAATGGGGCATTTTATAAATTCCTGCTTTGGAAATGAAACCTGCTCCTGTCGCAACACCACATATTTCTTGCAGAAACTCAGCACCCACGGACAAGTCGAATGAAGAACATTCCTTGTCACAGTGGACAGTTTGGCACCACTACACCAACATCCCGCACGACAAAGGCATCACTGCAACAGCCTTGGTACTCAATACCAACAACTGCCAATTTCCAGACGCCACCTCAGCACCTCACTCTACCACAAACCTACAGATAACCTCATGAAGCTGCACTTCGAGTTTCCACACTAAACACATCAAAAAAGCCGTCCCCTACAAACAGGCCCTACGCATACACAGGATCTGCTCAGATGAGGAGGAATGTGATGGATACCTGAAGGTGTTGAAGGATGCCTTCATAAGAACGGGATACGATGCCCAACCTATCGATCACCGGTTCCAATGTGCCACTGCAAAAAAATTAACCTGACTCCAGGTTAAAACACAGACAGATTCTAAACAAAAGCCTCACACCTAAAATTGTATCAGAGATAAAAGGTACTGCAGATGCTGGAGAATCCGAGATAACAAGGTGTGGGGCTGGATGTCCTCACACCTAAAATGCATTGTCTGACCTGACTTGTATGCACTAATAAAACCTTCAGTTATCTCAGGGCAGTGACTTGAAAGAAATTCTGGGATTTGCACTTTAATCAATTGAAACCTGCATCTCCTTTCTAACCGATTAAAGATTTAACAGGAGGGAGTCAGCCAGCCATTTTAGGTTTATTCAATACATTCACATCAATTGTATGATCCTTTGATCTTTTGCTTCAAAATTCTGAGTCTCCTCTGTCACTACACCTGAGGAAGGAGCAGCGTTCCGAAAGCTTGTGTTTTCAAATAAACCTGTTGGATTATAATCTGATGTCGTGTGATTTTTGACCTTGCCCACCCGAGTTCAACACCGGCACCTCCACATGTTGGAGAAAGGAAGCAAATGTACTGTAGCCAAATTTGCATGTAACACAAAAATCAGAGGGAAGCCAGGTTGCGAGAGGGACACAAACAATTTACATAGCGATATTGATAGGTTAAGTCAGTGGGCGAGATGTTGGCAAACGTAGTATAATGTGGGAAAATGTGAAGTTGGAAGGGAGATAAAAAGGAAGCAGCATTAGTTAAATGGAGAAAAGCCACAGGAAGCTGCAACACAAAGAGACTTGGAGATAACTTGTGCACAAAACACCAAAAGCTAGAGCACAGGGGCAGTGGGTAATCAGGAAGGCTAATGGAATGTTGTCCCTTATTTCATGGAGTAGAAGAGTAGGAAGGTCTTACTATAAGTATACAAGGTATTGGTGAGACCACATCTGGGGTATTATGAGCAGTTTTTGTTCCCTCATTTAAAGAAACATATTATTTCATCAGTGGCAGTTCAGAGAAGGTTCAGTAGGATGAGCCTGGTATGGAGGGATTGTCTTGTGAGCAGAGTTTTGGGCTCTACTCACTGGAGTTTAGAAAAGAAATCTCATTGAAGCATATAAGGGATGCACAGGGTAAATGCTGAGAGGATGATTCCCCTCATGGGAGAGTCTAGGACCACAGGATACAGTCTCAGAATTAAAGGGCACTAATTTAAGACAGAGATGAGGAGGGATTTCTTCTCTCAGAGGACTGTGAGTCTTTGGAACCCTTGCCATTAAGAGCTTGGGGGGGTGGTGGGGATGGGTAGAGTTATTGTGCATATTTCAGGCTGTAATAGATAGATTCTTGATCTGTTGGGGAATCAAGGTTACAATAAAAGGCAGGAAAGTGGGATCAGTTATGTTCCTATTGCATGGTGGGGCAGGCTGAAGGGGCTGAATGGCCCACTCCTGTTCCGATTTCTTAGGACATGACATCAAGACTACCTTTCCTGTCTCAACTCGAAATGGCAACATGGAAGGGGGTTAATTTGAAGCATAAATGGAGTTCCTGAAGTTTCCTTAACATTCTTTATCATTCTTCAAAGCAACATATCTTTATAAAATCAAGATTTGGATTGCTTTGGGAATGGCTTTAATCAAACTGCTTGAAAACGATACCTCAAGTTTAAAGCTTGGATTCAAATATCAAAGATGACATGCTGTTTTTACAGGCTGCTTTCACAGAAAACCAGTTAATTATAAAGCCAAGGGGATCAAAACTATTGCCCTGCTCATTTCAGAGGAGAAAAAAGGTCCATTGTCAAAGTTTTGTGTTCCATGAATGAAGCATAAAAATTCAAGAATGTGAAACAGCTCAAGAACGCGTAATCCATAAAACAAATTAGACATAAACATCAGACACAGTCACCGAGACCAATTATTTCAGTGCAATTACATTTCAGACTTTTAGCCCAGTGCCTTGTAAATCCAAGCATTGCTGCACAGTCAGAGGGTCAGTACTGAGGGAGCGCTGCACAGTCAGAGGGTCAGTACTGAGGGAGCGCTGCACTGTCAGAGGGTCAGTACTGAGGGAGCGCTGCACTGTCAGAGCGTCAGTACAGAGGGAGCGCTGCACTGTTGGATGGTCAGTGCTGAGGGAGTGCTGCGCTGTCAGAAATACCATCCTTAGGTTGGAACATTGCACTTAGCCCCTAGTGTTCCCTCAGATTGAGATAAAATGATCCCTGGACACTATTTCAAAAGAAGAGCTGGGGAATTCTCCCCAGGATCGTGGCCAACATTCGTTCCCTCAATTAATATCACTGACAAATGACCTTCTTATTGTCTCCTGGTATTTATGGGAGCTTTCCTTCACTTTAACAGAGGCTGGACTTCAAGAAAATAATTTACCTACCAAGACAGGTGTTATGGGAAAGCCTTTATTTCCCTGTTCCTTTTCAAAAGCCCTACAGTGAGCTCAGTAATGATTTGGTCTCAGCCTGAAGAAAAAAGCTGGGAAAATCTCCCAGAAATTGTGAATAACCAGACATTTTTTTTTTGACTGAAAACAAAAAGTGCTGGAGATCACAGCAGGTCAGGCAGCATCCATGGACAGAAAGCAAGCTAAAACGTTTTGAGTCTAGATGACTCTTCATCAGAGCTGACATGAAGTGTGGAGAGGGGCAGCATTGATGCAATGGGGGTGGGTGGTATGGAGTGGTGGGGGAGAAAGGGTACAGATTATACAGATTAAGCGATCAGACTGTGAGAATGTTGAAACGACGGTGTGTCTAACTGCCAGACTGGAAAGAGTGGACAGTCCCACTGGGGTGGGGGTAGGGGAGAGAGGACATGGTGACAGAGAATGTAACAAGTAAATCTAAAAGAAAGGGAAGGAATGGAAGTGGGTTCACAATCTGAAGGTGTTGAACTCAATATTAAGTCCAGAAGGCTGTAAAGCCTGAAGATGAGGTGTTGCTCCTCCAGTTTGCGTTGTGATTCACTGGAGCATTGCCGCATGTCAGGGATAGAAAAGTGGGTATGAGAGCAGGACGCTGTGTTATGTTGACCGGCTGTGGAAAGGTGGGGGTCATGCTTGTGCACAGATCGGAGATGCTCTGCAAAGCTCTGTGTGTGTGTGTCTGTGTTTGGTTTCTCCAATGCAGAGTGAGCCACATTGGGTGCAGTGAATACAATACACAGGACTGGAGGAGGTACAGGTGAAATGCTGCCTCACCTGGAAAGACTGTTTAGGCCCTTGGAAGGTGAGCAGGGAGGAGGTAAGGAGGCAGGTGTTGCACCTTCTGTGGTTACATGGGAAGGTGCCGTAGGAAGGGGTGTTAGTGTTGATGGTTGAGGAATGGACTATGATGTCCTGGAGGGAATGTTCCCTGCGAAATGCAGACACAGGGAGCGAGGGGAAGATGGTCTCTCTCTATGGATGCTGCCTGACCACTGTGATTTCCAGCATTTTTTTTTGTTTTCAGTACAGATTCCAGCATTTGGAGTAATTTGCTCCTCTAATGTTATTTTTTGCTTGTGATCATTGGTCAGTGTTTGCATGAAGGAATTGTTCTCATTCTGAAAGGTTTCACCTGTTATTAATCCTAGTTTTTAAAATTATTTTAAATGGGTGTCTCTGGTTAGACCAGAATTTCTTTGCTTATCCAAACTGCTCTGAAAAAGGTGGTGGTGAGCTGCCTTCATGAACCACTGCAGAACTTGCGGAACTAAAAGTATGCAGTTTTGAAAAGTTTGTCTGAAAATGTTTGTTCAAACTATCGAAATGCTGTTTCTTGTCCGGGTCACTTAGCCATTATAAATTGATAGTATTGGACTGAAGGATCCAATTCACCATTTATTTAGTCAAGACCAAAGCCTCACATTTTAGCTGTTTACTGCTTCTTGTAGTGGTTCCGGTTTGTTGGTTTTAGCTTATGTTACAAAAACCACAAAGAATTTAACCTTTATCCAAATTTAAACAAACTTTAATTGTCTCTGAAGTTATCCCATGCTGTCTGAAAGAGGTATGACTGTCTCTACACAATGAATGGGAACCCCAAGTCTAAACAATATGTCAGACTAGAAATGCAGAGCATTATACAACAATTTCCTTTCAAACCCATTTGCCTTGTACTCTCTGGCTTACATTGGCTCCTGGTCCACCATCCTTACTGTCCTTTCACAGTGCTGCATGATCTCACCCCCTCTCCCTCTTTTGGTTATCTCCTCTGGAACTTACCCTCCAAGATTTCTGCATTCCAATTCTGGCATCACTGATTTTGGTCATCCCTCTAAGCTATCAAACACTCAGGTCCTAAACTCTCGAATTTCCACAATAAAACTCCATGATCTCCTTACTGCCCTACTATTTTAAGTTGCTTCTTAAAAACTACTTCCTTGACCAAGTAGTCAGATACCTATCCTGACATCTCCTGTGTAGCTTGGTACAAATGTTTGTTTGGAAACACTCCTGAGAAACACCTTGGGATGTTTTTACCACATTGAAAGTGCTATTTAATTGCATGTTTACATTGTGGTAGGGTAAAAGAGGGAGGTTATCAGCACTGTAGATAGCAGAATAGCAATTCTGCTTTGGAGCACCCCTGCACAACAACATACTGGGAAATAAATCCTATTATCTTGAACTCCAGATCTTAATGATACTTCAAAGAAGGGTGAATAAAAGGTTACTGTGTTCTTGTCAAGAGATCAGAACTTTGCCACACTAAACACAAATGTCCACCATTGCCTTTCTTCCAGGCTTGGAGGACAGAGGAGACGAAAGAAAAGAGTTAGGTTTATATTCCAAGAATAATAATAAAAGGCAGAAGTTACAGGAATCTGAAGGATCCACCAGGAAGGAGTTGATTTATGGCCCATATTTGATTAGATCTGATAACTACGGAGTCACAAGTGGGCCATCAATCATACCCCTTGGGTCTTCCAAAGTAACAGGATAAATAGTTTGATGGAATGCTTAAGATGTGGAGCATCAATGTCAGGAGTGATACCAAAACATCTTGTCCAGACGCCATCCATCTCAGTCCATTCAAATTAATGGGTGGAAAATCATTCACCATTTCCTGATTTACATTCCCTGTGGGAAACTCTCAGAATCCTTGGCCTGATTTTATTCTACGCATTCCGTATTTCAAACACAAATCTAGTGCAGAATTAGATTTGTTCAACCATCTAAAGAGATGATTGGTTTCACAACATTATGCATTCCGTTGTCCTTCAAAGGATAACTTTTACAGGGAAGAGTCAGAGGTAAGATCTCCCTGTGACTTTAACACTAAGCTACTAAAAAGTCTCAAATTAGATTGAATGCACATCCATAGTGGCCTCAGATCTACACTGGTCTCAACCTTTTCAACTGTGATCTGGTCATTTCTTGTAAGACACAGAGATCCAGAAAAACAGTGAATAACTGTGACAAGAATTTGGTAATGTTCTGAGCATTTATTTTACAGGGAAACAGCTGCTGAGTGTCCATGCTGTGTCTAGGGATACAGTGACTGATCAGGTTATGTGACTGGACTAAAACTACAGAGAGCATGAGTTAGTTTTCACCATGCGCAGTTTAAAAACTCAACATTTTTAAAAAAAAGTCTGGAAATAGAAAACTAGCCCCACACAAAATGATCTCGAAGCTGTCAGATTGGTGCAAAAAGGCCAACTGTTAAGTTAGTGTCCATTAGGGAAGGATATCCGCCAACCTTACCTAGTCTGATCCTATATGTGATTCCAGAATCAAGCAATATGGGGGAAACGCTCCTGTTTATTTGAAAGAGAATTTCTAAGCAACCTATTCAAAGTTGTATTCATGCACCTCAGGAGCAGGTGAGATTTGAACCTTGGCCTACTGGTCCAGAGGTAGGGGGCACTACCACTGCACCAGAAGAGTCCTCAGAAGTGGCTTAGCTGTTCAAGAAGGGGACCGGTGAGATTCCAAGGGCAATTTGAGGAGGGCTAATAACCGAGTGGCTTGTCAGCAATGCCTACACCCAGAGAACAAATATCTTTTTCTTAGCATCACACTTTCTGTTTAAATGAGGCCTTCACATCTATTCAGTGCCATAAGTAGTTACCTCAAAAGTTGGCTAATCTAGACATGAATTTAGGGTCAGGGTCAGTGTCTCTGTTATTTCCTCAACGACCCATTTGATCTCAGAACAAATTGACACTTAAGAATGAGACCCAATCAAGTGAAACCTGTCTTCATTGGGATAGTGAACCAGTGATAAATGTGTTTGTACGGTATCTCTTTGCCCAGTGTTCTAAAACATGCGGTTAGCTTTTGTTTCTAAGATATGGGTTAGTTTTCTTATACAAAGCAGCCTGGTGCCACTGATTAAAGTGCAGTTTAGAGGATCTCAGATAAATAAATAAAATCAAACCAAATAACCTGCATCCATTTGTGTTAAGATGTCCTAAAGTACTTTACAGCTAGTAAGTTAGTTTGTAGTGCACTAGCCAATGTATGCACAATATTGACTACCTGCTTGCTACGGATGGTATTTTGTACATAAATAAGTTGTGCAACATTCACTCTTTAGAAATTCTTGGGATGTTTGGGTCACTGCTCTAGCCTTCAGTAGTGCTGTTAGTCACAGTCACACCCAATCTAAACATTTTGTAATAGAAAGACAGAATTTACAACACAGAAACAGACTACTCACCTTCACTGCTCTGTGCTGATGCTTATCCTTCATTCACACACTGTTACATTTCACCCATGAACATATTCTTCTAATCCTTTCTCTCCCGTGTTTTATTGCTTCCTCTTAAATATATCTATGCTATTCATCCCAACCATTCCCTGTGGTAGTGAGTTCTCTATTCTTACCATTCTGATTAAGGGGATGATGGTCTAGTGCTGTTATCTCTTAAAAACTATTAATCCAGAGAGTTGGGTAATGTGCTTTGGGGACCCAGGTTCAAATCCTGCAATGGCAAATGGGACTGGGAATTCAGATTTTTTTTTAAAAGTTAAGAACTTAATGATCATGAAACCATTGTTGATTGTCAGAGACAACCCATCTGGTTCACTAATATCCTTTATGGAAGGAAATCTGCTGTCTTTACCTGGTCTGACCTACATGACTCCAGAGTCACAGCAATGTGGTTGACTCTTAGTTGCCCTCTGGGTGATTACGGATGGATAATACGTCCTGGCAAAGCCAGTGACACTCACATCCTGTGAATGAATAAATTAAACTAAAGGTATTTCTCTTGAATTCTTGATTGGATTTGTTAGCATCTAATTTATATTAATAGCTGTTCATCTTGGACTCTCCCCCAATTAGAAATGACTTCCCTACATCTACCTTTAGTGGTGTAAACTTCAAATGTTCAATTTTATCAGCATATGGATTGTTTTGAACATGCATCACTGATCAAAGAATACACCTGTGGGCTTCCTCTCATGACGAACCGATATCTGGAGATTGCTGAATTGTGGCAGCAGCTGGAATGCTAAGTTCACCAGAAAGGACAAGGTCATTCTATGCTGGAGAAGCTTATTTTTGGATATGATTGTTAACATGACCATTAAAAGCAGTTGTGAGCTGCCTCTTACCCCCTGCAGTAACACTGCCACAAACACCACTCGAACAATATCACACACGATGTCCACTGGTGATTCTCCATAACAAAGGCAACATTGCAAATCACCCGTAAAGAAAAGGAGTGCAGAGATGGTCATGCCAGACCACAGCTTCGTACTTATTTAGCATCTAAAGCATCATAAAATGCACTAAATTATTTCACAGGAGCATTATCAGACAACAACAATGATGCAAGGATAAATCTAACAGCTCCAGGCCAACTGTGGTAGTGGAAAAGATTTTAGAAACAATAATTCAGGATAAAATTAATTGACATTTGGATAATTGCGGATTAATTAAGGAAATTCAGCCCAGAAATGTGAAAGACATTAAAGATTAAATTTAATTATTAAATATTTTGATGAGATAACAGGATGGCTTGATGAGTGTTATGTGATAATGTGTATTTGACAAAGTACCACATAATAGACTTACCAGCAAATTGCATGAAAGGGCCAATGGCAGCATGAATATGAAATTGGCTGAGTGACAGGAAACAGAGATCAGTGGTGAATAGCTGGATGAACACAGCAGGAAAGCTGACATTTCCGGTCTGGACCCTTCTTCAGAAATGGGGGAGGGGAAGGGGATTCTGAAATAAATAGGGAGAGAGGGGGAGGCGGATGGAAGATGGATAAAGGAGCAGATAGGTGTAGAGGAGATGGACAGGTCAAGGAGGCGAGGATGGAGCCAGTAAAGGTGAGTGTAGGTGAGGAGTTAGGATGGGGGTTGTCAGTCTAGGGAAGACGGACAGGTCAACAGATGTTCACCTGCACACCTGCTAATGTGGTATACTGTATCCGCTGTTCCCGATGTGGCCTCCTCTACATCGGGGAAAGCAAGCAGAAGGTTGGAGACCGCTTTGTGGAACACCTATGCTCGGTTCGTGATAAACAACTGCACTTCCCAGTCACAAACCACTTCAACTTCTCCTCCCACTCCTTGGATGGCATGTCCATCCTGGGCCTCCTCCAGTGCCACAACGATGCCACCCAAAGGTTGCAGGAACAGCACCTCATATTTCGCTTGGGAACCCTGCAGCCCGATGGTATCAATGTGGACTTCACAAGCTTCAAAATCTCCCTGCCCCCGACCGCAATCCAAAGCCAGTCCCACTCGTCCCTGCCTCCCTAACCTGTCCATCCTTTCTCCCACCCATCCACTCCTCCCACTTCAACCTCCACCCCCATCTCCTACCTACCAGCCTCATCCCTGCTTCCTTGACCTGTCCGTCTTCCCTGGACTGACCAACCCCCATCTTAACTCCCCATCTACACTCGCCTTTACTGGCGCCATCCCCACCTCCTTGACCTCGCCGTCCCCTCTCCACCCATCTGCTCCTTTATCCATCTTCCATCCGCCTCCCCCTCTCTCCCTATTTATTTCAGAATCCCCTTCCCCTCCCCCATGTCTGAAGAAGCGTCCAGGCCCAAAACATCAGCTTTTCTGCTCCTCTGATGCTGCTTGGCCTGCTGTGTTCATCCAGCTCTACACCTTGTTATCTCAGATTCTACAGAATCGGCAGTTCCTACTATCTCTCAGTGGTGAATAGTTGCTTTTAATAAAGGCAGAAGGTTTATAGTAGAGGGTTCCCCAAGGTTGAAGTTGAAACCTGGCTCTTCCAGATCTATAATAATGATACAGTTATTGGTGTACAAGGGCTCTATTTCAAAATTTGCAGATGACAAAAACTTGGAAGTATTCTAATAATCTGTGTCTAGTCCAGCCAGAAAGTAAGGCTCTGAAAGCTTGTGTTTTCAAATAAACCCGTTGGACTATAACCTGGTGTCATGCGATTTCTGACCTTGTCCACTCCAGTCCAACAATGGCACTTCCACATCATAAAGCAGACGATGCTAGACCTGGGTCTCGGGAATGAGGTAGGCCAAATAAAACAAATGTTAGCTGGAGCCCATTTGGGGGACAGTAACCATTATGTCCTAAAGTTAGGGTGATGGTGGAAAAGGACAAAAGACAATCCAAAGTAAGAATAATTAGTTGAGGGAGAACTGACTTCAATGCAGCAAAAAAATGATTGACTGGAATCAAAGGTTGGCAGGAAAAACTGGCGCTGAACAATGGGCTACCATCAAAGAAGAGATTGTTTAGACACAGTTGAGGTATATTTTCTCAGAAGGACAAGACAAGATAAATCTCAGGGCTTCTTGGGTCAAAAGGGAGATGAAGATTAAGGCAAAGTTAAAAAAGAATTCTTGAAACAGGTGTCAAATAGAACAAACAATCGGGAACAAAGCTAAATACAGAAGATTCAGAAAAGAGGTTGAAAAGCAAAGAGTAGCAAGAAGGGATCGTGGCAAAACAGACCAGCAGCTTACATAAAGGAAAATCCCAAATGGAACACTCTCGGTCAAAAAAGATTGTAAGGAAAAGCCTAACTCTCAGAAATCAGATAGTTTAACTTTAGTGGCAGGGAAATTTCTTGAAACTATTATTCAGTTTAAAATTAATAGTCCTATCACTGGTCCCTTGGAAAATGTGGATGAACTGGGAAAAGACAGTGTTGAATCTTTTGAGGTAAAATCAAGTTAAACAAATGTGTTGGAGTTTTTTTAAGAGGTAACTGAGAGATTTGATGAGAGTAAAGTTGTTGATGTGGTTTCCATGGACTTCCAAAGGGTGTTTGATACAATGCCGTACAGCAGACTTGTCAGAAAGGTTTTACCTCAAGGAATCATTTGGAAAGAAGCAATATGAGTTTTAAAAAATTGCCTGAGTGATAGGAACAAGAAAATAAGGTAATAGCATAGATTTGGGGCTGAAGTAAGGTTTGTAGTGCTCCCTGATAGATTAATGATCGAAAACTTAGCAAAACAAGGGACAATCTCCAAGTTTGCAGATGATGCAAAGGATAGAAGCATCATAAACTGTGAGGAAGACAATGTAGAATTTCAAAATGACATAGATGGAAGTAATGTCATCAACGTCCTAGCAGACCGTAGGCTGTTCTCTCATTACAGAGAGAGATGACTGGTAGTGGTTTGACCTGAGGGACACTGCTCTTCAGGCAAGGGGCAAGGTGCAAGGTCGGACTTTCGTAGTAACTTGGCCCACAGCCTTGTATGCCATGGCATTGCACATCTACATCAAAATACTTCTTAAATGCGATGAGGATTTTAGCGTCAACCCTCTTACAGGCAGTGAGTTCCAGATTCCCTCCAACCTCTGGGCGAAAAAAAAATTCTCTCATCCTCTCTAAACTTCCTACCCCTTAACTTAAATCTATGCCCCCTGGTCACTGATCCCCAATTTTGTCAAAGACTTTAAAGAGGGAGAAGAGATGGAAGGGTTTGGAGAGGGAATTCCAGAGGTCAGAACCTGAAGTAACAGCCACCAATAGAGGGGCAGTGGAAATTGGAATAGGCAAGTGCCCAGGTTTAGAGAAATACAACATTCTCAGAAGTTCTGGCTAGAGAGGTTATAGAGTTAGGAAGGCCGGAGGTTATACAGGGATTTGAAAATAACGACGAGGATTTTAAAAGGAAGATATTGCATGAATTGAAACCAATGTAGGCCAGTAAGCACAGGGGAACAGGTCATACTGTGATTTAAGACTCTGACAGCACAGTTTTGGATGACTTCAAATTTACAAAGGGTAGAATGTGGCAGACCCATGAGTTGTACATTAGAATAAGAACATAAGAAATACAAGCAGGAGTAGGACATTTGTCCCCTTAAGCCTGCCCTGCTATTCAAGAAGATCATGGGTGATCTTCCTCAGGATCCAACTCCTCTTTTGTGCCAGGCTTTCATAGCCCTCAGCTCCTCAATTGTTCAGAACATACCTACCTCCTCTTTAAATACTTTCAGTGAATAGTCAAGTCCAGAGCTAACAAAAGCGCGAATGTGCTTTCAGCAGCAGAAGGCAGAGGCAGACAATTGTATGGAGGCGGAAACAGTGGTCTTACTTATGGTAAGGATGTATCAGAATCTCTTTGAATATGATACCAAGGTTATGGACATTCTGGTTCTGTTTACTCACAGACAAAGTGAGGGATGGGGTAGGTAGCTAGAGAACGAAGTCTGAAGGGGGGCACTGAAGAGTTTGGCTCAGATCTTCTGGTTTGCAAAGTGTGAGAAACTGGACTTAACACCGAAAATGATAGCCCTGAGTGAAATAGAGACAGAGGTGAGTGTAGTGGCCATCACTAAGGAGAAGGTGCTGGGGAAGCTGAAAGGTTTGAAGGTGGGTAAATGACCTGGACCAGATGGGTTACACACAGGGGTTTCTGAAGGAGATAGCTGAGGGGATTATAGAGGCATTTATGGGATCTTACATGAATCAGTGCTTTCAGGGAGGGTCGCTGAGAAATGCAAACTGATTAATGGAAGAAGAGAGGCAGGCAGAACACAGGACACTATAGACCAGTTAGCCTGACCTCAGTCGTTAAGAGCTTAGAGGCCATTAATAAGGATGAGCTTGCCGAGTACTTGGAAGTGCATGGTAAAATAGGGCTGAGCCAGCCGAATTCATCAAGGGGAGGTCATGCCTGACCAATCTGTTTGAATTCTTTGAGGAGGTAATAAGTAAGTTAGACAGAGGAGAGCCAGTGGACGTGACAAGGTACCACACAGGAGGCTGTTAATAAGGTAAGAGTCCATGGTTTTAGGGGCAAGGTACTGACATGGATAGAGGATTGGCAGACTGGCAGAAGGCAGGCAGTAGGGACAAAGGGGTCTTTTCCAGGATGTCAGTTAGTAACTAGTGGAGTTACGCAGGGATCAGTGTTGGGACCATAACTATTGACAATATACATTGATGATCTGGACAAAGGAACTGAGGGCATTGTTGCTTGGTTTGCAGATGACGCAAAGACAGACGGGGGTACAGATAGTGTTCAGGAAGTGGGAGGCTGTAGAAGGATTTGGATAGTCTAGGAAAGTGGGCAAATGAGTAGCAGATGGAATACAATGTGGGAAAGTGTGAGGTTAGTGGGGAGAATAGAGTCATACATTATTTTCTAAACGGGAAAGGCTTTGGAAATCTGAAGCACGAAAGGACTTGGGAGTTCTAATTCAGGATTCTCTCAAGGGTAACATGTGGGTTCAGTTGGCAGTTAGAAAGCCAAATACAATGTTAGCCTTCATTTCAAGAGGGCAAGAACATAAGTGCAGAGATGTACTGCTGAGGCTGTACAAGGCTCAGGTTAGACTGCATTTGGAATGTTGTGACCAGTTTTGGACCCCGTATCCAAAGGAGGATGTGCTGGCATTGAAGGGATTCTGGCGGACGTTTACAAGAATGATCCCAGGGATAAAAGGTGTGTCATATGAGGAGTGGTTGAGGATTCTGGGGGTCTGCCCTTGGAGTGTAAAAGGATGAGGGTGGATCGGACTGAAACCTACAGAATACTGAGAGACCTTGACAGAGTGGATGTGGAGAAGATGTATCCACTAGTAGGAGAGACTAGGACCCAAAGGCATAGCCTCAGAAAGAAGCAATGGCCCTTTAGAACTAAAATGGAGGAGGAATTTCTTCAGCCAGAGGGTGATGAATCTGTGGAAATCATCGCCTGCAGAGGGCTGTGAAGGCCAAGTTATTCAATATATTTAAGACAGAGATAGGTAGTTTCTTGATTGGTAAGGGGATCGAGGGTCACGGGGAGAAGACAGGAGAATGCAGTTGAGAAACATAGCAGCAATGATGAATAGTGGAGCAGACTCGATGGGCTGAATGGACTAATTCAACTTCTACATCTTAAGTTCTTATGGTATTGTGGTCTTTACATCAGGAAAGATATACTTATCATTGAGGGAGTCCAGTGAAGTCTTACCAGACAGATCCTGGCATGGGGGGGACAGGTTTGTCATATGAGAAGTTAAGTCGACTAGACTAATATTCACTGGAGTCCGAAGAATGAAAGGCAATCTCATTGAAATATATAAAGCTCTGTCAGGGCTGAAAAGACTGGATGCAAGGATGAGACTTCCCGTGTCTGTGCACTGGCTTGGGTGCATGGGGTAGTGCTGACTAGAACATGAGGATTCAGGGTATAGGGTAAGCCATTTAGGACTGAGATGCGGAGAAATTTTTTCAGGTGGTGAACCTGAGAAATCTACTGAGGAGGCCAATATATTTGCTGAATGTATTTAAGGAAGAAATTGATTTCTAGAAACTGACGGTTTATGAGGAGCAAGTGGGAGTATAACACTGGGACAGAGGGTCAGCTTTGATCAGATTGAATTGCACATCAGGCTCAAATCGGCCTAATCACCCACTGCAGTTTCTATTTTCTATGTTTCTATGTGAAACCTCCAATGTTTTCCCATTAGTTAAAATGAATCAGAACAGTAAACAGTAAGCCTGAGACAGAGTGGGAAAAGGGGACTTCTTACTCCTGGGAACCCAGTGTGGGTCTCTAGCATCCCAATAGCCTCACCAAGCTGCTAGTCCTGGTTACTGTCTGCCTATTGTACTAGCTCCTAAAATTAGTCCTGTATCTAATCTGAAATAGAAACTTTTATCCATCAGGGGCCTCACTGATATCTGGTAACAAATTTTTCCGAGCCCCTTTATTGCTGACACTTCTGGGAATTGTCTGTCCTGGTCTTTACTCCACAATGTTTCACAGAACATTGCTCACTCTCACACTCACCTTCCCCATGACTGTCTCCAAGTTTCTCTCACTCAAGGCAGCCTGTCATGTTCTGTCTCATCTTTCCCATTCATCTGAATGTTTCTCTTTACAACTCCGTCTTTAGCCCTCTCTCCACCTGCCCCATTCTCACTCTACTAACCTCACAAAACCATTAGCAGCTAGCACTCTGTCTTTACTGAGGTGCCTGTAGGATGGATAGCTGCAATGAGTACCTCATGGTGTAGGTCACATAATGGCAGGAAGCTGGGAGACACATTATTGTATGAAAAGGGGATGTTTGAGACGGAAATGCAATTCACAACTAAACACAAAAAATGACTGCATTACCAATTACAGTGCAAATCACCCATATGACTCACTATGTACACAACTGTTCTCATGCATTAGCTATTTGTTATTCTCATCAGTCTCTGCACGTGTATTTCCCACACAGTGTAAAAATAGCGCTAATCTCTTGATGCACGTGCATTGTCGTTGGCTGTTCATTTTGTTTAAGGTCCTGCTCAAGGGCTGGGGGACATTCTTATGTCACTTATTGCTGCAGTGACTGATGTTGTTCCATAGAGCTGTGGACCCCGGGACTGACGGTTGTTCTGTAGTCTGAGCAGATGTTGAGCTCACAGCTTCCTGATTGGCTGTCTACAGTGAAAGAACAACTTCCTCGGTTAGGTTGTGTACCTGTGATTAGGTTGATATATTTGGTCAACCATTCCCACCATACGCAACCATGTGACAACTGGGCCATGCAGGTTCCAAGATACCACTTGGGCTGATTCTTGTGGAGAACATTAAGAATTTGAACTCTGATTTCTGGAGCTGAGCATTGGAGGGCCCCACACACCGATTACTACTCTGTCTTCGCTGGCTATTTTACTATTGCAAGTGTAGTTTGGGTGTGTACAGCAGTAATCTTTGTGCTACTCCAGACAAACAGCAATGTAGTTAACTTTCAACTGCCCTCTGGGTAATTAGAGGTAAATACTGGCCTGGTCAGAACATTCATGGCCCTGAATGAGCAAAATAAAATTGGCAAAATTCCTTTGATGGTTGTGATGAGGTATGAGATCTCTCAGAACTTTATTTAAAATCCTTTGACTTGATACATACACTGAACTTTTTGGGTTGTTTCATTGTGATCGTGCTGCTAAATTGATTTGATTGGAGTTTTCACCTCTTTCTTTTCCCACTTTTCTATCTTGTCTTTCAGGCTGCTTTTAGGGACGGCTGGAATTATCTTCTACTGAAGCTGAATTGGCCTTAGATTCTCATCTAGTTTGAGATGATATTCTCTAGAAGGCCATCCAAAACCTGCAAACATATCGTGGTACTCCTTTAGGTTTTCTTCCATGTCAATATGTTTGTGAGCTGTGATACTCTGCGAAGCTCTTTTGGCAAGTTGAGCATTAGCAGGTCAAACTGTAAAATAGCTGTGGCTAAGTTGAGTGGCTTTTTGTCTTATTGTCTATAATCTGAAACTCCAAATCTTTGTTCTTGTTCTTGCATTGGGCTATGAGAGTAAAATGCCCTCTGATAGAGATATGGTGTCATCTTACTGCCTCCACCTTACTTTTGAGGGCTTCAACTCTAGATCATCACGTTGAGCCACTTCTCACAGGTCTGCAAAGGTCATGATTTTGCATGATGCTTCCATGTCTGTCTAATGATAACTAGGTGTAGAGCTAGATGAACACAGCAGGCCAAGCAGCATCATAGGGGCAGGAGAGCTTGACGTTTCAGGCCTAGACCCTTCTTCAGAAATGGGGGAGGGGAAGGGGGTTCTGAGTTAAATAGGGGGAGAGGGGGAGGCGAATAGAAGATGGATAGACGACAAGATAGGTGGAAAGGAGACAGACAAGTCAAAGAGGCGGGGATGGAGCCAGTAAAGGTGAGTGTAGGTGAGGAGGTAGGGAGGAGAAAGGTCAGTCCAGGGAGGACAGACAGGTCAAGGGGGCGGGATGAGGTTAGTAGGTAGGAAATGGGAGTGCAGCTTGAGGTGGGAGGAGGGGATAGGTGAGAGGAAGAACAGGTTAGGGAGGCGGGGACGACCTGGGCTGGTTTTGGGATGCGGTAGGGGGAGGAGAGATTTTGAAGCTTGTGAAATCCACATTGATACCATTGGGCTGCAGGGTTCCCAAGCAGAATATGAGTTGCTGTTCCTGCAACCTTCGGGTGGCATCGTTTGGCGCTGCAGTAGGCCCAGGATGGACATGTTGTCTGAGGAATGGGAGGGGGAGTTGAAATGGTTTGCGACTGGGAGGTGCAGTTGTTTGTTGCGAACTGAGCGCAGGGGTTCTGCAAAGCGGTCCCCAAGCCTCCGCTTGGTTTCCCCGATGTAGAGGAGGCCACAACGAGTACAGCGGATGCAGTATACCACATTGGCAGATGTGCAGGTGAACCTCTGCCTGATGTGGAAAGTCTTCTTGGGGCCTGGGATGGGGGTGAGGGAGGATATCCACTTCAAGCCCACCGACTCCCACAGCTACCTAGAATACACCTCCTCCCACCCACCTTCCTGCAAAAATGCCATCCCCTATTCCTAATTCCTTCGCCTCCGCCGCATCTGCTCCCAGGATGAGACATTCCACTCCCGCACATCTCAAATGTCCTCGTTTTTCAAGGACCACAACATCCCCCCCACAGTGGTCGAGAACACCCTCGACCGTGTCTCCTGCATTTCCGGCAACTCATCCCTCACACCCCCTCCCCACAATAACAACCAAAAAAGAATCTCCCTCATCCTCACATGCCACCCCACCAACCTTCGGATCCAACGCATCATCCTCCAAAACTTCCACCATCTGCAATCCGACCCCACCACCAAAGACATTTTTCCCTCCCCACCCTTGTCTGCTTTCAGGAGGGACCAATCTCTCCATGGCTCCCTTGTCTGCTTCACACTCCCCTCCAACCCCACCACACTTGGCACTTTTCCCTGCAACCGCAGAAAGTGCTACACCTGCCCCCACACCTCCCCCCTCACCCCCATCCCAGGCCCCAAGAAGACTTTCCACATCAAGCAGATGTTCACCTGCACATCTGCTAATGTGGTATACTGCATCCGCTGTTCCCATTGTGGCCTCCTCTACATCGGGGAAACCAAGCGGAGGCTTGGGGACCGCTTTGCAGAACACCTGCGCTCGTTTCGCAATAAACAATTGCACCTCCTAGTCGCAAACCATTTCAACTCCCCCTCCCATTCCTCAGACAACATGTCCACCCTGGGCCTCCTGCAGTGCCACAACGATGCCACCCGAAGGCTGCAAGAACAGCACCTCATATTCAGCTTGGGAACCCTGCAGCCCAATGGTATCAATGTGGATTTCACAAGCTTCAAAATCTCTCCTCCCCCTACCGCATCCCAAAACCAGCGCAGGTCGTCCCCACCTCCCTAACCTGTTCTTCCTCTCACCTATCCCCTCCTCCCACCTCAAGCCGCACCCCCATTTCCTACCTACTAACCTCATCCCGCCCCCTTGACCTGTCTGTCCTCCCTGGACTGACCTATCTCCTCCCTACCTCCTCACCTACACTTACCTTTACTGGCTCCATCCCTGCCTCTTTGACTTGTCTGTCTGTTCTCCACCTATTCTTTCCTCTATCCATCTTCTATCCACCTCCCCCCCCTCTCTCTATTTATTTCAGAACCCTCTTCCCCTCCCCCATTTCTGATGAAGGGTCTAGGCCCAAAACGTCAAGCTCTCCTGCTCCTCTGATGCTGCTTGACCTGCTGTGTTCATCTAGCTCTACGCCTTGTTATCTCGGATTCTCCAGCATCTGCAGTTCCTATTATCTCATGTCTGCCTAATGTTGCCTGTAAGTTCTCCTCCTGCAGTCATCATTTCAACCGTCACAAACCAGTGATCATCTATCAACCTGATTGAACAGACCTGTTGTATGCTGTAGAGTGACTTTTCAGAATCTTTGGCTGATAAATCTCCAATGCCCATCTGGACATGCTTGGCATACTTATTTCTAGCCAACCACTGGTGTGCAAATTGATTTGGCTTCGTGCAGTTAGAATAATGATTTTGCCAAACTGAATATGCCCTTTTTTCTTTTATGTGATATTCTCTGCAGTACTTACGTCCTGCTCATTATCCATGGTCTTCTGGTCCTTGTAGGCTAGAGTATCCAGCAGCCAAACACTTCTGAATTTGATCATATTTCTCCTCATTCGGTAGAAGTACTCTCAGTGCAGGATCTCTTATGACTAAGACAACTATCTTAAATGATATCACCTTTTTACTGCGCAAAATCACAGAATACTGTGAGTGGTGTTAATGTAGTCATATGGTAATCAATGGACACTTTTCCACCTTGTGCTCCAATTTTGAACACATACTATTCATAAATTATTTTCATTTGGGTCTTCAAAGCATGCCTTCAAGGCTTTCAAACTGTCTCTACTTTGTTTTGTTTTCTGTTCTTCAGGGAGATATCAGATGGATTGCACTTTGAAATAGTTTCTTCCTAGCAGTATTCAAAGTGTAACAACTCAAAGTCTGGCATGTTAATTAAATCTGTCACAAACTCATAGCTTTTTTACTTGCAATGACAAGACTGTTGTTTCTGTTTTGTATCATGTTTCATACTGGTTTGTGCCAGGATAGGAAAATCTGCAACCATTGTGAGTTACCAAGTGCTCTCAGCTGTGGCCTCTTTCTTTGTTCTTTTCCTGTGGCTTTCAGCTGTTCTGAATATTCCAGTATTCTTCTTTTAGTAGCTGTGCTTCTATATCACCCTTCAACATGTTAGGACCTTACAGGACAACAGTCTGGCTTATACTGTGTCTTATTGAGCTGGCTTTAGGCTGGATGTCTGCAGTTATTTCCTCATGACAGAGGTCAATGACAACGGAAGGCAGGAGGCACATTAGTATAATGTCACATTTCTAATCCAACAACTATCTTTACACCTCCCCCTTTATCGTTCAACATCTTTGCATACTTCTCTATATCTTTTTACCTCTTTCACTTTCTCTCTATACAGCTCTTTACCTCTCTCTCTGTCTCCCTCATTATCTTTTACTGTCTCACTAAAACCAAACACCCTTTGAGTACAAAGTGGAAAGTACAAAGATAGTGTGAATAGCGTCCAATCTCGAAGGCTAGACTGTGAATATTCAAATAACTTCCTATGTCAGATCAGGTCAATCCATCCATAATAAGAACATAAAGTTCCAGAGAAACTCAGCAGGCCTGGCAGCATCTGCGGAAAGCGAAACAGAATTAGTGTTTCTAGTGCAAAATGACCTATCAGATACCGAACAAGAGTCATAACGAACTCAAAATATTAACTCTCATTTCTCTCTCCACAGATGCTACCAGACCTGCTGAGTTTCTCAAGAACTTTGTTTTGACTTCAGGTTTTAAGCCTCCACATTGCTTTAATTTTGGTCGAATCTATGCAGTACTATTGGGAGAAAGTACGGTTCCAGTGCAGACTCAATCTTCACATATTTCATATCTTTGAAAAATCATATCCACTTCAATTAAAAAAAGGCAATACGTATTTTCTCTTTTGAAGTAAACATTTGTAAAATATATTATTTTAGGGGTTTCAATGACTGTTTCATGGCTGTGTGATATTCCCTGTGTGTGAGACATTCTCACACCTATACACTCACTGTTTCACTGTTAACATCAACATATTGATAGTGCTAATGTTATCAAAACATTTTTATTTAAATGGTCCTTTCAATGTGGTAAAACATCACAAGGCACTTCAGAAGATTGTTATCAGATATGCACTCAGCCCATTAATGTACTCCCTGTACACGCATGACTGTGTGGCCAAATTTCGTTCTGAACGCTATCTACATGTTTGCAGACGATACCACCGTTATAGGCCAGATATCAAACAATGATGAGACAGAATACAGGAATGAGATAGGATGCTTGGTGACGTGGTGCAAAGATAACAATCTCTCCCGCAACGTCAGCAAAATTAAAAAGCTGATCATCAATTTCAGGAAGCAGGGAGGAGGTCATGCCCCTCTCTACCTCAGTGGAGCTGAGATGGAGATATTGAGAATATCAAGTTCCTAGGAGTGATGATCACCAACAATCTGTCCTGGCCCACCCACATTGATGTGACTGTCAAGAAGGAGCAACAACTCCTCTTCTTTCTGAGGCAGCTTACGAAATTTGACTTGTTCATAAGGAACCTCACCAACTTCTACACATGCACCATAGAAAGCACACTGTCTGGATGCATGATGGCTTGGTACAGCAACTGCTCTACTCAGGACCGTTAGAAACTACAGAAAGTGTGAAAACAGCCCAGGCCATCACAGAAGCCAACCTTCCATCCATTGACTTCATCTACATTTCTTATTGCCGTAGAAAGGCTGCCACCATCATCAAAGAGCCCTCCCATCCTAGTCATAGTCATAGTCTCTTCCAACCTCCTCCATCAGGCAGACGATACAAAAGCTTAAACACACATACCAACAGTTTCAAGAACAGCTTCTTTCCTGCTGTTATTAGACTTCTGAATGGACTTCCCAAAATTCAAATCTAATGTTGATCTTGCTTTTCATACACTGGCTTTGCAGCCGTAACTTTGTGTTCCTCGCCTTGTTCAATCACCCTATGATCTTTGCATGTCATGGCCTGCTGCACTGCATGCAAAACAAAACTTTTCACTGTACCTGGGTACATGTGACAACAATAATAAATCAAATCAAATATCTTTTGCAACTTGACACCAAACTATATGAGGAAATATTAGACCAGGCAGCATCAGAGGAGCAGGAAAGCTGACATTTCGGGTCTGGACCCTTCTTCAGATTTTTTCTGAAGAAGGTTCCAGACCTGAAACATCAGCCTTCCTGCTCCTCTGATGCTGCCTGGCCTGCTGTGTTCCTCCAGCTCCACACCTTGTTATCTCAGAATCCAGCATCAGTAGCTCCTACAATCTCTGAGGAAATATTAGGACAGCAGACCAAAGGTTCCATGAACAGGTAGGTTTTAAGGAGGATACTATAAGAGAGAAAGGCTTGGGAAAGGAATTCTGGAACTTCTACTTCATTTTTAAAAAATCATGGATTGAGTGAGTTAAACAAGAGGACAAGTGACTGCAAGGGAAGCACATAAAGAATTAAAGTCTCTATTCACTGTGTGGGGGAGAAGCACTCTCACAGTTTGCTACTGAACTTCCTTGTTCAGTAAGTGCCAGTTGCATGAAGGATCGTCAGAGCAGATACTAGTCCCTCCTCCAAAGTCTCCTGGCAGAGATTATCACAGGTTGACCCTCGGAATGGAGCATCTCAGGGAGCATGGAGATCCCATTCCACTGTGAAGCTCCAGGGACCCACCCTCTTTTCTACTGTATCATCTGGATTAGCCTACTTTAGAGGGCTAATGGCTGTAATGAGTCCATCAAAGATAAAAGAGACATGCAGTTTACAGAAGTACAGCTTGTAGGAAACATGTTCAGCTCCAATGGTTGACAGGGCTCCAATTCAATACTATCAAAATGGCATCTCCTCATTGTCCACCTCCATTTGCACATCATTAACAAAGGAAGATGGAAGCATTACAGAATCAGAGAAGCAGAGAGGCTTCAATGCAGATTCCTGATTCTATGTGAACAACATTGGTTAGTTACAACAGGCAGGAACCATCCATTGAAGCTGCCTCACACATGCCTGAAACATTATGTTTTGACCTCCCTCCCAACTGCCCTCTGATCATCTGACAGAGGCAGAAATTCACAGCAAGCTCGGTGAAGAATTATTTTCAGTTCCCATTAAACAATGGAATCAGAAGCCAAAGCTGGCACCACCCCCCCCCCACCCCTTATATTTCCCTGGCATTGTACAAACCTTTTACAACCTAGGTTTGCAAACACAGTCACAAACACATGACCAGGTAAAGAGTAGCACCATGCCCCTCCCCTCACCTTTCTCTGTAATCTCTTCTAAACCCACATCCCTCTGAGATCTGTGCACCCAACTAAATCTGGCTTCCTGTGCCTTGATAATTTCCAAGACTCCACCATTGGTAGTCATGACTTCAGCTGCTTATGCCCTTCATTCTGTCATTCCCTCCCTATATCTCTTGGCCTGACAAGCTCAGTCTCCTTAACACGTCCCTCCTCCTCATTCCCGCTCCCACCCACTCCCCTACCCTTAGGATACTCCTACAACCTACTTATTCGACCAAGCTTTAGGTCACATATCCAAATAGTTGATGGTTTAGTGTCAGGTTTTGCTTTATAACACCTTTGTAAAGTACCTTGGGCTGTTTTATGATGTTCAATGTGCTGTAGAAATCACAAGTTGCTATTGTCCAGCTAGGAACAAGGCCCATTTTTACAGAGAGTCAAGATCAGCCCGTTTTATTTATTTATTTATTACTTAGTATCATTACCAACGTTATTTTCCTCCCTTTGGGACATCCCATTCCATAACGGGATGGTGGCATAGTCACATGGTCCTGCACCATGTGGGGGACATTGTCCACCTCAGATAGGTAGAAGTCTCAGAATTTGACCCCGTGCTTGATGCGCGCAGGGCAGGGGCAATACTTACAGTACAGAGCAGTATCTTGTTGTCCCTTATCCAAACCCCACTGTGCTCACACACAGCCCACACCCACACACGCGCATCCTGTTCACACACACTACTGGGAGCTCACTGACAAAGACATCACATGGAAAAACACCCAGAGGCAAAGCAACTCAACTGTGAACCGTCTGAACTGTTCCAATCATTTGTTTTTTTTGGAATCGCGGCGTTGGAAGCGGACTGTTTCACTCTCTATTCAGTAATTCTTGTACAGGGCCATCAGAAACTCAGTGAGCAGGCTCTCTGCGCTCTGCAGCCGGCTCTTTAAGTAATCACAGCCCTGAGATGAACTGATCTCCAATAAGCTGACAATGTAAGGACACCCAAAGTTGCTGTTCCTCATTCAGGCGGTCAACCTGAGGAGCGGACCCTATTCCTTGGCATTCCCTCACATAAACACACCCAGTAACACCCGCATGCTTCAGTATACCTTCAGTCAGTGACAACTCACCGCTGCTTCCACGCTGTGTGTGTAGATCAGGAGCAGAGATGCTACGATCAGCCAGCAGGTCAAGCGGAGAGACATGGTCTAAACTCTCCCAGGGTCGGCCCTCAGCATTTGCTCTCAGCAACCGAGATGGAGATGGGAGCTTGCAGGCTCACACCTCCTGAGCCTCCAGCCAGCGGGGTGAGTTGCTGCAAAGTGGGGAGGCTGAAGCACGTTCCTCAGTCAGTCGCACACAAATTTCCAGTGTCTGGGAAAGTGCTCTCTACTCCCAGTTTTCACTGCTCCCGGTTTACACTCCTCCCACTCTCTCTCTCCATCCAGCAACTCGCATCACAGATCAGAGGGGGCTTTCACTGTGTTAACCCTTGAAGGACTGGCGCTGTTTTCAACATTCAGTTCACAATATTTGCCACAAACTCCCTTCAGACTTTGCAGTTTTGCATTGTTGACGCTTGTTGCAGGTTTGTTTGATGCTGTTGTCGATGCCCAGGCTGTTGGTCCTGGGACCAATCCACATCCCCACAGCCAACACCGCACAGACTTGGTAACTGTCTTTCTGTTACTGGTGGGAACTCGCTGTTCACAAATTGTCTGCCACATGTCCTGCAAACAGCGACTTACACCTCAGAGATGGAGTTGAATGGTTTCGAGGACATTTGCTGGTCTTGGAAAATGTTGCTTAAACGTGAGGATTTTTGTCGTTGACAATGGAACCATCCGCCAAAGGGTTAAGCCCCTGAAATCTGTTGTGAGCTACTGGATGGGAAGAGAGGGAGAGAGAGAGAGAGTGGGAGGAGTGTAAACCGGGAGCAGTGAAAACTGGGAGTAGAGAGCACTTTCCCAGACACTGGAAATCTGTGTGCGACTGACTGAGGAACGTGCTTCAGCCTCCCAACTTTGCTGCAACTCACCTCGCTGGCTGGAGGCTCAGGAGGTGTGAGCCTGCAAGCTCCCATCTCCATCTCGGCTGCTGAGGCGCAGAGCCTGCGAGAGTTTAGACCATGTCTCTCTAGCGTCTCTGCTCCTGATCCACACATACACACGGAGTGGAGGCAGCGGTGAGTTGTCGCTGACTGAAGTTATACTGCTGCAGTGTGTGAAGCTTCGTAGAAGTCAACTGATGGGAAATGCGAGAGTGTGGAAGGTGTGAGTGTGGGAGGCACATGGGATGTGTGTGTATGTAAGGAGGGGTGGGTGTGGCATGTTTATGGGTGTGTGTGGGGGGGGGGGCGGGGGTGTTGTGGGTATATATTTTGATTGCTTTGGGGTTTGGGCACTGCCCTGAGCTGTATGCACTGCAGGTACTGAGGTGCTGGATCACATTGTGAAGCAGTCCCCCAGTGTCTCCCAGTTGGAGAACCATGTGGCCACATCCTCTTCCTCAGGAGAATGGGAGGGCAATAATTACAGGGAATCAAAAAATCTGAGCCCCGTACCTTTAAGTTTCATTTTGAAACTTTTAATTTGTTTCTCTAAGAACTAAAATTGAATGAGAATTGTCTTGGGCTATTTTCAGTTGCTTTTTGGTTCATATTGGCTCTTTGGCTTTTCCAACAATTGATATTACTTTTGTGGTGTACCATCTGACAGTTTGAAAGGTGTCTGCTCCTGTTGTAGTGTGTTCCTGGAATGTGTGAAGAAATGACCATGCAGGACACGCCCAGGGACTATGCTCCCATGAATGAGGCTCCAAACATGCTACAGACTAGTCACCCTTCAAAATGCTCTCAGATTATGGCTCAGAATGTCCTCAGGAGTGGGTGGAGATGGCATTCAATGTAAGTTTGGAGACAGAGTAGTGCAACCCTGATTAAAGTTGGTCTTCTCTCAATCTTGTGATGTTATCTGGCCAGCCTTGGAAAACTCCTAGTAATGATGTATCATAGGAGACCAAGAACTTCTACATTTTTGAGTTTCTTTGGCCCTAAATTTAATCCCACCTTGTGGGGAATTATGCTGGCAGGGGAAGGAGCTATTAGAATGTTGATGGGGTTGTGCATCATTCTCAGAACAGCCCCCTTACCCCTTGAATATTGTAACTACTCAGGAATGGGAAGGATGCACAGATGTGTAAGTTCTCTCATTACAACTCCCACTGTCCCGAGAAGACAACCTTAGTTTCTCCACTGAACCCCTCCCAATTCCCCTCACCTCCAACCTGATTGTGATTTTTTTTTTCTCAGTTCCCCCAACCCCTTGGCTCGCTGCCCCTGAGGGCCCAGTTCCCAAGCTCCCCAGTGGTCCTCTGACATTTGTGATCTTCTATTCCTTCTATCTCACTGACAGGGTTCAATGGAGAGTAAGCTGGGGACTTGGGGAAAGGGATGAAAATCTCAAGGGCTCACACTCTGGCAAGGACAAACAGACTCTCCTCTCCCCACATGTTGTGATCCCCAATTTTTGATTCCCTTCCTGTAAAAATCAACCCTTGCCTTCCTGCACACAATAGAAAAGCACTAGAATTCTAAGGGAAATGGCACTCTCTTCAGCTTTACTGGGAACCTTAATGTTTACAGAAATCAACAATGATGGAATTTAGAAAACTATTTATCAAGTCTTTTATTCATCCATGAAATTGGGCTACACTGGTTAGTCCAGCATTTATTGCCCGTCCCTAGTTGTTTCAGAGGAGGTGGTGGTGAGCTGCCTACCTGAACATTTCTGGCCCATGTGCTGTCGATACACCCATAACACTGTTAGGGGATGGGTTCCAGGACTTTGCCCTAGTATATACATTGATACACATTGCTGCTATTGAGTGTCGGTAATTGAAGGAGTGAATGTTAGTGGATGTGATGTAAATCAAGTGGGCTGCTTTGTCCTGGACAATGTTGAGCTCCATGAGTGTTGTTGGAGCTGCACCGATCCAGGCAAGCATTAAGTATTCCATCACACTCCTGACTTGTGCCTTGTAGATGGTGAACAGGCTTTGGGGAGTCAGGAGATGAGTGCCTTGCCACAGTATTCCTAGCCTCTGACCTGCTCTTGTAGCCCTGTATTTATATGATTAGTCCAGTTCAGTTTCTGGTCAATGGTAGCCCCCAGGATGTTGAAAGGAGATTGAGCAATAGTAATGCCATTGAAAGTCATGGGACATTGGTGAGGTTCTCTCTTGTTGAAGATGGTCATTGCTTGGCATTTGTGATGTTAGTGTGTCAATGTTAAATGTCATTTGTCAGCCTAAGCCTGGATATAGCCTAAGTCTTGTTGCATTTGGACAGTCAGCTGTTTCAGTGTCAAAGGATAACAAGGTGCAGAGCTGGATGAACACAGCAGGCCAAGCAGCATCAGAGGAGCAGGAAGGCTGATGTTTCGGGCCGTGACTCTTCTTCAGAAATCGGGGAAGGGAATGGGGTTCTGAAATAAATAGGGAGAGAGGGGGAGGCGGATAGAAGATGGATAGACAAGAAGATAGGTGGAGAGGAGACAGACAGGTCAAAGAGGCGGGGATGGAGCCTGTAAAGGTGAGTGTAGGTGGGGAGTTAGGGAGGGGATAGGTCAGTCCAGGGAGGACGGACAGGTCAAGGGGGCGGGATGAGGTTAGTAGGTAGGAAATGGGGGTGGGGCTTGAGTTGGGCGGAGGGGATAGGCGAGAGGAAGAACAGGTTAGGGAGGCAGGGACGAGCTGGGCTGGTTTTGGGATGCGGTAGGGGGAGGGGAGATTTTGAAGCTTGTGAAGTCCACATTGACACCATTAGGCTGCAGCGTTCCCCAGCGGAATATGAGTTGCTGTTTTGCAACCTTTGGGTGGCATCGTTGTGGCACTGCAGGAGGCCCAGGATGGACATGTCGTCTGCGGAATGGGAAGGGGAATTGAAATGGTTCGCAACTGGGAGGTGCAGTTGTTTAATGCGAACCGAGCATAGGTGTTCTGCAAAGCAGTCCCCGAACCTCCACTTGGTTTCCCTGATATAGAGGAGGCCACAACGGGAACAGTGGATGCAGTATACCAGATTAGCAGATGTGCAGGGGAACATCTGCTTGATGTGGAAAGTCTTCTTGGGGTCTGGGATGGGGGTGAGGCGGGAGGTGTGGGGGCAAGTGTAGCACTTCCTGCGGTTGCAGGGAAAAGTGCCCGGTGTGGTGGGGCTGGAGGGGAGTGTGGAGCGGACAAGGGAGTCACGGAGAGAGTGGTCGCTTCGGAAGGCAGATAAGGGTGGGGAGGGAAAAATGTCTTTGGTGGTGGGGTCTGATTGCAGATGGCGGAAATGTCGGAGGATGATGCGTTGGATCCGGAGGTTAGTGGAGTGGTACGTGAGGATGAGGGGGATTCTGTTTTGGTTGTTATTGTGGGGAAGGGGTGAGAGGGATGAGTTACGGGAAATGCGGGAGACACGTTCGAGGGCGTTCTCGACTACTGAGGGGGGGCAAGTTGCGGTCCTTGAAAAACTAGGACATCTGAGATGTATGGGAGTGGAATGCCTCATTCTGGGAGCAGATGCGGCGGAGGCGAAGGAAATGGGAATAGGGGATGGCATTTTTGCAGGATGGTGAGTGGGAGGAGGTGTATTCTAGGTAGCTGTGGGAGTCGGTGGGCTTGAAATGGGTATCGGTTTCTAGGTGGTTGCCAGAGATGGAGACAGAGAGGTCCAGGAAGGAGAGAGAGGTATTAGAGATGGTCCAGGTGAACTTAAGGTTGGGGTGGAAGGTGTTGGTGAAGTGGATGAACTGTTTGAGCTCCTCGTGGGAGCACGAGGCGGCGTCGATACAGTCATCAATGTAATGGAGGAAGAGGTGGGTTTTAGGGCCAGTGTAGGTACGGAAGAGGGATTGTTCCACGTAACCTACAAAGAGGCAGGCATAGCTTGGGCACATGCGGGTACCTATGGCCACACCTTTTGTCTGTAGGAAGTGGGAGGAATTGAAAGAGAAGTTGTTGAGGGTGAGGACGAGTTCGGCTAAGCGGATGAGGGTGTCAGTGGAGGGGGACTGGTCAGGCCTGCGGGACAGGAAGAAGCAGAGGGCCTTTAGGTCATCTGCATGGGGAATGCAGGTGTATAGGGACTGGACGTCAATGGTAAAGATGAGGTGTTGGGGACCGGGAAATTGGAAGTTCTGGAGGAGGTGGAGGGCGTAGGTGGTGTCACGGATGTAGGTGGGGAGTTCCTGGACCAAGGGGGAGAAAATGGAGTCGTGATAGGTGGAGATAAGTTCAGTGGGGCAGGAGCAGGCGAAGACAATGGGTGACACTACCACTTGGTTGCAACTGGTTTCTCATTAGCAAACGATCATCTCAATAGATGAAATGAATCAGCAGAATCCCTGCTAATTCGTTAGAGATTGTCACATCTTTAATGGTTTGCTGAAGAGTTATTTGGGCTCAAAGATGAGAAACCAGGAGCTGTGATTTCAAGTCCCACCTGCTATGGAAGTGTCTGATGATATCTGTGATGTCAACTGGGTTTGCCACATAAACACAGTGACTACGTGAGCAGGTCAGAGGCTAGGAATACTGCAGCAAGTAACTCACGTCCTGACTCCTCAAAACCTGTTCACCAGCAACAAGGCACAAGTTAGAGTGTGATGGAATACTCTCCAATTGCCTGGATGCGTGTAGCTCCAACATCGCCCAATAAGCTTGACACCATCCAGGACAAAGCAGCCCACTTGACTGGCACCCCATCCACAAACATCTACTCCCTCCACCACCAACACTCAGTAGTACCAGTCTGTACTTTCTACAAGATGTACTGCAGAAATTCACCAAAGACCCTCAGACAACACCTTCCAAACCCACAACTACTTCCATCTAGAAGGACAAGGGCAGCAGGAACGCCACCACCTTAAAGTTCCCCTCCGAGCCACTCACCATCCTGACTTGGAAATATATCGCCATTCATTCCTTGTTCGGTCAACATCCTGCAATTCCCTCCCTAAGGGGATTATGGATCAACCTGGACTATAGCGGTTCAAGAGGCAGCTCACTACCACCTTCACAATAGCAACTTGGGATAATAGCAATAGATTTTGGCCAGGCAGTGACACACAGATCCCACAGGTGAATGAAATAAAAGGAAGACCTCCGAACTGCAGTTTGCAGTAATGTTTTGTGAATGAATAACTAATTGGCTGATGCTTAGAAGGAAGAGTATGTTTTTGTTTTTACACTTCTACTGAGGAGAATTTGGGGACCGCACGGTGGCTCAGTGGTTTGCACTATTGCCTCACAGCACCAGGGACCCAGGTTCAATTCCACCCTCAGGCAACTGTCTGTGTGGAGTTTGCACATTCCCCCTATGTCTGCGTGGGTTTCCTCCAGGTGCTCTGGTTTCCTTCCACAGTCCAAAGATTTGCAGGCGAGGTGGATTGGTCATGCTAAATTGCCCGTAGTGTTCAGGGATGTATAGCTTAGGTGGGTTATAAGGGGATGGGTCTGAGTGGGATGCTCCAAGGGTCAGTGTGGACATGTTGGGGCCTGTTTCCACACTGTAGGGATTCTATAAAAAAAGTGCAGGACTAGGCCATTCTGCCCTTCAAGCCTGCTGTTCAATTCAATATGATCATCATTGATCATCCAACTCAGTCCCCTGTTCCAGTTTTCTCCTCATATTCTCTTAATCTCTTTATCCTTAAGAATATATCTAGCTCTTTCTTGTAAACATTCAATGCTATGACCTTCTGAGGCAGAGAATTCCACAGGTTCGCAACTCTGAGTGAAAACATTTCTCCTCATCTGGGTCCTAAATAGCCCACACAATATCCTTAAACTATGACCCCTAATTCTGGACACCAGAGTGTTGGGAGCATCCCTCCTGTGATTTTATAGGTTTCTTGTTAGAATTTTGTAGATTTCTTCGAGATTCTCTGCCCCTCATTCTCTGGGTTTAGTCTGCGTGCTGAAGGCTTTTCCTCGCTGCAGTCAAATTTATTTGGAATTGCCTGGAATTATAGTATTTTACGTCAGAATCTTGTTATTCACATCCCTTTCTTCCTCAGCTCCTAGAGATAGTTGGTCCATTTGGAAGTCCAGATCAATGGGCGCTGGGGATTTTCTGGAACAGGGCCCCAGCTTCTTTCAGCAAATCTTGGTGAACTACGGAAACCATCACAGATGGGCCATGTCTGACAGGACATTAGTGGGGTCTGGCTGTATAGAAAAACTAGGTGAAATCTTTAATCCTGTTTCTGCCCTGCTTCCCTCTGTTGCTGAATGTTTAACTGAGCCCAACCCCACCCTAACTAAGGTCAGTTAATGACTCATTGGGATAGGGTGTGATGGTAATGATGCATCTGCAGTCTTCTGAATTTCAGTGGTACCGTCACTCAACCAAGTGGGATGGATTTCTGATGGAACCTCCCATTTCGGTGCCCTCTGTACAGTTTATGAATCTCTGGCATGAGAAAAGAGGCCCTGAGAGCTCACAAGATGAAAGGGCCTTTTTGAAGTTACTGGATATTTGTTGCCATCACAGGCAACTAAAGAGTTTTTCATCGAACAATAAAGCTCACAATGTTCTACCCAGATCATCAGAATGTGATACCACAGGAAGAAAGTGTTGGCCCATTTAAAAGTTCTGAAACTTCCTTTATCTCATAGTAGGAATACCCAGTTAATGAAAATGTTAATTTTGTTTTTTTTAAAGAAACGTTTGTTCATTCAGAATCCATGTTACTTGGGAGAAATCAGAGTTTTTGAGAGGAATGCTTTAGGGTGGGGCTCTGATTTCTGGATTAGAATCATTCCCAGTTCAGCATATAACCTACTTCAGCAATGTAAGAGGGCAAATTAAGCTAAGCAATCATGAAGACAAAGAATTTGAAAGTTTGAGGTACAGGAACATGACATTTGGCCCATCTTGTCCATTCCAGTGTTTATCTCGTTTATGATCAAGTGAGGAGGATTGAATTGACTCTCCTGAACTCGACCATGTTGGTTGACCACCAGAAAGATTTAATTATCTTGTTAGTGCACAGCTATGCCTCACCTCAACAAAAATGTTGTTCACATGAAACATTAAAAAGCCAACGACAAGGATATTTTGTGAGAAAAGATGAAAAATTTTATCATAGAATCATCTGTTAACACCAAGAAAAATAAAAACGGGCTATATTAACCATACAGACAAATGTGACTACAATGTTAACAAGGGGTTCATGACCAACATTAAAAGGAAGATAATTGAATATGCAGTTAAAAGCCCTTAGGGTATTCTGAAGGTGTGAAGTATTAATCTGAGACCATAGTCAATAAATGTGGAGCTGGAAAAGCACTGAGTCCTGATGAAGGGTTTTGGTCCAAGCAATTGACTTTCCTGCTCCTCAGATGCTGCCTGACCTGCTGTGCTTTTCCAGCTCCACATTTATTGACTCTAGCTTCCAGCATCTGCAGTCCTGACTGTCTCCTAATCTGAGACCATGGTTGGTTAGTGGATGTCCTGGATCAGCAACAGCCATGAATATTACAGATATGTTTAAGTTGTCAGTATTCAAATGTTTCTCCAGTTTGTATTGTCAGTGGTTCCTGAGCAACAGCAAGGAATCCAGTCCTGTTGATATAAATCCATTTCCAGTGCTCTGCGAAAGTATTTGCTTGAAATACTGTTCATGGTTTCCTGTGTCTGGGGCCATTGTTACCAAGCTGCATAATTGCAGGCAAGTCTTGCATCTCCAATATGTGTAACTTATCATACAGGTGTAATTTTGAAGATCTGAGATGTGAGTTTCTTCATACCTATCTGATTTAAAAGTCTTTAATATCAGTTCAGTGTGGCAGCTGGGTTGTACATTCTTGCTACTCTCTCTGGGTAAAGAAGTTAAAAATTCAGGGTGGCATCAAGTAGAGATGATGAGGTTCTCACCGGGCTGGAGTAAGGCAATAGCCTGGCAATGCCTTCTAGGGAAGGCCCACCACTCAGTCCATAAGACCATAAGACAAAGGAGCAGAAATTAGGCCATTCGGCCCACCGAATGCTCTGCCATTCAATCGTGGCTGATAAGTTCCTCAACCCCATTCTCCTGCTTTCCCCCTGTAACCCTTGATCCCCTTGATAATCAAGAATCTATCTATCTCAGTCTTAAATGTACTCAATGACCTGGCCTCCACAGCCTTCTGTGGCAGTGAATTCCATAGATTCACCACTCTCTGGCTGAAGAAGTTTCTCCTTACCACTGTTCTAAATGGCCTTCCCTTTACTCTAAGGCTGTGCCCTCGAGTCCTAGTCTCTCCTACCAATGGAAGCATCTTCCCAACATCCACTTTGTCCAGGCCATTCAGTATGCTCAAAGTTTCAATTAGATCCCTCCTGATCCTCCTAAACTCCGATGAGTATAGTCCCAGAGTCCTCAAATGTTTCTCATATGTTAAGCTTTCCATTCCTGGGACCATTCTCGTGAACCATCCCTGAACCCGCTCCAGGGCCAGTACATCCTTCCTGAGATATGGGGCCCAAAACTGCACTCAATACTCCAAATGTGGCCTGACCAGAGCCTTGTAAAGCCTCAGGAGTACATCTCTGCTTTTGTATTCAAGTCCTCTCAGAATAAATGCCAACATCGCATTTGACTTCCCGACTACTGACTCAACCTGCAAGTTTACCTTGAGAGAATCCTGGACTAGAACTCCCAAGTCTCTTTGCACTTCAGACTTCTGAATTTTCTCCCCATTTAGAAAATAGTCCATGCTTTTATTCTTCTTATCAAAGTGCATGACCTCACACTTTCACTTAACTAGACAGTGGCATGTTGGTCTTCCTGGGGACTAAGGACTGCAGAGGCAGAGGTCGTATCTTCCAGCAGTGGTCAGCCATTCAGAGACAGCAGCACTAGGGATGCTACTGATATAGAACCCATCTGAGGCTTAATTTCATTACTGGATCCCCTACCTTGGGGGAGATATGGCAGGGCTGGGATTGCCAGGAAGGGATAAGGACCTCACCCAGCAAAGCCTTAGTGGCTACTCCCTTCCTGATGCTGGATCTCTTAGGCATGCACTACATGTCTTTTGAATATGGGATCTTCCTTCCTGTGATAGGCTCCATCAACTCTGACAAGGTGAGCTCCTGCCTGCCATTGGTTTATTACCAACAGTGCCAGGAGGTGGCCTTTAAGTGGGTGATAGTTGACCATTTAAAGCTCATGATTGGCAGTGAGAAGGATGTCCATAGGCTTTCCTGCCTGGGGTGGAGGTGGAATATGATGGGTTTCCCACCTACCGGGTCAAAACAAACCCCCTGCCTCCCACCAATACAAACACGGTTTGATACTGGCAAGATGTATTACAAACGCTTTATCTTTTAATCTTTGCTTTCTAACCACATGGCTTGAATTTCCTTGCTTTTATGTGTTATTATTACTGTTGGTCTTTGATCCAGAACCATGTAAAGATCTTTGCGGAAATGTATGAAAATCATATCCAATATATTTCTGTTGTTGATTCCCTTCACTGTTTCTTCAGTAGCTCTGTAAATATTAACCCATTATTGCAATAACTCTGTTCACAATCTTCCAAATTCAATTGCTATACATCTGTCAGGACCACAGAGATCACAAAGTCAGAAATCCATTTTCTTTGTCTGTGGTTCTTGGTATCATCTTTTTGTCCTCCTTTACTACTCTGAAGTGTCAGATGGGAGTGACCATCATATTCCAAAAACACTGTCTCCTACTGCCCAGCTGATTCCCACATTGAGTCAAAATCCTACTGACCTGATCTTAGCTAAGTCATCTCCAACAATATCATCCAGCCATACACCAT
The DNA here is from genome assembly GCA_024137785.1 of Ginglymostoma cirratum. Lineage (NCBI taxonomy): Eukaryota > Metazoa > Chordata > Chondrichthyes > Orectolobiformes > Ginglymostomatidae > Ginglymostoma > Ginglymostoma cirratum. The sequence goes on along the minus strand of JAHRHZ010000009.1, from coordinate 13,766,900 downwards.
CACTTCCCAAGCTCCCAAAATCTTACCCCGGCTCTTTCACCTTTCTCCAATCACAATGCAAACTGTTAATATCATATTGTGCAGATCTACAGTAAGCACTCTTGAGTGTGTAAGGGATGGAAACACTTAGGATCTAACACACCTGTTCCTTGGCGCACGCCATACTTTAGTCGAACCAAGACTCTCAACATCAAACAGATGATTGTAGAAGGGTTTCAGAGAAGCTTTTGATGTGACTCTGAATTTATTTTGGGCCAAGGTCACAAAGCTGTTTGATTCTCATTTCTGTGGCTTTTATTTTTGAACAGGTTTAATGACGCATTTCGTTCAGGAATGCGCTGGAATTAAAGTTTCAGCAGATTGGACATCTTGCTTGAAAGCAGAGGGAATATCAAGAGGAATTAACATGTGGTAGGTTTTTTTCTGATTTCTCGGTTGTGTTATAATGCGAACAAAAACAAGATAAATAGCAGGAAAATTGTCTGAGAATGTCTGACTAAAAATCCACAAACAAAGTCTTGCCATGAGAGAAATTGTATTTTCTAAGTGTAGAATATAAACAAGATTTAAAAGGATCTAGTCAGGTTAAGAGAGATTGCAGAAGCAGGGCAAGTGGAGAAATGTGAAGTGAACCTCAATTGAATATGTCAATACTATAAACCACTTGGTTGAGAGGATTAATTGTCAAGCAATTTTCCTCTAATTCTCTCAACTTATCAACCATTAAATCAGTTAACAGCCTTCAGAAATATAACAACACATCAGCCATCACAGCCCCAAAAGCTAACAGCCCAAATAAGGGACCATGACAATGGAAATAGAGTTATCAATGTGTCTCTTCAAGTTGTGTGTATAACCCACATTCCTTCAATGAGCATTGCCTATCCAACTCTCCACCCCATTTCACGTCCACCATCCTCTCACGCCTGCTCTCGTGTTCTCTCTCTCTTGCGCGGCGCTGGCTCTTACAAAAGTGGACCCAGCACTAAAAGTTTGTCATTTATATAAATGATTTAAATGGGAGTATAGAAAGCATAGCTAATAAGTTTGCAGATGACATCAAATTTGTGGTATAGTGGACGGTAAAGAAGGTTATCTAAGATTACAAAGTGATCTCATCATTTGGGTTGATGGGCTGAAGACTGGCAGGTGGAGTTTAATTTAGATAAGTGCAGGGTATTGCATTTTGGCACAACCAATAAAGGCAGGACTTAGACAATTAAAAGTAGGGCCTTGGCTGGTGTTGGAGAGCATAGACCTAGGGGTTCGTACCTAATTCCTTCAAGTTTACATCAAATATTGATAGAGTGGTTAAGAAAGCATTTAGCACGTTTGTCTTCATTGCTCATATCTTTGAATATAGGAATTGAGATCTTATTTTGAGGTTGTACAGGATGTTGGTGAGTCCTCATTTGGAGACTATGTCCAGTTCTGGTCGCTCAGTTCCAGGAAAGATATTATTAAGCGGGAGAGGGTTCCGAAAAGATTCACCAGAATCTTGCCGGGAATGGAGGGTTTGAGTTATAAGGAGAGGCTGGATAGGCTGGGACTTTTCTCAATGGAGCACAGGAGTTTCAAGGGTGACCTTAGAAGTTTATAAAATCATGAGGGGTATAGACAAGGTGAATGGCAGGTGTCTTTTCCCTAGGGTGGGGAATTTCAAGGCTAGGGGGCATATTTCTAAGGTGAGAGGAGAAAGATTTTAAAAAGACATAAGGGGCAAATTTTTAATGCAGAATGTGGATCGTGTGTGGAATGAACTTCCTGAAGAAGTGGTGGATGCAGGTACAGTTACAATGTTTAAAAGACATGTAGATAGGTACATGAGTAGGAACGGTTTGGAGGGATATTGGCCAAGCACAGGCAGGTGGGACTGATTTAGTTTGGGATTATGTTGGGCATGTACCGTTTGGACTGAAAGGTCTATTTCCAAGCTGTATGACTCTATTACACTCCCTCTCTCTCTCACAATCTTGCTCGGACTCTCACTCTCACATACACACTGTCTGCACCCTTTCACAGAAAATATCTGTCCTTGTCTTTGAGTTTAGGTCCCAATCCAGAAGTCAAGTCCACTCAGCCAGGTAGGTCTAATGCTCCCAGTGCAGACCTGATGGAATGTTTCATTGTCAGAGCTGCTGTCCATTGAGTGAGATGTGAAATTGAGAGGCGGATGAAAAAAAATCTCATGGCGACTGCTTCTCCCCATGTCGTGGCCAATATGTATTTTGTCACTGAAAACCACAACCCAAATGATCTGCTCTTCATCAAGTTGTTTGTAGGATCTTGCTGTTCACAAATTGGCTGCTGTGTTTTCCATCAGTGAGATCTCTGATTTTCTATTACCAGTAAAGGTCTCTGGGAATATTTCATGTTTCTGGATGCAGCTCCTCCATGTGACTAGACTGTACCTTGACAGAAACAAAAGCTTGATCTGATTACCGATTTAGAAGTGAACAGGTCGTACTTTTACTGACTGTGTTGGGTGTTGTGTGATATCTCTCTGTGATGTGAATTCCCTCTCTATCGGAGGTTTAAACCTATTTGTTCATTATTTTACAGGTACCACTTATTACGATTACTCATTCTATTGCTGTTGGCTGACACAATTCTTGCTGTAAGTCAAACTTAGATTTGTCTTCATTTGCCCTCTCTATGTCTTTGCTTGTGGCCTATAATAGGATGAAATGCCTCTTTCTGAGCTTTAACCCATTTGTTATTCTCACACACGCATTAGGAGATTGCATTCGTATCAAAGTTTAGTAATAGAATCTTAATAGAAGTATTGCAATTAAGCTGTGATTGGAATCATGTAAAAGTTTTCAGAAGTCTTTAATACACAGAATAGGAACAAATCCATCTTGAGGTATCATCCACCCATCTTCCAATTAAAACTCTTTTCCGTTCTTCTCTGAAGTACATTTATGTATTGCTGGTTATAGATTCTATGCTACTGTGATGATCATAACACTAAATAGCAGAATCAATGCTTTATCAAAAAACAAGCTCTACTTTTGTTTTCATTTGTGTGAAAAAAAATTGAGTGAAATTTATTTTTCTTTTTTTTCTTTAACTGACATCCACAAACCATAGTTCTATATTCCAAGCCCTGCAGTGGATAACAAGGTGCAGAGCTGGATGAACACAGCAGGCCAAGCAGCATCAGAGGAGCAGGAAAGCTGACGTTTCGGGCCTAGACCCTTCTTCAGAAATTGAGGAGGGGAAGGAGGTTCTGAAATAAATAGGGAGAGAGGGGGAGGCGGATAGAAGATGGGTAGAGGAGAAGATAGGTGGAGAGGAGACAGACCGGTCAAAGAGGCGGGGATGGAGCCAGTAAAGGTGAGTGTAGGTGGGGAGGTAGGGAGGACACAGG
>JAHRHZ010000009.1:13702977-13749765 GCA_024137785.1 Ginglymostoma cirratum | reverse complement strand
CAAGTGGAGGCTTGGGGACCGCTTTGCAGAACACCTGCGCTCAGTTCGCAACAAACAACTGCACCTCCCAGTCGCGAACCATTTCAACTCCCCCTCCCATTCCTCAGATGACATGTCCATCCTTGGCCTCCTGCAATGCCACAGTGATGCCACCCGAAGGCTGCAGGAACAGCAAATCATATTCAGCCTGGGAACCCTGCAGCCCAATGGCATCAATGTGGATTTCACAAGCTTCAAAATCTCCCCTCCCCCAACCGCATCCCAAAACCAGCCCAGCTCATCTCCACCTCCCTAACCTGTTTTTCCTCTCACCCCAAGCCACACCCCCATCTCCTATCTACTAACATCATCCCGCCCCCTTGACCTGTCCGTCCTTCCTGGACTGACCTATCTCCTCCCTACCTCCCTACCTACACTCACTTTTACTGGCTCCATCCCCGCCTCTTCGACTTGTCTGCCTCCTCTCCACCTATCCTCTCCTCTCTCCATCCTCTATCCGCCTCCCCCTCTCTCCCTATTTATTTCAGAACCCTCTTCCCGTCCCCCATTTCTGATGAAGGGTTTAGGCCCGAAACGTCAAGATCCTCCCTCCTGACAATGGAAATATCTCTGTCCCTTTCCCTTAATGTAGCAAATATATGGGGTCAACCTCTCTTCAGAATTATTGCATTATGTTTTGCAATGGAATGAGTGCAGTGAGTTAAGAACTCTTCGTTCTGCTCTTGAGTTGTCCCTGCAGAAAGCAGCTGGCTGTAGGTCTGCTGTGTGCAAGTCGTTGATCATATCTTTTCTATTACAATTCCATAGTGACTAGTCAGCAGACATCATTTCAGGGCTGTAGTGCATTTTGGGACATCCTTAAGCTATGAAAGGTGCTACATAAATGCAATTCATTCATTTCTTAGCCCGAACACACACTGTGTGTAAGGAGAGGCTGGAGGTGAACCTGCTGACAAGGAATATAATTTGACACTCTTTCTGAAACATGTTCCTTTCAAAGATGATGACTGATGCATTTGTAAAAGAAAAATGCAATGTTACATTGCTCAGCTGTAACTAGCTCTGGTGTAACAGTGTCAAGTAGAGTAAAAATTCCATAAACCCTGTTCCTAGACTCTGAGAGTCAGTGCTGAGATGGTGACACTCAGCTGTTTCAGACATTATGAAATAATGGACTAAATTATGAGAAAACAAATGTCTGCAGTGTTTATACAGCTGCAACTCAAATCTCAGACACGCCATTAAAGGATTGTATTAGTGACATTTCCATCGCAAAGACTGGCTGACAGAATTAAGCTATTAAAATATTACGAGTTCAGTCAAGTGGAAAGTGAGTCAAAAGCCTAATGAGCTGATCTGAGACTTGACCTTTCTAAAGTTAGTACACTGCGGCTCCTGCAGAAGTCCCCACTGCTTCATCACCTGCACCTTTGTTGTGCGAGTGTAGAGAGGTTCTCTGTCTCAAGATGCACTGGAACAAAGAAAAATCACAACAAGTGGACGAAGAGGCAAGAGAGGATTTCAATGATGAATTTAGACATGGAATGATGGGAGCATTTGGATTGGATTGGGTAAAATGGCCTGTTTCTGTGCTGTATATTCTTTATGATCCTTTTTGCTCTTCTAATTTCTTTCTTAACTTCCCCTTGCACAGTCTGTACTCTTCTCGGGCTTCTGTTGTTTTGAGCTCTTGGTATCTGCCATAACCTCCTTTGTTCTATTTAAATAATTCTGCAATTCCCTCAAATCCAGGGTTTGCTAGATTTGTTGGTCCAATCCTTTATCCTTACTGGAGCGTGTCGGCCTCATACTCTCCAGATTTCATTCTTGAATGTGTCCCATTGTTCTAACAAAGATTTACTAATAGAGGTTTATAAAATCAAGAGGGGCATGGATAGGGTGAATAGCCCTTTTTCCCAGGGTAGGGGAGTCCAAAACTAGAGAGCATAGGTTTAAGGTGAGAGGGGATAGACATGAAAGGGACGCAGAGGGTGATGCGTGTATGGAATGAGCTGCCAGAGGAAGTGGAGGAGGCTGGTACAATTACAACATTTAAAAGGCATCTGAATGAGTGCACGAATAGGAAGGGTTTAGAGGGAGATGGGCCAAATGCTGGCAAATGGGACTAGATTAAGATATCTGGTTGGCATGGGCGAGTTGGACTAAAGGGTCTGTTTCTGTGCTGTGCAACTCTATGATGCTGCTCCCAGTCTACTTTGACCAAATAAAATCTGATCTTATTAAAATCAGCCTTCTCTCAGTTCAGAATTTTGATTTTAGGCCCATCCTTGTCCTTTTCCATCTTGAATCTAATGGAGTTATGATCACTGTTTGCAAAATGCTCCCCCACTGATACTTCAACTACTTACTGACTTCATTATCTAAAGTTAAATCCAGGATTACCCCCTCTGTTGTAGTGTCTTCTGGTTGAATAAAGGATGCAAAGAGTCTACAAAGGGGTATAGCTAACTTAAATGTGTGGTCAAAAAAAATGTAGGTACACCAAGCCATTAAGCTAGCAGGAAACTGTTAGAAATTCTCAAAATCTGTGCAGGCAAATAGGTACAGACAGTCTGAATGCAACCTCCTTCTCCAACAGTTTATCCCTTCCTGGGTGTTCCCTATACTACAGATGAGGAAAATGGGTGAGAAGGGGAGGAGAGAAAGCTTCCTCTTCCTTTTGTGGGGATGTGAAGAGTTCCCTGCTCCTAAATTGTATTTGGGACATGACAATGTAATTACACGGGGAAATAAAGTGAAGCAATTGTTTTGTCTCTTACCATTCTGTGTTTCTTTTTTCTGTTTCTTTTTTCCCTGAGTGAATTGGGGTTAGTTCCCCTAACACTGTGACATCGACTGCATCAAACAATTCACTTAATGTTCAGAACCACAAACCAACCACTCGGTGCTTCCTGGGTTAAACTCTGTTCCACAGGTCAGTCAGTGGGTCTGTTTTCAATTGAAAACTCCTGCTGATTTTATTGTCTCTGAATGAATAATTCCTGCCCACTGAATTCTCTCAGCAATCTCATACTAACCCTGAAACAAAAGTAACATTTATGCATTATTTCTTTTGCTACAAAACTTCGTGGTGTGTCATTTCAAACTGAGCTGAGTGGGTGGTGCGGTGGCTCAGTGGTTAGCGCTGCTGTCTCACAGTGCCAGGGACCTGGGTTCAATTCTACCCTCAGGCGACTGTCTGTGTGGAGTTTGCACATTCTCCCCATGTCTGTGTGGGTTTCCTCCAGGTGCTCCCAAATCAAATCCAGTTTCCTCCCACAGTCTAAAGATGTGCAGGTTAGGTGAATTGACCATGCTAAATTGTCCAAGTGATGGGTGGGCTAGCCATGGGAAATGCAGGGTTGTGGGGATAGGGTGGGGGGTGGGTGCTGGGTCTCATCTAGGTGGAAGGGTTGGTGTGGATTCAATTGGCCTGCTTCCACAATGAAGGGATTCTATGGTTCTCACATGATCAGAACAGAAAGTGTTCCTACCTCTATTTGGTGACAGAATGTTGATCCCTAATCTCATGTTTTGCTTGGAGCAGAGAATGCTGAGGGAAGATAGGTGTGATTATGAGGGGGCATGGGCATGGTGAATAGAAATCAGCTGTTCCCTTTAGTGAAGGGGGCAATAACATGGGGCCAGAATTTCCAAGTGAAAAACAGGAGGTTTTGAAGGGATTTGAGGAAAAGCTTTTTTACCAAGTGGTGGGTGGGGATCTGGAATGCACTGCCTGGGAGGCTGTTTCAGACGGGAATCCTCACAATCCTTAAAAAGTACTTGGGTGAGCGGCAGAGTGTCATAACATTCAAGGCTATGGGCCTAGTGCAGGGAAGTAGGACCGATGTAGATAGTAGCATATTTTTGGCTGCACAGACTCGATGGGCCAAAGATCCGCTTCTGTACTCTATGATTCTATTGGGATTGTTTTGCATCTGTATTTAACCCGCATATTCCTCTCTGCACTGACTTTTTACAACATAACTCCGTATGTAACCTGAGATAACAAGGTGTAGAGCTGGATGAACACAGCAGTCCAAGCAGCATCAGAGGAGCAGGAAAGCTGACGTTTCAGGTCTGGACCCTTCTTCAGAAAAAAGTTTTTTTTTCTGAAGAAGGGTCCAAACAAAAATTTTTTCTGAAGAAGGGTCCAAACCCAAAGCGTCAGCTTTCCTGCTCCTCTGATGCTGCTTGGCCTGCTGTGTTCATCCAGCTCTACACCTTGTTATCTCAGATCCTCCAGCATCGGCAGTTCCCACCATCTCGGTATGTAATCTACCTGATGCCAGGTTAACACATCAGAGAGCTGTCTCTTAGATTTTGAAAAGTTCCATTGCCTTTAACAATTGCAAATGAATAATGTGACTCGTTTGTCAGACATGACATTTATTGACTGACTCCTTAAACATTTGTTGAATTATTTTGTGTTTCTTTTCCAGGGTGGAAAGTCGTACTTGGGGCCCTGCAATGGGAGAGACTGCAGCGCAGGATGTCAGTGTTTCCCAGAGAAAGGAGCCAGAGTGAGTACAACCACATTCCTACAGTCCAGTCAGGTTATATAATGGTGTTTCAATGTGGATGAGGATGGACATCCCCCTGTACCTTTTACTGGAGTTTCAGATGATAACACTGTGAATACAAGAGAGCTTTCAGCAACCTCACTCAGCCTGTTATATACAGGAAAATTACAGCACATTGCCCAATAGATGCTGCCTGGAATTAAGATGCTTACTGAGCAATAGATTTCTAAATAGGAGATAGGCTTCTCATTGTCATCTAAGCTCAATATCTGGTATACACCAATTAGCCAACTTATTAAATCTAATGGCCAGTTCTAGATTAATTCTGTTCTTTGTTTTTCATTGTTCCTTAACTTTTAATGTCAAAAGCAGTTTCTTACCAATATGATGCAAGGCCAACAATGAGTTCAAGGGCAGTGTCCAAACAGTTAAGATTGAGAATGGCTAACGGAATTAGGTCTCCTCTGGTGATTTCTCCCAATGCAGTGGATAATGTAAGTGTGAGCTCAGCTCTTGGAGTGGTTATTTTATTAATAATTATTTAATTAATAAAAGTAATTTAATAAAATAATGCTGACGAGAGACACGTTGCTGAAGCTTTTTAGGTTTTCACTCATGACAGCAAGTGCAAGAATGTCAAATTTCAAGTGATAACGTAATTTTATACTGGAGGAATAAAGAGTGCTAACTGTTTGGTAAGTTGGTTCTAATTTGCAGAATTGTTGCCTCAGAGCAATCAATAGAGAACTATGTGCTCCTCAAGTTCCCAGGTAATTCAACAAAGGAGCAAGACTTGAACATCTTACTGTCATTGCAGAAGACTTTGCATGTGAGTGTATGTCACTTCCAACAAGTGTAAAGGAGCCACGTTACGAACTTGATTCATTGTCCTAAATCGGTTGTTAGTGTAGCCGTTAGCGCAGTCAAATTGTTCTGCAAGTCCTGGCCAATTTTAGAATCAGATCTAACAGTAAACAACATCCCAACACCATGACAACAGGACAACACTCATGGCTCATTGTGAACTAATGGAAGAAACATTATTAGAAGCTAAACATATCTCATCACCAGAATGAACTAAGTCTTAAGAGGTTCATTCTCACAAAAGGATTTCTGATTAACGACTCACTTGTAATTTGGAGAAAAGTTTTGATGTAAGTACTGGGTTAAACTCACATTACAACTCGACATTTTAATAGGGTCACTCTGATGTCATGTAGCTGCATTTGGCTGTTTCACAAGAACTTTGGATCCCTGAGATCCATGAAATAAGATCTGAAAATATCAAGATAGCCTTTCTGAGAATGTACTAGGTTTCATCATTCTCTTCCCTCTATTGGGTTTATAGAAGTAGGAATTTTGCTGAATTCTGTGCACTTTATATCAGAACACCAGTTTTTTGTTAAATAGGTCCTAGCTGGACAAAAAATAGAAAACCTACTATTGTTGTGAGAAGATTAAATTCTAGTGCTGTCCCTGTACATCCTCAGAGATCCTGAACACATGGCTCCGCTAAACAAGCTTGAAGGAGTTTGGCAAAGGGCTTACATTCCTTTTAGCACAGAGTTTAAATTCAATTTTTCAGTTTTTTGAGGAAGTTTCAACTGGAGTGGATCGAGGCGAGCTGATAGATATGCTGTATAAGGACTTTCAGAAAGTGTTCAACGAGGTCACTCACAAAATGTTGTTATAAGATAAGAGCCCATGGTCTTGAAGGAAGTGTGTTGTTATACATAAAGAATTAGCTCATGGGTTGGAAACAGTAAATAGAAAGAAGGGATTTCCTTTCACGTTGGTGTCATGTGACCAGAGGGTTCCACAGGGATCAATGCTAGGACTGTAATTGTTTAAAATATATATGAATGACTTGAAAAAAGGAAGTGAATGTTCTGTAGCCAAATTTGCAGGTGACAGAAAAATCAGTTGAAAGGCTGCTTGCAAGAAGCATACAGACAGTTTACAAAGAGATATGTTGATTGGTTATGTAAGTGGGCAAAAAGTTGGCAAGTGTATTATAATGTGCGAAACTGTGATATTGCTCATTTTAAAAGGGAGAACTAAGGAACAGTATTATCTAAATGAAGAAAAGCTGCAGAAAACTGCAACACAAAGGAACTTGGAGGAACTTGCTTATGAAACACAGAAAGTTAGCACACAGGTACAGCAGGTAGTCAGGAAAGCGAATAGGATGTTAGCCCTTATTTCAAGGAGGTAGGAATATAGGAGTAGGAAACATATTTTTTTAATCAACCTGTTCAGAGATTTTATTACTGGAGCAGGGGGAATTTGAACCCAGGTCTCCTGGCTCAAAGGTTTGGATGCTACCATTGCAACATAACAGCCCCCAGAAAACTGTTTCCATCTGTTAGATCTTACTGTAACTGCACAAGGTGCTGGTAAAGCACACATCTGGAGTACTGTGAGCAGTTTTGGGTCCCCTTATTTAAGGAATTTTCATTTGGGGCAGTTCAGAGAAGGCTCACTAGGAAGATCCTAGGTTGGAGGGTTTGTCTAATCAGCAAAAGTTAAACAGGATAGGAGTCTACTCACTGGAGTTTAGAAGAATGAGAGGTGATCTCATTAAAACAAAAGGGATTCTTAAGGGGCTTGACAGAGTAAATGTCCATCCTGGGCTTCCTGCAGTGCCACAACGATGCCACCTGAAGGTTGCAGGAACAGCACCTCATATTCCGCTTGGGAACCCTGCAGCCCAATGGTATCAATGTGGACTTCACAAGCTTTGAAATCTCCCCTCCCCCTACTGCATCCCAAAACCAGCCCAGCTTGTCCCCACCTCCCTAACCTGTCCTTCCTCCCACCTATCCCCTCCTCCCACCTCAAGCCCCACACCCATCTCCTACCTACTAACCGCATCCCGCCCTCTTGACCTGTCCGTTCTCCCTGGACTGACCTATCTCCTCCCTAACTCCCCACCTACACTCACCTTTACTGGCTCCATCCCCGCCTCTTTGACCTGTCTGTCTCCTCTCCACCTATCTTCTCCTCGATCCATCTTCTATCCGCCTCCCCCTCTCTCCCTATTTGTTTCAGAACCCCCTTCCCCTCCCCCATTTCTGAAGAAGGGTCTAGGCCTGAAATGTCAGCTTTCCTGCTCCTCTGATGCTGCTTGGCCTGCTGTGTTCGTCCAGCTCTACACCTTGTTATCTCAAATGCTGAGAGGATGTTTCCCCTCATGGGAGAGCCTAAGACCAGAGGGACATTGTCTCAGGATGAGGAGGCGCTAATTTAAGACTGAATCTAAGAAGAATTTCTTCTTTCAGAGGGTTGTGAGTCTTTGGAATTCCTTGCCACAGAGATCTGTGGGGAGAGCTGAATTCACAAAATGAAATGATTGCTTTGTCAAGTACAGCTAAAGGAACTAAATAAAGATGTATATAAAGCTCGAAGGTAACTAAGGAAGCTGAGTAGTGTTTGAAAGTGAGCCAACAAACATGTCATTCCAACGAGCCGATAGTGGAGAATAAGCTCATAACCCACATGTGTATCATCCCAAGATGTATACACTTTAAAGATTGTGCGTGTAAATAAACAGGCTGAAGTGGGATGAGATGGAATAACAAACAGTCACTAATGCATGAGAACAGTACTTGTATATAGTCGGAAATATGGGTCATTAAAAATACACATGAGTATACATTTTTTTTCCTTTTTGTATATAAAAAGGGGGTTGTTTGGACTGAAAGGCAATCATATACAGCTATCTGTCCTAGTCTTCCACAGACATGTGCCCTCTACCAGCAGGCACATACAGTATTGGGAGACACCTAGAGTTTGCTTCAATAAAGTTCCCATCTTAACACACTGCTGTGTTGTAAGCTCATAACGGACCTCTTTAAGACCCTATGACGTTCTGACATTCGTCACCCAGGTCCTTACGATAACATCAGATTGGGTGGAGTTTAATGCAGATTTCAGCATTAACGCTTTCAGAACCATTACATTACACGACAATTGACCGTAGTGTTTCCTTCACGACAACAGTGACTGCACTTCACAAAGTATTATATTGACTGTAAGACTGTAAGACACCTTAGAAAATCCTGAGGTGTTACGCAAGTACAAATCTTTCATTTTAACCAAACTACAGAATCTAGAAACTTGTTCTAAATGTAATTGTTCATCCAAAGCATAAAACAAAATATGCCATGACTAAAGCGTTTGAAGTAAACTCAACATATTTTTCCATTTCACCACTCCCATAAGTTAATCCACTGATAGTGAACATGAATGGAGACAACATGTGAGATGTACTGTGTGTAGAATGAAAACTGAAAATTCCCAGCAGGTCTGGCAGCTTCTGGAGTTACACAGTTAATGTTTCCAGTTGATGACCTTTCATCAGAACCTGTTCTGTAGAAATACCCTTAAGGACAAGCCCTGTCTCAAATCACAAACATGAGACTCTTCAGCCACTTGCCAGGGAAGAGTGGTTAAGGTCATTTGATATTATCTTCAAGAATCTCCTTCTGAAAGAGCTGCAATCAAGATTAAAGAGTCACCCATTTCACCAAAAGTGGATTTCCTATCAAATACCACTCTCTCACTCCTGAAGGAAGAGATTCTGGGAATTATCCCTCCATTTATTCGTAGACTGGGTGACTGTTTTGCAGAACACCTACATTCTGTCCACACAAAAGACCCTGAGCTTCCAGTTGCCTGCCACTTTAACACACCACCCTGCTCCCTGGTCAACATCTCTGTCTCAGGCTTGCTGCAGTATTCCAATGAAGCTCAGTACAAGTTGGAAAAACAAGCACCTCTTTTTCTGCCTGGGGTATTCTTCAGCCTTCTGGACTCAGTATTGAGTTCAATAATTGTAGGGCTCAAGTTCTCCCATGTCCTACACACACACACACACACACACACACACACACACACACACACACACACACAGCCGTATTATCACATAATCTGCTATTACATGCAACCCATTATTAGCCACGGACAGACCCCATTGATAGCTATTCACCATACTAGCCAGTTCGTTATCCACTCTTTTGTCTGTGCAACCATTCTTCTCTCTCCTTGAGCTCTATCCCCGCCTATTGTTTACTCCTTACCCCCTCCCCCCACCCTACCTTCTGCATATAAATTGACATTTTCCTAGCTACCATCCGTTCTGAGGAAGGGTCACTCAACCAGAAACATAAACTCTGATTTCTCCCCACAGATGATGCCAGAACTGCTGAGTTTTTACAGCAATTTCTGTTTTTGTCCCTCCATTCATGGTGCGCCCAGAGATATTAATGATTCCACTGGCTGGTTGGTGGTCAATGTTGCCTGGTGCGAGAATTTCTTTTCACTAATCCTAGAAAGTGAAGGAAAATATACATCCTCATGCTGTTCAACCAATACGTGCCCTACCTATTTGCATGAGTTGATGCAGGCAGAGTTTGTTGACTCATGTAGTCAACTAGTAAATCATGGATATGCTGTCCTGATTGCCTATCTAGTGATCAAAGTTTGCCACTAACATCACGATTTTGCAACTACAGGGAAACAGATTGAAAGGGAGAGATACACAAAGAGATACAGAGAATAACAGGCACAAAAAGTGATGGAGAGAGGCAGCCAGTTAGAAAAAGTATGAAGCAGACAGGCAGAGAGAGAGACAGACAAGATGCAGAGACACCTAGACAGGAAAGACCCTGTGCACAGTTTGTTCTCCCAGTGGAAGAAATCTAATTTCTCTGAGGAGTATGTTTTGTCCATTGAGTGTGCACAATATCTGAAGCAGAGCAGCAGCCCTACAACCATTCAGCACCACTCATGAACTAATCTATCTGCTACACAACTGGTGGCTGAATGTTGGAATCTGACTGCAGCCTAATATCAGAGAGAATTTGGTGGTAATGTTTACGCTTTAACTTTTGATTTAAAGCAGATGTCCGTTCAAAATGAATTCCAAATGTCCGGCTATGAATGTTAATGAGCTTCCAGAAAACTATCATGGTTATGAAGAAGAACTTTATCTTCAAGCTGTCCACACTGACAGCCCTTCTGTGTGTTTCCAGTGGAACCAAGCTGATAACAGTACAGAATGTTATCAAAGAAGCCTTGGTTAGTGGAATCACTTTGAACTGTTTGTACAATGAGTCTGCTTTGTGACCCTTGACCTTTACCAGTCTGGGAGATGAGGGGGGAAGGGGCACCTTGAGCAATCCACAGATGGTTTGAAAATACATTGGATTATTTTCCCGATTACAGATCTTTTTCAACCTCTTTCCTACGTTTTCTCTCTGTGTTCCCCTGACTTTTTAAAGATAAATTATTCTTGGTATTAATTTTGGCCCATTAAATGCTCCTTCAAGCTGAGAAGAGTGAATTTTACAAGTGGTATTTGTCACAGGACAATGTCTATAATGTGTTTAACAAGGTTACTGTAAGATGGCTTTCTGCAGCGACTACCTCAGGGGGGAGGTCTACATCAGTACGTGACTACAGTAACCTAGAAAGCACAGAATTGCATTTCTATCCTGGTTTGGCTTTCTGCTGTTGCGTCTTGATTTTTGTCATTGTTCCTGTTACTCTTTCTAGTTTCCACAGCCTTTTTTTATAGCCTTTGGAAGAGTAATCTGTGTGAGGCGTGACATTAGTTTTTGTACTGGACTATTGGTCATACCTTCAGTAGCTGTATTGTCTGTGTGGGATTTGCTGGATTTCTTTATACATTTGGTGATTTTTCACTGCAGCTTCAGCCTTTCCATTTGACTGGGCGATGTTGCTGAATTTCCCAATCCTTTATGAAGTGTCTGAATCCTTGACTTATGAATTGAACGCCATTGTCACTCCTCACAACGTGTGGAAAGCCATTAATGAGTGAAATGTGCTTTTTGAAATTCTACAATCTCACGGGGATAGTCATTGAAGTCAGCTGGTCTAGCTCCCAATAGTCAGAAGAGAGTCTGTGGTGACAAGATAATCAGTAGCTATGAGGGGAAAGAGGTCTACTCCAGCTTCATCCATGGTCTGTCTGGGATAACATGTTCCATCGGTGCCTCTTTAGCTTGGTACTTGCTGGCTGTTTGATTTGATTTGATTTATTGCTGTCACATGTCTCCGAGTACAGTGAAAAGTTTTGTTTTGCGAGCAGTGCAGGCAGATCATAACATACAAGGACATACAGATCAGAGGGTGTTTAGACAGAACGAGATATATAGAGTCACAGCTTAAAGTGCTTCAAAATGCTTTGAAGTGGCCTGTGGTCAGATTCACCTGACAAAAAGCTATTGATGCACGTAATGAAAATACCAAGAGCTCCTCCTTCATCTGAACATAGCATCATTCTGTTTGCGATAGTGCCCAGGATATAACTGCAACCGGTGGTCTTGTTGCGTTAGGATTGCTCCGATCCTACCTCACTGGCATCACATTCACTTCATTATTCAGTCATGATATTTCAGCACTGGCATTGCCATCACTAGTTGCTCAATTTTAGTAAATGCTCCTTTTACTCTGTGCCCCAGTAACACTGCACATCACTGGCGGTGAGTTGGAATGATGCTTCACACCTTGATGATATATTGGGCAAGAATTTTACAATTCAAATAAATCATTGTGCAATTCTTCCTTCACGTCACTGCTATAGCTGTCACCTTGTCCAGATTCTGATAACTATCTTTTGCTAACAGTAAGTGACCTTTGTTCTTTGGGCATCTTTAATTGCAATTTTTTTTCTTGCTCAGCTTCAGGTTCCTCTGGTGAGCACTGTCCAACACTCATTTTTGATTTTAATCAATTCAGTGATATGTTCTCCCATTGTGTTTCTTTGTCTATACATTAACAGATTGTCCACTATAGTTCCCACACCAGGAAGATCACTACCTATCTCATGCTGGTTGAGTTCTGATGAAGAGTCACCGGACTTGAAAAGTTAACTCTGCTTCGTCCCCAGACCTGCTGAGTTTCTCCAGCAATTTCTGTTTTTGTTTCAGATCTCCAGCATCCATAGTTCTTTGTTTTATTTCAGATCATTTTTCAGTTGTGTAACCTCACAGGATTCTGTGAACTGTGCTAATGCTGCCATACTGTGCAACAGACTCTTATCAACTTGGACACTTAAACACATGGCATTTGTAAGTTATGTTCAGTCAGAGTTAAAAATGTGTCTTCAAGCTTTTCAAACTTTATGCCTTTATTCCTTCTTCAAAGAGATTTAGTGTTGAATACACTTGGTGACAGTTTCTCCCCAACAGTGATGGAAGTTTAGCTACCCATAGCTGGTTTCCCTTGTTAATTAATTCAATCACAATCTCATAGTTTTCAGTTCTGCTTCATATCACCTTGTATTTCAACCAGTACTTGGAGAGGAAAATTTGTAGTTGTTGAGTCTCACCCAGTATTTTTAGCTGTGATCTGCAGTTTTGTTCCTTTTCTCTGGATTCTTGTTGCTTTTAGCAGTTTTCAGCAGCCCTAATGTTCCTTTGGAGAGAAAGCTGAATGAACATTTTGGGTCGAGTGACCCTTCCTCAGAACTGACTGAAAAAGGTGGTGTATATGCTGAAGACAGAGATGGATTGGAGGGGCAGGGATAAAGGAGTGAGCAGATGGATGACGATGGAGCCTAGAGGGAGAGAAAGAAAGATAGGCACACAGAAAGGGATGGATAGTGGTAAGTCAGGCAGAAAGAAAAGCTAATGATGGAGACCGCTTCACCACACCAACATGTTCCTTGGCCAACATTTTTGCCTCAGGCTTGCTTCAATGCTCCAGTGAGGGTCAGCACAAGCTGACAGAACAGCATCTCATTTTCGAGGACTCTGTAGCTTTCTGGACTCAATACCAATTCAATTAATTTAGAGCCTGGACACCTTCCTCCGTGTCCTTTCTCCATCCCCACACCCCCTTTATATCATGACATGGGCTGCTTTTAGCATAGCCAACCCATTTTCACCTACTTATGGCCTCCATCTCCACCATTGCTTATTCCTTTACAACTCACCTCCCTCATTTTCAGCATATATGCCATCATTTCACAGCTGGCATCAGCCAGCATCAACAAGGAGAAACTGGTATCAATGGCAGGAGGGTCACTAACCAGAGGAAACAGATTTGAAGTAATTAACATAAGAACCAAAGGAGAACTGAGGACAAGGTAAGTTGCTGCATGTGGAGACAGTGGAGACCGATTCAATAGTGAATTTGAAAAGGGAACTGGATAAATGCTCGAAGGAGAAAAAAAATGCCCAGCTAAAGTGCTGGGGAGGGCGAACAATTGGGTAGCAATTTCAAAGAACCAAGACAGACTCACAAAGTTCAAATTGGCTCTGCACTTCCCACATTACAACAGTGACTAGACTTCAAGAAAATAGTTCTTTGTCTGCAATGTGTTTTGGGACATCCTGCGGCCATAAAAGGAGAAAGAGGAATTAAAATAATTCTTTCTACAGAAGACCAAAATTTTTCCAAGATTTTGGGCCATATTTCAGGGGAGTTTGTCATAACCCATCCCTCTGTTGGCAAGGATGGTCAATAATCACAAGTTCAGTCATTGCTCCTTAAAGGAATCATCACAAACGCTAGCCAAGACAAACAACTTTAGGAATCCGTGTCTGCAGTGGGCACTGGGCTTTATTGAAATATTAAAAATGTTGGCTGGGAAGAATGACCGTGACCACTTTAGCAGTGACCTCAATCCCACGGAGAAAAGACTTAGAGCTGTGCCAGCTGCTAAACTATTGCTACAGCCAGTATATGCTCATAAAACGAGCACACGACCATGTTAAGTTTAAACCCTGCAGTGTTGAATACGTGAGCAGCAACTGATTAACTCAGTAGTTTAAGCTCCATCGGTTTTTAACCAGATGTTTTTCTATCACCTGTCAGGGGCTTTTTTGAAATGAACTGCTGTCTGCTCTATCCACATTGGTCAGGAAGTTTTAAACTTTAATGAAATGGCACCATGCATCAATTCATCAGGGAGTTCAGACTGAGAGCTATTAAGATTCTACAAAATATGCAATGAACTGTTGGAAAGTGTCAGAAGCAAGTGCCTGGTGTCTTCTGACAATGACCACACACACACACACACACACACACACACACACACACACACACACACACACACCTCATTTGTTTACAAGATGGTGTGTCAACCGGGTTCTGAAGAATACTCTCATATTGGAGGAAGTTGTCAAAGGAAATACTCTGAGCCCAATCACTTGAAATCTTCAAGACTCATCTCTAGACTATCTCCATGTATAACTTTTCATCATAGGAGATCATGCCTGTTTTAGCCAGTACTACCGTTACAGAATGTAGATGTTATTCTGTGATGCCAGCACAACTAAAGCAGTAGCATATATTCCAATCTCCAGATGGCCATTGCAGCAGCTTGTGCTGAAGATGCACATTGGGATCCTGTGAAAGTCTTCATACAGCTAACTCTGATGGCATTCCGCAGGAAATTGAAAATTCCACTCAGCAACTCCACTATATCGAGGATACTCTGAAACAGCTCCTTAAAGCCAGACAATTCAGAGTGCTAAAAAACCTACTGTAGCTCCTGGGTGAACCAAATTCTTGACTCACCACTGACCCTCCCAACTACAACAGCCAGAACTCCTCATGCACTCCCTGAGCTTCACTCCGTTCCAGCACCCGACCAACTGGACACTGCTCCAACAGGCAACCGATGGTAGATTTTTTTTATCCGTTGTAGAATCCATCTGATTTCCATTTAATTAGTTTCAACAGAATGAAATACTAACATACAAAGTAAAAGCAGGAGGAGACCATTTAGTCCATCAAGCCTGGTCTGCCATTCAATAAGATCTTGACTGACCCAATTGTGACCTCAAGTCCACATTCCCACCTTCCCTTGTAGGATTTGACTCTCATGTTAGTAAAGATTCTATCTCC
Organism: Ginglymostoma cirratum; assembly: GCA_024137785.1. NCBI lineage: Eukaryota > Metazoa > Chordata > Chondrichthyes > Orectolobiformes > Ginglymostomatidae > Ginglymostoma > Ginglymostoma cirratum. Next base: position 13,734,361 of record JAHRHZ010000009.1, on the reverse strand, counting down.
CTCTGCCTTTAAATGTCCAGCCAGCTTGGATCCCTTGAACAAAGAGTTCCAAGGACTTACAACCCTCTGAGAGAAACAATTTCTCCTCCTCGTCCATCTTACATTGGAAGACCCTTTATTTTCACCCTGTCAACTCCTCTCAGTGTCTCACAGGTCCAAAACATATCATCTCTTATTATTCTATACTCCATTGGATACAAGTCCAGCTAGTACAATCATTCTCAAAAGACAATCCTCATTCACAGTATCATTTGAGTGAACCTTCCCTGGACTGCTGATGCATTTATATTCTTTCTTAAATAAGGAGACCGAAACTATATTTAATACTCCAGGTGTGGTCTCACCAATGCCCTGTACAACGTTGGCAATACATCCCTACATTTACATTCCATTCTGTCCCGCAATAAGCAACAACATTTAATTTGTCTTCCTAATCACATGCTGTATCTGCATTCTAACTTTGTAATTCATGTACCTGGGCACCCACCCTGTCTGCACCCCAGAGTTCTGCAATTTCTCTCTATTTCAATAAATTTTGTTTTAATTCTTCCTACCAACATGGATAAGTTAATATTTTCCCACATCATACTCTGCCAAATAGATCTGCCAATTTTTTTGCCTACACACTTCCAATCTATATCCCTTTGCAGACTCCTAGTGTTCCCTTCACAGCTTAGTTTCTTACCTGTCTTTGCATCATCAGCAAAGTTCGCAACCATATTTAAATTTTCTTTCATGCAAGTCCTTAATATAGATTGCAAATATTTGAATCTCGAGTGCTGAACCTTGTGGCACTCCATTTATCACATCTTGCTCATTCAAAAATGACCGATTTATGCTTCTTCTCTGTTTTCTGTTAGTTAACTAACCCTCTATCCCTGCTTTTATGTGAGACCCTAAGATTTGATATTGCAGAGAAAACTTTTGAAGTGAAACCTTGTCAAAGGTCTTCTGGAAATCTAAGTACAGCACACCCACTTCATCCACATTGTTTATCACTTCCTCAAAGTAAAGTACGTTGACGTGGTCTGATTGCACTGAGATTTTCTAAGTGCTCTGCTATATCTTCCTTAATAAAAAGATTCCAGCTTTTTCCCTATGTCAGATGTTAAACTCACTGACTATAGTTTCCTGCTTTCTGTCTCCCCACTTTTCTCAAGCAGAGAAGTTACATACATTGTTTTCCAATCTTATGCAAAGAGATTGATGAATTTGGGGTTCAAGAATGGGACCACAGTTGATTAATAACTACACATATTGACACTTATATTTTGTGCATACGTTTTACAGCGCTGAAACAAACCATTTATCCCAGCTGGAGCATACAGGTCTCCTCCCACCCTCCTTCATCTCCTCTGATCAACATATCCTTATACTTCTCTCTCAATCCAACTTCTTAAATGTATCAGTCACCTCAAATACCTCTGTAAACTCCACATTCTCTTGAATTTCCTTTGGATTTATTCATGGCTGTTTTGTATTCATGACCGCTGGCTTTGGTTTTGCGAAAATTAAAATATGTTTGCCCTTTGGAAACACTTCATTATTGTAAACATACAGATCATCACTGAGCTTTCCCTTTTCTAGAGAAATGAGCGCTAAGTTATTCCTGCTCTAGTAATGCACATGTCATTTCCTTTTGGATTCAACTTTCCTGGGTATAAAACCTGGAAACTGATTTGTAAATGGCACTTTAATAGACTCAGAATTTAAGCTGTACTTGCTTAGACTCGGTGATTGAGAATGTAAGTCCCCCCTGAGTTGTGGTTGCATGGCTGCTGACAATGGCTGACATTAGGGTTATCCTCAAGGAGCTGGTGAAGGTTTAGAGAACAGAACTGTGGGAAAAGGTCAGATGCCAGGAAGTTTTGCAAACATAAATATTTTGTTAAAATAAACGGATGGAAGTGTTGACATTTTTGGGTGGTCGTGGTGCATTGTCAAGAGTATTCCCATTAAAGGGTGGATTCTTCCCAAACTTTCACTGGGAGTCGGTATTTAGAGAACCTTCCTAATATTGAAATGTCAGGAAACCTCAAAACAGGCAGTAGACAGTTAATGTGACCAGTTTTTACTGAGCCCCAGAAATGTGCAAACTGCTTCTAGAAATTGATGAGAGTTAATGTGTGGTTAATTTATAAGCCTCACCCCTGTTTTCAAATCCCTCCATGGCCTCGATCCCTCAATCTTATCTCTGAAATCTCTGCCAGCTGTCAACCCTAAGAGATTACTGCGACCCTCCAACACTAGCCTCTTAATCATTGCCAATTTTAATCTTTCCACCATGTACAGCAACATGGATCCTAAGCTATGGAATATTCCCTATCTAAACTTCTTTGTTTCTTTCTGTCCTTTTTTGAGATGCACTGCAAAATTTACTCCTTTGACAAACATTTCTGTTACCTGTCTTTTTTGTTATTACTTAATACAAAAATATACTTTATTCTAAAAAAATCTGTAAATTTTTTAATTTCAAAAATGTACTTTATTCGTAAAAACCTTTATATACATGCAGTTTAATCCACTAGAGACTTCATCCCTAATTTTTTTTATTTTAAATATTTACTTTATTACAAAAATATCTTTATATACATAGTCACAATTGAAGTTTGATTCTGTATAGTAGAACATGAGAAAACAGGCAAACATTACAGTTTGACTCTATCCAACAAGCAAACCAAAGGCATATCTTACTTGTCTAAGACTATATCTCTAATAGCCCCTTAAGCAGCTCAGTGTCAGATTTTATTTGATATTCATTGCTGTGAAGTGCCTTGGAACATTTTAGCGTGGCACTTATTTATACATGCAAGTTACTGTTAGTCATTCAGAGTTTAGTTCGGGGCTTTCAGTGAAATGAGGATTGACAAGTTCAATGGTCATGTTGTGTCTAAGCCTACTGAAACTTTTAAGTTGATTTGTCACCAATACATGTTGCCAAGGCCTGTAAGATGCAAATCCTTGAGCTTCCTGAGTGAGCATTGAAAAGCTTGAGCCTCCTGTGACCTGGCATTGTAATGAGTGAATAAATGTCACTGTAATGGTCTGTTGCACAACTTTACATCGCAATGATACGGGAATGTCAAGTATAATTTGAAGCATTGCAGAGTGAGCTTATTAACTTGACTGCTCAACATTCAATTACATTCACCCACTGAAGCCTTGACTCAACGTAATATGCTTGCAGCAATGTGCAGAAAGTCCCTGCTGACCTTTAAATGAAGGTACTCGCAAAAATCCAGCAATCCCTGTGCTCTGGATTCCACCTTTCCCAAAGTAAATCTCATTCCGATGCCAACTTAAGGAAATGACCAGAATCCACTTAGGCAAAATCTCACACATCACAAACTTATTATCCTACACATTTTAATTGCTTCACAGAGAATGAAATAAAGATTAGAACACACACACATATCAAGCCAAGGCTGAAATCAGAAAAAGACCTTAAAATAATTATTTTTAAAAATTGGATTATTTTGTAATCATTTGGAGAAATTTCTACAAATCAAAAATAGATTTCAGAGTTGAGATGTAATTTCATGGTAATTATGAACTTAATGAGTGATGAAACTTAGTTAGATATTATTAAACTGGTTCTATGGTTGCCAACTCTGGATATTTATATTCCTGGAGGGCTTTAGCAGCAGTTATTACCCGTTCCTAATTGCCTTTGAGAACGTGGTGATGATCCATTTTTGGGCGGCATGGTGGCTCACTGGTCAGCACTGCTGCCTCGCAGCACCGGAGACCCAGGTTTGATTCCACCCTTGGGTGACTGTCTGTGTGGAGTTTGCACATTCTCCCTGTGTCTGCGTGGGTTTCCTCTGGGTGCTCTGATTTCCTCCCACAGTTCAAAGATGTGCAGGTTAGGTGGATTGGCCATACTAAATTGCCTGTAGTGTTTAGGGATGCGTAGATTAAGTGGGTTACAGGAAGATGGGTCTGGGTGGGATGCTCTGGGGGTTGGTGTGGACTTGTTGGGCTGAAGGGCCTGCTTCCACACTGTAGGGATTCTATGAAATTGGAAAGTGATCAAATTCTTCATCGTCTGATTGGTGACTCTTGGCGTCAGCCAAATGACATTTCTCCACTCCTAAAAGATTTTATATGTGTTTTTAAAAAGTGTTCCAACAAACCCATAAAAAAACATTTAAATATTAGGCCCCAACATTTTTTCTTCTGTGTCCAGTCTTGTACTGATATTTAATTAGCCATTACTGAAAACTTAAGGTTGATCCAGAAGATCTGGTAACCCATTACTATTTACTGGATATGTAAACAAGTGTCTTCCCGATCTTTTCAATTTCTAATGAAAATGATTTTCATGATCATCACCAGACGAAATGCAATGTCAGATTTCAACATGATGAAATACAAAGTTGGATTTTTCCCTTGACATGAATGCCCTCAGAGGAAAAAAGTGGGAAATTACTCCAGCAGGGTGGATTGTAATTTGGTGTCACAATATGAAACAGGTACTAATCAATTAACAGACTTTGTACATCTCTCCTGATCTTTGCAGCACAGAAACCAGTCAGCCTGACTGGGTCATGTCTCAAGTTACACTCCATAGGAGCCAATTCTAAATGGAAACATCTTCTCCACATCTACCCTATCAAGCCCATTCAAAAGCCTCTCTGTTAGGCCACCATCATAGGATAAAGAGTCCCAGCCTATTCAATCTTTTCTGATTGCCATATTTCTTTCACATGAAATTGGAATAAAACTAGGGGAGATTTGAAAGGGACTGCTGATTCATAATGGTCCAATTTACACTTGGCATGCAAAAGGAAAATGACCCCTGATGTGTGGGAATTACTGTGATGATTGTTCAAACAGTTTGTCACGTCTGCAAACAGAACCTTATCCGATGGGTCATTGTAGAATGTTGATACAGGTCATGTACACGACCTGGCATCTGAAAGCTGGGAAGTCTCCTACCCTAAAGCTGCCAAAGGTTGACTGGCTGGAATGCACCACATTAATCACTGATTTCCGAAAATATTCCCCACAACACTGTGTGGGAGTACGTTTTGAAAGTGCCCTTATCATTTCCATACTGAAATGTTCACAGGCGATAAAGTCAGGACTAGCCAGCTCTAACAATAATGGGGCTCAGTGATCAGTAACTAGATGAGACAGATTTAAAATAATCTACAAAAGAATCTGGCCATAGAATGGGGGGAGGGTGCAAGGGGAATTAGGAAGTCTTGTTTTACTCAGTGAGCTGTGATCAGAACTGTACTGCCAAAAAAAAGTGATTCAAGTCGATTCAATTGTAGTTTTCAAACAGAAACTTGATAAATAGTTGAAAAGTAAAATGTATGCAGGGCTATGGGGAAAAAGCAGGGGGCAACTGGGACTAATTGGTTAGCTCTTCCACTGTTCTGGCGCAGATATGATGAGCCAAATGGCCTCTTCTCCTCCTCTTGCGTTGCAAGATTTTAATGGTTTCTGTGTTATTCAACGGCTTCCTTCTTTAATCTTTCAAAAATATGAGTCATTTTACAAGGTAAATAATGCAAAACACTGCTTCCACTAGCTGGTGAAAGACTTCCTAGAATCCCTACAGTGTGGAAGCAAGCCATTCAGTCCATCAAGTCTGCACTAACCCTCCGAAGAGCATCCCACCCAGACCCACTTTGCTACCCTATCCCTGTAACCCTGCATTTCCCCATGGCTAATTCACTTAACGTACACATTCCTGGACACTACAGGCAATTTAGCTTGGCCAATCCATCTAACCTGTACATCTTTGGACAGTGGGAGGACACTGGAGCAAACCCATGCAGACACAGGGAGGACGCACAAACTCCACATAGAGAGTCACCCTAGGGTGGAGTTGAACCCGGGTCCCTGGCACTGTGAGGCAACAGTGCTAAACGCTTAGCCACTGTACTACCCTGGTCTTGGTACCTCACAGGCTGAGGGTTTTCCTGAGCCTCTGGTTTGCCATGCAAAGTGATGTCAACATTGTGAGTTCAATTCCCACCCTAGCTGAAGTTACCAGGAAGGACTGTCTTTGTCAACCTCTCCCCTCTTCAGAGGCGTGGTGACCTTCAAGTTAAACCATCACCAGTCGTCTCTGTCTCTGTAATGAGAAAGCAGCCCAATGGCCCAGTAGGACTATGATGACTCTACCTTTACTGTGGAAATGAATAAAGTAGGTGAGAAGAAAGTTTTCCATATGAAGTTATTTTAAGAGGGAATGGTTAATTACAGGAAGGTTAGGAGTGACTAGGAGATCATTTAAGGTGAAATTGGAAAGTACTTGAAAAAGGGTTTAAAAAACCCAGGCAAAAAAGCCAGGTTTAGGGTGGATATCTTCAGCTAAAGAACTAGCAACAGGACAGACACTGGTAGAGCACAAGTGGACAAGAGCTTGCATTTTGATTATGCCTTTCACATCCTAGTTGAATATTGCAAACTGTTTTCAGGTAACATGCTGCCGTTCTGTTACTATTGCAAGAAACAGAGCAGCAAAGATTCCACAAATAGCAATGTGATCACGACCAGATACTCTGTTTCTGTGATGTTAACGATTGACCAGGACACTAAGAAGATCTCCTCCAGTCTTCTTTAAAACATGTAGGATGATCTTTAACATTTACTGACAATGCAGTGCTCCATCTATATTTCACATGTGAAACTCTATGGGTGGAATAACTGCTGAAATCCCATCTGGCAGAGTTTAATCCTGCTTCAGAGTAAACACTTTAACAAGCTTCCTGCTACTGTTAATGGAGCTGCAGAGACGAGAACAGTTCCCCAGTGAACTCCTACTCCATGCAAACCAACTGACTCTTGTCTCCAGGAATTCGACTCTCTTACTGATGGAACATTGCCAGGGCCAGAATGTTTGGCAGGTTTCTGTTACCCATCTAATGGCTCCACCTGCTCCCCACTGAATCTCCCAGGAACTCTGCAGACCATGAGATCTAGCCTGCACTTGTACTGCAATCTGCTCCTGACGATACCATCACCAGTCTTACCGAACATCAGCAACTTGCATTTTGAAGTTGTAAGGCACGTTATATGAATAGGAAGGGTTTAGAGAGGGATGTGGGCCAAATTGGACTTGATTAATTTAATTTGGTCAGCATGGATGAGTTGGTCTGAACTTACAGTCAGACAGAAGTTCATGCTATATCATACAAAGAAAGAGATCAGCTTTTAGGAGCAAGGTAAAGACAGAGAGGTTTGGTGAAGGAGTTCCGGAGCTTGGGGCCCAGGCAGCTGAACTGACACAACCACCACTCTGGGAGAGATTAATTGTTGGGATTCACAAGAGGCCGGAATTGGAGGAGTGCCCAGATATTGGACAGTTCCAGGACTGGAGAAGGTTACAGAGATAGGAAAGGATGAGCCAGCTGTGGAAAGATTTGAAAATAAGAAGGAGAAACATGTGAAGAAAATGCAGATTCTTCAATAATTTAAATAAAACAATGTGGACACGGAACAGAATTCACATTCGGTCCTGAATAAAAATAATGGACTTATCAGTTAATTTAAGTGAAGAAATTTGGATGGTAACTCTATAGCCTTAGGATTTTTAAATGCCCCGACCTGTATAATGGTGAAAGGAATGTTCCTGCGACTAAGCACAGGTCAAAACCAGACCAGACTAGATGCTAAAGACATATCATTCCATGACCTGAACAAAAATCTGTTGAGAGATTATGGTTCCATTCCAAACACAAACTCCCAGATTTCTCAAAAAGGAATACAGAAAAGACATCCCAAAGCCTGCCTGGAATATAAATGGAAGTTCCCAACTATATAAATCCCATTGATTTGTAATGGACTGAGCATTTTTGAAAATGCGTGGGATGCAGCAGCTCTTCTTTTGATCCCACTCTTTATTTGACTTGCAATTTATCAGTATAACTGTGATATAACAGTAACAAGGCACAAGGCCAAAAACCAGGAGATAATGTACAATTCACTCCGGCTCAATGCTCAACTGCTGGTCCTTCCTGTCAGTTTCTCTCTTGCTGGTGTCTCTCTCCAGCCTGAAAGTCACTCTCCAACACTTCAAAACCAGTTCGTTAAAAAGTTTCTTTGGATTTATCAGTCACGCCCCCACTGGGGGTTAGCAATTGCTGGTTGGGATCAATGATTAATGATGGTGCTTGATATTTTATGATCAGCATTTTGTTTTACAGAGCAGCTGCTCACTCAATCCAATAATGCCTGGTATATTTGTGAATCTAGACTTGATTGCCTCTCATGATTATTTTGCTTTTCATGTTCCAGATTCTTGATCTGTTGACTGACTGGAAGTCATTTGGTTCAAAGTAGGATGTGGTTACATTACTGGGGCAGGAATCCAGGGATCCATGGATTGATTTTATGCGTTCAAAGTGGGTCTGTTTTGTCTTGCACACACATAAAATACAGAGTGTTTATATCAACGCTTTGGTCTCACGTAATATGCAACTTGGGCTGGTTCAAAAACCAGCAGCCCACCCAAACACCATTTTAAAAATCTCATTGAAGAATAATTGAGCTGAATAATACATTACCCATGCCATAATGCAGTTGGCAGGGGGAAATGGACAAGATGGAGCCGGCTGTTTTGTTTTTGCCAACTCTGGTGAAAAAGCAGGAAGGAAGTGAGACGTACCTCCAATCAACCATAGAGGCATAGAGTCAAACAGCATGGAAATAGGCCCTTCAGCCCAACTCACCCATGCTGATCAGGTTTCCTGAATTGAACTAGTCACATTTTCCTGTGTTTGGCCCATATCCCTCTAACCCTCTCCTATCCATGTACTTGTCCAAATGCCTTTTAAATGTTGCAAATGTACCCACCTCCAAAACCTCCTCTGGCAGCTCGTTCCATACACGCACCACCCTCTGTGTGAAAAATTTGCCCTTCAGGGTCGCTTTTAAATATTTCCCCAATCACCTCAAACCTATGCCCTCTCATTTGGGACTCCCCTACCTTTGTTATTCACCTTGTCTATGTCCCTCATGATTTTATAAAGCATTATAAGGTCAGCCCCTCAGCCTCCCATGCTGCAGGGATAAAAGTCCCAGCCTATCCACCCTCTCCTTGTAACTAAAACCTTCTAGTCTTGGTAACAGCCTTGTAAATTATTTTTGTGCACCCTTTCCGGTTTAATAACATCCTGGGAGTTGCCCTGTGTGCATCGGGTGTATGGTACCACAAAGATTGTATCCACCCTCATGCCTCTCTGCCTGGCCTTCAAAGCCCAAAATCCCCACATCCCACCCGCCCTGAGGAGCCGAGTACTTCCACATCCAGTTATTTGGGATTTCCCTAAGTCCGGAATCCATGCTGTCCTCTTGGTTGCAGCAAAATTTCTGGCACTCTGGGTCCACAAGAGCTTCAGGCCAAAGAGATTGAAAGTCGGACTCCCTTCCGCTGGGGGTCAAAATGCTGATCCTCAGCTTGTTCACACCACCACCAGAAGCCTATTATCCCTGTGTAGTGAAACAGCCTTGCTTAAAAGCTGGTCAGCTTGGAGCCAGTTTCCCAACTTAAAATCCAGACCTAGTTATTGATCCAGAAGCTCCAAGTCACAACATGGGAAGATTTTTAAAAATTAAATTCAGTTAAGTAAATGTATCTGCAATAAAAGTTTGAATTAGTAACGAATATGTAGCAGCCAGTGTATTGCTGTATAATTTGTTGCGGTTTCCTGCTATAGAAACTTGAAAGGGTTCAGAAAAGTTTTACAAGGATGTTGCCAGGGTTGGAGGGTTTGAGCTGTGGGAGAGCCTGAATAGGCTGGGACTATTTTCCCTGGAGCATCGTATGGATAGGGTGAATAGTCAAGGTCTTTTCCCCATGGTAGGGGAGTCAAAAATGTAGAGTATTTGGTTTAAGGTGAGAGGGAAAGACTTAAAAGGGACAGATTTAACAGAGTTATTCACGGTAAGCAGTTACACATCACACACCTTTGCTTTGATGACCCTTCTACTGCCCACTTCTACTTTCTTAGAAAGATGGAACCAAGGTTTTGAATGCCACAAGATCCCTGCCAGTAGTCTTTACCCCACTCTAATTTTACTGTGTACTGCTCAATAGTAAGACTGATTTCCATTTTAAAGTCTCATTTATTTTAATATGCATACTGGGCTCAAACAATAAATGTTCTCAGCCAAAAGAAGAGAGGCTTTAAATGAGGGAATGCATCTCAGGTGCGGGAGATTTTGATTGCACCTAGAACCACAAGTAGGATCTGTCTCCCAATCTGTCAATGAGAAATTGGGTTAAATATGCCATTGTCCAAGACAACTTGCCTGCCATCTTCCTCATGCTGTTTGATGAAGTAGAGATAGGTGATGGCAACTACATCTCTCAGTGCATCTTGGGATTGGCAGACACTGCACCAATGTGCTGTCATTACCAGAGGCTGGTTCGTCCCAGTTTCTAGGAGGTCAAGGGTCAGTTTATTGGCAGGCATGGGGATACTCTTATCAATTGGGCCCTCACCTCCTTTTGGTTACCTGGGTAATTCTTATAGTTACCCCCAGTAATTTCCACAAAATAACCCAGTAACTCCTGAAAATTAACTCTTTGATGCCCACATACCCATTAATGAACCAAAAAAAGACAAATGAAAATGCCTGCAAGGACTGTTTCCCCACGTTGGTTCAGTTTCAGTGAAGCGAACATCTGTCTGCTCTGCAACAACAACAGGCACTGAGTGAGAATGTTCCCGGTCTCAGGACACCATCCCTGGCTGAGGGTCCTGCTCACTACAGCCTCCAAACACCTGCACTCTCCTTATGCCAAGGACTTAGGTCCCCCATGAGAGAGGCCCTGATTACCACAAGGCCAGGCCGTGTTGCCAAGATGTGCAATACATGGAAGTGGTTTGGTTTTATTTGTTTTACTGAAAGGAATGGGGATGGAAACATTCAGTTGCTCCACTTGTTGACCCACCTTTTATTGACATTTTTTCTATGTTTGGGGTGAGGGTAATGGCCAGGGTATCATGTCACCTGCTGCTGTCACACATGGGGGACAATGTGATGCATATGGGTGTTTGTAAACAAATGAGCATCACATGAAACTGGATCTCAGCTACTACCATAGCAACTTGTCAAACTAAATCATGTAGTTTAGAATTAGGTTTAATTAGAATCATAGAATCCCTACAGTGTGGAAACAGGCCCTTCAGCCCAACAATGCCACACTGACACTCAGAGCATCCCACCCAGACCCATCCCCATAATCTACACATCCGTAAACACTACAGGCAATTTAGCATGGCCAACCCACCCAACCTGCAAACTTTTGGATTGTGGGAGGAAACCCACACAGACACGGGGAGAATATGCAAACTCCACACAGACAGTTGCCTGAGGGTGGAATTGAACCCAGGTCCCTGGTGCTGTGAGGCAGCAATGCTAACTACTGAGCCACTGTGCCCCAGTGCCTTCCCATATTGTCATGTTATTGTTTATTGTCACATGTACTCACAGGAGTGCAGGGAAAAGTTAATGAAGTCGCTGCTTACGGCATCATCGTGGGTACAAAGGTACCTACATACAGATTCTTAGGAATACATTGGAAAAATAAAGACCAGCATTACAGACCTTCACGCCATTTTAGGTACAAAAGGCATTGAGGTTCAAAATTTCAGGAAGAAATTAAAAGAATGAAGAAATGAAAAGTTCAGAATTACAGACCTTCCTGGTAAATTAGATGGAGTAGACAAGTCCATGCACTGGCCTCTCCACCAGTCCGTGCCAGAGGCCGGGAGTCTGCTCTAGATTCACTTCGGGGCTGGGAATCCACTCTGGATCCACCTCAAGACCATGAGTCTGCTCTGGCTTCACTCAAGGCTGGGAGTCCATGGTGATCATCATAAAGAAGCTGTATTAAAAAGGCTGGTCAAATTGAACATAACAACAGACTAAAAACTACTGGAAAGGATTCCCATCATATTTCAGAATAAGAAGTTATATTTGAAGAAATTATATTGGTCAATGACTCTAAACACTGGAATGATTTTGTAAATCAGAGCTGTGTATTAGAATTAGATCGATGCACGCAATCAAGTTAGTTTGCAAGTAGTGGAGAAATACGCTTGGGTAAAAATGTTAAGTGAGTTGTAATTAATGATTCATTTCTGACTGTGCAACAGACAAAAAAGTGTCACCTTTATATATCAGCTTTCATAATCTTGAACTCCATTATATCAGTCAACTCCTCCCTGCCTCATCTCACCTGCTACTGAGCCTGAGCTACACTTTTGTTACCTCCACACTTGACTATTCCAACTCAATCAAAGCTGCTTCCTCACCTTCCACCCGCTATAAGCTTGGTGGCTGTACCCGAAATAACACCAAGGTCTCTTCATCCATCACTCCCATACTCACCGACATGCATTGGCCCTTGGTTAATCATTACCTCAAATTTAAAAATACCGACCCTTGTTTTCAAAGACGTTGCCCTTCCCTATCTCTGTGTATGCTCCTCCTGGCCCCCAAACTTCAAGGATTTCTGCATTCCTTCAGTTCTGATCTTGTTAACGTCACTGGCTTTAATTGCTGCGCCATTAGTGGCTGATGGATTCAGTACCTGTCAAACTCAGCCACGTCTAAAGAGGTTTGTGCATGTGTGTGAGCTTGTGTGCTTTGGTGAGTCCATTGTACAGTCGAGTATCCGTGGGTCTTTACAAGTCCGTGAGTTTGAGTGCGCTTGTTTGAGGTGTGCCTTGTGGGAAGTACAAGCTCTGATAAATTATCTAATTGAAACCTTGCTTTTAAGTGTGGAACAAGATGGAGAGAGAGGAACTCTTGAGGGAAGATGAGAGCTGCAGTACATGATGAATTTACATTAAATCCTTTAGTGTATGTACAAAAATAGAAAGTGGTTGGAATGAAACGTCTCTGCTGAGAACTGGAACAGAATGTGATCTGTGATCCTCAGTGGGTGTCTCTACAAAGCCCGTGAGAAAGAGGGAATTTGTGATGGATTCTCAGGTCGGTGTCAATCTCTGGAGAGCCCAGGATTGTATAATGCAGAGTCCTGATGAGCATGTGGGATTTTTTTCCACATGTGAGCTTTCTATATCTGCAGCAGATCTCGGGGGTAGGGGGAAGGGTGGATGGTGGGGTGGGGGGGAATGGGAAGGGATGAGACCAGTAGTTGAGGTGTGATGCTCTGACATTCAGTGCAGCCTAAACATCTTTGCTGTTTAACTGCTCTGCAGGGACCTGCATGTCTGTGTCTGAATGGGATTTCCACTGACCCCATGTGAAGGTCACGCACATCAATGTGGGAATGTGGTGGGAGTAGGAAGTTGTGAGGAAGAGAGTTTGGAACAGATCAGCAGCAATGTGCTTTAAGGATATCGATACTGTAAATTCATTAAGTCAGGCTGTGTCTTTCAGTGAAATATACCAGTTACTTAGTTTTAAATATCTAACATAGACAGAACTCACATCCTGTCTCACACTTATACAGTCATAGAGCTGTACGGCACAGAAACAGGCTATTTGCTCCAATTCATCCATGCCGGCCAGATACCCTAAATTAATCCAGTCTCATTCTCCAGCATTTGGCCAATATCCCTCTAAACTCTTCCTATTCATGTACCCATCCAGATGCCTTTTAAATGTTGTAATTGTACCAGCCTCCACCACTTCCTCTGGCAGCTCATTCCATACACGCACCACCCTCTGTGTGAAAACGTTGCCCTTCAAATCCCTTTTAAACCTTTCCCCTTTCCCCTTAAATCTATGCCCTCTAGTTTTGGACTCCCCCACCCCAGGGAAAAGACCTTGTCTATTTACACTATCCATGCCCCTCATGATTTTATAAACTTCTATAAGGTCACCCCTAAGCTTCCAACGCTTCAGGAAAAGTAGCCCCAGCCTATTCAGCCTCTACCTATAGCTCAGACCCTCCAAACCCAGCAACGTCCTTGTAAATCTTTTCTGAATGTTCCAAGTTTAACAACATCCTTCCTATAGCAGGGAACACTGTATTCCAAAAGTGGCCTAACCAATGTCCTGTACAGCTGCAACATATCCAGCCAACAAGAGAAGATGAGAATATAACTGTCCCAAATGGATAATGTTCTTATTGCAATCTTTCCCACTCTGCTTCGTAAAACTGTAGCTGGCTTTAGCTTCCGAGTAAAGAGTTACTGAATCTCGTTTGTAATTTGTCACAAATATGGAGTGCTGGATGATTTTAAGAGTTGCTTTCCATTTGCGTTACAAATGGGAGTCTTACAAAAATCATGGTTACATCATCACAGAGTACCTCAATAGAAAGCTGCATTGGGAATATGGCTGAATACTGTTTGTGCTGTCAGACAATTCAGTGCATTACTGAGGGGAAGGTAAACTCAGACTTGAGTATGAACTAAGGTTCTGTTCTGTCTGCACCCTCAGTAAAAACAAGCATAAATTAAACCTAGGACACTCTTATTGGATGGAATTTTTGAGACAATTAATTGGCTTGAAGCTGAAATTTCACCGCTGTCAAGGAGAGCAGGAGCCACCAATGAGAGCTGCATCAATGAAATGTCCAGCTAGAAGCTTCGCCTGGAGTGCTGGCCAATGCTGGGATCACAGGAAGCCCTGAAGAAGGTGTATCTCAATCGGGTCTGGACTTTAAGGTCAGTCCAGGGTTCAGTTTGCAGCCTGCTTAGAGACCACATTGAGAGGCTGGGGTAGCCAGGCAGGGGTGAGGGAGACTCAAAGTGTTGATGCTTCCAGTGCACATTGGGCATTTAAAGGAAACCCTCTCCTGTATCCCACGAAAGGTCACCAGCCCACATTGTACCACCTGCTGGACTGCACTGTTGGCATGGGCCTCTGCTGCCACAGATTCATTTCCAGCAGCAATGACTTGTGGCCATTAATTGGCCACTTAAAGACCTCAAATGAGGGTGCACCTCCTTACCTGTCTCATGTCATTGCATTAGTGGTGATTGCTTAGGTATCAGGAATGGCACACTTGGTGATTTTTCTTTGATATGTGGGGCGATCGGGCCATTGAGCTGACGCCAGCTCCCTACACAGCAATCTATTCAGTCCCACTTCTGACAGTCCTGGACACTTGGGACCTTCAAGCACACATCCAATTTCCTTTTGAAATCATTGACCATGTCCACTTCCTCCATCTTCATGTGCTGGAAAGTGCAGGTCATTGCCTCTCAGTCTTTAAGAAAGTTCTTTGTCACAAAAAATCCCTAAATCTATCTCCCCCAGTCTTTGTACCATTAGCTTCTCTTTGTCTACCTCATTGAAACCTGACATAGTCTCGTACAGAATTTCCAATCTCCTGTGCTCCTAGGAGTATAGCCCCAGATTTTTGAAACGAACCTTGTAACTAAAATTCCCCGTCCCATCAACCAGCCTGAAAAATCAGAAACAAAAACAGGAGTTGCTGGAAAAGCTTAGCAGGTCTGGCAGCATCCATGAAGAGAAATCAAAGTTAATGTTTTGGGTTCAGTGACCCTTCCTCAGAAGGGTGATCCTTTGATAAATCTCCTGCCCACTTCCTCAAAAATTCAAGCAAGGTGAGAGGAGTTCTCCTTGGGCTCCTGGCTACTATTTCTTATTCAACCAACCTCATTGAAGCAGATTCTCTGATCCTGTCACCGTACTGACATTGTGTGATCTGGCTGTGCACAAATGTTCCGCCATCTTCCCTACATTCCAACTCTAACAACACTTTGAAAATACTTCAATGATCATACAGCAGTTTAGGATGTCTTGACGTCACAAAAGGTGCTACAGAAGTGCAAGCCTCTGTTTCTTTGTACAATTTTTAAGTTTTGAACAGAAGAGTAAAGGGATCTCATGAGGTGGTACAACAAATTGTAGTCAGTAATCAAAATCAGCCCACACGACACACAGATTCATCTGTAAAGATTTCCGATGAGCTTTGATATTTCAAAGGCATTGACCGAGATTTCAAGACTCCGGCGAGTTTGGAGAAAGTTGTTTCCTGCGTCTGGGAATATAGACCAGGTGTCTCAGATCAATCTTGATGTTGGGAAGCAGCAATGAAGTAGCTTGCTGTGTGGTTGGGATCTGCTTCTCCCACATTCTGAATAAGTATTTGCCTCCTGCTGGCCAGGGGCCACAGTCTTGTTCTCCACTGCGTCAATGTTCACCTCTAATAGTGGAGAGTCAGTGAATTTGGGGAAAACGAATGCTGTGGTGTGAAACGTGTGTGTGTAATATGTTTGCAATGTAGCAGCTTCTGATGTGATCTCTGTGTGCTGCGACCCTTGGATTGATGCCACTGTGACTCCCTGACCACTGACGCTAATAGTGCAGAGTTCCCTCAGTGCTGACCCTCTGACAGTTCAGCGCTCCCTCAGCATTGACCTACTGATGGTGCAGCCCTCCCTCAGTACCGACCCTCTGACAGTGCAGCGCTCCCTCAGTACTGACCCTCTGACAGTGCAGCGCTCCCTCAGTACTGACCCGCTGACAGTGCAGTGCTACCTCAGTACTGACCCTCTGACAGTGCAGTGCTCCCTCAGTACCGACCCTCTGACAGTGCAGCGCTCCCTCAGTACTGACCCTCTGACAGTGCAGCACTCCCTCAGTACTGACCCTCTGATAGCATAGCCCTCCCTCAGCACTGACCCTCCAATAGTGCAGTGCTCACTCTCTGACAGTGCAGCGCTCCCTCATTAATGTATTCGATTGTCTGCTTGGATGATTGACTCATTTTTCTGGAATGGGACTTAACTCCATGGTCCTCTTACTGAAGGCCAGTGCATCACAACTGACACCTCAACAGAAAGTGGTGAATGTTCCTCAGTGGCTGAATATAAACCTGAATTTGTCTCTGCAAGCCAAAAAGACGGTAGCGAATTCACGAGAACAAGACATTGTGTATCCAAGGATGGACGAAAAGTAATATCTTAAATGTGGCAGTAACTAAGTGTGACACTAATTGAGCGAACACTACGTGGAAACAGTCAATGTGTTACATCTCCCCAGGCCTTCATATGGGAGGGTTGTGTAGTTCCATCCCTGTCACTGCACAAGCTGCTCCTTCCATGAATGGGAAATCGCAGTGCTTACAGCCGAAAGTATCCCCTGTAGGTTGAGAAAAGATAATGCCAGCTGCATTCCGCCTCATTTTGCTGTGGTCCAAAGTGTGAATGCTAGCCAGTGCTATCACTTGCGCATGCACACACACTTGCTGCCCCTGGTGTATTCACACCAGCTGTTTGTTAAGTTATGGCTTGGCTCTCTGTTGTTATAACACAGCTGTTCACCACCTGATGGCGTATTACAACAACTTGCATTTATAGAGCGTCTTCAATGGAGTAAAAAGCCCCAAGCCACTTCGCAAGAGTGATTATCAAACAAAATCTGATATTGAAGCCTGTACGAGGGATTAGAACAGAGGGCAAATAGCTTGGTCTGAGTTTGAAGCAAGGTCTTCAACCAGGACAAGAGACAGAGAGTTTTAGGAAAATAATAAAGCTCAGGCAGTTGAAGGAAGATGGGGATGCACAAGAGGCCACAGGTTATGGAGAATCAAGATCTCAGAGAAGTGTCAGGTTGACGGAGTTTACAGAAGGAGAGGAATGAGATCACAGGAGTATTTTAAGATAAGAAATACATATCAACAGCTTTTCCTATCGTTCTGTCTAGACAGAATGTGGCTGACTGTCTAAATTAGCCTCTAATGTCAATGTATTCTGCACTGATATGTTTCTTGAGTAAAAGGTCCAGCAGTCAGTTACCACACTGCCTACTGTATCATTGCATGAAGTGATACTCTGCTGAGGAACTGAGCAGAATAAAAGGTCCTTCAGTCTGTTTACTGCAAATTAATTCTTGTAAAAATTTAACAAATGGTTTGCAAATTTCTCTTGGAAAGAACAGGTTCCATTCAGATTTCAAAGATTCCAGATATAACACCTGCTTGGATTAGAGTCTGATTATGTGTACTTTCTGTGAACTCCCTGGAACATGTTGGCAGTTTGACATCAGTGAATGTAAGACGATGCATCTGATCATTGCATCCCACCAAGTGCAGTGCAGATTTTCTGTGGGAAAAGCAGGAGTGATGCTGTCATTCCAACCATATCATGTAATTAGCCAGGGAAGAAACAGTTGGAACTTTGCTCGGTCGGAATGCTGTAGATCTCCTGGCTGTGAACTGAGGGAGTAGATTGCAGTCCCAGGCTTGACTTTGATCCTAATTAGTCCCAGCATAAAGTACTCAGGTAGAGCACTGTCAGAATGTTTCACTTAGACCACGGATGAAGTGCTCTCTCACTCCTGATTCTCTTACGGTGCTGCACTTGCTCAAAGTTACAGCTGCAAACACCAACCTGCCCTGAGACTGCAGCATTTCTCCAATACTGCTCCTCTGACATTAAGCGTTCTTTCAGTAATGAACCTCCAACTGTGTTGTGCCCCGTCAGTACTGACCCTCTGACAGTGCAGCGCTCCCTCAGTACTGACCCACTGACAGTGCAGCGCTCCCTCAGCACTGACCCACTGACAGTGCAGCGCTCCCTCAGCACTGACCCTCTGAAAGTGCAGCGCTCCCTCAGCACTGACCCTCTGACAGTGCAGCACTCCCTCAGCACTGACCCTCTGACAGTGAGGCACTCCCTCAGTACTGACTGACAGTGCAGGGCACCCTCAGCAATGATTCTGTGACATTGGTTACTGAATGGTTTGACCTTTATTGTACAGTAGGCCTGCGGCCAATACACACTCGGTGTATCCTGAGGAACCTTGGGACAATGCTGCAATTTTACATCCCACAAAATGGTTGGAATTCTACATTTGACAGTTTCAGCTTTGTTTCCCTGGTACAAAGAAGCTTTCTGTTTGAATGCCTGCGCCACAGACCACAGTTCTGGCTACTCTGACACCCAATGTTGCTCAGGCACAGATAGTTAGAATGCGTTGTGCAATATAACACTTTTTATTGTTTTTCCCTGGGATGGGCCAAGACCATAAGAAGCAGGAGCGGAATTCGGCCAATTGATCCATTGAGTCTTGTCCATCATTTGATGAGATCATAGACTGATCTGATAATCCTCAACTCTACCCTCCTGTCTTTTTTCCCATAACCCTTGATTCTTTTACTAATTAAAACTTTGTCTGGCTGGGCCAACATTTTTGCTGGTCGCTAATTTTGCTTGAGAAATTGTGAGTTTGTCTCTTGAACTGCTGCGGCTTCCATTGTCAGGATTTTTGACCCAGTGACGGTGAGGTTCTAAGCATAGATATATATAGTTAGAGTGGTGTGTGGTTTAGCAGAGAACTTGCAGACAGCTGCATTGCCATCTTACATTAAAGCCACCCATATTTGGTAGCATGGCCAAATCTCACTGTGAAAAATTCCCCGGATGGTGTTGGATGATGGTGAGCTGCCAAATGATGGACAGATTGATTCAGAGAATTACATATGGACTCCATCCAATCCCTGCTTTCTCCTGCCAATAGCTTTGACTTTCCCATTCTAACACCTCACCAGCACCAGGCATGATCTTGGAGGTCCCAGCCTCCATTATCTCCATACAGTGTGAAAACAGGCCATTTGGCCCAATAAGTCCTCACCTGCCCTCCGAAGAGCATCCCAACCAGACTCACTCACCCTACCCTTTCCCTGTAATCCACCTAACCTGCACATCTTTGAACTGTCAGAGGAAAATAGAGCACCTGGAGGAAACCCACGCAGACACAGGGAGAACGTGCAAACTCCACACAGACTGTCGCCCGAGGGTGGAGTCAAACCCGAGGTCCCTCGCGCTGTGAGGCAGCAATGCTAAACCTTACTGTGCCACCTTAATGTCTGAGTACTTCTTGACTGCTGTTCAAACAGGCTTTTCCCATCTCCCAATATTTTTATAATATGAAAGATATTAAGTTTAAAGATACAGTTAGTTTTAATCCTTGTTTAATTTTAGGGTTTTTTGCTCCCAGTTGTCCCTTGACATTAATCTTCAGTTCTGGGAAACTACAGGAGAATCCTGGTGATTTGGCCAACTCTAGACTGGCAATGCTCCAACACCTTGAGTCCAGCTTTCTTTAGAATGTATCTTTCACATTCCCAAATGCAGGTACTTGCATTTTATTCATTGATGGGACGCGAGTGTTGCTGGATTTGCCAGCATTTATTACCCCTCCAGAATTGCCCAGAGGGCAGTTGAGAGTCAATAACATTGCTGTGGATCTGGAGTAACATTCAGAATGTCGAAGTTTTTCTTTTCTAAATTGGCATTAGTGAACTAGATGGGTTTTTTTTTATTACAATTGATACATGGTCAGCATTCAGATAGGTTCTAATTACAGAATTTCTATTTCATGTAAATTTCACCATCAACCAAGGTGAAGCAGAAAATCGCCTGGGGTTCCAGATTACTCGCCTAGCGACATTGCTAACTGCATCTTCACCTCCCCCTTTGTATGTTTGTAGCTGCTGAGATTTCCAATGTTTAGGATCCAGGGAACATGATCTGTGTACCTGAAGAAAGATGAGAAAAGCAGACTGACTTAGTCCTTTTCGGGCAGCACGTTCCAATTGTAGCAATTCACTGTATTAGAAATGGGTTATCCTGATATATCCAAATGACAAGGACTTTAAATCTGAGACTCTCTGGCGACTGACCCTCCTGCCACTGCAACACTTTCTCCTTATTTATTGCATGAAATCACTTCTGGATTTTGAAGCCCTCTGTTAAATCTCACCTGAAATTTCCCTGCTCTAAGGCAAGCAACGCAGCCTCTCCACCCCTAACCCTGGTACCATTCTAGTCAATATCCTCTACACCCACTCTAAAGTCTAACAGTAGCAGTATGGCTGAAGTACAGGATTTTATTTTAACAGATCGTCAGTATAGGAGAAGACTTATAATGCCAGTGCCAGCTCTTCAAAATTCTTCCAAAGAATCACCACCACCCCTCCCAATCTTTCCCCAGAGCCCTGAAAACATTTTGCAGGATTTTGTAAAACTGGATGTTGTGCGATCGGAATGGCATACATTTGTCCATGGTTAGTAAGGGAAAGCGTCACGGAGATTTCCCAATTATTTAAAGGAATGAGCTTGGCCTTTGCTGGGAAAACATTTTTTTCTCAAAGAGAGTTGGTTTTAACCCAATCCTGTGAGTCAAAAAGGAGGCGTTAGATTGGGATTTAGCCAGTGCCCTGTGAAGTTATTTTCTCAATTATCACAAAAGCTTATCTGGAAACAACCTAGCATTTAGCAACGTTAAACAATGGAAAATGAACACACTTCCAGATTTTTTTTTCCTTGGGATATGAAATGAAAGCATTTCATAAGATCTTGTTCAAAATTTCTGATCATTGCCATGGCAATCAGGAGACTCAGTGGTGAGATAAAGGTTGAAGCATGAAGTCGAAGAACAAATCCAAGTAAAACAGTTTTAAACATTCAAATATGCTACCAGTAATCAGAATGTGTGCCCAGTCAAAGGATTCCAGAACGTTCCATGACTGAAGTAGGCCATTCAGTCCATCAAGCCTGTGCTGATTGTTTTTCTCGAGTAAATCACACAGCCGAATCCCACTCTCCCTCTCACTCCCCAAACTCTTCAATATCCCACCCAATCTATCTTGGCTCTGCCCCTCACTCCCAATGTTCTTTAATATCTCACCCAGTCTAATCCCACTCTTTCCCTCACCCCCCAACACCCATTAACATCCAACTCAGTCCAATATCACTGTCCTCCTCACTCCCTCTGTCCTTTAATATCCAACAAGTCTAATATCACTCTTTCTCTCACCCCTACACCCTTTAAAATCCAACCCAGTTTAATATCACTCTCCCTTTCGCCTCTCCCATGTCCTTTAATATCCCACCCAGTCTAGTAGCAGTCTCCCCCTCAATGCCCAAGTTTGATTTCAGCAATTTCCCAGTTGTGGAACAACCTCTGCAATTTGAGATAATGATGGCACTCAGCACAGGAAACCTAGGTCAGAAATATGGGTATTGATTCTTACTTCACTACCCAAACATTGAACTGACATCTCAGGTCAGCCACACATCATTAAAACCTCAAATCTTTACTCCCATCCATGAAAATTAGATGTTTTCTATCGTGGCCAGCAATCCAGAATGCCAGCTTTACCTGCAGGTCAGATGTTAAAAATCTATATAAAACCTGAAAGAACTGTGAATGCTGTAAATCAGGAACAAAAACAAAGGTGCCGCAAAAGCTCACCTGAGAACACTGGATCCAAAACGTTAACTCTGCTTTTTCCTTCACAGATGCTGCCAGACCTGCTGAGCTTTTCCGGCAACTTTGTTTTCGCTGTTGTTAAAAATCTATGAATCATAGAATCCCTACAGTGTGGAAACAGGCCCTTCGGCCCAACAAGTCCACACCAAACCTTGGAGCATCCCACCCAGACCCATCCCCCTATGACCCACCTAATCTACACATCCCTGAACACTACGGGCAATTTAGCATGGCCAATCCACCTAACCTACACATCTTTGGACTGTGGGAGGAAACATGAGCACACGGAGGAAACCCACACAGACACGGGGAGAACGTGCAAACTCCACACAGACAGTCACCTGAGGGTGGAATCAAACCTGGGTCACTGGTGCTGTGATACACCAGTGCTAACTGAGCCACCATGTAGTTTTAAAAGAGCAGCAGGCAATATAATGATGTGTAAACAAATGAATTAATTGGGGTATAGTGCTGTGAGGGAGAACTCAAGCAAAGCAAACTGAAAGAATGTTTTTAAACAGTAATAGTTTACATAGCTGCACCTCTGTTGCTTGGCAGTAACTTAGCGCTACAGTTCTGTGTGTGCAATCTCACTGTGCCACCTAGCAGTGGCACTGACATGAAACAGAGCATCAATATTTTTCTTTTTCTGAGCAGCATTGGGCCTCATGGTGGTTTTCCAGCAGAAAATTCCTCATTTTGATCTGTTTCCTCACATTCTCTTCAGCATGGTTTTGGAATTATGTGGAATTCCTGCTCTCGCTGCTGTCTTTCTGAGCACTCATAACAATCCATCATTATTTATTGCCCATCAGACCCTTGAATCCTCTATTAAGCCAAGCTCTCAGTCGTCCCAGCTGTGAATGATTCCGCAATGAGGTGTTGATCACACTCTCACAGTGGAATTGGTGCAAACAGCAGCTGCCTTGGACATCTGCAAAGTTTTAAATAACTTCTAGTTCTGCTTGTTATGAGATATTTTCACCTGGATGCAACACACACTGAGTCAGTGAAGCTGATTTAACCCAGCATCACTTCAGTTTGTCCTGCACAGGGTGACCCTGGAGGAGCAGTAAAGAATTAACAGTCTACTGGAGACATTGAATGTCTCTGATGGTTTTGATCCAACCTGGAAGAGCCAGAGTTGAACAAAGACAAACAAACTTACATTCCAATAGAACCTTCAACTTCAGGATATCTCAAGCCACTTCGAGGTGTTTTTGAAAAGTGGTCACTATTATGATGTAAGAAATACAGCCATCAATTTGTACACAGCAAGCTCCCAAAAACAGTAAGAGATACAACCAAATAATCTATTTTAATCAGAGTTACAAACTGAGCAGGATATTGAAGACAGCTCCTTGTTAAGTGTTAAAGCCCAAAATGGTGCAGCGTTGATTAATTTATCCCACCAACCCCCCCGCCCCCTCCACTTTCTGGTCTATCTAGAAGAGTCTTGTTGACTAAACAATATGAAGTTTCTTGCATCACTGTAACAAAGAACAGGTTACATAAGATGATGTACATTACTACAAAGAATGTTAGGAGCTCACTAGCCCCAGGTCTGTCTCCTACAAGATCCTTCTTTCCTCTAACGATGTCTCCATCGCATCATCACAGTGGGCGATGGTAACAACACTCAAATACTAACCCTTTCAGACCTACTCCCAATGTCACCCCTTTCTCCCTCATAATTATTATATTGTTAACCATTTGTTAATAGGTTTACAGTTATCATTATCCCACCATCCCCCCAGCTTTTTGACTGTATCAATATAGATGATCTGAATGTTTCACTATTCTCCTTGAACGTATTTTTGTTTGGACTTGGAAAAGCGATGGTGCATTGGGTTAAAGATAATGTTAAAAAGTGGGCATTGTTCACACCTGAGTTTTCTTTACTCCAGAGCAATTGCAAGGGCTTTTGATGTCTGGTGTCTGTCCTACTTGCTGCATTTGACTGATCTGGTGTGGATTTTGTGCCTTAAGAAATGAAAACTTTCTGTAGATTCCTTGTCCCAAGTTCTATCTTCTCCTTTTAGGATCGATCTATGTTGCTTTCAAACCTCTGCTTCACTCACCATATGAATGACTTTCTTTGGAATTAGTTCTTCTTCGGACTGAAATAAATCTGACGAAGTCTCATCAGTAATGTCAGCAACAATCCGGTCTCTTACAAATTCGGCCTTTAATTCACCGTAGTCTCATCTCTCCACTAGCCTATGGAGGTCGTCAATAAAATCATCCATAGATTTCTCCTGAATGCTTTACTTAACGGTTAAACCCTTTTCAAAAATCTTGTTAGTTCTGAAATAATTATCAAAGCGTTTTACTGCCTCTACAAATTTCTCTGTTGTATCTTTACCCCTTGGTGATCAACAACATCACATTATACTCGCAACTGTGTACAGAAATGTATCCATTTACTCAGCTTCTGTTTTATAATGCAGTTTATAAGTTATTCCATAACTGAAGAACTGTCTTCTCCAGAATATCCAATTTTGTTTTCCATTTGGCCCATTTCTGAAATTAATTCCTACTGGCAACATTATTTCTAACGTAAAAACCGAAAGAACTGCAGATGCTGTAAATCAGAAATAGAAACAGAAATTGTTCTGAGGAAGGGCCACTGGACCTGAAACTTTAACTCTGATTTCTCTACACAGATGCTGCCAGATCTGCTGAGCATTTCCAGTAATTTCTGTTTTTGTTTCTCATTTCCAGGATATGATAGCTTTCCGTGCAACTAGGTATTTTATCTTCTTCAAATATTACTATTGTGCAGAAATGGCAGTTCTCCAGTGCTTCTTGGCTTCAGGGTATGCTTTCACATCCTTCACAGTTAAATCAGAAGTTTTCCAACACTTTAGAGACTTGCTGTGATTCCCTCTATGTTCTCGTCATTTTCTATAAAAATATCTGTGTAAGACCAGAATCACAAACTTCTTTAAATTGACCAACGTTTATCTGCTTAGCAGTTTCTGCACTCCTGGAATATATGACTTCTCTTTCGTCATCTTCTTAGTTTTGATTTTCCAGTCCTTCCACAATCGATTCGAGCTGCAACACTTTTGTTTTAAATGACTGACCTTTCGGCCTCAATTTAAAGTTCTCCCTTTGCTCCAAAGAGATTTTTGGCTTTGATTCATGCAACCATTGATATCTGGTCGGCTCACTGGCTAAACTTGGACTGGAGACTGCTTCCACAGACCATCACCTCATGACGCAGCCTACACCTGTATCTTGGAACTGCAGATTTCTTCTGTCCCTGTGTGTCTTCTGTCAGAGGTGAAATGACTCCTGTGTCATTCCCTGCAACTATGACATTGTCACAATCAATAGCATTTACTGTACCTCATCCAATGTTAACTCTTTTACACCCATAGACAACACTACACTGCTTTAGTTTCAAACACTGCCTTGGATTGCTGAAAAGAATGCATTCCTGTAGGTGTAACTCCCACTCAGTCCTGTCCCACCAGTTGCTCAGCATCCCCTCAGTTCTAGCAGTGTAGTGCTCTCTCAATACTGCCGCAGCATGTCTTTGGCTGAAAGACAGGAATGTTACACCCCGAACCCTTACGGAAATGTGTGCACTGCACTGCTGTTTTACAACATTGAAGAAGCACGATGGCTCAGTGGTTAGCACTGCTACCTCACAGTGGATTCGACCCCCACCTCAGGTGTCTGTTTGTGTGAAGTTTGCATGTCCTCCCCGTATCTGCGTGGGTTTCCTCCTGGTACTCCTGTTTCCTCCTATAGTCTAAAGATGTACGGGTTAGGTGAATTTGCCATGCTAAATTTCTCTGTAGTGTCTGGGGATGTTGGATTAGCCATGGTCATTGCAGGATTGTAGGTCCAGGTGGGATACCCTGTGAAGGGTCAGTGTAGACTTGATGGGCTGAATGACCTCTATCTGTTGTGTAGGGATTCTAATATTTTGGCACAGAAATTTTGCAATGTAATAGAGGCATCTGAGGGATGGGATTGAATTTTCAAAGGTTAGAGGACAGATTGTGCTGTGGGGTTGTATACAGCTGTACTGTTTGTTGACATGGTGTTGATTTTATGTATGACCTTGATGAGGCGACATTTAGAGATTGGGTAGAGAATTAAGCACTAGGTGCCTCAGCATTGAGACGTTTCTATTGTCAGTGGACCTTTTGGCCTCTATGTCTCAACTCCTTTTGCCTATTTCCTTCAAAAGATTAATGGTAGAGCAGGAACAGACTGTCCGGATCTATGCTGGTCATCAGAATTAGCTCCAAGTGAACTCTCAAAGATCTAAATAACATCAGGCTGATTCAATTCCAACTCTTCAGCACGTGACAAAGGAAACCGGAAGAAAGATTTCTTCAAACTCTTGTTTATTCGATCCCAGAATGTTTCTGTAAATAAGGAGTTCATTTGTCTGGCCAAGAGGTTATGTTGGAAATACTTAAATTTGCAAAGACTTATTTTCTTGGCTTAGTCATTACTGAAGAGATTCCAAATTGATCATTTGGTAAACAGTGATTAAGTTTGAATGCCAAGAAGATGTGTTTCTAGAAAATTGGAGCAAAGCTTTGTTAATGAAATCATCCTATTGCCCTGCAAACAAGTTTCAGATCCTCGTGACTGGTCAAATGACAGCTGTTCAGTTAATTCACACTCAGTAGTTTTATCTTCACATTTGATTATTGGGCTTGATTTGTTGAACTCTGGCATCTTAGCAGGGCTGACATGAATCCAGCTCAAAGCCAGGGAGGATACACGTTGAAAACTCATTGCATAGAAAATTCTTGAGGGAGCATTTTTGGAGTAAACAGGGGAAAAGTGATTCAACTCCTTGTACTAGATCTGCCATTCAGCTCAGTCATAGAGGTCAGTATCCTACTCTAGCCACCTTCAGCCCCTTACCAACAAAAATCCAATGATCTCAGTCTTGAAAAAAAACTCAACAATCCCAGTCATGAAATTTCCATAAGAGCATAAGAAATAGGAGCAGGAGTAGGCCATTTGGCCTGCTAACCAATAAGATCATGGCTAATCTTTTTATGGACTCAGCTCCACTTACCTGTGCACTTACCATCGCCCTTAATTCCTTTACTGTTCAAAAACCTAACTATCTTTGCCTTAAAAACATTCAACGAAGTAGCTTCAACTACTTCACTGGGCAGGGAATTCCTTAGATTCACAATCCTTTGGGTGAAGATGTTCCTCCTTAACTCAGTCCTAAATCTGCTTCCCCTTATTTTGAGGCTATGCTCCCTAGTTCTATTTCACTCACCTGTGGAAACAACCTCTCTGCCTCTATCGTATCTATTCTCTTCATAATTTTATATGTTTCTATAAGATCCCCCCCTCATTTTTCTAAATTCCAATAAGTATAGTCCCTCTCTACTCAATCTCTCCTCATTAGTCAACTCCCTCAATTCCAGAATCAACCCAGTGACCCACCTCTGTACCCCCACCAGTTCCAGTATATCCTTTCTCAAGTAAGGAGACCAAAACTGTATGCAGTACTCCAGGTGTGGCCTCACCAGCACCTTGTACAGCCGCAGCAAAAGCTTTATTTAAAACATGTCTTTAATGGCTTGAATGAGGATAGTGTTGACTGTAGCTAAGTTTATGAATAACACAAAAATAGGTGGGAAGGTAAGTGGTGAAGATGACACAAAGAGGCTGCATAGGGATATAGACAGATTAAGGGAGTGGATAAAAACTTGGCAGATGGAATATAATGTGGGAAAATGTCAGGTCATGGATCTTGTCAGCAGGAATAAATGAGCTGAACATTATTTAAATGGAGAAATTCTGCAGAAAGCTCTAGAAAAGAGGGATTTTGGAGTCCTCGTGTATGAATCACAAAATGAAAGCATCTGAAAAGTGTTAAGTGGATTGGCCACTGTAAATTCAGAGTTACAGGGATAGGATGGGGGTATAGGTAAGGGTGAGATACTCTTGGAAGGTCAGTACAGACATGATGGGCTGAATGGGCTCTATTTGCACTGGAGGGATTCTATGATAGAGGGTGAATAGGTTAGACCTGCACTCATTGGAGTTTAGAAGAATGAGAGGTGACCTTATTGAAAAACACAAGATTCTTTGGGGACTTGAGGGTAGATGGGGCAGTGTTGTTTCCCCAATGTGGGAGAGTCTTAGAGCAGAGAGGCACAATCACAGAGTAATGGGTCATACATTTAAGACAGAGATGAGGAGGAATTTCTTCTCTCAGAAGCCAATGAGTTATGAAATTCTTTACCACAAAGGACTGCTGAAGCTGTGACATTTATGCATATTCAAGGCTAAGAATGACATCTTTTAAACAGTAAGAGAATCAAGGGAAATGGGGAAAAGGCAGGAACGTGGAGTTGGAGATTATCAGCTCAGCCTTGATCTCATTGAATGGCAGAGTAGATTCAATGGGCTGAATGGCCTATTTCTGCTTCAGGGTGTAATGGTCTTATTGATCTGCATCTGAACCAAATCCCACCCCAACACACTCACAAACTGCATCTCCCTCTGACCAACACACTGGTGCTGAATGGCCCGTCCCAAGTGACTATGCCCATTTCCTGATGTGGTGTTTGGGGATGTGGTGGTATTTTGACACTTGTCTATTTTGGATAAGATTTGGTTCGAGTGATAACTGTTCAGATAGTGTAGGATTGTATTTTCATGTTTTAATTACCCATATTAGAGCAGACAAAAGAACAAACCACACCCTAATATGTTACAAATAGAATTGAAATCTGAAATAGAAACTGAAATTTCTAGTGGGATATTTCACGGTGAATTTCATTCTTCTTCAGAACTTGTTCCAAAAAAGAGTCATACTAGACTGGAAACATTTCTCTCCCCATAGACCTGCTGAGGTTTTCCAGCGCCTTTTGTTTTTAAACCTCATCCTAATCACTTCACATTCACAGATTGAGCACAGGGACATCTGTTGCTTAACTTCATGTTTCTACCTGACAACATACAGAGACAAGTTCTTGGTGTACAGGACGAGACTGAATTTGTGCAATCTATTTTAGCAAAAGCATTCTTTCTCCCAAAGTGCCCGGTGACAATTGAATTTATTTCCTCGTTTGTCTTTAAAATGTGCTTCAGGAGTTTGCATTATAATTTCTGCTCAGGATCTTCAAACACGGCTTTTCAAAGACACTGAGGGAAGACTTGCTGAGACTGTGGGAGAGGAAGTGTAAGCCTGTTACCAAGGACAAATGCTGAGACATTGCTGGAACATTGTAATTTCAGCCTCCACCCACTTGTACTTTTCCTCAGCTGAATATTTCTCTCTTTTTAAAAAAAAGTGTCCAGGGACATGGAATGTGAGATTTATTCTGAGTGTGGGCGTTCAAAGCCAGATAGAATTCTCAACTAATGGTCAGTCAGTGGGAACATTCTTAAAGGATGGGAGGGAGGGAAAATGGATGAAATGGTGAAGATCAATCAGCCTAGAATAATCCTAAGCATATGTGTTTGTCATTAATGAAGAGCCATTGTGAGATACATTCCAGAGGAAATGAACAGAAATGACATGTGTGGGATCTAAAGTGGTGATATGTTATTGCAGTTAACCTTGTAAACAATTAAGATGGACTTACTCTTAACTTAACCCTTATATGGAAGAGCTGCAGTGGACAGAGTCATGCATGCTGATCACCACATATTTCCAGAGACACATTCTATTTTGGGATTGTTTACTCAGCTTGTTCTTCTGATGATAAAAGTAACACCACTCCAACACAGCAAGATCCCATAACCAGCCAATGAAATTTCTTGTTTGTTTAATGGGAGAACTTTTTTGAGCAGAATGCTGAGAGAACATTTTCAAACAGCATTGCCAATTTGCAGACAGCAAAATCTCACCACAGCGCTGATGCGATGAAGTAAATAGTTTAGCCATTTTTTGGTAGCAGTGCTTGAAGGAGGAATGTTGGCCCAAACATCGTGAGAACTGCCTTAACTTTCTTCAAAACATTCCAAGGAATCTTCAGTCCCCGCAGGGACAGACTGAAGAAGCCTTGGTTTAATCTTTCATCTAAAAGGCAGCACCTCTGACATTGCAGCACTCCCTCAATGGTGCGCTGGTGAATTTACATTCTTACATGCTCTACGCCTGCAGTGGGACCTGAACCCACAACCTTCTGACTCACGCAGTAAGACTGCTAATGGCTGTATTCTCAGAAAACACTCACATTTCAACGCACGTAGATTGAAACCTTGCTCCAAGCAAAACATTGATGCTAAAACCTTTTCAGGGCAGTGAATCAAATTAATATATTGTACTCCACAGTAACAAGCAAGCTGCAAATTATTTCTGGTACATTTGAGAAGAACATGAATCCATCCAGCAGTGCAGCACTCCCTCAGTACTGACCCTCTCACAGTGCAGCACTCCCTCAGTACTGACCCTCTGACAGTGTAGCGCTCCCTCAGTACTGACCCTCTCACAGTGCAGCGCTGCCTCAGCACTGACCCTCTGACAGTGCAGCGTTCCCTCAGCACTGACCCTCTGACAGTGCAGCGCTGCCTCAGTACTGACCCTCTGACAGTGCAGCGCTCCCTCAGTACCGACCCTCTGACAGTGCAGCGCTCCCTCAGTACTGACCCTCTGACAGTGCAGCCCTCCATCAGTACTGACCCTCTGACAGTGCAGCGCTCCCTCAGTACTGACCCTCTGACAGTGCAGCACTCCCTCAGTCCTGACCCTCTGACAGTGCAGCGCTCCCTCAGTACTGACCCTCTGACAGTGCAGCGCTCCCTCAGTACTGACCCTCTGACAGCGCAGTGCTTCCTCAGTACTGACCCTCTGACAGCGCAGAGCTCCCTCAGTACTGACCCTCTGACAGTGCAGCGCTCCCTCAGTACTGACCCTCTGACAGCGCCCGCTCCCTCAGCGCTGACCCCCCGACAGCGCCCTGCTCCCTCAGCACTGACCCTCCGACAGTGCAGCGCTCCCTCAGTACTGGCCCTCTGACAGTGCAGCGCTCCCTCAGCACTGACCCTCTGACAGTGCAGCACTCCCTCAGCACTGACACTCTGACAGTGCAGCGCTCCCTCAGCACTGACCCTCTGACAGTGCAGCACTCCCTCAGCACTGACCGTCTGACAGTGCAGCACTCCCTCAGCACTGACCCTCTAACAGTGCAGCGCTCCCTCAGCACTGACACTCTGACAGTGCAGCGCTCCCTCAGCACTG
>JAHRHZ010000009.1:13682131-13698956 GCA_024137785.1 Ginglymostoma cirratum | reverse complement strand
CGCACCCCCCCCCCCCCCAACTCCTCGGACTACATGTCCATCCTGGGCCTCCTGCATTGCCACAATGATGCCACCCAAAAGCTGCAGGAACAGCATATCATATTTCTCTTGGGAACCATGCAGCCCAAGGGTATCAATGTGGCCTTCACAAGCTTCAAAATTTCCCCTCCCCCGACCGCATCCCAAAACCAGCCCAACTCGTGCCCGCCTCCCCAACCATTCCTTCCACCTCAAGCCCCACCTCCATCTCCTACCCACTAACCTCATCCCGCCTCCTTGACCTGTCCGTCCTCCCTGGACCAACCCATTCCCCCACCTAACTCCCCACCTACATTCACCTTCACTGGCTCTAACCCCGCCTCTTTGACCTGTCTGTCTCCTCTCAACCTATCTTCTCCTTTATCCATCTTCTATCCACCTCCTCCCACTCCCTATTTATTTCAGAACCCCCTTCCCCTCCCTCATTTCTGAAGAAGGGTCTCGACCCGAAATGTCAGCTTTCCTGTTCCTCTGATGCTGCTCGGCCTGCTGTTTTCATCCAGCTCCACAATGTGTTATATCATGCTTTTGGTGTGGTTCACACGTACTTTAGCGAGTGTTTTGATAAGGTCCCTCATTGGCAGACTGGTCAAGAAGGTAAGAGCCTGTGGAATCCCAGGCAAAGTGGCGTGTTGGATCAAAAATTGGCTGAGAGGCAGGAAACAAGGTAATGGCAAAGGGATGTTTCTGTGACTGGAAAGACTGTTTCCCATAGAGTTCCACAGGGCTCAGTGCTGTTTGTGGTAAACGTGCATACTTTTGAATTAAAGAAAGATGGTATGTTCAAGAAGTGTGCAGGTGACATGAAAATGGGTGGGTTGGTAAATAATGAGGAGGATAGCTGTAAAGTGCAGCAGGGTATCAATAGACCAGTCTGCTGGGCAGAGCAACAGTTTTTGTATATACTGAAGTAAGGGCCTATAATAGACTGACAGCAAAGATTGCAATGTGGTGTAATCACAGTGAGAGCATATAGCACAGTGAGATGTTAACTACAGTTTGACCAAATGCCAGAGAGAGAGGAGGTTTGTGGAGATGAGGTTCAGGAATTTAGGGCTTGTGGAGAGTGTTGTTTGAAAGAAGGTAGCAGAATGGAGAGGGAGAAGGGGTGTAGGGAGATGGAGGAATAGGGGTTTGTAGACAGGTCTTTGAGACAAGGGGATCCAGGGAAAGGAAGAGATGGGGAGATGGTGCTCCAGGAGAGGGATCAGAGATGGGAGGGCCATGAGGAGAGGGTGCTTAAGGGAGGGGCGTCTTGGAGAGAAAGAGGACTTGGGGAGATGGGGGCTTGGGATTGTGGAGTCGTCTGAACATTGTCCAGTTTTTTTGTCCTTTGCTCTCCCCTCTGCACTGAGAGAGGCTCAGTCCTTGCAGTATCAAGTACAAAGCAACTTACTTAAGACCATGAAGTAAGAAAAGAGCTTTTGTTTCACATGACTTTACTGTGTTTTGACGTGGACGCTGAAGTGTGTTGGCAAGTTTGGCACTAGGGGTGGTTTGTAGAGTTCCAGCAGTGTAGTTCTTGTGTTTATTAACCCTCCCTGTGTTCTGCCCAATTCCTGCTGCTTTATTTACTCTGCATTCCCTCTACTTTACAGCTGTGAGCAATGAAACAAACTGGGAAAGGAACATGGGCTGGCAATAGTCCAGGTAGTGGGTCTGTAACTTTCAGAGAGGATGGGTTTCTTCCAGTTCTCTGGTGAATGTGAGATTTATTTGTGGAAGTTCTACAGTGTGCTGTCAGAATCCAAATTCCCACAATATTCCTAGAGAAATCCTGCAGGAAAGCAACTTACCTGGAATTTCATTCACTAATTCAATTTCACATCTGTATACTCCAGCAGTTTCCTTCCAGAGTTTTCATCACACTTGACTTGTTGCTTCACAAAGTAAATGGTAACACACTCTTGGCTACAATACTCATATAAGAAACACCTCCTGTAATCCCTGGCACTAACATCATTTTTCCTGAAATTAACTTTACAGCTCACTGCCGCTGCAAACGTTTTTTTTAAAATATCAGGCACAGATGGTTCATATTACCAAACGAAATGTACGACAGCCCCATCAGTGAAGGCCTTTAGCAGGGAACATTTGTTTGTTCCATAACTCTGTTCCTCTACCATTGCCTCAAATTGAATTTTTATTCCAGGTTTCTCTTCACAGTGTTACTTATTGTTTGATGCACATTCTCTGCCCAGTTTTCAGGGTTCTTGGGTGAGATGCGTCTGGTGCCAAGATGTCCCCAATATTCCACCAAACCTACTTGTGGCCAATAATACCCCAAGTCAGGGTAATTATTTCAATATATCAAGCCCTGTTCAGACTACACTTGGAGTACTGCATATCATTCTGGTCGCCATGTTATAAAAAAGGGTATATAGGCACTGAACAGGAGATGTACCGAGATGATATCATGGATTTACATATCTGGAAATGATTCACAAACTCCCTGTCTTCTCACTTGAATAAAGTAGGCTGAGGGGAGAACTGATAGAGCTCCATAAAATTATGAAAGGTTTTGAATAGATTGGGTAGCGAAAGGATGCCCTCTGCTGTGGGAATATCAGGCATAGAGGCCACCAACACAAAATAGTCACCAAGAAATCCACTTGAGAATTCATAAAAAAAAGTCATTACCCAGAATTTAAGAGGAAACTAAACGCAAATATGTGGAAGAAGATTGTAATGATGATAAGTTTAGATGAAGAAAGATGAGAGATTTAGTGAAGTATGAATGGCTTGTGTTTGTGCTGTACACCCTTCATAATCCTGTGTAGTCCCAGCTAATGGTGATGTTTATTGCCCAGAAGCTGTAGAACATGCTGCGTTCTGAGATGATTTCCTTCACATCCTCTCCATATAAAACATCCAGAAAGCTTTGCATCTTTCGGAACTCATGCTCGGTCTGAATCAATACAATTTCTCCTTCCTGTTCCTTGCTTACCACATTATCTGGGAAAAGCAACCTTTCAAATGCAGAAAGATGGAAAAATAATTATCTGGGGTGGATCTAAACTGTGAACATACAAAGGACAGGTTTTACCATGTGTTGGTTTTGGAGTTTTCAAATCTCATCCCACCTCAGTGTTGCTAGCAATTCCTGTAAACAGACTTCATGTTCTACGGCCTGGCAAATCTTCCTGCTAAGTCTAATTCAATGAGAACAATACGCAGTGATCGCAAAGAGAATTTTTACTCAGTTGTGATCTCCCTCTCTTTCAAATTGTATACTCAATATCGTAGACTCCTCAAAACAAAAGTCAGTTGTGAGAAAGAAGTCATTCATTGTGACTAATGACAGAAAATACAATTGAGAATAAATAGGAGTACTGTACGTTTCAGGGAGAGGTTAAAAAAGCAGATAAGAAAAGCAAAGAGAAACTGAGAAAGACTAGCAGCTAATGTAAAGGGGATAATTTCCAAGTTTGCGAATGACACCAAACCATTGTAAATGGAGAGAAGAACAGTGACTCCAAAAGGTCATTGAAGTTGGTGGAGTGGATGGAGACTTGGCAAATGAGGTTCAATGCGGAGAAGTGGGAGGTGATGCACTTTGGTTGGAAAAATGGAAAACAATATAAAATAGGGGATATATTACTAAAGAAGGTGCAGGAGGAGAGGGATCTGGGTGTGTATGTGCAAACATTGTTGAAAGTGGTATTACAGGTGGAGAGAGAGAGCAGTAAATAAAGCAGACAGTGTCCTCAGCTTTGTTAGTAAGGGCATACAAGACCAGGGAGTTAATGTTATATTTGTGCATGACACTTGTTAGACCTCAGTTCGAGTATTACGTGTAGTGTGGATGCCACGTTATTGGAAAGATGTGAATGTTTTTAACACATGATTTCCAAGAATGGTTCCCAAGATGAGAAGCTTCCGCTATGAAGATAGATCGAAGAAGTTGGGGTGGTTCTGTTTGGAAAGAAGCAAGCTAAGGGGAGATTTGAAAGAGATTTTTAAAACCATGAGCAGACTGGACAGAGAAGATCAGGAGAATCAAGAACAGGAGGGCATAGATTTAAAGTGATGTGTGAATGGAGCAAGGCAGATGGTGGAATTTGAATTCAATAAATATCTGGAATTAAAAATCTTGCGATGACTAATGTCAATTGTTGGAAAACCCCATCTGGCTCATTAATGTCCTTTAGGGAAGGAAACTGTCATCCTTACCTGGTCTGGCCTACATGTGACTCCCGACCCACAGCAATGTGGTTGACTCTTAACTGCCCTGTGGGCAATTAGGTTTGGGCAATAAATGCTGGCCTAGCCAGCCACACCCTCATCCTGTGAACGAATAAAAAAAGTGGGAAAAAAAAGGTTTCACACAGCGAGTAATTCCAGTACGGAATGTAGTACCTGGAAATATGGTGGAGGCAGGTTCAACAGACTCATTCAAAAGGGGGTTGGATGATTATTTGGATGGAAGTAGTGTATTGGGATATGGGGAAAAGGCAGGAGATTGGCACTAGGTATTAGAGGCAGACTAGGTAACACAGCTGGTACAGACACAATGGGCTGAATGGCCTCTTTCTGATTCTCAATAATTTTATGTCCCCACGAATTCCTCAGCACTGACCCTGCAACAGTGACGCATTCCCTTCAGTACCAATCATCAGGCTGTGCGGCACTCCCCCAGCAGTGCATTCACAGTGACAGCCTGGGTTATGCAGAGTGGGACTTGAACTCCAAGACCAACTGACACCACGGTAAACTGGTGCCGTGGTACCAGTGTTGGACTAGCGTAGACAAAGTCAGAAGGCACACCAGGTTATAGTCCAACAGGTTTATTTGAAATCACAAGCTTTCAGGGCGCTGCTCCTCTGTCAGACGAAGTGGAGGGAAGCACACTGGCACAAAATTTATATGCAGAGAGATGATGGCAAGAAGATCTTGCATATCAACATAGGCATCAAGATTCTGCAGAGCTTGTCATTATCGCTCTGCGTATAAATTCTGTGCCTGTGCATGTCCCTCCACTTCATCTGACAGAGGAGCTGCACCCCAAAAGCATGTGATTTCAAATAAACCTGTTGGACTATAACCTGGTGTCGTGTGATTTCTGACTTTGGTAAAAGTGTTACTCACTGAGCTGTAGCTGCTGCCATTCAGAATTAATAATGTTGAGGCGGAAGTGAGGGGCTTCCCATTGCACAAGTAACAGAAGGAAAAGAGAATGTGAAAGGAACATGTTGATCACTGTAGCATTTCCTGTGCTTGGAGAATCTCCAGATATTGGCTCCTTTAAACCTTGCTGGCTTGCCACTGCCATCTTGTGGAATTGCTATTAATTGCAGCCATTGATCTTTCCCAAGAGTATCAAATGAAGCAATCCATCATCTGACTTGAGGTTCTTTGAATCTTTTATCTTTTGCGAAAGAATTACGTGATTCTGTTGCACAAAACAGCCTTCAGTCTAGAAACTATAATCAGACAAATCTGTGCATGAAGATAATGGTCCTGAAATTCCCGTGTTGTTACTACAGCAGATTAATGTAGGGACCATGCAGAAATCCCAATGTACCTGACTCCATGGGGATTGCTGAGAAGCTGAAATTTCTTTAGGGTAATTTCTCTGTATCTGGAGCCATTCGATAAAGTCCCATAGCGCATTGGTTTTTACAACAAGGTGAGAAATGTACTGCAAAATGCTTTTTGGGAAGGAACACCATTCACCTGGGTGTTGAGGCCTTGTCTGTGCTTTACAAAGTCACAGAATCATAGAATCCCTACACTGTGGAAAGAGGCCATTCAGCCCATCAGGTCTGCACTGATCATCCGTTGAGCATCCTACCCAGATGCACCCCCCCATCAAACCCCATCCCTGTAACCGTGTATTTCACGTGGTCAGTCCACCTAACCTGAACATCTTTTGTGACTATTAAACTGAGCACCTGAATAAGCACTGTTCTGCCCCTTAATGACACCTTCTGCCCCCTGACACACCGTTACCCAACAATCCCAACATCTCCCCAACACAAAGCCCTGAAGTGACCCCTCACCCGTTCTACCTGATATCCACCTCCTCTCCCACCCCAAACCACTGAACCGACAACCCATACCAGGAATCTCCCCATACCTCTCTCTGTACCTGGAGTTTTCCTGTACCTGGAGTCTCCCTGTAGCAGGCATCTCCTTGTCTAAGAGCCAAACTATATTGGATTCTCCTGTATCTCGACACATACTGTAGCATGGATCATGCTGTATCTAGAGTCTACCTGTACCTGGAATTGCATTGTATCTCGAGTGTCAAAGAACAAAGAAAACTTACAGCCCAGGAACAGGCCCTTCGGCCCTCCAAGCCTGTGCCGATCCAAATCCACTGTCTAAGCCTATCGCCCAATTCCTAAGGATCTGTATCCCTCTGCTCCCCACCTACTCATGCATCTGTCCAGACGCACCTTAAATGAATCTACCGCAAATGAAACTTGCCTCTACTACCTCTGCTGGCAACTCGTTCCAGGCACCTACCATTCTCTGTGTAAAGTACTTTCCGCGTGTATCCCCCTTAAACTTTTCTCCTCTCACCTTGAACGCGTGACCCCTCGTTATTGAATCCCTCACCCTGGGAAAAAGCTTATCTTTATCAACCCTGTCTATACCCTTCATGATTTTGAAGACCTCAATCAGGTCCCCCCTCAATCTCCTTTTTTCTAATAAAAACAATCCTAACCTACTCAACCTCTCTTCATAGCTAGCACCTTCCATACCAGGCAACATCCTCGTAAACCTTCTCTGTACCCTCTCCAAAGCTTCCACATCCTTTTGGTAATGTGGCGACCAGAACTGTACACAGTATTCTAAATGCGGCCAAACCAAAGTCTTGTACAATTTTAACATGACCTGCCAGCTCTTATACTCAATCTCCTGTCTAAAATGTGTTTTGCCTGCCATTGGTTGATAGATGAATTTTTATTCCAGGGCCGGCCAGGTGTGCCAGGATCTCAAGGACCT
Source organism: Ginglymostoma cirratum (assembly GCA_024137785.1). Classification (NCBI taxonomy): domain Eukaryota; kingdom Metazoa; phylum Chordata; class Chondrichthyes; order Orectolobiformes; family Ginglymostomatidae; genus Ginglymostoma; species Ginglymostoma cirratum. The sequence continues at coordinate 13,691,963 of JAHRHZ010000009.1, read as the reverse complement.
CAAGGACCCCCTGGGCCTCCGGGACGTCAGGGAGTTCCTGGACATAAAGGAGCGAAAGGAGACCGAGGCAAACCTGGATTGACTGGACAAACAGGAGACAAGGTTCCTGTAAAACAATCATTTGTGCTGATCAGAGAAACAGAACAGTTAGAAGGCTTGATGTTTCTGTGTAAATCTTTATGACATCAGGGCATTAACTAAATGGACATTCTCCTAATTTTCCTTAATTACTGGAATTAATTCACCATCAAGTTGAAGTTGAATCTGAATTGGCCTCTGGGGTTTGAAATGATTTGATTTTCCATTCAGCTGTGGATGGGAGGAAAGGGGCTGGGGAGTTATCACTTGCTTTGTTGGTCTGTTGCTTCACAGTTCAACCCAGCCATCATCCCCTGGAATCATTATCACCCAGTTTCAACTCAGTTGCCAACATAGCATGGGAAACAGAGATGACGAAGGATCAACTTTTAGCAAGTTTACCGTCTACAAACGCGCAGTGGAGGGACCTTTGGAAATCCTTGATCAAAACGTAGCTCGATCATAACCCAAGCAAGTTCCAGCCAGAAATTGCTCCGATGCTGCCAGAAATATCTCTGGTGTTTCCCAGTGCAATTAGATTGAAGGAAGAGTTTGTGAAGCTGGGTTTTCTGGCTCTAGTGAAAACTTGGGGATGTAGTGACACCCACAACCTCATGACATTGATCTCACTATCCCGGAGAGGGGCAGAGCCACACACTCCTGGTCCCTCTTCTGATCCAGCAGAACAGAGGGGGCAGCTCTCTTAAGTAAGGGAACTTATTAAACTGACACTGTAAATAAAGGGACATTCGGGGGTCAATGTCATTAAGGGTCACCTGTTATGAAAGGGATATTCCTGGCATCAATGATCCGGGTTAAAGGGACACTCTCAGGATCAATAGGGATATTCTGGGGACTATGATCCTCACTTGTCGATTGCTTGGGGTTTTTCCTGAGGCTTCCCAATTGGAGTACATCACTCTGGGACGTGCTAAGGATAAGGTCCATTACCCAGATATGCCCCCATTTGGGATCATGAGATGTGTTTTAGCACCTCCCAGACTCATCCTCAACCTCAGAATATGGCAGACTTTAATCAAAGAGGCAATTTCCTCAAATTCGTGCGCTTCCTACAGTTTACTCCACCTGGGTGAGATTCTTCTGATCCCCCATCAATAGGATGGGACATTTCAGGATAAGCTTAGAGGGATTACTAATGCCCATCTTCAACCCTGAGTGATTGCCTGTTTCCCAACCACCATCAATGAGGCAGCCCTCCCATCTCTGGGTCACACTGTTTAATCAATTAGGCTGATCCACGGGGAAAGGGCATCAGGGAGTTAATCAGGGTGACTGGGTGACAGAGCTGATTGTACTCCCCAAACACAAAGGTCCCACTGTGCTGTGCCTTTGTTGGATGACCACTGAAGAAGATCAGAAATCTGGCATTCCACCATTCCAGGCTCAATTCCCAGTTACTGCCTGTCTCCAACATACCCACCAATCTCAGCATGCATTCCACATGGACTATTCCAAACTGGGACAGTCCAGTTGTTATCTCTAGCCCTAGAGCCGCCATGGTCCATGTTACTGCTAACGTGTGAGTTACAACTTCATTGGCTAGTTTTCCTGTCTGATTTCACCTCCTTCTCATTTTAACACAGGGACCAATGGGAGTGCCCGGGTTTGCAGGCAATGATGGAATACCGGTAAGTGCTCAGTCAGTCTATCTGTAATGGCCCTCCTGCCTCTTACCCTGTGGGATTGCTTTAAGCATCTCAGTCAGATGAAATGTGTAAACTCAAAGAAACATAAACAAAGATAATGCAACAGTTCTCATCCTTTAAACCCTTTAAACTCCTTGGAGTTTCCAATCACCAGAGGAAGTAGTTTCTCCGTGTCATTCCTCCCAGGAAGCTATGTGATTGCTTCATTCAGAGATTCCTGTAAAGAGACAGACGGTTCCTGATTTCCTCTCCCCTTTAGTGCTTCTGACATTACCTTTAATCGCCAGGCTCCGAAGTTACGTTTATGCTCCCCTGCCCTGTCCTAGACTGTCCACCAGAAACATCTCTATCAACCCGACTAATTTGTCTAATAAATACCTCAGCTTGTTGCGCCCTTAACCTGTTAAACTTGAGAGAATATTAGCCTTGTCTATCCTCTTATTAACCTTTTAATATCTGATAAATCTGTTCTTCCTGAGGTGCAGCGTCCCAGAACTGAATGCAGCTTCGACATCATTTTCTGTGATCTGTTGTTGGACTTGAAGGAAAGGAGATTGAAATAACTCCCACAGAAGCTGGTGTCCGTCACTAAGTCACGGTTTATTTACTCATGAGCAGTCCTTGACTTTTGTCCTGCCTCATTCAGAGTCAACTCCCAACTCCAGCATCTCTGACACTCTCCTTTCTGTCTGTCAGGCAGAGCCCTCTGATTTCACCAGAATAACAGGCCCAATCAGGAAACTCATAATCCCTGGAGAGATGTTTGTTTTTTGATTAAAAGTTAGTTCCTTGAGTTTATGATTTAGTGGGAACAGCTGAACTGCCTTCTCTACACTGGATGAATGATTTTGTGCTGGAACTGCCGTTACTTTAGGGTCACCCAGGACAGCCAGGCCCCAGGGGACCTCCTGGACACGATGGCTGCAATGGGACAAGAGGAGATCCTGGTGCAGTGGGACAACCTGGATCCCCTGGTTTGTTCGGCATTTCTGTGAGTAAATGTTTCTTTTTTGAAATACACTATGTACTGGATGAGAGCGATAGCAGAACAGAGAAAGGCAGCCTGGGTTAAAATGCCTGCGTGTCTTCAAATCGTGTGCTTCCCTTTCTATTGTAAGACAATCACAAAGAACCTTAGAGCACTGGAAGAGTCCATTCGGTCCATCAAGACTTTGCATTCCAGTTAGCTCTACTCCATTGCTCTTCCTCCCAACAGCCCTGCAAGCATTTTCCCACTTCTCTTCAGAAAGTTAATCTTGAATTGGCTTCCATACTTTTCCAAATGGTACATTCCAAATCATGACTAATCACTGTGTTAAAAAAAACTTACTGCATTGAAAGGGAATCCTGCAACCTCAGCATTTTTCATTTAATTTTCCAAAGTCAACTGTTTAGCTGTTGATGCAAATATTGGTCACTTGGGACTGCCATCTCTCAAAATTCTCAAATCCAGCCCCATTTCTTCGAGTAATTAATTGGAATTTGTTTAGGCTATTTGCCCCCCCTAAATTGTAATTTAGTAGGATTCTGCATCCTAGACTGGAGCTGTTAATATTGCAGGCTCTGTTTGAGATGCCAAATGCCCAGCACACAAAGCATACATGGGTGACAGTTGAATTCACCCTGAAATCTGAAAGTGGCCAGGAAGGTTTGCTCATTCCTGTGATTAATCAGAGAAAATTTGATGCCCAGCCATATATGGAACAATCAGAGTATCTGACTCCTGCTCCTCGAATCACAGACTATTCCTCACCCATGTTTACTGTGGGTGTTGGGGGAAAGGAAGGCTGCTAAAGTTGGAGGGGGGAGCTGCAAGGGAAGAGAAAGTTCTAAACCTTTCAACAAAGGAATACTCAACTAGCCTGGAGCCAGAAAAGCTTGAAGTCACTTCTTTGCAAATGAATGTGGATTCTCTAGTTTAAGGCTGCAGAAGTTCAGCAGCTACAATATAGGAAAGAATGTGGTGGATGCTATTGTCACAAACATATGTCAACTGGATAAATAGTACTGAACAGTTATATTTCATGAGGGTTTGCACTTATGTGTTTATCACATCTTAAAGTTTCTCATATGCCATGAATTCCTTTAGACTATGTTATACAGTGACTATGTTAGAGACACACATCCAATTGCCCTTAATTGAATGCACCAGCCGACAGAAAGAATATATAGGGTAATAGGCTTTTTCTTTGTCCTTACAGATGTATGTCAGTTAATTTAGACAAAAACGTGGCTAGCTTATGGTTGTTACCTTCTGTCATTGTAAGTGCTGTGATGTCTGGAAAATGTAAGTGTTGTGGATTTCTGTTTCATGAAACAGTGATCATTTTTGATAAGGTTGTTCTACATTTGCCTCTGTTTGAGTTCAGGTAACACAAATCAGCATAAATAAAGAAACTAAGGTTTCTGCTTGACTTCATCACCTAAAGAAGGAGAGAATGAGAATGAAAAGGAGCTCCTTAAAACCAAAAAGAAGCCTTCAAGAAAATCTCAAGTAGCCCTTGGAACAATAAATATTTTGAACCCTGCCCATGTCACTGAGTCTTTGAGGGTCTGTAGCGTTGCTGTAGCTATCACATATTCCCTTCTAAAGTACAAATGAAAATTTGTTCTTTGTTTTGTACTTTACACATGACAGAACAGGCCAGGTTCAGAAACAAATGTGAATTATTTCTGATGCTGGAAAATTGAAATATCAACTGAAAGTGCTGGAAATACTCCACAAAGTCAAGCAGCATCTGTGGAGAGAGGAAAAAACAGAGGCACAACATTTCAGGTTGATGTCTGTTTAACTGGAAATGGTTCGAGATGGAGCAGGTTTTAAAGAAGTGATGGGTCAGAAAAAGCAACAAGGACATGGTCAGAAGAAAGAGGAAGATGCATGTGATTAAATAACAAAAGGAGTAATTAAAGGACAAAAGAAGTCATTAAGTGATAAAAGGGTTGATGGTGTAAAGTGAAAGGGATTGGTGATGGGGGAAAAAAGTAAATAAAAGAAGATCAAGACATGGAAATGGTAAACAGCAGATCCATTATCAACATCTGGTATCAGAGAAAATAGGAATGGTGGTTATGATCTGAAATTGCAGCAATCAATTGTGAGTCCAGGAGGCTGCAGGAACACAAAGACTGATCAGTTGACAACGTTTTCATTTTCTATTGTTCCCACAGGGAGTACCGGGAAGGAAAGGACAGAAGGGAGAACCATTCCTCGTTACAGTCGAGTCGAGGAGATTTAGGGTACATTTCATGTAATTCTACAAAGAGCACTTGTTTGAAGTGTCACAACGTGTGGCTTGTACATGAGATTTCCTTTTGATATGTTTCCATGTTAATTACTCCTCATTATCAGTGAATGCAGTGATCTGTAACTGTGTGCGTTCGTGTGTGTGTGCGTGCGCATGTGTGTGTTTGTGTGTATCTGTGTGTATGGGTGTATATTTGTGTGTGTCTGTGTATGAGCGTCTTTGAGTGTATCTGTGTGTGTCTTTGTGTGTATCTGTGTGTTTGTGTGTGTGTGTGTATGAGAGAGAGATGGAGTGATCTATACGATGGGTTTGTGTGTGTTGCTGTGATCTGTAATGCTGGGTTTGTGTGTGTGTGTTGCTGTGATCTGTAATGCTGGGTTTGTGTGTGTGTGTTGCTGTGATCTGTAACAGTGTTTATGTGCATGAGTGATTCAGAGATCTGTAACTGTGGGTTTTATATGTGTAATATTTATCTGGAGATATGTAACAGTCGGTCTGTGTGTCTGCCTGTTATCTGTGGTGTGTCCATGAGTCAGTCAGTATTTTTATGTACTTGTGATTCATTCATCTGGAGCAGTGGGTTCGGATGCATATTCAATGTATTAGTGAGTTTGTGTGTGTGCAGGTGATTCAGAGACACTCTCATCTGCTTAACAGAACTTGTCCTTACCTTGAACAACTTCTCCTGTAACTCCTCTCACTTCCTACCAACTATAGGAGTGGCTATGAGCACCCATATGGGCCTGAGCTATGCCTGCCTCTTTGTAGGATATGTGCTGCAGTTCCTCTTCCACTGTTACACCAGCACCATCCCTCACCTCTTCCTCCACTATATTGATTACTGTATAGGTGCTGTCTCTTGCTCCCATGCGGAGTTCGAACAGTTCATCCACTCACCAACACCTTTCACCCTGACCTCAAATTCACCTGAACCAGCTCTAACACCTCCCTCCCTTCCTGGACCTCCCCGTCTCCATCTCTGGCAACCACCTCAGCACTGACTTCTATTTCAAACCCACCAACTCCCATAGCTACCTAGACTACTCTGCCTCTCACCCACCTTCCTGCAAAAATACGATCCCGTACTCCCAATTCCTCTGCCTCCACCGTATGTGCTCCCGGTTTGAAGCATTCCACTCTCAGACATCCCAGATGTCCTCCTACTTCAAGGACCGTAACTTCCCCTCTCCAGTGATTCATAATGCCCTCAACCGCGTCTCCTGCATTTCCTGCACTTCTGCCCTCAAACTCCCTTCCCCTAACAACAATAAGGATAGCATCCCCCTGGTCCTCACATACCATCCCACCAATTTCCACGTCCAACGCATCATCCTCTGCCATTTCCATCACCTGCAATCGGACCTCCACCACCAAAGAGATATTCCCCTTCCCACCCCTATTTGCTTTCCATACGGACTGCTCACACCGTGACTCCCTCATCTGCTCCACACTCCCCACCAACCCTTCCACCACACCCAGCACCTTTCCCTGCAACCATAGGAAGAGCTATACATGCCCCTACACCTCCCCTCTGACCTCTGGCCAACGCTTCAAATAATCATTCCAAATCTGAAATGGGTTCACCTGTACACCTTCTGACCTGGCCTATTGCATCTGTTCCCGATGTGTTCTCCTCTATATCGGTGAGACCAAGCACAGAATCGGTGACTGATTCACAGAGCATCTGCGCTCTGTACGTTCCAATCAACAACACCTTCCAGTTGCCAGCCATTTCAACTCCTCCTCCCACTCCCTTGGTGACATGTCCATCTTGGGCCTCCTCCACTGTCACAATGAGGCTACACGTAAACTGGAGGAACAACACCTTATGTATCACCTCAGGAGCTTACAGCCCATTGGCCTCAACACAGAGTTCACCAGCTTCGAAGTCTCCCCAGCCATGGACCCATCCCATGACCAACCCTCCCTCTCACCCCACCTCCTTGATCTAACATTACTTGTCCATCTTCCTTCTCACCTATCCATCTCACCCTTCCCACTGAACAGTCTCTACAACCCCCTACCTGCATCCACCTATCACCACCCCCCCCCAACCCTCTATTTATCTCTGAGCTCCTTTCGCCTTCCCCATTTCTGAAGAAAGGTCCCAACCTGAAACATTGACTTTCCAGCTCCTCGGACACCTTGATTCTCAAGCTCCACATTTTATCAACCTGTAATCATGAGCTTGTGTGTGAGCCAGATTAACTAAACTATAGCAGAAGGTTTATGTGTGTGGGAGATGGAGTAATCTGTAAGAATAGATTTGGCTGTGTGTAGTTGATTCAGTGATCTGTAACAGTGAATTTGTGTTTGTCTGGGTTATTCAGCGATCTGTAACAGTGGGTCTGTGTGCGGTGTCTGTGATTCAGTGATATGTGGCAATAGAATTTTTTCTTTGACTGCCCTCTGAAGAAAAATCTACCACAAACTCCTCAGGGCAGATAGTGACGGACAGTAAATGCCAGTGAGATGTGTGGATCATTGATTGATTAATGATGTCAGCACACTCCACGCCACAATGAGCATCCAGTCTCAGCCCACTGGTCCCCGGGACCGTTTATTTCATAACAGTCCAGACACCTCCTAAACCGTGGGATCCAACTTATCCTGTGGAATATTTGGCCTGTGTAGGAGCCTCCTGACCATCATTTCCCTGAGAAACAGTACAGAGGGCAGGAAAAGGGGAATGGGAAGGGAAGGTGCTGTGAAACAGAGTGTATTCCGGTCTAACTGTTTTTCATTCTCCTTCTGTTTGTAGGGGGATCCTGGTCTCCCAGGTCTCCCAGGTTTCCCGGTAAGTGTTTGGGTCTCGGGGGAATGGGGTGGGGTGGGGGGGAAGCGGTGGGGAGGGGGATGCGTGGGGGGAGGGGGTGGTGTGATGCTGTTTTCAGAATCCCAGCTCCCATTCAGGCAACCAGTCAACCAGGAGCACAGAGAATCCTGCGACTGTCTAATCAAATCGATGGGAATTTGTGAGACCTTGCATCCCAATCATTGACGGAAGCTCACAATGAAAAGGGCTCATCCACCGCAAATAAGAGACGCTATTCCTGTGGCCGCCATGGCTGAGTGGGGACGCAGTCTCCACTCAGAATCAAATGTGTCTCTGCTTAAGTCATATTGACAACACCAAGTAATCGGCCTTTTGCTCCTGACTGACCAACCAGGGAGTGCCACCCTGTTGGTTGCGCTGCCTTTTGAATTTTGGACCCATTGAGTGTTTGTAAAAACAAAAAAAAATCCAATGGGGCTCTTTTGATTCTGGAGAGGGGTGTTCACCCCAGTGTTCTGGCCAATATTTATCCCTTAACTAACAAACACAATAAAGATCATTTGTCCATTATCACATCGCTGTTTGTGGGAGCCTGCAACAAACAAATTGGCTGCCATTATATCCGACATCACAAGGTATGTAAAAACATTCTGAAAGACGAGTCTTTGTTCCTTTTGCAGGGCGTACCTGGCATCCCTGGAGAGATAGGCCTCAGAGGTCTCCCAGGAGCAATGGGCCCACAGGTACGTATTGGTCTTAAGATTCATCCCATCTGGGAATCATAGAGTTCCCGTGGGATTTCATTGAATATGTTTTTCACTTGTTCCTGGTTTTAGTTTGGTTCTCAACGTGGTTGCAACTTGTCCCCCAACAGGGTCGGCCGGGACCTCCAGGACCTCCAGGACCCAAGGTAGGAACTCGGCATTCAATGCAGATGGCTGCTCAGGGAGATAATGACAATTAAGCCCCATCTTTTACACTAAACCTTTAGAAATCATTGGTTAGGACTCAGCCCGAGTGTTTGTGGCCAATTCTAGAATCCACGCTTTTAAAAGGACGTCAAGGCTTTGGAGAGAAGGCAGAGGAGATTCACAGAATGGTCCCAGGAATGAGGGACTGCAGTTACATAGAGAGAAGCCGAGACTGATCTCCTTAGAATAGAGGATGAGGTGATTTAATAGTGGTCTTCAAATTCTAAAAGGGTGTCGATAAATTATTTTGGAAAGGTTAGAGACCAAACAGAAGTGATTTAAAATTGAAAGGACCAGAAGTGATGTGAGGACATTTTGTTTTTCATTCATTGAGTTCCTGCATGTGACGTAGTGTTGTATTGTGTGAAAGAGCTAGGAACGAATTAACCAGGAACTAGCAACATGTAAGTATTCCAGGAGAAACATTCATGGCTGCACTGGGAGGTAAGATTTTTTGTGTAACATGGCCCTGGTCTAAGTAGTCTCCTAGCCAGTAGCATGGCAAGTTAGAATTTTAAAAACAGCTTTATCTTTCCAGGTCTAAAATGTGATTATTTCAGAGATGTGGGACAAAGAAGGTAACTGGAACTCACAATACTATGATCTGCAATGTGGTGTCTATGCAGTGGAAGTAGATTCAGCAATTTTCAAGAAGAAATGGGATAAATATTTAATAGGGAGAGATTTGCAGGCGCAGGCAAAGAGCAGGATTGTGGGCAAGGATAGGAGTAGTGTTTGCTGTGACATTCGCTCTATTGCTAGGTCCTTATCCAGGATCTACCCAGTGAAATCTCTATCACAAAAATTCAGGGAGAATGTCCACAGGGCACTTAGATGGGCAGTATGTGTGACCTACCCACTGCTAACCACATCTCAGAGCTGATACTCCCTGTCCAATACTGAGGGAGGACTGTATTATCAGATGATCAGTGCTGAAGGAACACTATACTGTCAGGGATTAAGTACTATGGGAATACTATCAGAGATAAAAGGTACTGCAGATGCTGGAGAATCCGAGATAACAAGCATGGGGCTGGATGAGCACAGCAGGTCAAGCAGCATCATAGGAGCAGGAAAACTTGACGTTTCGGG
>JAHRHZ010000009.1:13621476-13681731 GCA_024137785.1 Ginglymostoma cirratum | reverse complement strand
GACCTGCTGTGTTCATCCAGCCCCATGCTTGTTATCTCACACTGTCAGAGCAGCTTTGTCTCTTCTCTCTTTCTTATCTGTTTGTTTGAATTGTTGGCCCACAGGGAGAGCCAGGTTTGCCAGGTCCAGCAGGAAGGACTTTTGATGACATCAGCCAGGTTTCTGCACCAGGGAATAACACGGGAGAAAAGGTAAATTTGCAACCAGGTTTGAATAACTCCCACCACAAGCCAGTAACAGCAGTTCAAGGATAAACCACAAGACACGTTCGCTGATGAAAATCTCACTGTTACCATAACGTATGGGTCAGGCAGGAAAGAACCTTATAAGCCAGCAGTGAAGTGTCTTTTTACTCAGAGACAGGAGGTCATGCATTCTACTGAGCTTTGAGTCCAATATCACATTCTCCAATGCACTGTTGGAGGAGCTGTGCTGTGGGGCTACAGTTGCAAATGTAGTACTGAGGCAGCGGTGCACTGTCACTCTCACTTCGGATGAGATGTTAAATGTTTGTCTCCCATGGTAGTATTTGAAAATCAGGAAGTTCACCCTGTGTCCTTGTCATATTTATCCTCCAATATAAACTTCAAACGAGGGCTTTGTTGCACACCAGACCCTTACTGGGACCTCTGAGTTATCACTGGTCCAGTAAGGTTCTGGATATTTAGTCTACGTAGGTCCAATGTCAGGGGAGGTGCCATTGGGGAGGCGATGGCCTAGTGGTATTATCGCTGGACTGTTAATCCAGAGACCCAGGTAACATTCTGGGGACCAGGGTTTGAATCCCGCCATGGCAGATGGTGGAATCTGAATTCAATAAAAATATCTGGAATTAACAGCGTAATGATGACCACGAAGACATTGTTGATTGTCGGAAAAAACCCATCTGGCTCACTAATGTCCTTTAGGGAAGGAAACTGCCATCCTTACCTGGTCTGGCCTACATGTGACTCCAGACCCGCAGCAATGTGGTTGACTCTCAACTGCCTCTGGGCAATTAGGGATGGGCAATAAATGCTGTTTGGTCAGCGACGCCGTCATCCCATTAATGAATAAAAAAAATCACTTCTTCCCAACTTCACTTCACATTCCTTACCAACAGGTTTACATTATAAAAAAGTGCGCCTGAACTACATCTGAGCATTTGTTTCCAATATTCCCATCCACTAACTCCAGTTCAACTGGACTGCTGTTAGTCCAGACACCCTCTGGTGGGCTGCCTCAACTAAATAATAAACTAAATAATAAACTAAACTAAATAATGGATATCATGCATAAATATTGGCATATTCATGTATAAATAAAATTTTGCTATTTGTTTTGGGTTAATCTCAATCATAAGAACGTAAGAGATGGAAGCAAGAGTAGGCCATCTGGCCCGTCAAGCTTGCTCTGCCATTCAATAAGTTCATGGCTGATCTTTTTGTGGACTTGGCTCCACTTCCCCGCCCGCTCGCCGTAACTCTGAATTCCTTTACTGTTCAAAAATCTATCTATCTTTGCCTTAAAAACATGCAATGAGGTAGTCTCAACTGCTTCACTGGGCAGGGAATTCCACAGATTTACAACCCTTTGGGTGAAGAAGTTGCTCCTCAACTCCATCCTAAATCTGCTCCCCCTTACTTTGAGGCTATGCCCCCTAGTCCTAGTTTCACTCACCTGTGGATACAATGTCCCTGCTCCATCTTGTCTATTGCCTTCATAAATTTTATATGCATCTGTAAGATCCCCCGCTCATTCTTCTCACTCCTCATTTCTTGTTTTCCATTCTTTGCTCAGGGTGACAGAGGAGATCAAGGAATTGAAGGAGAATTAGGTGACCCTGGGGAACCGGTGAGTTTCACAATGTAGAGCCTGAGGTGGGTTCACATGCTTGGATTGTTTAATGTGATTCCGGATCCAACAACACTACTGCCTTTCAAATTCGCATCGTGGAATACAAACATCATACTGCATTCAGATCATCCACTGAATGTGTTAGGATCATTATATTTGTAATTGTTATTTTGTTTAGGGAGTTCCAGGTCCAAAGGGTGAGAAAGGAGAAGATGGAATCATGGGCCCTCCAGGATTAAGGGTATGTGATATCCTATCTGAAACACTTGCTCCAAAATTAGACCATTCTTACTGCTTTTAGCCTTAAAATGAACTCCTTGTTGTTGTAGGGTGCAAGTGGCTTGGATGGACCCCCAGGTTCTGAAGGACGCAAAGTGAGTACACAACCTGCATAGAAACACCACTAGACTTTTGCACATTCACTGTAACCTTCCAATCCCTTCCTCAAAGCGATGTTTGCCTTTGTGATGTATTATAGCCTGAGCTGGAACTTCCTTTCACTTTATCAGAGTGTGGAACCTTCCAAGATAGCTAAATTAACACACAGTCAAAGTAAAATACAAGAAAATATTCTCAGTAATAGAAAATGAGCTGGAAAAGAGTGGTTTAGAATGTAGATTGTGACTGTAATTTTTGTCAAGACATTGGTTAGTATGTGCACTTCATCCTGTCACAGATTGGGAACGTTGAACAATGGTAGCCTGATAAAGACTTACTGGTCCATTCAGCTTGTCTTACACAAATATGATATCTAAAAATATGAATATTTCTTGCCTCACCCAAAACTGTGATCCCAGAGCAGTTGACAGAAGCTAATCAAATGCCCAGGTCCAATTGGGACAGAAAAAAATTAGAGAAATTTCTGTCTAACCTATCTATGAAAACGAGACAGCCTGGGATATCAGTCCGAATCTGAATTCCTGAAGAATTTAGCAATTTTTAAGAGGTGATCTCTGCCCAAGGCAGAACCAGGTCTAGCTCTCATTTGAAGCAATGCAAAGAATTAAAAATTCCAGGGATTCACTATTTAGCAGGAAAAGAATCACCTAATGACATTAGAGATAATAGGTACTGCAGATGCTGGAGAATCCGAGATAACAAGGTGTGGAGCTGGATGAACACAGCAGGCCAAGCAGCATCATAGGAGCAGGAAAGCTTGACGTTTCGGGCCCAGACACTTCATCAGAAATGGGGGAGGGGAAGAGGGTTCTGAAATAATTAGGGAGAGAGGGGGAGGCGGATAGAAGATGGATAGAGGAGAGGATAGGTGGAGAGGAGGCAGACAAGTTGAAGAGGCGGGGATGGAGCCAGTAAAGGTGAGTGTAGGTGGGGGGGTAGGGAGGAGATAGGTCAGTCCAGGGAGGACGGAAAGGTCAAGGGGGCGGGATGAGGTTAGTCGATAGGAGATGGGGGTGTGGCTTGAGGTGGGAGGAGGGGGTAGGTGAGAGGAAGGACAGGTTAGGGAGACAAGATGAGCTGGGCTGGTTTTTAACCTGCGTCTGGCTTTACTTAAAATGATGGCCACACCATTCTCTAATCCTCCTTAACCTTTAAAACTGCAGCAAGCAAATAAATTTATTCCCTTCAACAAAGGGAATATAAAACAACTCTTTACAAAGTCTCCTTGGTTTAGAGCAGATTCTTCCTTTTTAGAGCACAGTCTAAAACTAAAGGCAGTAAAAGATATCTTTAAATGTGTCCACCTTTAGAATAGGTAAAATGCCATTTCAAAAGTGCATTTCATTACGGCGTACGTGACACACAGATAACAAAAATAAGACTTACATCAATTCATTGTTTGTCTTCTCTTACACAATTTTTATAGAATCTTTGAACATTTCTTAAATCCTTAACTTAATTTATCAATTTATATCCGAGACATGGCATTTACAATCATACTGTCATAACCCCAGCATTGTGACTAACCTTCACACTGAATGGTTGAATCAATTGAATCCATCTGAACAATCTTGCATTTCGAGTTTTAAGCTTTCAAGAAAAAATATTACTCGCAAACTGGAAATTCTGTTAGCTCCGTGCATGCAGTCTGTTACTCCAAACAAAATTAACATTAATTTGAGCTAATAGCGCTCAATATTTATATTCAAAACTTCACTTCAAACAGAAGAAAAAAATCAAATTTATTTGGTTTCACACTGCGTTCCTTTGTGTCAGTGACTAAAATTATATTGAGTTATTCCTGACTCCAGGGTCAATACTTTTGGATTAGTCATTGGATTCTTCCTGAGATTCTAGTTCAAATAAATACTCTAGCATTCCGCTTCAATAAAGTCATCTACAAAGCATGAATGAGAAACATTATTCCACAATCTGCTTCAGGTCTGCTTCCCCACTTCCAACTGCTCTTCCTTGTTTGTCGCACTTGCTCTACTGATGTCCATTTCCTCAGATTGGAAGAGAAACTGATTGCAGTTAAATAGCAATACTTCACTGGAGCAATTATTTTGCACTATTACTTCAGATTAAAAATCTATTTTCAGAGGCCCATTAACTGAACTGTTGTTCTGAGCTTTGTATGTCTATTGTGTCTGAAACCACAACATTTGAACTTCTTGACCATTTTATTTCATCCAATTCTATCAAATCTTTTTGCTCATAGAACTGAATATCAGTGCAACAAGAAGTGTGACGAATTCAAATCTCAATTGCTTCATGCCCAAAGGTTTTGATGATTCTAATTGAATGTTAATTTCCTGCACCTCAAATTCAATACATTTCCTACCTCCTCTATCTGAATGTAGGTCTTGCTCCTCTTCATAAGGGCCACCAGGGAGTTTCTCCACTTCCCAGACTGTTTGCCATAGACTTTGAAGTGTTGATACTTCCTGACTATCGTTTGACAAATCTATATTGATTCAGAAAAAAATATTTGGAGGCGGACACTCAAGACCCAGTCTGTATTCCTCTCATTGTATAAGGGCTGCGTCCATACCCTTACTCTTCCTTTCACTGGGCAACATTGTCATTTCCAGAGCGCAGTGTGGAAGATCTGGACATGATGTTATCATAGAAATTGCTAAACAATATTTAGTGATTTATGTTCATTTAATTAGATGGAGTTTTATTGTACTTCCTTTTTGCCTACACATTGGTTAACATCACTATTTCCTCAATCGAAATTCAGACTTGATGGATAAATCTGCTATAAGACAACAAACAGTTGTTTCATTTTCTTCTAACTGAACAAACTGTGGCCCATTTTTTTTAATAGCAAGGTTATGCTTTCCACATTGAGTAGGGCTTCAGATTCACCCCTTGCTTCAGCCAAAGCAGTGATTTCTCTATCATCATTAGAGTTTTCCTTTGAATCAACCAGTGACCTTCAAATTAGATCTTCACAAACTGGGGATTGGAGGTATTGGTTTGATTTCATATATTCCTACCATCTGACATGCAAGGCATATTTTACAGAATTGCACAGTGTCCTTATCAAGTCTTAGCCAGGCAAAATACCAGTTTGTGATGCTTGTGTTTTCCATATTCCCACAACAGCTGCCATAGAAACTTCATGTGCTACTCATAATATCTCCTTGTGACATCTGGACTGTACCACTATCTCATGAACAACTGTCCATTTCTCATCTGCAGATCTGTGATGGTACCTCCTCTTTGTCTGCAAAACTCTGTTCTTAGTGCAATAGTATTCTGGAACACCTTCAGGCCCAATATCAGTGTGAGCTGCTCGTTCAACTCCGGACGTGCTTTCTGACCTTCAATTACTGAAGACATACCAAATACTTTCTTTAAATTATCCTTATCTTGAAGAAAAGTTTCAGTTACACAAACATTTTTGTCCATTATGTTACTATGACTTCTGGTGATGAACTTTGTTTAGCCATTGGTCTGATCACACACCAAAAGATGGGAAAATACCCGGAAATTATTGTCATTCCATCTCCTTAAACTCCCTCAGACTTTCTGTCATTATGGATGGGGATATAACCTTCACTCCAGCCAAATCATAAATCAAGAATAGGTCTACTCCATTAACATGCAATTTCTCAACAAGTCTTATTACCACTAGTTCAGACAAGTCATGCTCCCACTGCACTTTGTACTATGGAATTGGGATATGCTGCCTCCTTATCACATTTACTAACACTTGGTTTTCATTGAACTCTCTAGAGGCAAATACGTCTCCAGCAAAAGAGTTTGACTAGTTTCAGTCACTAAATATAGCCACAGCTTTAGCTGATAAATCTTCCCTTTGACCAAAACCCACCATCTCATGGACATCCCTTACAATTTGTAGCATTCTGAACAAAATGGCCAACTTTATTGCACGGAAACACTTCATAGAATCCTTACAGTGTGGAAGCAGGCCATTTGGCCCATTGTGTCTGCACCAACCCTCTGAAAAGCATCCCAACCAGACCCACCCGATCCCTATGAGCCTGCATTTTCCATGGCTAATCTACCTAACCTGTACGTCCCTGAACACTATGGGCAATTTAGCATGGCCAATCCACATAACCTGCATATCTTTGGATTGTGGGAGGAAACCCTCACAGACACAGAGAGAATGTGCAACTCCACACAGACAGTCACCCAAGGCTGGAATCAAACCCAGGTTCCTGGCACTGTGAGGCAGCAGCTCTAACCACTGAGCCAACATGCCACCCCTTAGTTCTTTGATTTTCATCTCCATCTCAGAACTTTCCTTTGTGATCTGAGGAAGAGATCTTGTGGCATTTCCAACCATCATTTCTTCACCCTGACTACTCACCTTCCTTTCACTCTCCCATCATCTATTCTGCTTGTGTTTATAGGAGTGACAGAAAAAAGGTTCCATTTTTAAGGATCAGCTCATAATCATTAACCATGATTAATGCCTATCTAACAGTTTGCAACACTTTAGTTGTCAGTGTGGGTTCTTATTACAAAAGTTAATATGTTTTGAATTCTTCCAAGAGAATGATCTCTCTCAGAACTTGTCAACTTGCTCTGCATGTCCACTTTTCTGTCAGCCTATTTATTTGTCATTGCTGGTTTGTCAATTGATATGCAGAATGTTTCCAGGTTCTTTCCTCAAATTTCAATAGGGCTTGTAAAAACTTAAACATTTCCTTACTGGTCTTTAGATCATGTCAAGAACTTTCCTCATCAGAGCTTTCTTTGGGTTCTGGGTCTTCTTTACCAGTGTGTCATTTTAAGCTTATATTACTTTTTCTCCCACTCTCGCTTGAAATTCGAGTTCCAACCTTCTAGTCTCCGTTTCCATTCCACTTCCCTTTCATGCGTCTTTAATTTCCCAGTCTATCTCTAGCTTCTTCAATTTTTCACACATTTAAACTTCACGTAGAGCCACCACTATCTCCATACTAAGACTCCTCGCTCAGGCTAGCACAGCTGTAAGTGAATTTCTGTGCCTTCACCAAATACTCTCTTTCCTTAATTGTTATCTCTCCCTTGGACACCTGAAGCAAACAACTAACTCAGTATTACCTTAACTTCAGAGCAAATGTAAGTGATCCCTAAACTCAATTCCCATTAGTTTTCTAGCCAAATTCCTTACTGGAAAGTTTAACACTTATGCCTCCACACTCTTGCACACCAACGCACAGACTCACTGGCTCTCTGGATTGTCCTGTCTTTTGCCCTCTACATTTTTTCAATGAATTTTTTTTTGAATTGGTAATACCCATGTCTACTTCAGAATTGTAAAACCTTATTAAAACGCATGCACACAAAACATGCTTTCTGACTGGGAAAATGATGAACTATGTCTAGCCTTTCTTAACACAAAATTAGAAAAGAATAACCTAAACTTAAAGTTATACATTGACCTTAATTTCTGTACAGTTCTAATGATCAGCTAGAGCTCAGTAGCAGAAACATCTGTTTTAGGAAGCCCTGTCTCCAACATCTGAATGTCTAACCCTAGACATTCTAACCCTATGTACCTAGAGCCTCTGTCTCAGTGAGCACCTGTCTTCAATACTTGCCTAGAATATCTGGATTAGAAAGTCTCTACTCCTATGAGATTTCTAGATAATGGGTTCCATTGAGCTATGAATACAACAAATGAGACAACTCTGCTCTAAACTGGTTTTAATTTGTACCACTAGGGAATCATCCCATTCCATTAAACTCAATGTACTCCTGATAACTTGAGACTTTTTGTTTGTCATTTTCAGGGTCATCCAGGTATCCCAGGTCTTCCGGGGAGCCGTGGTCAACCAGGAATGAAGGTAATTTGCATTAGGTTCCAATTTCATTAGGTTCTATTTCTGATCATTAGATGAAATTGAGAGTTGTCACCATTATTCCAAACGTGTTCTCTCAGGTAAAAGTTGATCCATTAACCAACATCATATATAGCTATATATCTCCCCTGCAGGTTTGTGGGATCTTGGAGTTTGCAAATTGACTGCTGCGTTTCCTTCATTGTGACAGTGACCACACACCTGGCTGGAGAGTGCCTTGGGATATGAAAGATGCTATATAAGTGCAGATTCTTCTTTCTTCTTCTCTTTCCCAGCTTATGAACTACAGTGTCATTTCTCCGAGTTCATATGCACTGGTTTGTTCTCATTCCCTTTGTGGCCTTTCTGGCCATGGATATAATGTTCCAAAAGGTTCTGGGGTCTCAGGGGGTCTGAAACCACCACTACCTGGGAGACAGACTGGCTGCTTGATTGGTGGCCTCTGGGCTCCCAATCAGTGGAGGTGGCAAGATGTCGAAGCTGGCAATCTATTGCAGAGGGCTGGAAGCTCTGACACCTCTGCAGTGCCATTGGGAGAGGTGGACACAGCCGAGGTAGGTAGGTAGGAGACCACACCTCACACTGTTGGTGCCCTCGGAAGGGGGTTCACTGTGATTTAAAGATGGTTGCATGCATTGTTACTATCTCTGCATGTATTGTAGTGGTGTAGCGACCACAGACATGTGGAAACACAGCTTTACAGCCAATTTTCTGAAATCACTGGACCTGACAGTATGGTGCAACAGATGTGTCAGCGTGCGTTGTCAGTACTGCCAAAACTTCCATGCAATTGGTGCCTTTGAGACAAACGAGAAAAAGCAGTGCACTCCAGAAGGTTAGGCCATGCATCAAGGAATGCGACTTTGCAGTTGGTGTGCGAGGGCCAGTGACCAGCACAGGGGCTGGTGCAGGTATGGTGGTAGGAAAGAAGCAAGGGGAGTGTACAGCAGATGGACAGCCAGTGGCGTGGTGAAAATGCTCTGCTGCACAGGGAGCAGCAATGTGACATCATTGCCGTCATCTGATCATGTGCAGGCAGCTGGTGGCCATGTTTGTCAGTCACCTTGTCACTAGCAACGTCAGGGCCACTCAGCTCCTGACCTCATTACAGCCCTGGTTCAAGCACGGACAAAAGTGCTGAATTCTAGAGGTGAGGTGAGAGTGACGGCCCATGACGTCAAGGCTGCATTTGACCCAGTGGGGCATCAAGGAACTCGGGCAAAACTAGAGTCAATAGGCATCGGGGACAAATGTTCTGTTGGTTGGAGTCATACCTGACACATAGGAAGATGGTCGTGGTTGTTGAAGATCAGTCATTTCAGCTCCAGGAGATCTCTGTCAGAGTTCGTCAGGGTAGTGTCCTAGGCCCAACCATCTTCAGCTGCTTCAATGATCTTCCCTTCATCACAAGGTCAGAAGTGGGGATGTTCACCAATGATTGCACAATGTTCAGCACCATTCACAACTCTTCAAATATTGAACCAGTTCATGTTCAAATGCAACAAGATTTGGACAATATCCAGGCTTGGGCTGATAAGTGGCAAGTAATATTCGCGCCACATAGATGCCAAGCAATGACTATCTCTAATAAGAGATACTCTAACCACCATCCCTTGACATTCAACGGTGTTACTATCACTGAGTTCCCCACTGTCAACATCCTGGAGGGTTACCATTGACGAGAAACTCAACTGGACTTGCCACCCGAACACAGTGGCTACAACAGCAGGTTAGAGGTTAGGAATACTCTGGCGAGTAACTCACCTTCTGACTGCCCAAAGCCTGTCCACCATCTACAAGGTACAAGTCAGGAGTGTGATGGAACTCTCCCCAATTGCCTGGATGGTTGCAGCTCCAACAACACTCAAGAAGCTTGACACCATCCAGGACAAAGCAGATCAGCCCACTTGATTGGCGCTACATCCACAAACATCTACACCCTCCACCCTGGTGCTCAGTCTGGATGAACCACTGCTGCCAGAGGCTGGATTTCCATTGATAGTGCAGCAATAAGAGAAGACCTTGTCCCACCTCAAACACTGTCCCTAGAGTGTGGGCAGAGCTTCTCTCTGCGCCCGAGGTCATTTCATCTCAACCAAACCATATCTTTATATTGAGTGTCTTTTTTTATTCATTAGTAGAATCAAAGACTCCCTAAATTGAAGATAGAAACCATTTGGCCCATCAAGTCTCACTGACCCTCCAAAAAGCATTCCACCTCACCAACACCCACCCTATCCCTGTAACCCTACATTTCCCATGGCCAATCCACCTAACCTGCACATCTTTGGACTGTGGGAGGAAATCGGAGCACCCAGAGGAAACCCACGCAGACACAGAGAGAACAAGCAAACTCCACACAGACAGTCACTTGGAGGATATGGGCAGATTCATTCAGAAAGACAAGGACAGTGCAAACGGATTTACCCCACCCCACCCCGTCTTTGCCGCATCCCAATTCCCTAGTTTTGTGAGTTTTTTCACATTTAGGACAGTTCAGCTGTGAACGCCCAGGGATGTGCACCTTGAGCCATCTGTTTGTTCCAGAGCATGGTTCCACAACTTCTGCAGTGAGTTAGATATTTGAAGTTATCATCAGTCAAACACTTGTTGGTTCACTTCGCGGCTGAGTAATTTCATTGAGTCAGAGTTTTGTACTTTTATTTGCGAAATATAAGTACATGGATGTAAGTATAATATAAGTACTCTGGCAGGGATGGAGTTTAAAAACAGGGGGGCTATGCTGCAGCTGTATAGGGTCCTGGTGAGGCCACACCTGGAGTACTGTGTGCAGTTTTGGTCTCCTTACTTGAGAAGACGTATACTAGCACTGGAGGGGGTGCAGAGGAGATTCACTCGATCGATTCCAGAGTTGAGAGGGTTGGATTATGAGGAGAGACTAAGTAGACTGGGATTATACTCATTGGAATTCAGAAGAATGAGGGGAGATCTTATAGAAACATATGAGATTATGAAGGGAATAGATAAGGTGGAGGCAGGGAAGTTGTTTCCACTAGCAGGTGAAACTCGGACTAGAGGACATCGCCTCAAAATAAAGGGAAGAAGATGTAGGACTGAGGTCAGGAGGAACTTCTTCACCCAAAGGGTTGTGAATCTGTGGAATTCCCTGCCCAGTGAAGCGGTTGAAGCTACCTCGCTGAAGGTTTTTAAGGCAAGGCTAGATAAATTTTTGAACAGTGAAGGAATTAAGGGTTATGGTGCGCGGGAGGGTAAGTGGAGCTGAGTCTCAAAAAGATCAGCCATGATCTTATTAAATGGCGGAGCCAGATGGCCTACTCCTGCTCCTCGTTCTTATGTCCTTATGTCTTATGTCCTTATATCCTCTTGCTTGGCAAAAATTCCAGACTCTTATCCATATCCTTCAGACCAACTTGCCTGTCATGCTGAGAATTCAAATCACTGTGTATTATTAGTATCAGGTCAGAGCTACCTCTGGGAATATACACCCCAACCTCTGCTTTCCAGCCTCCCCTGCCCCTCCTCCTGCCATGACCCACCCTGACCCCATTGCCCAACTGTTTTGCGAACAGAAGGTTTGATCGATCTAGCTGAGAGCTAACGTGTGCAGTCGGTGATGCTTTGGTG
Organism: Ginglymostoma cirratum; assembly: GCA_024137785.1. Taxonomy (NCBI): domain Eukaryota; kingdom Metazoa; phylum Chordata; class Chondrichthyes; order Orectolobiformes; family Ginglymostomatidae; genus Ginglymostoma; species Ginglymostoma cirratum. Next base: position 13,670,062 of record JAHRHZ010000009.1, on the reverse strand, counting down.
TAAATATCTATGTTCACCACCTGGGAGAAGATCTGTCAGAGTAGATTAACCAAATTGCGCATTTCTCATTTCATCGGTTTGATTGGAATGAAACCAGATATATTTTGTCACCAGTGAGAGATACGCTTTAGCAGCCACTTTTCCCAAGGTGTGGAGGAATATTGAATGTATTTGCGTCATGCTGCTGAATCTTGTGCTGAACAAATGCAATGAAATGTGAAGCTCTAGCTATTTTCACTGAATGTCTTACCCTCCTTCCACAGGGTGACCGAGGTGACCAAGGCCTACCTGGCCAGTCCATCACTTTTACTGGATCAATTCCCAAAGGTGCGAGAACTTTCCTTAGGTACAGAGAGGAAATAAAATATATGAGGCATGAAATTTGTATTCCAGAGGCAGCACAAACCGAGTAACAGGGAAACAGCTGTCTGATTTATAGCGTCAAGGTGGAGTAGAGGTGTTAACACTGGGCTAATGGTCCAGAGACCCAGACTAATAGTAGATGGTGAAAATCCGGAATTTAGAAAGCTGGCTTAATGGCCGTCATTGTTCTGAAAACCCATTTGGTTCGTTAATGACATTTAGAGAAGGAAATCTGATATGCTTACCTGGTCTGGCCTACTTGTGAGGAATAAAAAGGTCAAGGATGAGGCTATCCAGTTTCTTGATATTGTTTCTTTGTTATGGCTCATGGCTGACCTTCATTTCAGTCCCTTTCACACACCTTTGTTCTGTATTGATCTTCTTATGTAACAAAAATTTAGTTACATGTTTCAGTCATGAGCCAGGTAGCCTCCAGTATCAACACCTTTGTATGGAAGAATGTTTTGTTTTTCCAAATGTGGTCGAACCAAAGTCCTATACAACTGTAACATGACCTGCCAACTCTTGTACTCAATGCCCCGTCCGATGAATGAAAGCATGCCATATGCCTTCTTGACCACTCTATCGACCTGCATTGTCACCTTCAGGGTACAATGGACCTGAACACCCAGATCTCTCTGTGCATCAATATTCCCCCCAGGGCTTTTCCATTTACCGTATAGTTCGCTCTTGAATTGGATCTTCCAAAATGCATCACCTCGCATTTGCCTGGATTGAACTCCATCTGCTATTTCTCCGCCCAAGTCTCCAATCTATCTATATTCTGCTGCATTCTCCGACAGTCCCCTTCACTATCTGCTACTCCACCAATCTTAGTGTCATCTGCAAACTTGCTAATCAAACTGTCTACACCTTCCTCCAGATCATTTATGTATATCACAAACAGCAGTGGTCCCAACATGGATCCCTGCGGAACACTACTGGTCACAGTTCTCCATTTTGAGAAACTCCCTTCCACTACAACTCTGTCTCCTGTTGCCCATCCAGTTCTCTATCCATCTAACTGGTACACCCTGGACCCCATGCGACTTCACTTTCTCCATCAGCCTACCATGGGAACCTTATCAAATGCCTTATTAAAGTCCATGTATATGACATCCACAGCCCTTCCCTCATCTATCAACTTTGTCACTTCCTCAAAGGATTCTATTAAGTTGGTAATACATGACCTTCCCTGCACAAAACCATGCTGCCTATCACTAATAAGCCCATTTTCTTCTAAATGTAAATAGATCCTATCCCTCAATATCTTCTCCAGCAGCTTCCCCACCACTGACGTCAGGCTCACCGGTCTATAATTACCTGGATTATCCTTACTACCCTTCTTAAGCAAGGGGACAACATTAGCAATTCTCCAGTCCTCCGGGACCTCACTCATGCTCAAGAATGCTGCAAAGGTATCTGTTAAGGCCCCAGCTTTTTCCTCTCTTGCTTCCATCAGTAACCTGGGATAGATCCCATCCGGACCTGGGGACTTGTCCACCCTAATGCCTTTTAGAATTCCCAAAACTTGCCCCCTCCTTATGCCAATTTGACCTAGAGTAATCAAACACCTATCCCTAACCTCAACATCCTTCATGTCCAACGCAAAGTACTCGTTAAGAATTTCACTCATTTTCTCTGACTCCTCGCATAACTTCCCTCCTTTGTCCTTGAGTGGGCCAGCCCTTTCTCTCATTACCCTCTTGCTCCTTATGTACGAATAAAAGGCTTTGGGATTTTTCCTTAACCCTGTTTGCTAAAGATATTTCATGACTCCTTTTAGCCCTCTTAATTCCTCATCTCAGATTGGTCCTACTTTCCCGATATTCTTCCAAAGCTTCGTCTATTTTCAGTTGCCTAGACCTTATGCATGCTTCCTTTTTCCTCTTTGCTAGTCTCACAATTTCACCTGTTATCCATGGTTCCCTAATCTTGCCCTTTCTAACCCTCATTTTCACAGGGACATGTCTGTCCTGCATTCTAATCAACCTCTCTTTAAAAGCCTCCCACATATCAAATGTGGATTTACCCTCAAACAGCTGCTCCCAATCCACATTCCCCAGCTCCTGCCGAATTTTGCTATAGTTGGCCTTCCCCCACTCTTCCTTTAGGTCCACTCTCGTCTTTGTCCATCACTATTCTAAAACTCACGGAATTGTGATCACTATTCTAAAATTTACGGAATAGTAAATTGTACGGAAAGTTCCGAATGTCCACCCCACTCTTGCATTGAAAAAAGTCATTTCTTGGTCTCACTTGTAAGAGTGTCCATTTCAGAAAGCTGTTCGTTTCGAGAGGAAAGCTTTACTTCCAATTAAGTGAAATTTCAATTTCCTGGGCATAATGCCTGGGGTGAACTCTGAACTTTGAACCTGCCTTTTTGTAATGGGATAGGAAGCTGCATTTAATATGAGACGTGATTTGCGATTTGAGTCTTCCCAACCCAAAGATGCATCCTACAGGAAGCACATATCTCAAACCAAAATCTGTCAATCAAGTTTATTAAGAAATAATCTACACAGAAGGAATACTTCACTAGATTACAATATTTCACACAATCACTCAACACAATCAAAATAATAATGTTTGCAGTTCTCTGTAATCCTCTGAATAATGTGTTTATGAGGAAGGTAGTCTTCTCCATCCAGCGATCATATATCCAAACAGAGAACAAGCTGCGAGACAGCAATCAAAAACTCACTCAAAGATGGTGGGAACTGCTGACGCTGCAGAATCTAAGATAATAAGGTATAGAGCTGGTTGAACACGGCAGGCCAGACAGCATCAGAGGAGCAGGAAAGCTGACGTTTCGGGTCTGGACCTTTCTACATATCTGAAGAAAGGTCCAGACCCGAAACGTCAGCTTTCCTGCTCCTCTGATGCTGTCTGGCCTGCCGTGTTCATCCAGCTCGACACCTGGCAATCAAAAACTGCCTTCTTAAAAGCCAATAGGACAATGTGGTTGAAGACATTTTCTAGGCTTGAGTCCCTAGACAGGTTGTGTGTCTGATAATGAGGGTCCTACATGTTACTGTCGTAGGTGGGGGTCCATGAGAAATAATATGATATAAATAATGGAAATTCTGTCAAACCGGAAAATTGATCTGTTGATCCAATGGAGTTACAGTGACCGAGATTAAATTAGCATCAGTGAGACAGTTTACCAAATTTACGATGTCAAAAGACTGAGAATGAGGTGGAGGTTGTGTGTGTGTGTGTGTGTGTGTGGAAGGAACTAATGTCAAAGTTTTGCCTCACATTAATCCCTGGACTGAAGAGGAGATTCTTATCCATTTCATTTCTTTGTAACCTGCATGTTCTCTCTCCTGCCATCAGGTCCCAAAGGCTGGCAAGGTCTAGAAGGAGAGCATGGTCCCAAAGGGGAAATAGGCCCCCGTGGCCCTTGGGGTCCCCCTGGTCTCGCTGGTGAAACAGCTCCATTCCGAGGTACATTCACAGATGGTTTTCAACTTTCCCAAGCGTGCATATGTGAGAAAGAAAGACGTCCATTAATTGGGTCAATGTTTCCAGTCAAATATGATGTCTCTTCAGAACTGAAGGGAGGTAGAAATGCAATGGGTTATCTACCATCAAAAGGTGGGGGAGAGAGAGGAAGAACAAAAGGGAAGGCAAGAGATAGGTTAAAGAACAGGAGAGATTTAGTGACAAAAATGTCGTGGAGCAAGGGGCAAGGGGCAAGGGGCATGGTAATGGCTGTACTAAAGGAACAAAGCATTGTGTGAATTGCAGAATAGTCATCAACTCTGTCCAAAAACAAATGCCGAAAAACAAGACAAAATCAGAATTGAAATGGAGCCATTGTCCATGGTGTGAAGTGTTGAACTTAATGCTGAGTCTAGAAGGCTGTTAAACATCTGACTGAAAGATGGTATGTTGTTCCTCGAATTCATTGAATTTCACTCTGATTGTGTTTCCCTCGTTCTCTCTCACCAACATAGGTGGTATATATGCCATTCTTCTAGTGTGTGACCCAAGAGTTCTCATGTTGATTCAAAATTAAATACTTGACTAAGTATATTAAGAATAGAGTGAAAAATCCTAATTGATTTTTGAAGTTTATAGAAGATATGGTGTTAGGGTAACATTTTAGGTACAATAATCAGATAAAACAAATATTAACAGGTACTTAGAGAGTTTCAATTAATTAAGGAACGTCAGAACAGATTTGTAAAAGGCAAACTGTACTTGATCAATCTAACTTAATGCTTTGATGAATTAGCAGAGGTTTGTGCAGAGAATGTGGTAGTTATAGTCCATTTGGATTTTAAGGAAACATTTTACAGGTTACCAGATAGAAGGCTGGTTAGCAAAATTGAGACTCATGGAATTGGAGAGTCAGTGTCAAATTAGGTAAAACATTGGTTGAAGGACAAAGACTCAGCAAGTCATTCTTTTCCATACTGGAGAATGGTAGACAATGTTGTTTCCCAAGGGCAGTGTTAGGACCACTGATTATTTTGCTGTATATTAAATGACTCAGGCATTGGAATATTTCAAAACTTGCTGATGATACTAGACATTAAGCAATGGCAAACAGCAAAGATGATCTGAATTATCCACAACAAGTGAAGATAGTCTAGCAGAATGAAAGTCAAGTGACAGATGAAATTTAGTTCATTGTAATGTAAGGTAGTGCATTTTGGCAGAAGGGATAAGGAGTGACAACATTTGATTGAAAGGAAAAGTTCTCAAGCATTTGAGGTCCTGAGGAAGCTGGGGTGGCTTGTGTTTTTGGAAGTACCTGTGAGGATGGCAGGATGTATTGAGAGGGTGGCTAGAAAAGCATGTGGGGTTTTGGGTTTCATAAAGAGAGATATTGAGCACAGAAGTGATTTTAGGATAATAGATCGGCACAACATCGTGGGCCGAAGGGCCTGTACTGTGCTGTACTGTTCTGTGTTCTATTAAGTCTTTCAGGGGTGCTGTGTCCAGTCCTGTTCACCCTGTTATGGGAAGGATATTACTAAGCTACAGTGTGTTCAGAAAAGATTTACAAGGATGTTGTCAGGAATGGAGGGCTTGAGTTATAAGGAGAGTTTGGATAGGCTGAGACTTTTTCACCAGAGCACAGATGCAGAGAGTGGTTCTTGTGTGGATTGAACTTCCAGAGGAAGTGAGGGATGCGAGTACAGTTACAACGTTTAAAAGACATATAGATAAGTACATGAATAAGAAATGGGATATGGGCCAAGTGCAGGCAGGTGGGACTAGTTTAGTTTGGGATTCTGGTCAGCATGGACTGGTTGGACCGAAGGGTCTGTTTCTGCGCTGTGTGACTCTATGACTATTTAATTTAGGAAGTTGTGCTGATATTTATAAAACTTCGGGTTTGATCACAAGTAGAGGCTTGTTTCCAGTTCTAGTTAGCACACTTTAGGAAGGATGTGAGGGTCCAGAGGAGATTTACCAGGGTGGCTCAGGAATGGGTGATTTTAGTTCCAGGTTGAGGTTTGAGAATTTGGGATTGTTCTGCAAGGAGCAAAGCTGTTAGAGGGGAGATTTAATAGATTATGATGAGATTTGATAACATAAACGAAGAAAGCTGTTCCCATTCACTGAAGGTACAAAAACTAGGAGAAACTGTTGAGATTTTCAGCAAGAGATACCGTGAAGATGTGCAGACGAAACTTTTGACGCAGTGACTGATCACAACCTGGAAGTTGCAAACACGAGAGTGGTGAAAGTGAAAACTGTCGATGATTTGTAAAGGAAATTGAAGGATTCAAACTAGCAGATCTATGAGGAACAAACTGGAGAATGGGACGATCTGGATTGCTTTGCAGGAATCCGACCTTCTATGGTACAAATGAACTTGGAACGGATGCAAAATCCGTAATCAGTTTTTGCACACTCTGATACATGCACACTTACACACTCACACCATCACAAGCACTCAGATAAACACAGTGGTCATTGTGGCTGGAAGGAAGTTAACATCATTCACTAGGTGGCACCAGAAGCGGGGGATGGCAGAAATTAAGAATGAGAAACAAGTGGGAAAAATTGAGTGAAATATTAATGTTCTTGTATCTATCATTCTCAGGTTACCCAGGATCACCAGGATTACCAGGTCCCCCAGGACCTAAAGGTTATAAAGGTGATCAGGGCTTGCCGGCTCGCCAGCCCGGATTCCCAGGATTTCCAGGAATATTGGGCCCACCAGGTCCACCTGGACCTCCAGGGCCAACAGGTTCCACAGGTCAGTTCCTATTCCCCACCACAACAAAGCTGAGTGTTTCAAATCAGAAATTAAAACCTTCACCTTGTCAGTGACAAACTGTTCTCTGGTTTCATCCAAATAGATTTCTTCGGAGAGGCAGGAGAGAAAGGTCAGAGAGGGTACCCTGGTCCAAGAGGAAGAACAGGCGACAAAGGTAAAGGACAGAGTTAAATACAGTGGGGACATGTCAAACACAGGGAGAGGGGGAACATGGGGATGGGGGGAGCATGGGGACGGGGGAACATGGGCATGGGGAATCATGAGGAAGGGGGACCATGGGGATGCGGAATCATGAGGAAGGGGGAACACAGAATTGAGGGAACATGGGGACAGGGGAATCATGAGGATGGCGGAACATGGGGTCAGGAGAACACAGGGATGGGGAGCACGGGGTCGGGGGAGCACAGGGTCAGGGGAGCACGGGGTCGGAGGATTACAGGAACAGAAGGAATATGGGGAGGGGGATCACAGGGACAGGGAAACACAAGGTTGGGGGAACACGGGGTTGGGGGAATATGGAGACGGGGAATCATGGGGACAGGAGAACATGGAGACAGGGGGAGCATGGAGACAGGGGAAATACGGGGAGAGGAGGAACAGGGGGTCGGGGTACACGGAGACAGGAGGAATACGGGAGGGGGGTATGGGGAGAGGGGAAATACAGGGACAGGAGGAATACGAGGAGGGGGGATCACAGGGACAGGGTGAACATGGGTTTGGGAGAACACAGGATCGGGCAAACATGGGGAGAGGGGGAACACAGAGATGAGGGAATATGGGATCAGGAGGAATATGGGATCAGATGGAACACGGAGTCAAGAGGAACGAGGCGGTGGAGCACAGGGTCAGGGAGAACAGTGGTTTGGGGGAACACAGGGTCGGGGGCACACAGAGACTGGAGGAATACGGGGAGACGGAGAACATGGGGTTGGGGGTCATGGGGCCTGGGGGCACACAGGGACAGGAGGAATATGGGGAGAGGGGAACCTGGGGACAGGGGAACATGTGGTTAGGGGGAACACATGAAAAAGGGGATCACGGGGTCAGGGGAAACACAGGGAGAAAGCGAAATGGAGATGGGGGCACCTGAGACAGGAGGAATCTAGGGAGATGGGGAATACAGGGTGGGCGAGCGCGGGGACAGAGGAACATTAGGTCGGGGGAGCACATGGAGAGGGGGAACAAGAGGTTGGGGGAGCATGGGGAGAGGAGGAACATGGAGACAGGGAGAACATTAGATTCCCACGATACATTAGGGACATTTAAGCACTCTTGGATAGGCATATGGATAATAGTAAATTGAAGGGTATGCAGTTTAGTTTGATCCTAGTAAGATAATAAGTCGGCACAACATCATGGGCCGAAGGGCCTGCACTGTGCTGTACTGTTCTATGTTCTATGTTCTTACACAGAGGGTGAGGGGCGATCATGGGAATGAGGGGAACACAAGGAGCAGGGGAACACAGGGACGGGGGAGAGAGGGAACTCAGATATAAGGGGGAACAGTGAGAGGGGGATCTCAGAGACTGGGACAACATGGGGTCAGGGTGATTACAGGGAGAGGGGGACACAGGGAGAGGAGGCAACATGGGAATGGGGAACGTGGGGAGAGGGGACAACAAGGGGATGGGTAACACAGGGAGAGGGAGGAACACAGAGATATGGAGAACACGGGAACAGGAGGACCACGAGGTGAGGACATACACAGCAGACAATTCAGCTTTTTGTGCCGATGTTTGTTCTTCTGAAGGGTTAATCAATTAGTCTTACTCCCCAGCTCTGTCTCTCTGTAGTCCTATATGTGTCTTCTCTTTCATTATAGCTACACCTCCCTTTGGAAGTTACTAATGAAACTTTCTCCATCATCCTATCAAGCTGTGCATTGCAAATCACAATGACTCACTGTGAAAAGAAGTCACTCCCGCATCTCCCCTTCTGATCGTTTCACCAATTATCTCATCTATGTTTAATAACCCTCTTGTCAGTGGAAACACTAATTTACTCTAACCATATTCTCCTTAATTTCCAACACTTCTACTGTCTGAACCCTCTCCAGGGCCAACAGTGAGGGGCCCAGAATTCAGCAAAGTTCTCCAGCTAAGTTGATAAATAATGTTTGCTCTAACTGTGAAGAACCTTCTATTTCTTCTTCATAAAGACATAATCCCTTTAAAATTGATTTTTGTGAAAACTATCACCCATAAGTATCAGATTAATGCATTATAATACAACTTATAAGATTCATATCCCTGGATGCCCGTTAGAAAGTTATTGTGCAGAAAATATTTTTATTTGTACTCCCATTGCAGATGGCCTCCTGATTCTTTGTGTCCCTGACAAATGTAAAGACTTTGTCTTCTTATTTTTCTGTATTTTTGTTGGTGGACTGAACTGGGAAAAGAACTGTTTGAAAAGCCAAGGGTTGCTGAAGGATTTTACTGTAGATTTTGATAGCAAGTATAACCTGCCCCTCTTTGTAAGTATTGTTTACAGAGCTTTCAGTTCCATCAGCAATAGATGGTTCGCAGACGAGCTGGAACCAAGGGCTGTGTACAAACGGAAAGTCAGCGAGCAACACGTAGCTGGTTGGTTTGTGGACTAGCAACCACGTATTGATGACCATGAACTTCACCTGCCACAACTACGCAATTGGTACCGGAAAGCCAAACAGCTTGGGGCTAGAGACAAGATAAGGATGAGCCATCAGATCTTCACAAGCTCAGAAGCTGATTTCCAGCATCCGATCCCAATGAAGCATAATAGGACAGAAATTGTGAGGTTCAGATGCTGAGTCAGGACCACAGTAAACACTAAGTTTGGATCTACCAATCAGCCTTGATACTGTGTCCCCACTTATGTCCACACCTCACTGTCATTAGAGGAATCAAACTCTATCTTTCATTTCTCTGTTTATTCATCTACTATCTTCCAGCCCAAAATTTTTGCCAACTTGCTATCTGTCCTTCTTTTACTCAGCATTTGATTTGTTCCCACAAAGTAAAGTCTCCACAAATCAATTACAAATAATAAATATCAGGTTGGGAAGAGGTCAAGTTTTAGAGACTCTAGAGACCTTAGGTTTACCAGGATATTGCCAGATATGGAAGGTTTGAGTTATAAAGAAAGGCTGGACAGGCTGGGATTTTTTTCACTGGAGTGTAGGAGGTTGAGAGGCGACCTGATAGAAATTTATAAAATAATAGTGGGCATAGACAGAGTTAATGGTACTTGTCTTTTCCCTAGGATGGGGGATTTCAAGACTAGGGAGCACATTTTTTAAGGTGAGAGGAGAGAGATTTAAAAAGACATGAGGGCAAAATTTTTTACACAAAGGGTAGTTTGCGTGCGGAATGAACTTCCTGAGGAATTGGTGGATGTGAGTACAATTACAATGTTTAAAAGACATTTGACTAAGTACATGAATAGGAAAGTTTTGGAGGGATATGTGGCAGGAGGAGGCAGATGGGACTGGTTTAAGTGTGAGATAATGATCAGTGTGCACTAGTTGGACCAAAGGGTGTGTTTTCATGTTGTATGAGTCTATGACTGTGTTGTGAGAGAGGACGTATGGGGGTGAGGACTGTGTTGCAGTTAAGGACTGTGTTGTGTGTGAGAATTCTGTTGCTGGTGTTGACCATTCTGATGCTGTCAAGTATAAGAAAGGTTCATGCCTTTTATCTGAACAATAATTATACATTCGCTCAATCCTTAGTGAAGAATCCCCTTATCTCTGCATTAAGGCTTCTTGCTCAGCTGGCACAACAGTCATTTTCCATTTGGCAAATTTCTTGACATTTGCTTAATGCTACTTCCTTCCATTAATGTCTCGCCCAGAGACTTTTGAAACAAATTTCTGACACAGCTCACTTATTACTTGACATGGGTTCCCCTAACTCATGCCTTCAGCAGCCTTGTAGGATTAGCTTCCCATCTTACACCTCTGCAACTCTTTGCTTCTGGATATTTCTCCTCATTAACTCCTCAAAGGCCAGGGTTCCTCCCGAGCCCCCAACTGCAAGGACACCATTACCATGAGCACCTCTGTTTTCATGGCCCTCTTGTTTCTGAATGATACCGCTTTTTCTTCCTATTTTTCTCTCTGGAGGTTGGAAAACTTTCAAGTCAGCAAGCAATGTGACTTGCTAGACATTTAGCTGAATTCACGCAGCTTCCGGTAAGTGCTAATTTAGATTCAACATTCTGAAAGAATTTCTAGCCTTTAAAAAACACACGCCTGATTTCCCAGAATCGAAAAGCTAAAGTCAATTTTTCCTCCTCCTTAGAACCCAAGTTTACAAATAATGATAAATATGTTGTGAACCCTCATTACACCATGTAAGCCAGTACAAAATCATCAGATTGGGTGGAACTTAACCCTTTCAGAACCGTTACCAGTACAATAGTAAGAACTGTACTGCTGTTGAGGGCTGAGTTGCTGGATGCCCTGCTGAAGGACTGCTAACAGAGAGCAACATTGATTGCAATGTGTTTGTATTAAAGGTTATGGTTTGTTGTCCTGTTATTTTGCTGCAGACTTGTGTATAATAGGAATTGTTGGGGTGGGGGGGTAGGTCAGACATAACTGCACCTGATTTCCATTCTGCAGGATTTTTCCACCATTGAGCATCTATCATCAGGAAATCATGAAACTCACAGTTCAAGCCAACTGACTGTGCTCCTAAGCTTTCAACACTGAGCACTGCATTCTGTATTCTTTTCAATGTTTGACTTATAAGGAACATTACAGTGTACTGAAGGGAACACCATAGATATTCCTGAACTTCAATGCCTTCAGGATCACAACACTCTGTTTGCTCACAGCTTATCTTCCCTTTATCTCTCCTGTAGGTGACCAAGGTCAGTGTGCTTGTAATGTGGAGGGGGCTGCTCCTGCTGGTCCTCGGGGTCCTACTGGAACCCCTGGCTATCCAGGCATACATGGAGCAGCTGGTGAGCTGGGAGATGAAGGACCACTAGGGCCTTTTGGAGGGCCAGGGATTCCAGTAAGTATTCTGGCTTCAATTTTATCCCTGGGCTGGAACAGCTGTATACGACTCAGGTGCTTAAATAAGATTCTCCTGAATGTCCATCGACTACTTTGTGAATTTGCTAGTGAAACCTTCACTGCGATTCCTAATATTTACCACATGGAACAGGCTAATGTGACCTGGGAAAAAGCAACAGAAGTTGTTCTTTATTGCACTTCCTCCCCTCCACCACTCACTCCTCCCTGCACCATGCATTCCAGCCTCTGCCTTCTTCCACCCCTTTATTGCGTTTATTGCACTTTGAACAGGGAGCATGCCCGGAAGGTTGGAAAAAGGGGAGCCAGTTTGTGCCCAGCAGGTTCCCACTGAGACAGTGTTTTTGTGCTGCGTTGTGCGGGACACCAGGGAAAACATCCCTACTTCTCTTGGAAATAGAACCCAGGGGATCTTTTAACTGACACGCGAAGACAAACAAACTCTTTGTTTAATATCGAATCCAAAAACATCATCTCCTTCAGTACTGACCCTCTGACAGTGCAGCACTCCCTCAGTACTGACCCTCTGACAGTGCAGTACTCCCTCAGTACCGACCCTCTGACAGTGCAGTACTCCCTCAGTACTGACCCTCTGACAGTGCAGCACTCCCTCAGTACTGACCCTCTGACAGTGCAGCGCTCCCTCAGTACTGACCCTCTGACAGTGTAGCACTCCTTCTGTAGAGCTCTGGAATGTTTGGCTGATTTTACGGACGTTTCTGGAAAGATATTTCAACTGACAACCTTAAAGCTCTGAGACAACAGTGCTGCTCACTGACCATGTTCATCACAGTGGCTAAAACAATGCAAGTTCTTCTAGATCTGCGGTGCACCTTAAAGCTTCACGCGGAGCACGTTTTTAAAGCTGACATCTGAGTTTGTTGGTTTTCAATATCGAGCAGACTAACAAATTGTTTTGTTGTTTATGCTGTTCCTCACAGGGAGCGCCTGGTGCGGCTGGAGATCAAGGCCCAAAAGGACAGAAAGGCGAACCCATTTTCATCTCCACCATAACCACAAAAGGTAAAGGACTGAGGGCAGCCAAAAACAGCAGAATGCTTCTCAAGTGGAGATTCAACAAACATCATCTCTGTGGTGGGAGAGACCCTTTCTGAAGGAGGGTCTAGGCCTGAAACGTCAGCCTTCCTTCTCCTCTAATGCTGCTTGGCCTGCTGTGTTCATCCAGCTCTACACCTTGTTATCTCATCTCTGTGGTGCTGTTCAAAACAACTAGTCATGCGGTGGATCAAGGGTACAGAGTGTGAAAGGCAGATGGGAGAATGATGCAGACTGGACTGGGAAATGGAGGCACAAGGACAATGGAGGGAGGTGTGAATGGAAAAGGGAGGGGAGGAAGGAAAAGATGGCAGAAGGAGGAGAGGAAGGCAGAGGCTGGGATGGAAAACATAGGGAGGGGGTGAGTGGTGGGGGTGGAAGAAGGCAGAGGCTGGAATGCATGGTGCAGGGAGGAGTGAGTGGTGGAGGGGAGGAAGGCAGATGGATGGGCAGGGTCACAGGGGATTTGGAGGACCAAGGGCTTGGAGTGTATTACCATGACAGCAGAAGTTGCCAATATGAGGATAGGAATGAATTTAAGGGGATATCTAAGCTGCAATGAGGCCTGTCTCTCGAAAGGAGTGTATCTGTGGTTTAGTTATAAACCATCGAGACCAGACATTATAAGAATAGTTTGCAATCTATATCATGGGACAGAGATTCACAGACAAGTGAGGAACTACATCCTCTAGCATCAGTCTCTATGTTTGCCTCAGTGCTACCTTGTACACTGACTCCCTGCTACCCTGATGTCTGACAGCTCAGCCAGTTATATGGCAGAAACCAGGAGCTGCATTATCATGGACTCTTGTGTTGGGGTACACTAGGTCCTCCCCAGAGATTGAGGTAAGGAGACAGGGAACTAGCCCTCCAATCTGCTGCACCTTCCTCACATAAGAAGCAAATTTCTCCTATAGGACAGGGAGAGTGAGAGCAAAGTGCCTGTGACTGTGTGGCACTGTGATTGGGTGATGTGCTGAATAGATAGGGGTGTGGCTAACAGGGAGTGCTGCCTGTATGTCTGTCAGCATTGTAGACATGTGTGGATGAGAGGGGGTGTTAGACTGTCCTGTGTAAGTCTTGAGTGTCAGTGGAGTGAGTGGTGTTTGGTGTGTGACAGAGATATGGTGTATGGAGCAGAGTGCCATGATGTCACCACGTGAGAACCCAACTCACACACACTGTTAAAGTAATTGTGTATTTGCCTGCATTGCTGCCACCTCCATGCTTCCAGCCTTTCGGCATTGACATCCCAGGTGATAAGCTCCAATTCCCACTTCAGGCTGTGTCTAGGATGTTTCTCTCCCATCAAGACAAACATTGACTCCCTCTTGGAGCCCAAAGATCACAGCATCCAATGGTAACATCGCTCAATCAAGCAATCCTCTGCTTAACCTAATGAAACGTCTTTCCAATAGAGTCATGCAGCACAGAAACAGACCCTTCAGCCCAACTCAAAGACTTGAAACTAGTGTCCCATCTGCTTTTTTTTAATAATCAGAGACTCCTTTGAGACAGCAGGCTGCCTGGAGATCTAACTTCTCAGCCATTTTGCTGGGTCCTCCCCTGAGCGTAGCAGGTCTGAAGCAGTGCTGAAGTCTCTGCATAATCCCCAACCCGATCTGCAAGAGTTTGAGCAACTCGCACATCATCAGCCCTTCATCCAAAAAATCAGCTCCAACTGAATTTGTGTCCAGGATTGTAGGTGGTGTTCCATTCATTGTTCTTAAGGATGAGAGGAATTGACTGATAATTCAGTCACATACACAAGTTCTAAACAAGGTGAAAATTAACCATGTGGTGTCTCTTCTTGAAGGTTCCAAAGGAGATCAGGGTCTACCGGGATTAACAGGACCACCTGGACAGCCTGGTATTCCAGGAAAAGATGGGAAACCAGGCAGACAAGGATATCCAGGAATCCCAGTAAGTTACTGCATTGACTTCCTAATCACCTCTGCAAATCTGACTGAACACATAGCACAATGTATGGAGCTAATAGAAACTCAAATGTCAGTGCAGTGGAAGCACATTCAAGTGAGAACTGGTTAAACGTTCGCCCAGGAGAAACATGCAGGATTTCTGGGTAAGTACAGGGGAAATGAGTCTGAAAGTGTAGCATTTGCAGAAAAGACAGCGATAACACAATGGAGTGAATGGCTTTGTCCTGTGCCATACCATCAAATGTTTCAGCAAAGAAGTCACCTGAACAGTGCCCCCACCTCAGTGACCGTAATCATATCCCTGCTCACAGACTTTGACACTGGTTTTGCCCTGATTGCTTTGCTTTACAGCTTCGGGCTGTTATTGCCTGTGCAGCTGCATTGGTCATCCTCCACACCACAGTGTAGCTGCAGTGTTGCTAAACAAAGAACAAAGAAAACTTACAGCCCAGGAACAGGTCCTTCGGCCCTCCAAGCCTGTGCCGATCCAAATCCACTGTCTAAACCTATCGCCCAATTCCTAAGGATCTGTATCCCTCTGCTCCCCACCTACTCATGCATCTGTCCAGACGCACCTTAAATGAATCTACCGTGCCTGCCTCTACTACCTCTGCTGGCAACGCGTTCCAGGCACCTACCACCCTCTGTGTAAAGTACTTTCCGCGTGTATCCCCCTTAAACTTTTCTCCTCTCACCTTGAACGCGTGACCCCTCGTTATTGAATCCCTCACCCTGGGAAAAAGCTTATCTCTATCAACCCTGTCTATACCCTTCATGATTTTGAAGACCTCAGTCAGGTCCCCCCTCAATCTCCTTTTTTCTAATGAAAACAATCCTAACCTACTCAACCTCTCTTCATAGCTAGCACTTTCCATACCAGGCTACATCCTTGTAAACCTTCTCTGTACCCTCTCCAAAGCTTCCACATCCTTTTGGTAATGTGGCGACCAGAACTGTACACAGTATTCTAAATGCGGCCGAACCAAAGTCTTGTACAATTTTAACATGACCTGCCAGCTCTTATACTCAATACCACGTCCGATGAAGGCAAGCATACCATATGCCTTCTTGACCACTCTATCCACCTGTGCAGCCACCTTCAGGGTACAATGGACCTGAACTCCCAGATCTCTCTGCTCATCAACTTTTCCCAAGGCTCTTCCGTTTACAGTATAGTTCGCTCTAGAATTAGACCTCCCAAAATGCATCACCTCACACTTGCCCGGATTGAACTCCATCTGCCACTTCTCCGCCCAACTCTCCAGTCTATCTATATTCTCCTGTATTTTTTGACAATCCCCTATGCTTTCTGCTACTCCCCCAATCTTCGTGTCATCTGCAAAGATGTTGAAGTTGCAGCCGTGTAGTGTTATTATAAGTACTCAATAAACGGTGATGTTGTGTGATGCAATTGCAGTGTTGCTGTTGTACTTCCTGCAGCTGCAGTGTTGATGTTTTATGCACTGGACCTGCTCTGTCGCTGTTGTATGTGCTGTAACTGCAGCATGCTATTCCATGTGGTGAAGCTGCAATGTTGGCATTGAATGAGCTGCAGCAGCAGTGTTTCTAAAATGTGCAACGCATTTACATGTACTGCAGTTGTAGTAATGCTGTTTTGTGTGTTGCAGGTGCAGTTTTTGTTATGTGCTTCAGCTGGTCTGTTGCTGTTGTATGCACTATGCACTGAGCTGCAGTAGTGATTGTGTTGGAGCTGCAGTATTGCAATGTATGTATTGGAGCTGCAGTATTGTATACATTGGAGCTGCAGTGTTGTGTCATATGTATTGAACTGCAGTGTTGTGTTCCATGTGCTGGAGTTGCAGTGTTGATATTGTAGGCATTGGAGCTGCAGTGTTGATATTGTCACCATTGGAGCTGCAGTGTTGTGTGTGCT
Organism: Ginglymostoma cirratum; assembly: GCA_024137785.1. Classification (NCBI taxonomy): domain Eukaryota; kingdom Metazoa; phylum Chordata; class Chondrichthyes; order Orectolobiformes; family Ginglymostomatidae; genus Ginglymostoma; species Ginglymostoma cirratum. The sequence goes on along the minus strand of JAHRHZ010000009.1, from coordinate 13,653,542 downwards.
GGAGCTGCAGAGTTGATATTGTCACCATTGGAGCTGCAGTGTTGTGTGTGCTGGAGTTGCAGTGTTGTGTGTGCTGGAGTTGCAGTGTTGTGTGTGCTGGAGTTGCAGTGTTGATATTGTAGGCATTCGGGCTGCGGTGTTGTGCTGTAGGTGCTGAAGCCGCAGTGTTGATGTTGTATGCATGTTTCAGTTAGAGTGTAGGCCAAGCTGGTATGGTCAATCCTGAGTGAGTGACCGGGCAATGAGCAATATTACTGATGAACTCGGTGTTTATAACTTTGCAGGTCTGGGCTTTTAGGCCTGCCCTGTCTCCTCTGCACCAGCATTGACAGCCATGCAGTCAGCTGCTCAAGCTCTAAACTCTGGAATTACTTCCCCAAACCCCTCTGCTTTTAGGATGCTCCTTTAAGCCCATCTTATTGACCAACTTGTCTTAATTCTGGGATAATGTTAAATTGTTATAGGTGCTGTGCAGATGGGAAGTCCCATCCTCTTAACCTCTCCTTGTATGAGGTGTGGTGACCAACACGTTAAACTCACCACCAGCTGCCCCTCTCTCTCTCTCTGATAGCACTAAGGTGACTTTACCTTTTATAGATGGGAGTTGTTTTTTGCTAAGATGCTGTGGCAGTAGGTGCCTGGTCAATTGCCTGAACACATTGTTTACCCTGTATTCCAGGGCGATGCTTGGGAAGGTTACCCTGGTGATACTGGTAGCCCGGGTGTCCCAGGCAGAAAAGGGATCGCGGGTAGACCTGGCCTACCCGGTGTGGGCATTCAAGGCCCTGAAGGAAGACCAGGGCCTGCTGGTGACTTCGGACCTGCTGGTACACCAGGACCTCCAGGAATTCCAGGACTTCCAGGCCTCCCTGGAACTCCAGGTAAGTATTTCACCTTCCAGGCCTTAGCTATGGAAATCATTAGTGGCGTTATAAAACTTTCCTCCAAATAGAAGGCATCTTGCGGCACAAAGTTGAGGACTAACACTAAAGGCCACAGTGTTGCACCAAGGGAGACTATCCTTGCATTCCTCATCTTTATTTCCTTTTTATATCTTTGTTCATTTGGTATCAGGCCGTGTTCACTAGCCTGCTGCTGACACCTGTCATACTATCGGGGGCGACTCTGCCATTGGACATTCCAGATCATCTTGGGTAAACACTCCATAATGACATGTCAAGCATGTTTTAATGGAAGGAGTGTCAGAGGGCTTCGACCTTCAATGCCCGATGATTTGTCTTCTCCCAGGAGCCAGTTTTAGCATCGGGTTGCGGAATCTGCCCTGGATTTCCACACCGTTGTCCAATATTTATTCTGAGATTAGGTGGTAACTCTGGAATGCTAGCCACCTCTTGTACCAGAGAGAGTGGAAACCCAGTTTCAGAACATGAGACTGAGCAACACCAGTGCTATAACAAAAGAACAGCTTTAACAAATTCTGTTTCACCAATCGCTAACTGGTTTGTCAATGCCCTTTGGGTAGAACAAGAGCCGTGGAGAAGGTCATAAATCTTATGAATAACATTCCAAGACCTTCTCCATAAAATCTCAGTGAAAATGACTAGTAAATAGTTACCTTCAGCGAGCATTTTTAACCTTGCTACCACTCTGTTCAATATCATTAAAATTTTTAGTCACCATTTGTTTCTGTTGAATGGTAGGTGACTGCATTGATGAACAGGAAATCCTGCTGGTGGACAGAAATGGCACAAGATTCCGACCAGGTATAGGATGCGTTTTCTTAGCCACCTCCGATTAATCATCTTTCATCTGTTTATCTTCCCCTGATACTGACATCAATCAACACAGTCCAGAGTGAGAATTGAGAGCTGGTTCCTTAGTTGTGAATCAGCGACAAAGGTTGCGGGGGTGGGTGGGGGGGAGGGGAGGGAGATGGGGGCTGGGGAACAGCTTGAAAGTTCTCCCTGGCACATTGAAAGGGGAATTGATAAGAAGTGTTCTCTCAAAGGAGAATTGGCACAGGGCATATTTAACAACAGAGGGGACTATTGAGATAGAACCTAGAACATTGGGAATTGGAAAATCATTCAGAATGAGGAAAAATATGGGAAAAGGGAAAGTGAAAGTAGTTACATTGCACTCCTTCAGTTGAAGATTGGTACAATGGATTGCACTTTAATCTCTGTGATTCTATAAGGGTATAGTTTTGTTTGCACATTTGAGGGTGAGAGCATTTGCTTTACTTTGTGTATCTCTTTTCTGTTTATGATTGCGGGCTCCATGTGATTGGTACAACAGAGTTGAGTCTTACCTGTGACTTAAAATGCTGTTATATGTTTAGACATATAGCTACAATGGGAGATCCATTCACGTTCAGCCCAGCACGATGTTAACACACACAGCAAGCATAACTCAGCATCTTAAAAACAGTTCATTGTAATGTTGTTATTAGGACTCAAAGATTTGCCAAATAGCCGTGATCATAAGATAACTATTATTAAGCCACTAGGTAGAGGTCAGGAAATCAGAAATCTGCAGACTGTGTTTGCCCATCTGCTGTCTTGAGTTCCCAGTTCCTGCTTGATAGCACTCACCCATGCTCAGACCCAGAGAACTGAAGTACGTACATGTTCTTTGAAGTATCTTATCAGGTCTGTTCATTCTACTGTGGAACTTTCTTAAGATTCTTATTCTGAGAAGTATCATGATAACCAAAACAGTCTTTACAGAGAGTCCTTCATTATAATAGGTGTTTCTATATAGTCACCAAATCTCTTACAATCAATATTATGAGAATTACCTTTGACCGGAAACTGAACTAGAGCAGTCATATAAATACTGTTGCTCCAAGAGCAGGTCAGAGGCGAAAAAATCTGCAGCAGTAAGTCAGCTCCTACATTCCCAATGTCCATTCACCGTATACAGGGCACAAATCTGGAATGTGACCAGAATATTACCCACTTACCCGCATGAGTATTGTTCCAACCATACTCAAGAAGTTTAGCACCATCCAAGACAAACAGCTTGCTTGTTTAGCAGCCCATTCAACAATATAGCTACACACTCCATTAGCACCAATGAACATTGGGAGCAATGTGTACCATCTACAAGATGCACTGTAGCTAATCACCAAACCTCTGGACAACATCTTTCAAAGCTACAACCTGTATCAGGAAACACCACCAACTGCAAGTTCCCTTTCAAACACACACCGACCTCAGTTAGAAACATATCACCGGCTCTGGGTCAAAGTCCTGGAACTCCCTCTTTAACAGCATTGAGGGTCAATGCTGCATTTCACCTGGTCAGTGATAATTCAGGAAGGCAGCCCAGCACCACCTTTTCAGGGGCACTTATGATGGGCAATAAATGCTTGCCAAGTCAGTGATGCCGGCATCCAGCATGTATGCATTTTGTACAATGTGCATTTCATTATTATTCCATTATAACAGGGTTTTGATTTTTGAGGTCTACACTGAATTTGTGGAGATTAATTTGGATTATTTGGTGAATCTTCACAGCCATTCCTTGTGGAACTCCAGGACCTCCAGGACTGAGGGGACCACCAGGTTTACCCGGAGATAAAGGTAGAATGGAGATGTTTTAGACTGTCCTTAATCCCAGGGACAGATCGTGATTGACACTAATTGGTGTAAAGCTATTTGGCCATCTCACTTCAAAATCATTTTTATGTTGCAGGTGTGAAAGGTCCACAAGGATTCCCAGGATTATCCCGACCAGGATACCCAGGAAGGAAAGGTTATGTCGGTGCTCCAGGACCAGGAATTCCAGGGCCACCAGGTTATTCTTCCCCATTGCCGTGGTATTTAAAGTGAAGATGTAATGGAACCCCGGATCAGGAAGTGACCATTTGTTCCCTTAACCCTGTTTTAACGATAGCTGCTCTGTGACCTAACCCCAGATACACACCATGGTTCTGTTAGTTTTATTACCCTCATCCTTAAGGCTTTGCCACAGATTTAATATGACAGAGCATTTTGCTGGATCATTTCATAAAGTCAGCGATTCGGTTAAGAGTCAAACCACATTTTGCCCATCATATTGAAGGCAGTGGGACATGGATCCCCACTGAATGATGCAGTGTTTTCTGTTTACCTTCCAGCTGCAAAAGCAAAACTTTTTTCTTAGGATAGGTTCTCATCTCTCTCTCTCTCTGTCTCTCTATCCGTCTATGTCTCTGTGGAAAATGTAGGACAGCTCCATTTTATTCAGTTTATTGCCAATTAAATTTGATGATTTCTTGCTGATATGAAATTTTAATGAAATTGATGTGAAGTTGACCAGGAATCACTAAATGAACTGAATTCTTCTTTAGGACGATATTTTACTGTATATTTAAACTTGATGGAACCTGTAGCTGGATTCAACACAGCATATAGACAGATATTACAGAGTCTAGATTATGTTAGCTGTAAGTGAAGTAATGTTTGTGTCTTTAGAAAAAGCACAACAACAAGGAAATTATGATGAAGCTGTATATGATGTTCGATAGGTCACAATTGGAGTATTGTGTGCGGTCGTGATCACTATTAGAAGGATGTGATTGCACTAGACAGGGTGCAGAGGAGATTCACCAGGATATTATCTGGGCTGGAGCTTTGAAGAGAGATTGGATAGGTTGGGGTTATTTTCCTTAGAATAGAGAAGGCTGAGGGGAGGGGTCTGGAATCTGACTGAGGTACACCAAGTTCTGAGGGGTATACAGTAGAAAGGGAGAAAACTTGCCCCTTAGTGGAGGGCTCAACAATCAGAAGGGTACAGTTTTAAGGCAAGGAGTGGGAGATTTAGAGGGGATTTGAGGAAAGTTTTTTTTTTCATCCAGAGAGTTGTGGGTATCTAGAACTGACTTCCTAAAAGAGTGGCAGAAGGAGGAAACCATCAAGATATTTAAGAACTATTCAGATGAACACTTGAAATGTCATGGCATACAAAGCTACAGGCCAAGTGTTGGGAAAAGAGATTAGAATAAGTGGATTCAGAGATTGTAGGAACTGCCGATGCTGGAGAATCTGAGATAACAAGGTATGGAGCTGGATGAACACAGCAGGCCAAGCAGCATCAGAGGAGCAGGAAAGCTGAAGTTTCGGGTCTGGACCCTTCTTAAGAAGCTGCTTGGCCTGCTGTGTTCATCCAGCTCTACACCTTGTTATCTCAGAATAAACGGATGTTTAGTGACTGGCACACAATGGGCTGAAGGACCCCTTTCCATACTGTGAAAACTCTATTACTCTATGCATTGGGATGAAAGTCACACGTAGGCCTAGTCCTGAAAAAAGGTGGCAGATTTTGTTCCCGAAAGGTTGCTCATGAAACAGATATGTCTTCACGACAAACTGACAGTTCCATATGCACTTTTACTGAGACCAACTGCTTCTTTACAGATCTGCTATTAAACTTTATTCTCTTACTATGATGGTAGAAGTTGAATTCCATGTTTTATGGGATCCTAACAGGGAATTTGATATATATTTGAAGAGAGAAAATATCTTTGGGGATGTATGGATGAAGACTTAATTGGATAGCTCTTTCAGAGAACTGATATAGGGCCGATGGGCTTATAACACCAATAAACTGCAAATCCACTGTACAATGAGGCACACCACCTCGTATCCCACCTACCTTTCTGCACAGTGAAATTAGCCACCTTTACAATGTTCAAAATGAATCGCTACTTGAGATGACAACTTGTCCCAGAAGTTGATGGTCCTCTTCAAACTTAAAGCCACGTCAAATCTTGATATTTTGTTTAATAGCTTCTCCCGCATCCATCCCCTAACCGATCAAAGTCAATCCACAAGGTCATAGTATAGTCCTTGAAATACTTCAGTTAAGTTTCTCTAAAACTGAAGTCGCAGCTCCCTGATCCCACTGTGATAACTCAAAGTAAATCAACTAATGGACAGACACTTAACTCAAAGGTTTTCATGAAATGTTCTTGTACGAATGGAATTTCAAAACTTTCATTTTTGTTGTCAAATTGTTCCCAAGATCTGTAATCACATCCAGCCGCAGAACTCACTGAGATCTCTGCATCCACCCAATTCTCACTTCTCCATTCCTGATTTCCAAATCCAACCATTGGTTTGTGTGCCTTCAGTTACTTGAGCTGCAGATGCTTGAGAATTCCATTCCTCAACAGCTCAACCTCTCTCTCTCTCTCTGTCTTTGCCCCCTCCCCTACCTTCATGAGGCCTCTTAAAAATGCAGTCTTTGATCAGGTTTTGGATCACCTGTCCTAATAACTCAAGTGGCTTGGTCTTCTTTGTTGGTCACCCCTGTGAAAGACCTTGGGGTGTTTTACTGCGTTACGTTCATGGTGCTATACAAACGTAAGTGTCGATAGTTAAATATTTGGGGCAAGGGTTAAAGTAAGGATTTTAATGTGGTCAATCCTTCTGTAGGTTTTGTTGGTCCCCGTGGAAATCAAGGCTTGCCGGGTCCACCTGGGCTGACTGGGAATACTGGATTTCCAGGACTATCGGGAAGGCCAGGACTACCTGGTGAAAAAGGCTTACCCGGAGATGCAATTGGGGCAGTGCCAGGATACCCAGGTGAACCAGGACAACCAGGTCGACCAGGATTCAAAGGAGAAAAAGGAGATTCTGGAGGAACTGGATTCAAAGGCAAGCAATATTATTATTATTAAGTATTATTCGTTCATCAAGTTGTGGGCATCATGCTTCAGGAAGAATGGCAGTGTCAAGGGGAGGGAGCAGAGGGAATTGATATTTGATAAAACTACCAAGGATAAGCAACTTCCATCAGTGTAACGAGAGTGGAGAAGCTGGGGTTGTTCCTAAAACAGTAGTAAAAGATTACTTTCGTTCAAAAAAATCAAGAAATAAAATCAGTTTGGGTTAAGATAAGACATAGCAAGCAAATATAGCAAACTGCCTTCCCTCCAGTTCTTTCTCTTCTTCGTGGACCTCCAAGATCTGTGGCCAGTAATGACTTCCAAAATTGGAAGATGATGCTGGAAACATCTTTGGTATGCCAATTGATGCACATAGACCTTCAGAGTGGCAATTTAAAGCAAGAATTGACAATAGTTTGTCGGTCTCCTAATAGCAGCTTAACTGTAGGACAAAGTAATCAGAAAGAAATAATAGGGACTTATAAGAAATGTACTGAAACTCCATCCAAATGTACTGCAATATTCAAGAGTTATTTTAGTCTTCATATGGATTGGATGAATCAGATTTGCAAAGGTAGCTGGAAGATGAATTGATAGATTGTAGTCAGGACAATTCCTGAGCGTAGTATGTTCGCTGCTAACCAGGGTGCAGACTGTTTAAAACCTGGTAATATGAAATGAGTCAGGATTTATTAATAACCTCCTAGTAAAGGCAACAATGATCATAAAACGAAAGAATTTTACATTCATTTTAAGGATAAGATGTGTGCATCTAAGCTGAATGCCTTCAGCTTGAATTTAGGTAGTTACAAGGTTATGAGGATGGAGTTGGCTTGAGTGACCTGAGAAAATAAGTTTGAGAAGCAGTGACAGATATTTAAGGAGATACTTTGTAATTCTTTCAATATATTGCATTGACAAAGTAAGACTTGATAAGAAAGCTGCACCATCCATGGGAAAATGAAGAATTTGAGGATGTTATCAAATTGAAAGAATATGCAACAGTACTGTGAAAGTTAATAATGGCTCAGATTGGACTGATTCACAACTGATAGAAAAACAATAAAACATTGTCTTGTTCTTAGGTGCAAATGGAATATTGGGATTGAAAGGTCCCAGAGGTGAAGAAGGAGAACCAGGGCTACTTGGCCCTGTAGGACTTTCTGGAGCGCGGGGACCACCTGGGGCTGACGGGCAGGATGGGCTGCCGGGCTTACAAGGGATACCTGGTTCTCCAGGCTCTCAAGGTAAGCACCAATAAATGTCTGTGTTTGACAAGCGATAAAAAACCAAGAGACCTGAAAGAAAGGCAACATCGATGTCAACCTACTTTCTACTCAGTTAGCGATCAGAAAGTTCATGTGCCGTTCTTGAGATTTAACTCCAGGCTGACTCTCAACATGCAGTACTGAAGGAGAGCTATACTGTCAGAGCGGCTAGTGTTCAGGGAGACTTGCACAATGGGAGAGTCAATGTTGAGACAGAGCTGCTCTTTCAGAGGAACAGTACTAAAGGAGTACTGCTCCATGGCAGGTCAGCACTGAGCAAGTTCTGTCTATTCAGAGTAAAGGTGTTGAACCAACATTACACGATCGGAGCTCAGTATTGAGGAATTTATTTAATTCCCATTTATTGTCCATCCTTAATGGACCAGAGTTGAGCCCATGGTTGCAGGTTTGGAGTCACTTTTTGTCAGATCACGTAAGGAGGCAGATTTCCTTCCGCAAAAGACTTGGGAATTTTTGTAATCGCAACCAATGATGGTTACATGGTCATCCATAGGCTAGATTATTTTTTCAGAATTTAATTCAACTTGAAATTAAAATTTCATCATCTTTCCTTATTGCATTAAAACCCTTGTCCCAAGAATATTAGCCTGGGATCAAAGGGTCAGTACTGAGGGAGCGCTGCACTGTCAGAGGGTCGGTACTGAGGGAGCGCTGCACTGTCAGAGGGTCAGTACTGAGGGAGTGCTGTACTGTCAGAGGGTCAGTACTGAGGGAGCGCTGCACTGCCAGAGGGTCAGTGCTGAGGGAGTGCTACACTGTCAGAGGGTCAGTACTGAGGGAGCGCTGCACTGTCAGAGGGTCAGTACAGAGGGAGCACTGCACTGTCAGAGGGTCAGTACTGAGGGAGCGCTACACTGTCAGAGGGTCAGTACTGAGGGAGTGCTTCACTGTCAGAGGGTCAGTACTGAGGGAGCGCTGCACTGTCAGAGGGTCAGTACTGAGGGAGCGCTGCACTGTCAGAGGGTCAGTACTGAGGGAGTGCTGCACTGTCAGAGGGTCAGTACTGACGGAGTGCTGCACTGTCAGAGGGTCAGTACTGAGGCAGTGCGGCACTGCTAGAGGGTCAGTACTGAGGGAGCGCTGCACTGTCAGAGGGTCAGTACTGAGGAAGCGCTGCACTGTCAGGGGGTCAGTACTGAGGGAGCGCTACACTGTCAGAGGGTCAGTACTGAGGGCACGCTGCACTGTCAGAGGGTCAGTACTGAGCGAGCGCTGCACTGTCAGAGGGTCAGTGCTGAGGGAGCGCTGCACTGTCAGAGGGTCAGTGCTGAGGGAGCACTGCACCGTCGGAGGGTCAGTACTGAGGCAGCGCCGCACTGTCAGAGGGTCAGTGCTGAGGGAGCACTGCACTGTCAGAGGGACAGTACTGAGCGAGCGCAGCACTGTCAGAGGGTCAGTGCTGAGGGAGTACTGCACTGTCAGAGGGTCAGTACTGAGCGAGCGCAGCACTGTCATAGGGTCAGTGCTGAGGGAGCGCTGCACCGTCGGAGGGTCAGTACTGAGGCAGCGCCGCACTGTCAGAGGGTCAGTGCTGAGGGAGCACTGCACTGTCAGAGGGACAGTAGTCAGGTATTTCTGAACTGTCAGAGGGACAGTAGTCAGGGAGCATTGTCAGAACATCTATATCCAGGGAATACTGCTCTGTGAGAGTGTGAGTGCTGACAGAATTTCACACTGTCAGAGGTGCCATATTTCACATACTTTGTTAACTTGGAATCTCATCTGCCTTCTCAAGTGGAGATTAAAGAAACCGTGGTCTTTAATTTGAAGAAGAGCAGGGCTGGTCTCCCCAGTGTATTGGCAAATGTTTATTCCTCAAACAATATCATCAAAACAGGTCACCTAGTCATTCTTGGGAGTTTGTGAGTGCAAATTAGTTTTGATTTGATTTGATTTATTATTGTCACATGTAACAAGATACAGTGGAAAATATTGTATTGTGTGCTAACCAAACAAATCACTCCGTCCATAAGTACATCAGGGTAATAGAACAGAAAGCAGAATATAGTGTTACAGCTACAGAGACAATGCAGAGAAAGATCAACTCTAATGTATGAGATGTCTGTTCATAAATCTGATAGCAGCGGGGAACAAGCTGTTCTTGAATCTCATGGTATATGTTTTCAAACTTTTGTCGGATGTGCCTGATGGAAGAGGGTGTAATTGGGGTGGGAGGGGTCTTTAATTATGTTGGCTGCTTTGCCAATGCAATGGGAAGTGTAACTGGAATAAATGGAAGGAAAGGTGGTTTTCGTGATGAATTTAATTGATACGCTTCAAAAAGTGTTTCATTGACTGACACATTTCAGGCCATTCTGACCTAGCACTATCAAAATGCAAGTTTTTGTTTTACTTCGGTCTATCGTATTGTGTCTTGCCTTAAAACACGACTGTTCCACGATGAGCTGAAGCTCAGTTGATCATGTTGTTAATCTGAAGGGAGTTTCTGCAGTTCCAGGCTTTTAGCACCCAGGTCACGCTTTCAGGCTGGGGATATTAGGCAGGTTGAAGCTTAGCAATGTGGTGCTCATCTCCCCTATCTATCACCTCTCTGGAATTAAACCCAGAGAAAGGCAGATAGAGCATACAGCCTTCATCATGAGGAACAATCTGCTGGCAATTCATTCCCTGTCCCTCTACTCCTTCCATCCACCATCACTGATGCCATAGCAAATTGGTATTCCACTGCAATTCATGCACAGATTCTGAGAATCCCTGACAAGATCAGCATTATTGCCCATTCCCAATTGCCTTTGAGAAGCATATTAGTAAACCAGGTGGTTTTATATGATAATCTGACAGTTTCATGGTCGCAATTGTGATTATAACTTTGATTTCCTGATTTATATAATGAACTGAATTTAAGTTCTCCAGCTGTTATGCTGGGATTTAAATTCCTAATCCCAATTCTTCGAAATATTAATCCCAAACGTAACCATGATCTTAAAAGAACTGGCACATTAGACAATTGAGGCATTGGCTTTAATGTTCCACAATTTCCTAGATTCAGGAAGATTCCAAAAGATTGGACAACTAAGAACATAATTCCTTTATTCAAAAAAGGAGCGGGATAGAATGCAGGAAGTTACAGATCAAAGACCTTAATATTTGTCATAAGGTAGATGCTACAAGCTATCATTAAAGATGTTATAGCAGAGCACTCAGAAAAGTACATGGCAATCAGTAACGCCATTATGGTTTTGTAAAAGGGAAATCATACTTAATCAACTTATTGGTGATCTTTTAGGAACTAAAATGTGCTGTAGAAGGGGGGAACTGGTGGGTATAATGTATTTAGATTTCCAGAAAGCATTTGATAATGCACCACATTGTGGAAAATGAAAGCTCATGGCGTAGGGGTTAACATTTTGGCATGGATTGAAGATTGCCTGGCTGAGACAAAACACAGAGTAGACATAAATGGGCCATTTTTTTGGTTGGTCCACAGGGGTCAGCATTGGAGTCTCAACTTTTTTTATAATTTATATAAATGACTTAGATGAAAAGAGTGAATGTATGGTTGTTAAATTTGCTAACAGCAAAAAGACACATAACAGTCCAAAGATATGCAGGTTAGGGGTTTTGGCCATGCTGAAATTGTCCATGGTGTTCAGGGATATGCAGGCTAGATGGATTAGCCATGGTAAATGCAGCGTTACAGGGAAAGGCTAGGGGTGTGGGTCTGGGTTGGTTGCTCTTCAGAGAGTCAGTGCAGACTCAATGGGCCAAATGGTCTCCTTCCACATTTTCGGGGTTCTATGATTTTACCAAAGCAAATTATGAGCAGGACTCTCAAAGTGCTATAGAGCTATGGACAGCTTAAGTGAATGGCCCATGATCTGGGAATAGTGTATCATATGGGAAAGCAAGATATGTGAATTTTGGCAGAAAGTTTAAAAAAAAATTATCCAAATGAGAAAGATTTGTATGTCCTGGTGCATGAATTGAGTATACAGGTAATTAGGAAAACTAATTGAATGTTATTGTTTCTTGTGAAGGGGAGATTGAATACAAAAGTATGGAGTTTATGCTTCGGTTATATATGACACTGATAAGACCACATCTGGATACTATATACAGTGTTGGTCTCTATATTTAAGGAACAGTATAAACGCATAGAAAGCAGTTCAGAGAAGGTTTACCAGCCTAATATCTGGAATGGGTGGATTGTTTTGTGAGAAAAGGTTGAACAGGCTAGGCCTGTATTGGATCTTAGAAAAATAAGAAGTGATTTAATTGAAACATGTAAGATCCTGAGGGATCTTGACGGGTTGAAAGCAAAAAGAATGTTTCCTCTTGTGGAAAACTCTGGAACTAGGGCTCAGTGTGTAAACATAAGGAATCACTTATATTTTTAAGGCAGAGGCAGATAGATTTTTGATGAGTAAGAAGGTGAAACTTTATCAGAATGTGGACTAAATAGATCAACCATGATCTTATTGAATGGGAGAGTAAGCTCAAATGGCCAACTCATCTATTCTGTGGTTAATTTGTATATTCATATGTTGTGGGAATTTGGTCAATTGGAAGCTTCAAACTGTAGGCAGATGATGCCAGTGAAAATGGAAAGCTTTATTCCTCTAATTGGTCTGTGTGCTTTAAACAACATTCAACCATCACAGTGTTAATATTGAGAGGCCCGTTGTCTCATCTTTTGAACATAACAGCTTTAGTATGTCCACCTCCTCTTTTTTATCCACCACTTCAAACTGGTCTCCATTTGCACCTTCCTCTGCCGCCCGTCAACCTGCTCCTCCTGTCCTTCCATCTCCTGTCATCTCACCTTCTCTCCCTCCTCCGTCTTCTCATTCCAATTCCTGTCCAGCGTCTTCCTGTCCCTCCACTCTCTGTCTCCTCTTCTATCTCCTCCACTGCCAACTTTTCTCTCTCTTCCCCTTCTCTTCTTCCTCCTCATCCTTCTGCATAAGACAATTTGTTATATTTCAGGTTCTCCAGGTCGCAAAGGGGATCGTGGTGACCAAGGGACCCCAGGCCCAGCTGGAATGAAAGGATTGCCTGGAATTCCTGGTATACAGGGGTCCCCGGGGGATGCAGGATTCCCTGGATCCGCTGGTCGTTTCGGACTGGATGGTCTGCCAGGTCTTGATGGCCTGAAAGGTAACATATAAGCAGAAATCATTTCAGCCAGTTCTACTGATTAAATACTAATAGCAACTTTCTGATAAACCAATCCCTCTGAATCAAAGAGTGTAAACTTCCCAGAAATAATGTCTTGTGTGCTTGCTGTGTAAACAAATGAACTGAATGTTCTTCTTTCAATGGAGATTAACTGGAGAACTTCAGCCCAGGTTGAGGACAGGTCTGTTGCCCTATTTTCCCTTATTACCTTTACTGGGGTAAACAACATACCCTCATACTAGGTATAGAACTTATATCCTCATTCTGTGACCCACACTGGGGTATAACTATATGCCCATTCTGTGAACCACACTGAGGTATAACTCTATACCTCAGGGTCTCTGACCCACTTGAAGTATTATACTGCACTCCATTCCGTGACCTAGATTAGGCTATGAAAATACAGGCTGATTCCTGAACTCTCAATATTGTTTAGCTCTGTATCTGTCCCCTTGTAATAACAATGTGGATGATGGCTAGTCTGCTGTCAGCTGGTTCTGAGCTCTGCAACTGACATAATGGCATTGCGTTCATTCATTCATAGTCATACAGCACGGAAACAGACCCTTTGGTCCAACCAGTCCATGCTAACCATAATATCAAACTAAACTAGTCCCACCTGCCTGCGTTTGGCCCATATCCCTCCAAACATTTCTTATTCATGTACTTATCTAAATGTCTTTTAAATGTGGTAACTGCACCCACATCCACCATTTTATCTTCCTTTAGGTCTGAAAGGTTCACCAGGAATGGCGGGATTTCCTGGTGTTAAGGGAGTTAAAGGTCGACCCGGCCTCACAGGCTTGAAGGGGGACGTGGGATTCCCTGGAATTACAGGGATCAAGGGTCTGAGTGGAGCAAAAGGTATTAAAGGTAAGAGTCAATCTACAACAGCATCCTTCCTCCGAGTTCGTGTTTGAGAGGCTTTTGAATAACACCTTTACGACAACAGAACAATCTCATCCCAAATACTATTATAGAAGCTGAGCCCCGATTGTACCTTTATGTATGGTATGTACCTATTGTGATTATAGATTGATGTCCAGCACTGGGAGTGGTGCAGTATCAGAGCTTTCATTACACAGCTCAGATCTCAAACTGATAAGAAACTCACTTTCAAAACAAAATGTTGCAAAGTTCTGTCTGGAACATGACTAAAAAGCCCAACTAAGCTTCTTGTCTTCTTGAATCCTCTTTATCTGTGGCTCGTTGAGGTAATTCCATCGTCGTACATTCAGTGCACAACTCACCAGGAAATCCGACAGATCCCTAGGACTTCCTATTTCCATTCGGTGAATTTCCTTGTCTCCAATTCATACTCCCAGACTCCCAATACTCTGTTCCAGGTAATGCAGTCAGGAATGTTCAGCTTACTGTCTATATGTACAAATCTATCAGCATAGCCATCCTTAGCCAAGCAGAAAGCATTTGATGCATCAGTTTTATTCAGGTTTTGTTAGATGCCAGTCTGATTTTCTCAACCTTTCCCCACTACAAACATCAAAACAAAATATTGTTCTTTGGGTAATGGAAGGCTAGAATGCCCAGTGGACCCAGACAAGGGTTTTAGAAGGATGCTAGGGGAGTTTGTGGGAAAGCAGATGTAAAAGGGTGACAGAGGGGAGGATAAAAGATTTAGAATTATGTTTTACAGGAACTAATTGTGTATATAGTCGAAGCACAACTGCATCCTGTCAGATACTAAAGGAATCAAACTGATCCGATCTTCAGCTACATACATTGGGCACATACTAATCATGAACATGCCTCATCAGAAGCAAAGGCTTTGTGCCAATGACAGGTTGTTACAGAGTGACGCTGTCTTATTTTTGACCACAGGTGACCGTGGAGAGACTGGGCCTCCAGGACCACCTCCACCTATCGAACCTGCCATGATGGTGAGAGTGAAGGGGGAGAAGGGCGATGATGGTTTTCCTGGGGAACCTGGATTTGTTGGTCCCAGAGGTAAGCACTGCTGTAATATAAAAACCGAAACAAAAAAATGAACTTTTGAGTTTGTTCTTTGGTTTTTTTGCCAGTTGCATATTGCCTCTGACACTAGGTATAATCATATATCTTTCCTCATTGTTTAGAACACTTTCCCCAGTCTGTGTTGCTATTTGATCGAACCCTGTCAAACATCTTGGGTGGACATGAGAATTTTTTTTGTACTCAGTGTCTTGTTGGGCCTGGGAATGTACTGTGTGAAGGGGCAGTGGAAGTAGCTTCAGTAACTTTCGCAAGGAAGTTACAAAGCAAATAATTGCAGGACAATGGGGAAAGTTTGATTTGATTTATTATTGTTACATGTACCTAGGTACAGTGAAAAGTTTAGCTTTGCGTGCTGTACAGGCAGATCATACCATACAAAGTGCGTTAGGGTAATAGAATGGAATGACGAATACAATGTTACACCTGCAGAGAAGGTGCACAAACAGCGAGATCAACATTAAATTTAAAATTTGAGAGGTCCATTCAGAAGTCTGATGACAGTGGGGAAGAAGCTGATCTTGAATCTGTTGGTAAGTGTGGTAAGAGCTTTTGTATCTTCTGCCCAATGGAAAAGGTTGGAAGAGAGTGTAACTGGGGTGGGAGGGGTCTTTGATTCTGTTGGCTGCCTTCCTGAGGCAGCAGGAAGTGTAAATGGAGCAGGGGGTTTGGCATAATTTGAATAGCTCTTTCAAAGACACAGCACAGGCACAATGGGCTAAATGGCCTGCATCAGCCTTTGATTCTGAGCTCTTTTTTGGACTTCAGAGAAGTGTAATTCTTTATATACTCAGATTGGCAATGCTGATTATATCCAAATTGACTGGTATTAAAGATACGGTGTGAATGAAATTGTTGTGTTTGGGACTGTGTCTTTAACTTAGAGTAAGAGAAAGGCAATCATACGATCTCAGAGATCGTAGCAACTGCCGATGCTGGAGAATCTGAGATAACAAGGTGCAGAGCTGGAGGAACACAGCAGGCCAAGCAGCATCAGAGGAGCAGGAAAGCTGACGTTTCAGGTCTGGACCCTTCAGAAAATTATGATCTATTGCCTAACAGCAAGGCTGGCTAATGTAGCTGAGTAAAGATTAAAGGAAGGCCTGGATTGTTTGCTGAAAAGAAAGTGTAGGCGTTCACATTTGGTATCAACAGCAGCAGCGTCCATATTTACAGTGGCTTGACTGCTGGTCCCCAAAATCCCAGCAAGGTGTTGTATATATTGGGTTACTACCAAGTTAAAAAAAAAGTTGGATAGACAATCTGATTTTATAGGCGGACAAAGGCCCCACGTGATTCACATCACCATGGAGTTGGGCTCTGAAATGGGAAATGTTTCTAAAATGTCTCCTAAAATCTCAGACCCAAGTAATGGGACAGGATCTGAGAGAGTGGTCACAGTTGGAGGTTGAAAGTCTCAATTGTTTATCACACTGAAACGTGGGTGGGGGTTTGTACTTGGATTAATAAGACCAACCTTGTGAGCATACGAAACAAGATTCATCTAGCTTACACACAAGAGAATTTACAGCAAAAGCTCTTAGTGTGAAAAACAATTCTAGTGTAAAATGTTACTACACTGGGAATGAAAGCAACAGAATTAAACCCTCAGGAGCTAAAGATCAAATTGGATTTGTTCCGGGAGAACTGAATGACTACTTGTGGGACAAGATAAATGATTTCCTTGAAGTGGTTTTTCTTTCTCAGTTCTATTAAAAGTAAAAGGGGAACTCAAAGACTGGACATCCATGAGGTGCTGTAGGCCATCAACAGCAGCAGAACTGGACTCCAGACCAATCTGCAACATCAAGCCCAATGTATCCCCCACTCAACACTCAGGGGATCAACTCCAGTTCAATGAAGAGTACAGGAGGACATGCTAGGAGCAGCACCAGACATATCTATCAATGAGGTGTCTAGTGAGGATACCAAGCAGGACTACTTCCATGGCAACAGCAAAGCAGCAAGTATAGACAGAGTTAAGAGATCCCACAACCAATGGATCACATCTCGGCTCTGCTGTCATGAATGTTAGTGGACAATTAAACAATTCGCTGCTTTTTAAACAACTAACTAAGTCATAAGGAGAAGCTGGATAGGCTTGGACTTTTTGCACTGGAGCATAGAAGGTTGAGGGGTGATCATATAGAGGTTTATTAAATCACGTGGGGTATAGATAAGGTGAATGGCAAATGTCTTTTCTCTTGGGCTATGGATTTCAAGACTAGGGAGCATATTTTTAAGGTGAGGGGGGAAAGATTTAGAAAAGATATGAGGTGCAACTTTTTTATTCAGAGAATGGTTCATATGTGGAGAGAACATCCAGAAGAAGTGGTGAATGCGGGCACAGTTACAACATTTAAAAGACATTTGGATAAGCACATGAATAAGAAATGTTTGGAAGGATATGGGCCAAGCGCAGGCAGGTGGGACCAATTTAGCTTGGGAAACTTGGTCAGCATGGACTGGTTGGACCAAAGGATCTGTTTCTGTGCTGTATGACCCATGATGTTACACTGGAAGAGGGGGATGCACAATCCTCAATAATGAAAGAGCCCAACACATCAGTGCAAAAGATAAGGCTAAAACATTTGCAGCAATCTTCAGCCAGAAGTGTTGAGTTAATTATCTATATCTGACTGTTATTAGTCTTCAGCCAATTTGATTCAGTCCATGTGATAGCAAGAAACAATTGAAGGTATTGGATACTGCAAAGTCTAGTACTGAAGACTTGTGCTCCAGAACTTGCCACTCCCCTCACCAAGCTGTTCCAGTACAGTTACAACACAGGCATCTACCTGACAATGTGGAAAATTGCCCAAGTGTGTCCTGTACATAAAAAGCATGACAAATCCAACCCGGCCAATTACTGCCCCATCAGTATACGCTCAAACATCTGTGAAGTAATGGAAGGTGCCATCAACAGTGCTATCAAGCAGCACCTGCTCAGCAATAACCTGCTCAGTGACGCCCACTTTGGGTTCCACCAGGGCCACTCAGATCCTGAACTCGTTACAGCCTTGATTCAAACATGGACAAAAGAGCTGAATTTCAGAAGTGAGATTGAGAGTAACAGCCCTTGACATCAAGGCTGCATTTGACTGCGTGTGGCATCAAGGGGCACGAGAAAAACTGAAATCAATGGGCATCAAGGAGCAAACTCTCCAGTGGCTAGAGTCATACCTGACACATAGGAAAATGGCTGTGGTTGTTGGAGGTCAGTCATCTCAGCTCCAGGATCTCTCTGCAGGAGTCCCTCAGGTTAGTGTCCTATGTCCAAAAACTTTCAGCTGCTTCATAAATGACTTTCCATCCAACATAAGGTCAAAAGTGGAGATATTCACCAATGATTGTACAATATTCAGCACCATTTTCAACTCCTCAGATACTGAAGCAGTCTATGTTCAAAAGCAATAAGGTCTGACCAATATCCAGGCTTGGGCTGACAAGTGGCAACTAATATTCATACCACAAAATAACAGGCATTGACCATCTCCAATAAGAGACAATCTAACCACTGCCCGTTGACATTAAGTAGTGCTACCATCACTGAATTCCCCCATTATCAACATCCTAGGGGGTTACCCATTGATCAGAAACTCAACTGGACACACCACATAAATGCAGTGGCTATAAGAGCTGGTCAGAGGCAAGGAATCCTACAGCAAGTAACTGACCTCCTGACTGCCCAGAGCCTGACCACCATCTACAAGGCACAAGTCAGGAGTGTGATGGAATACTCCCCATTTGCCTGATGGGTTCAGCCCCAACAACATTCAAGAAGCTTGACACCATCAAAGACAAAGCAGCCTACTTGATTGGCACTGTATCCACAAGCATTCTCTCCCTCCACCATCGATGCTCAGTAGCAGCAGTGTGTCCTATCTACAAGATGCACTGCAGAAATTCACCAAAGATCCTCAAACAGCACCTTCCAAAGCCACGGCCACTTACATCAAGAAGGCCAAGGGCAGCAGATACATGGAAACACCACCACCCATAAGTTCCCCTCCAAGCCACTCACTATCCTGACTAGGAAATATATCGCCATTCCCTCAATGTCGCTGAGTCAAAATCCTGGAATTCGCTCCCTAATGGCATTGAGGGTCAACCCACAACAGGAGGACTGCAGTGGTTCAAGAAGGCAACTCAACACAACTTTCTCAAGGGCAATTAGGGAGGGCAACAATGCTGACCCAGCCAGTGACACCCAAGACCCATGAGTGAATAGAAAGAAGGAAGTTTATGCTTCAGAAATTATGTTCAGTCATTGCTTTTAGCCGGGCTACTGGCATAAAAATCTTAAAACATGAAGTCTTGTTGTGAACTCTTTCAGATGTCAACTGGAAATTTGGATTTCTTTTAAAGGTATTGCTTTCTCTGGAGATAATAACACTGGAATCTTTGTTTTTGTCATCCAAAATCTGTCATCTTAGATTTCTCTGCATTAAATTTAATCCGAAATCAACCTGCTCAACTCACTTACAACCTGTTTTACAGTTTACTGCTTTTTGCCAACTGTGGGGAGACTTTACTCTGCACAGGGACACCACCAACAACAGCCTAGGGAGGGGTGGGGAGCATCTTGTGGTCAAAGAAGGGTCACTGGGCATTAAGGGCAATCCTTGCGGCCCCACTGGGCTCCCCTGAGGGGCGTTCCACCATGGCAATCATGCCATGAATTGTTAAAATTGTTCCTTCACCTACCTCCTGTACACTCAATGTCTCCTATGTTCCTCAGTAGTGCCCACCCCTCACAATACCCACCTCTCTTAATACCATCACTCCCTGTGGTACTGTTGAGGCTTCTGAGCTGCTGGCCTGTGATTGGACCAATAGCACAGACAGCCTGCCTTCATTGGGGACCCAATTGGAAGGCTTCCTGTGGTTATATTGCCAGGCAGGTTCCTTAGCCCAGACTCAGTACATACTTTTTATCCCCTGTCAGGGTTCTAGCAACCTCTGTAAAATACAACTCTTTGTTGCTAATTGAAACATTCTCAACTTCAATCCAGCTTCCACATTACCCACATCCAGAGCTTTAGAAAAAAGTCGTGGTATTGTTTAAATACCCCAATAATTTCCCTCCTGGGTTTTTCCTCAGAGCAGTTTCTTGGATATTGATCTTCGATTCCTTGGGGACCCCAATCCTATCCTGGAGGGTTAACAATGCCTACCTTCAAGGGTAGGGTTTCTGAATTGCTCAGTGAGCAGCACTGGGAACTCTGATTAAAGGTCAGCCATGCTGGGGTCCACACGGTTTGAGTGTTCTCCACTGTGTCCAGAAGCATAGGGACATTCCTTCACTGTCCCACAACTTGAGGGCAGTGGCTAGGTGAGGCCTGGTCTGTGAGAATTGGCTGCTAGCATTTAGGGTTAGGGTTAAAACCATGTTTTCTTTTTGAATACAACTGGGAGTAGGAAACCCAATGCAGATAAACATTTAAAGTGATTATCGGTGCATGCAATGCTGTAAGGTACTGTGTGAGTTCATGTCTGTGCCAGTCACGTAATGTTTCAATGAACAGGATTTATTTGCTGAAGAGTTGGCTTGCACCAAAACAACATGAAAAATGTTGTCTATGTATGACCTCAGATTGCTCCTGGGGCGTTTTGTGTTCAGCCTCAATAACTCATTCACGGTCAACATGCTTTCTCCGGAGCTGTGGAATTCAGAGTCATAGAGTCCTACAGCATGGAAACAGACCCCTCGGTCCAACTAGTCCATGCCGACCATAATCCCAAACCAAACTGGTCCCACCTGCCTGCATTTGATCCATATCCCTCCAATCCTTTCCTATTCATGTACCTATACAATTGTCGTTTAAACGTTGTAATTGTACCCACATCCACCACTTCCTTTGGAAGTTCATTCCTTGTAGCCTGAATCGTCAGAACCTAGTATCCAAGTTCAGCAGGTCATAGGGAAGGCAAATGGTCTGTTGGGATTTATTTCAAAGGGAGTGGAGGATAACAACAGGGAGGTCTTGCTAAAACTATATAAGGCTCAAACTACAGACGATACAAGACCACACTTAGAACATTGTGAACAGTTTTGTTCCGTATATCTAAGGGAAGCTATATTGGCACTGGAAGCAGTCCAGAGAAGGTTCAGCAGGCTGATACTAGGCATGGAGAGACTGTCTAAGAGGAGAGGTAGGGTAAGTTGGGCCCGTATTTTGTGAAGTTTAGAAGAATGAGAGGAGACCTTATTGAAACAGACAGGATTCTTTGGGGACTTGACAGGGTAGACAGAGAAATGTTGTTTCCACCTGTTGGAGAATCTAGGACCAGAGGTCCTAATCTCCAATGAGAATAGAGGAGGGATTTTTTTTTTCCTTTCACGGGGTGGTCAGTCTGTGGATTCTTTACCACAGAGGGCTGTCAAGGCTGGGTTGTTAAGTAGTTTTAATGTCTAGATTGATTTTAAATCAGTAAGGGATAAAGCGTTATGGCAAAAAGGCAGGAAAGTGTCGTTGAGAATTATCAGATCAGCCATGATCTCATTGAATGGTTGAACAGACTCGATGGGCTGAATGGCCCACTTCATTTCCTATGCCTGATGATTTATCATTGTGGACAGTGTAGCTCGCCTCACATATCCCTACTCCTCACATACAACCACAGGATTCAGGAACAGATGTAGGCCACTGGTTTACTCCATAAGGCATCAGTTGGAATCATTGATTAATATGTTCAATACTGCATTCTTCAAAATGAACCTAGCACTCTGGAAGATGAAGTTTAGACATGCACCTTTAAAAATAATCACTCCAGTGATCTCTCGGCTATTCTACTAACTTGCATCCATCAGAAACTTGACCATTTTAGCTACGTGCCCGCTGACTAAAACAGCTCAAGTTTAAAATTCTGAAGATCAATTTTAAATCTCTAAAAGGTCACACACCTCCCAATTTCTGCAATTTTCTCTGGCTCCACAGCCCTCTGAGATCTTTGCACTCCAAATTCTGGTATCTTATGTATTGCAGTTATAATTACTCCACCGTTAGTGGCTGTGTCATCAGTAGTCCAAGTACTGAGCTTTCAAATTCCCTCCCCTAATCTCCCTTACTCTGGCATCTACTCTTAAGGCACAATTTAAAACCTAACTCCTTGACCAAGCTTTTGCTTCCGTGTCCAAATATCTCCTCACGTAGCTCCGTGTGAAATTTTTGTCTGATTCATGTTCTTGGAATGTTTCTCCAAATTAAAGGTGCTATATGAACACAAGTTGTTATTGGTGTTCTACTGCTCAGAGACCAAAGGAATTAGAAACCGTGAAAGCAGTCAATTTTGCTTCTGTTGCTTTTTTGGATCAGGGTCGAAGGGGATGCCAGGATATCCAGGACAGCAAGGACAGCCTGGTCTCCCCGGAACACCAGGACAACAGAAAGGATTTCCAGGATTTCCAGGTGTGCCAGGAGAGCCAGGAAGCAAAGGGATGCCGGGATCTCCTGGACCTCCAGGCATTAGTGGTTTCCCTGGGATGTTTGGTGAGAAGGTGGGTTTGATATAAATTGTTTGTGTGTCACCCGGATTTATTTACACAGGGTACAGATTTTGTTCCCAGTATCAAGAGGGGCTGAATAGCTCGTATTCTCACGAGAGACGCAGATTTCTGGCTTCATAGTGCTCTATAGAGGTCTGAGATCATAATCCAGAGTGACAATCCCAATGCAGTGCTTAAGGAGCGCTGCACTGTCAGAGGGTCAGTGCTGAGGGAGCGCTGCACTGTCAGAGGGTCAGTGCTGAGGGAGCGCTGCACTGTCAGAGGGTCGGTACTGAGGGAGCGCTGCACTGTCAGAGGGTCAGTGCTGAGGGAGCGCTGCACTGTCAGAGGGTCAGTACTGAGGGAGCGCTGCACTGTTAGAGGGTCAGTACTGAGGGAGCGCTGCACTGTCAGAGGGTCAGTGCTGAGGGAGCGCTGCACTGTCAGAAGGTCAGTACTGAGGGAGCGCTGCACTGTCAGAGGGTCAGTGCTGAGGGAGCGCTGCACTGTTAGAAGTACAATCTGTTGGATGAAATATTTAAACAAAGCTCTGTCAGCTGTCTAAGGTGCCTTGAGATGAACAGACTACCAACAATAAACACAAATAGGTGGTACATTGCCAGCAGGCTAATCCATGAAGTGCAGGAGTTCTTACTGTATTCAGGGTCAATTTCGACCAAGGGCAGTCAGAAACTTATTATCCAGACAGTCTCACATCGCTGTTAGTGGGAGCTTGCTGTGCACAAATTGCCTCCTGTTATCCCACAACAGCAATTGCACTTCTAAAGTAATTCCTTGATTGTGAAGTGTTCTGACACATGCTAACTGATTGGTTCTATTGAGTTGCAAGTCTCTTTTGTTAATTTGCGATAATTCCATTACAGGGTGTCTCAGGAACTATCGGCCTGCCTGGAGCTCTCGGTCTCCCGGGCACACCTGGATTGAAAGGTGAGTGAAAGTGAGACAAATTCCAGCAACACGGACAGATTTAGACTCAGTTCTCCCTGAGAAATGTGAGCAACGTTCTCGAATCAGTGTTGGGTTTTTTGGTGACAGTCACAATCTCAATCTGGTGATCGGGGTGGGGGGATGATCTCACTGAGCTGTTTCAGATGATGAAGGAGTTGATCAGGCAAATTGCTTCTGAGAATCCAGAATAAGGGGGCGTTCGGGGATGATATTTGAAGACATTTCCTCACACCAATGATGTATCTGATGGGCTGAATGGCCTACTCCTGCCCCTATTTTCAATGCTACTTTATTTCTACAAAGAAAGGGGAAACCCAAAATTAAAATAGAAAATAGCTGAAAATACTCAACAGGTCATGCAGCATCTGTGAAGAGGAATATTAAGTTCATCTTCAGGATGAATTGTTCTGTATCTTAAGTGTGAGTTCACCAAATTAAGCCATTTGAGCTCTTCATCCAATCAGGAGCCATGTCACTGAAGTCCCTGCTGATGCTGCTGGCCAATCAGAGGCTGGCAGTCACTGGGACATGGAGACCACAGTGAGAGTCCCAGCTGGGGAGGGCTGTGCTGTTGTGCAGGTAAGTTTTTTTTGAAGGAGCAGGGTTCCCTGGTTGCAGTTTTCAGTGAGATGGGGAGACAAGGCAGGGGGATGGCTTCATTGTCCCTTCCTTGCCCATTATTGGCCCCAGACTGGGGCATACAAACATACAAAATAGGACCGGGAGCAGCTTATTTGGTCCCTCAGGCCTTCTATGTCAGTTAATATGATCATGGTCAATCTGACTGTAACCTCAGATCTGTATTTCCACACAACCTGATAATCCTTCAGCCCCCTGTTCAACAAGAATTTATATGCCTCTGTCTTATAAATATTCAAGGACCCTGCTTCTTCTACCTTTACAGGAAGATAGTTGCAAAGAGCCACGACCCTCAGACAGAAAAGAAATTCACTTAACCTCTCTTTAAATATGGGCAATCCCTGATTCTCAAACTGTGTCACTGAGTTCTAGACTCTCCCACTTGTCTGGTGATTGTGATTTTTCATCGTTCCTTCTTCCCTTTCATTTCCTGATCTATCATTGTTTCTAGTACGTGACTAGTATCCTCTCTCTTAAGACTGATGCAAAGTACCTAGTAAATGGAGGGCACCCTGCTACCCTGGAACCAGATAGCCCCTGGTTTTCCTGATGGGAAAACAGCTAATTTTCTGATTTACTGGGACAGCAGGTACTCGCTAGTGGTGAGTTCAGGCCCTTAAGCAGCTGCTAATTGATCTCCTCAGGGTTTTCATAGGCAACAGATCAAAAAGGACCTTTCTCCCAGAACTTATTTGCTGAGGTGGAAAGGATACTCGTATCTCTGCTGGGCAAAATAGCCCAAATAGTTGCTGTTCTCTCCACTTCTCTGTCCAACTCCAAGAAGAGGAAAATCAATCCCATAATTTCAGGTCACTAAAATTAAGGTAGCACAGTGGCTCAGTGGTTAACACTGCTGCCTCACAGCACCAGGGTCTGGGGGTCAATTCCAGCGTCAGGCAGCAGTCCATGTGGAGTTTGCATGTTCTCCCCGTGGATTTCCTCTGGGTGCTCTGGTTTCCTTCCACAATCCAAAGATGTGCAGGTTAGGGTGGATTGGCCATGCTAAATTGCCCCTAGTGTTCAGGGATGTGTTGGTTAGGTGGATTAGGTGGGAAATGCAGGATTACAGGAATAGGGTAGGGGGTGGGTCTGCGTGGGATGCTCTTTGGAGGGTTGGTGTGGACTTGATGGGCCGAATGGCCTGCTTCCACACTATAGGGATTCTATGACCTCCACCAGAACCTTCAACCAAAAAGCCTTTGAAATTGGTGATCAGTTGAAAATGTCTAAACTGAGAATGATAGATTTTTAACAAACACAAGAGAATACTGGAGAAACCCAACAGGTCTGGCAGCATCTGTGATGGAAGAAGCAGAGTTAACGTTTCCGGTCTGGTGATCCTTCCTCAGAACTGAAAAGTGTGTTGTTTTGTGGGAAGTTGACGATGAATTGCAAACTAAATGTGTATGTTAAATGGGTGTAATTCCTCTTGCTTCAGTGTAAAATGTGCAAGTGTTTCACTCTTTGATACAGCACTATTGTTACATGCCTTACCACAGGTGATCTAGGAGATACAATGAACATTCCAGGACGTCCCGGTTACAAGGGAAAAATTGGTGATCTGGGATTGAAAGGTCAGTGTTTTGCCATTGTCTTAACTCAAGCAGATGGAGTCCATGTTTATTCTGGGTCCTACGTTAACCCTGTGCATTATATTTCAGGAGCATCGGGTCCCCCTGGTCTACCAGGCACAGGTGGACCTCCAGGAGAACCAGGCATTGAGGGGATGAAAGGATCTCCAGGTGATCAGGGGCTCACAGGTAAACAAGGTGAGTATCCTGCTCTGAATCCTCATGGCCTGAGAAGGACCAGGAGACAATATTATTCTGTTTACTCACCTGAGTGTTCATGATTTCTATGTAAACACCTAAGAATCAAAGATGCTGTTTGGTTCATTTTAATTCACCCATCCATTAAAAACAATCCTCTACCTGGCAATAACTCCAGGGTTTGTGTCCCCATTTAGTGCAAGTGTTGAACATTCTCAGTGTGAATTTCAGCCCTCCCAATGTCAGTCAGCATTACCAAGAGGCAGAATCTCTATAGTGTGGAAGCAGGCTATTCAGCCCACCAACCCTCTGAAGAGCATCCCACCACCCTACCCTATCCCTGCATTTCCCATGGCTAATCCACCTAACCTGCACATCTTTGGACTGTGGGAGGAAACCATGCAGACACGGGGAGAATGTACAAACTCCACACAGACAGTTGCCAAAGGGTGGAATTGAACCCGGGTCCCTGGTGCTGTGAGGCAGCAGTGCTAACCACTGAGCCACAGTGCCACTCCAAGACAGTGACAAGCTATCGTTGAGGAGCATATCAGGAGTGTGAGAGTGTGTTCTCTCTCTTTCAGGTATGGTGTTTAAAATTGTGGCTGATGTGTGGAAAGGCAGATGTTGCTGATTCCTCTCTCAGTCACGTTTTCACATTCAACAACTCAGCTTCAGGACAGTGGCCTGGAACATGCAGCAAATACAGTGCCTTCTCTCGTCTCCATCCCATCTCCTTCCCCACCTCGTCCCTCTTCCCCCTCCCATCTCCCTTCCCTGATTTCATCTCTCCCCTCACCGTGCTACATTAATGCAAATTGTTGGACAGCAGGAGATGAGGAACAGCACCCTGCAAAATCTTCCCCATCCTCCTACTTTACCAGAACTGTAAGACACAATTTTTTTTTTCAGAAATAGTAAAGGTTTCTCACCCAGGTGTGAGGTAAAGAAGGAATCTGCATTTCTGTAGTGGCTGCATGCCCTCAGAATTCCTAAAGTGTTTCTCAGCAAATCGTAGCCTCTGTAGCGAACACAATGAAACAGAACGAGTGTTGCATACCAGGCTGGCCAAGAAAAGAGCTGGCAAATTAATATTACCCATTGCTGCTTCTGACAATGCTTCCTCCTCCCTCACCCGTGACTGAGTCTTTGTGCATTTTCAGATGAAACTGATGCTTTGTTTGCTTTGACTGACAGGCTCCCCTGGTTACCCTGGGTTAGTAGGAGACAGAGGATCACGAGGTCCCACTGGCTCATCTGGTCCAAAGGGGTACATGGGATTTCCAGGATATCAAGGATCTAAAGGTAAATAAATGTGTCAAGGCACAACCGTAATCACATGCATCTGATGTAGAGCATGCTCAAGATTCTATGGAAAACACTGGGATAGATTAAGGCTGTCCCCAGTGAATTAGAGGGAGCAACACGACTACAATTTTTTTTATGTTCAGCACTGCTATCGAGAGGAATTCCACATCAGGGCAGCCCAATGTGAAAATGTAACCTAATATTACCCATGGATCCTAGAGTAAGCTTGGAGTAACTGGGTGCAGAGTTTCACTCCGCAGGAGCGGCGGTAGGAGATTAAGCCGAGGAACGGCAACGCAGCGATATCCAGAGAACGGGAGTTCAAATCCCACACTGGGTTTGTTGTAGACGTTGAATTCAGTTTAACAATCTGGAAATATAAACACAGTCTCGGTAAAAGTCAAAAATGAAATTAGCAGGTTATCAGAAGAACCTAGCTGATTCATTCATTTACCTTAGAGTCTCTGGGTTATGTCCTGGCTCATAAATGCTTCCAGACCCACAGCAATGTGGTTGACTCTTAACTACCCTCTGAAATGGTTTCAGAAGACCAACGATGATCAGGGAAGTAATCACGTGGCTAAAAGAGTGGTGTGGGAAAGAGGGTTTCCTTTTCATGGGGCACTGGCATCAGTTCTGGGACAGGGAGGATCTATACCGCTGGGATGGACTCCACCTGAACAGGGCTGGGTCCAGTGTTCTGGCGAAAAGGGTAAATAGGGTGGTTAATAGGACTTTAAACTAGTAAGTAGGGGGGAAGGGAGAAGTGAGTGTAGACGGAGAATAACAATTAATGTAAGGTAAAGCAGTAGGTTAGCAGGTGACAAGGAAACTTCAACTCCATTGAAAATTAGGAAAAAAGTTAAAGGGAAGGAGAACTCAAGAGCTGTTAGTAATGAAGGTAATAGGACCCAAAGAGAAGGCGCAAAAACTGGCATAAGGGCACTTTATCTGAATGTTCGGAGCATTTGAAACAAGGTGGGTGAGTTGATGGCGCAAATCATGGCAAATGGGTATGATTTAGTAGCCATTACAGAGACATGGTTATAGGATGGTCATGACTGGGAGTTAAATATCCAGGGGTATCAAACTGTTCGGAAGGACAGACAGGAAGGTCAGGGAGGTGGTGTTGCTCTGATTTTTAAGGATGATATCAGGGCGGCAGTGAGAGATGATATAGGTTCTACTGAACACAACGTTGAATCCATTTGGGTGGAAATTAGGAATAGCAGGGAGAAGAAGTCACTGATAGGTATGGTTTATAGGCCACCAAATAATGACATCATGGTGGGGCAGGCAATAAACATAGAAATAGCTAATGCATGTAAAAATGTTACAGCAAATATCATGGGGGATTTTAATCTACATATCGATTGGTCAAACCAGGTCGGTCATGGCAGCCTTGAGGTGGAGTTCATAGAAAAGCGTCCGCGATAATTTCCTTGAACAATATGTAATGGAACCTATGAGGGAGCAAGCTATCCTAGATCTAGTCCTGTGTAATGAGACAGGAATAATTAATGATCTCACAGTTAGGGATCCTCTCGGAAGGAGCGATCACAGTATGATTGAATTTAAAATACAGATGGAGCGTGAGAAGGTTGAACCCAGTACCTATGCCCTGTGCTTAAACAAAGGAGACTATGAAGGAATGAGGGAGGAGTTAGCTAAGGTAGAATGGGAGCAAAAACTTTATGGTGGGTCAATTGAGGAACAGTGGAGGCCTTTCAAAACGATTTTTCACAGTGCTCAGCAGAAGTATATTCCAGTGATAAGGAAGAACTGTAGGAAAAGAGAGAGCCAGCCATGGATGTCTAAGGAAATAAAGGAAAGTATCAGGTTGAAAAAAAACACATACAAAAAAGCAAAGAGCTGTGGGAAACTAGGAGACTGGGAAATCTTTAAAGGCCAACAGAAAGCCACAAAAAAAGTTATAAAGAAATGTAAGATAGATTATGAGAGTAAACTAGCTCAGAATATAAAAACAGGCAGCAAAAGTTTCTATAAATATGTAAATCGTAAAAGAGTGGCGAAGGTAAACATTGGTCCTTTAGAGGATGATTGGCCAATTTAATAACTGGGAATGAGGAAATAGCCGAGACAGTAACCAGTTATCTTGTGTCGGTCTTCACTGTGGAAGACACAAATAACATGCTGAAAACTAATAGCAAGAAGGTTATAGCAGGTGAGGACCTGGAAACTATCATTATCACTAAGGAGGCAGTGCTGGGCAAGCTAATGGGGCTAAAGGTAGACAAGTCTCCTGGCCCTGATGAAATGCACCCCAGGGTACTAAAAGAGGTGATGGGGGAAATAGCAAATGCACTAGTAATTATTTACCAAAATTCACTGGACTCTGGGGCGGTTCCTGCAGATTGGAAAACAGCCAATGTGACGCCACTGTTTAAAAAAGGAAGTAGATGAAAAGCAGGTAACTATAGGCCAGTTAGCTTAACTTTGGTAGTGGGGAAAATGCTTGAATCTATCATTAAGGAAGAAATAGCAAGACATCTGGATATAAATTGTCCCATTGGAAACACCCAGCATGGGTTCATGAAGGGTAGGTCATGTTTAACTAATTTGGTGGAATTCTTTGAGGACATTACTTGCATGGTGGACAATGGGGAACCTGTGAATGTGGTGTATCTGGATTTCCAGAAGGCATTTGACAAGGTGCCACACTAAAGGCTGCTACATAAGATAAAGTTGCATGGTATTACAGGTAATGTATTGGCATGGATAGAGGTTTGGTTGACTAGTAGAAAACAAAGAATAGGGGTAAATGGGTGTTTTTCTGGTTGGCTGTCAGTGGCTAGTGGTGTGCCTCAGGGATCAGTGTTGGGACTGCAATTGTTTACAATTTATATAGATGATTTGGAGTTGGGGACTAAGTGTCGTGTGTCAAAATTTGCAGATGACACTGAGGTAAGTGGTAGAGCAAAGTGTGCAGAAGACACTGAAAGTCTGCAGATGGATATAGATAGTCTAAGTGAGTGGGTAAAGGTCTGGCAGATGGAGTACAATGTTGATACGTGTGAGGTCATCCATTTTGGTAGGAATAATGGCAAAATGGACTATGTTTTAAATGGTAAAAAATTGCAGCACACTGCTGTGCAGAGGGACTTGGGTGTCCTTGTGCATGAATCGCTAAAAGTAAGATTGCAGGTGCAGCAGGTAATTAAAAAGGCAAATGGAATTTTGTCTGTCATTGCTAGAGGGATGGAGTTTAAAAACAGGGAGGCTATGCTGCAGCTGTAATAGGGTCCTGGTGAGGCCACACCTGGAGTACTGTGTGCAGTTTTGGTCTCCTTACTTGAGAAGAGATATACTAGCACTGGAGGGGGTGCAGAGGAGATTCACTCGATCGATTCCAGAGTTGAGAGGATTGGATTATGAGGAGAGACTGAGATTATACTCATTGGAATTCAGAAGAATGAGGGGAGATCTTATAGAAACATATAAGATTATGAGGGGAATAGATAAGGTGGAGTCAGGGAGGTTGTTTCCGCTAGCAGGTGAAACTAGGACTAGAGGGCATCGCCTCAAAATAAAGGGAAGCAGATGTAGGACTGAGGTCAGGAGGAACTTCTTCACCCAAAGGGTTGTGAATCTGTGGAATTCCCCGCCCAGTGAAACGGTTGAAGCTACCTCACTGAATGTTTTTAAGGCAAGGCTAGATAAATTTTTGAACAGTAACGGAATTAAGGGTTATGGTGACTGGGCGGGTAAGTGGAGCTGAGTCTTAAAAAGATCAGCCATGATCTTATTAAATGGCGGGACAGGCTCGAGGGGCCAGATGGCCTACTCCTGCTCCTCGTTCTTATGTTCTTATGTTCTTATGTTCTTATGAACAGTGTATCTACCCCACATGGTCTGCACCAGTTCAAGAAGGCAGCTCGTCACCACATATTTGAGGGCATTAGGGATGGGTAATAAACACTGAGCTACCCCTGGTGCCCACATCCCCTGAGAGGATGACAAATTAATTACCCAAGTCCCAGAAAGCAATAAAAAGAAAGCTGATTTTCCTCTTGAGTTTTAAAGCTGCAAAACTCTAGTGCATAGTCTCCCCAGTCAATTCTCTAGGTGCTGACTTCTGGCCAATAAAACTCCACACGGGGAACAGTTTCAAAGCTTCATTGACCCACTAACTGTTATCATTTTTACATTAAGTTCAAATCAGAGTTTAATTTTCCTTTAAAACAGAGCCATATTCCAATGTTAGCTGGAGCTGGTCTTCCCAGGGATGAGCCTTGCTAACTCTGAGCTAGACACATAGCCAGACAGGCAGATAGTGAGAGATGTTTACCCTTGGTCACACCCCAGACAATGGCTCCTGGGTAGGCCTGAATCATATTCTGAATCCTGGATCTGAACTGCCAAATTATCCCAGCAGTATGGAATTATCTATCAAATGCAGAATTCACCAACTTGATTCATCCCATCCCATTATAACCATTGCATTATACAGAACAGAAGGAGGCCATTCAGCCTGTTTTGTTTGTGTCAGCACTATGAAAGAGTTATCCAATAAAAAAGAAGTTTTCAGTAGTTTTTCCTTGGGATAAATAACCTTACCCTGTGCATCGATATCACTTTGATATTGCATCCAGTCCTTTATTTACCATGATTTTCACATCATACTTGTCAACATGATGCAGTAATGTCCTGATTGGGCAAGTTGCGAATCCACTAACTTCCAAAATACATTTGCTTTATCACATTCCAAATCCAATTTCATTTAATTGTATCAGAGATAAAAGGTACTGCAGATGCTGGAGAATCTGAGATAACAAGCATGGGGCTGGATGAACACAGCAGGTCAAGCAGCATCATAGTCCTGCTCCTATGATGCTGCT
>JAHRHZ010000009.1:13582962-13608462 GCA_024137785.1 Ginglymostoma cirratum | reverse complement strand
CTGCAGCTCTCCCTCAGACTGACACTCCCTCGCTGCAGCTCTCCCTCAGACTGACACTCCCTCAAACAGATACTCCCTCGCTGGAGCTCTCCCTCAGAGCGACACTCCCTCGCTGTGGCACTCCCTCACTGCTGCTGTTCCTCAGAGTGACACTTCCTCGCCGCAGCTCTCCCTCAGACAGACACTCCCTCACTGCATTGACTCTCTCAGTACTGACACTCATAGTAAACAATCCTTCAGTATGTTCCCTGTATCTATATCACTGTCTCCAGACTGTTCCCCTCACAGTTCAACCCTCACTCAGTGCTCAATGAGAAGGTTGGTCTGCTTTCTCTGCTGAACACTCTGCAATGGGATTTCAACTCAGGACCAGAGTTGAGGACAGGCGTATTATCGCTGAGCCAAGCGTGTTCATTACTTGGTTGGGAGAGGAACACAGTTATGTTCCTAATCTGTCAGAGGTCAGTTGTCAGAATGGAAACTGGAGAGAGCAAATGTTGGGGATTGTCAGATGTGATAAATGTGATAGCAGGTTTTCCTCAGTGCATTCATTCTGGCTGTTTCCCTCTCCAGGGTTAGCTGGATCGTGTATGCCAAGGTTCAGTACAATGCCCTTTGTGTATTGTAATATCAATAACGTTTGCTACTTTGCAAGCCGAAATGACAAGTCTTACTGGTTGTCTACCAACGCTCCAATTCCAATGATGCCAGTTGCCGATGCCGAAATCAAACAGTACATCAGCCGGTGCTCGGTCTGTGAGGCTCCCTCTCTGGCAGTCGCTGTTCACAGCCAAGACATTACAATCCCAATGTGCCCCACTGGGTGGCGCAGTCTTTGGATTGGCTACTCTTTTCTAATGGTAAGATTTTACATAACTTCAATGTGTCAAAAATCTCTGGTGTTTGGGACAGGTAGTGTTGACTCATTGAATTCTACAGCACGTTTGGTTCATCATATCCATGCTGGCTGTTTGAAAGATCTAAATGTGAGGTGTTGCATTTTGAAAAGGCAAATCAGGACAGGATTGTACACTTAATGGTAGAGCCCTGGGGAGTGTTGTTGAACAATGAGACCTGAGGATGCAGGTTCATAACTCCTCGAAGCTGGAGTTGCAGATAGACAGGGTAGCTGAAGAAGGTGTTTAGTGCACTTGCCTTGAGTTCTGAGGAAGGGTCACCGGATCCGAAACGTTAACTTTGTTTTTTTCCTTCACAGATGCTGCCAGACCTGCTGAGCTTTCCCAGCAACTTTGTTTTTGTTCCTGATTTACAGCATCTGCAGTACTTTCGGTTTTTATTAAGACAATAGGTGACTTTTGGAACACGGCACTAAATCCTTGTCTCCCTGCTACAGGAAAGATGTTAAAGATGTTGAAAGTGTTTGGAAAAGATTACTATGTTTCCAGGATTGGAAGATTTGAGCTGTAGGAGAGGCTGGAAAGGCTGGGGCTATTTTCCTTGAGCATCAGAGGCTGAGGGTTGACCTTGTAAAATCAAGAGGGGCATGGATAGGGTAAATAGCCAAGGTCTTTTTTCCCCCAGGATAGGGGAAAACTGGAGGGCATAGGTTTAAGAGGGGACCTAAGGGACATCTTTTTCACGCAGAGGGTGATGCATGTATGGAATGTGCTGCCAGAGGAAGTGATAGAGGCTGGTACAATTATAACATTTAAAAGGCATCCAGATGGGTATATGAATAGGAAGAGTTTAGAGGGATATGGGAAATGCTGGCAAATGGAACTAGATTAATTTAGGATAGCTGGTTGGCATGGACGAGTTGGACCAAAGGTTCTGTTTCTGTGCTGTAGAACTCTATGACTCTAGTCCTACTGCCTCTGCTCTCCACTTTAGTCCTATAAACTGATTACCGATCAAATTACCATTTGAACCTGCTAACACCATCCTTTCAGACACTGCATTCCAGCCTGAAATAAGAAAATTGTGTCTCCCCTCTGGTTTAAGTGATCTGAAATTTGTGACCATCCTGTCACCAGAAGCAACTTTTCCTTGCTTTATCAAAGTACTTTATAATTTTAAATAGTTTGTCACATCTCCTCTTGACCTTCTCTGCTTGAAAAAGATCAATTGCATCTTTCCAAGTGTCTGCACGCAAGTCCCTCAGACCTGGACCCATTGTCGGAAATCTCCTCTGCTCCCGCTTCAGTTGTCTCGACGTTGTATTTTGCAGCTTTGGGCTCTAGGAGCAGAAACTTAATAAATTCACAGATAAGAGCCAGAGCTGGGATCATCTCGAATGAGTCCTCCGTCAGCTGACTCAACTGCAGATGTATTTCCTTCAATATGGAGACATCCTAACATGAAAGGGGCTGATCATTAACTAAGTGAGATGGCTATTTTCTGTGATGTTGAATCTGCGATCTGTGTGCATGAATATTCTGTACTTTCCCTTCCAGCACACAGCTGCAGGCAGCGAAGGAGGTGGTCAGTCCTTGGTGTCACCTGGCAGCTGTCTGGAGGATTTTCGAACCACTCCTTTTGTGGAATGCAATGGTGCCCGTGGCACGTGCCATTACTTTGCCAATAAGCACAGTTTCTGGCTATCGACTGTTGACCCCGGCCAGCAGTTCAAGGAGCAGCCCGTACCTGACACTCTGAAAGCAGGACAGCTTCTAACCCGGGTCGGGCGGTGCCAAGTCTGCATGAAGAATTTATAACAAACACCACCGCACCGCACCCCCCCCCCAACCCCCAACCCCCAACCCCCGGCAATAAATAATCACTCACTGCCACCCTCGGAAATCCATAGGGTGAAGGCAACAATGTGATGGACAGGAAAAAACTGGCAATCCAAATTATTTTGTTCAATTGCGCTGTCTTTGAGCTAGGAACCTCTAACACAGATAATACCTGACAAGCCAATTACATAAATCACCCATTGGAGAGACCCTGGCAAGCACATTTAACTTCATTGATGCACTAAATTCAGCTTGTTCTCTTTAAAGCTTAGCTCTAAAAAAAAATGTTGGCACCACTAACCTAATGCAACTCGAGGTTCACCAGCCAAACGCTGGCCACAGAAGTGCGGGGATGAGAAATTTCTGCAGAATTCCAACTTTTTCATGCAGTTGTGCCCCTTTGGAATTTTTCCCATTCTGGCCCAGAGAAGATGTCTCTCCACTCCTACCTCTTTACTCTGCCACCTCTTATTCATTTGCTGGGATTGGGGAAGTGTAGAGGCTATGCTTCGTGCAGCTGCCACTGCAGTGTGCAGCCTGTCTTCCTACACTGGGGCATCGGTCTGGTGCTGCCTCCACTGCAGCAGACTGTAGCCAAAGCCTGGGATTCAGGACTAGAGCAGAAGGAGCAGACCACAGGCTAGGATCTGGGCTGTGGCTGGGTGGGTGGAGGAGTGGGACAAGGATATTAGGAGCTTGCAGAACAACAGTCGAGCTTGCACTGTGGCTCTGTTGAGCTATCTGTAAGGTAGAAGCAGTGTGTCTTATGGTGTCTCATAGCTACAACAAGGAGACTGGTTCATGCAGTTATACACTTCTATCCCAAACATCCCCCTTTAGACATTACAAAAAGTGTATGTATTATCATTTACATAGCAGATAACACACTGTGCACAACTATTCTCATGCATTCACAGTTTATTATTCTCATCAGGCCTTGCACATTTCAACCAGTCTTTACATCGCGTCAATCTCTTTGTAGTATTTGTTCATCTGGGTGATGTTTCTTCTCTGGGGAGTGTCATTCCTTTGTCACTTGTTTTTGTTGTTGCAGTATCTGTTGTTCTGTTTATGGTGCTGTGGACCCCTGGGACTGAAGGTTGGTGTGTAGTTGATGAATTCACAGCTTCCTGCTTGGCTGCCTGCAGTGTCAGAACAGCTTCTCCAGTGGTGCCTGGGCTTGTGATGGTGTAGTGGGTCGTTCACTTCCGTCACATTGGCACTTGCTCAACCCGGGTCCTGAGTTGCCAATTTGGCTGACTCTGTTGAGCACTGAATGTTTAGACAATGTAGGTTTGGCAGCTTTGTGAAAATGAAATGTGTCTTTTTGAAATATCATTTTGATTCTGTCACTTTCGTCTTCTAGTTTCAGTAGCTTTTAGTTTTAAACTGGATAAGTAGTTTGGGTTTGGCTTGAGTGTTTCTACTGGACATCTTTCCATAAGTATGCATCTCTACTCTGTATGCTGAATTTGCGTAATTTCTTTATGATTCCTTTGGGAATTTTCACTGCTGCCTCAGCCTTTCCCTTTGACCTGGGGGGGTTGTATAGAGATAATATATTGTGTGATCTCGTGCTACAGAAAATCGCTCTACCTGTACAGCAAAAAGTTCATGTTATCCAAAATTTCCTAATCCTTGATGAAGCGACTGAATCCTTCACTCAAACTGATGGCCGTTGTCACTGTTCACAATGTTTGAAATGCCCTAACAACCAAGTATACTATTAGGCATTAAAAGTCTCATGGTGGTCATGGGAGGTAGACTAGCTGACTTCAAAAGTAGCCAGAGTAAAGAGTCCACAGTGACAAGATAATGAGTTTCTGGGAGAGTGAAGACATTGACTCCCAGCTTCATCCATGGTCTGCCTGGGAACGTCTGTGTCACCAGCAGCTCTCTGGTTTGCTTAATTTGGTACTCACCAGGCAGGAGAGAGGGCTGTTGTAGTCCTTGATTTCATTGCTTTTGCTCAGGCAATACAGCACCATTATTATCTTCTCAGACTCAATTCCTTGGTAACGTGTATGTATTTGCTTAAGCATCTTTCCTGACATCCTTAGAGATAATGATTCTGTTTCTTTTGTACAATAGTCTGTCAATTTATTTCTCCGTTCCCAGTTTCTGTGACCACAGTTAGTGTCCTTTATGTGTTCAGGCTATCCTTCCATCATTTTTGTGTTGCAACATTTGAGAGTTACATCTTGTTGGGTAGTTTGCTTGATTTGAGTGAGGCACCATTGGATTCAATTTGAAATTCAGTTAATAACTTCCAGAGCAAGTTGAGTTACAACTTCATGTTAGGTCTGTGGAAGATCTATCTACCCTATCCTAATATCTCTATGGTCTTCATAGGGAGTGTAGCTTTTGTCAGCATGTCGGAAATTTACACCTGCCTCCCTTAATTATCATCTGAACCTTATGGTACATCTTCATTACCGGAGTAAGTCTTTGCAGACATTTGCAACGGATAGGAACAAAGTGAGGAAAATGCTTTGGAGTGGTCTGTGGTTTAGGAAAATTATGCACATGTCAGTTTGAGGTAAGTATTGATGAAGCTATGCATAAGCAATGACACTGGCCAGGCACTCTTTCCTCAATCTAAGTGTAGTATCATTTCATTTATGTTAATGGACTGGATGCAAACAGAACCAATTGTTCTTGCTGTATTAAGGTGCTCCGCATCCTGACTCATGGCATCACATGACAGGATGACTTCACCATTTACATCATTGTATTTCAGCACTGGCAGAGCCATCACTCATTATTTGACTCTAGTAAATGCTGTTTCTTGTTGGTATTGGGGCACACAACATCTATGAAAGTGAGTCGCCACGGTAGTTCAAAATACAACAAATTGAGTAAGAACTTTGTAAATAGCTGACAAATCCAACGAAAAAGCTGCATAACTTTTACATCTGTGGGTCACCTCATCACAACTACAGCTTTTGGGGATCCAGATAAAGATCTTTGCTGTCAGTTCATGACCTCTGTGTTTGATTTTGGGCATGGTTTTCTTTTGGGGCAAATTTTTTTTTCTTGTTCAGGTTCATCTGATAGACTCTGTCCAGCAGTTACAGTAGCTTCTTCCCTTGTGTCTTGGAATCCATAAACTAGCAGATCAGTGATGTAGCTTCCATTCTGGGAAGATTCACAAGTAGCAATCTATTGCTGTGTTGATACTTTTCTGGACCTAGGGAAACACTAAAAGGCACGTGCAACCATCTATCTCTCCCAGAATGTCATTAGAAAACTTTAATGACTACTCCTTTCTTTTCCAGCTCTTGTCTCTGACTTTCCAGTCAATCTTGAAGACAATTCGAGCTTCCTATGGAAGAGCCCGAATTAGTCTTACACTGTCATTTATTCTGTGATAATATTCTCTTGGAACTCAACTGAAAACTAAATCTTCAGCTGATATCACTCTTGTATCTGTTTATGTACTTCTTTCAATACAATTCAGCTTCTTGCAACATGAGCACTACTATCCCTATGCTGGATATGCCTTGGTCTTACCCTTTTGTCTATGAATCTTTGCACCTAAAACGCCTATCAGCAGAATGCACGTCCTGGTCATTCTGCCATGAATATTCTCTTGCTGGTGATTTACAATCTCAGTGCTTCTACACATGTGCATCCTTTTCCTTAGACTGTTTATCTCTCACTGCAGGATCTTTTATGGTTAACAGAGTCTTGTTTTCCAGTATATCATCTTTTAAATACAGTCACTGTCCTGGTATTTGTGGTTTTGTTAATGCAAAGTGGCTATAACACGATTGATGAATAGTGGACACTGTTTGGATAACATGAACTTTTTGCTGTACAGGTAGAGCGATTTTCTGTAGCACGAGATCACACAAGAACGCAGCTATCATGCTGTAGGAGAACTGGGGTAGTATAGTGGTTAGCACTGCTACCTCACAGCACCAGGGACCCAGGTTCAATTCCAGCCTCGGGCGACTGTCTGTGTGGAGTTTGCACATTCTCCCCGCATCTGTGTGGGTTTCCACCCACAGTCCAAAGATGTGCAGGCTAGGTGGATTGGCCATGCTAAATTGCCCATAGTGTTCAGGGATGTGTCGGTTATAGGTGAATGGGTCAGTGTGGACATGTTGGGCCAAAGGGCTTGTTTCCACACCGTAGGGATTCCAACTACCTGCAAGCTGCATTATTGCCATCTCCCGTCAATCAATGGATTCTTTTAGACCTTGGCCTATAAAATTGAACAGAAGTTACAATCATTTGGTGACTCAAAGCATACCTTCAAGACTTCCAAAATTTGTCTCCCCCAACACTCCCCATTCTTCAGTGAAATTTAGTGATATACACTTTGAAACTTCTTTCTTCAACAACCCACACAATCCCAGTGACAAATGTGTAGCTACTCACTACTGTTCGGGCTTGTTAATTAAATCTGTCACTGCCTCATTGAATTGAATTTTTCCACTTGTAGTTTCACTTTGGTTTGACGGCCCCAGGAGAGGAATGTCTGTAGCCATTGTGTCTTCTCCAGTAATTCAGTGATAGCCTGCTCCTTCATTCCTGTTTATGGAACTATCTGTGGTTATTAGCAGCTTTTGGCAATTCTGAACATTCCTGTGGTCCACTTTTAGTAGCTGTGCTTCTGAACAGTTTTTCCTCAGACACTTAGAGCTCTCAAACTTGTCAAGTGTTTCTATTGATCTAGCTGTCAGATGGGTGCCTGCAGCGAGTGCCTCGTGGTAGCAGTCACATGATTACAGCAAGCCTGAAGGCCTGTTAGTACAGCTTTGCATTTCTATACCAAAGAGGAAGTAGGAATAGGACCAAGGCCCAGGATTTATACATAGTGGGGCAGGGCAGGACAGTCAGGAGCTTGGTCAAGGGCTCAGCTATGGTGCCAAGGTGGGCAGCAGCAGGACTGAGGCTTGAGGGCTGAAATCCAGGAGAATCACCACCCTCCCATAATCAGTCAATATTTCCTAAAAGGTTCAGGATGGGAATCTTACATTTAAATTATTTCTTCTTTATCCACCAGCATTAGTGCTGCCTTTCCATTGTAGCCCATAGCAGGGGAAGAGAGGGGTATTAGAGATAGCCAGGTTTGTGGAGTGGGGGGGTTGGTGGCGAACGTGAATGATTTGTTTGGAAGGGGGTT
Organism: Ginglymostoma cirratum; assembly: GCA_024137785.1. Lineage (NCBI taxonomy): Eukaryota > Metazoa > Chordata > Chondrichthyes > Orectolobiformes > Ginglymostomatidae > Ginglymostoma > Ginglymostoma cirratum. Next base: position 13,600,632 of record JAHRHZ010000009.1, on the reverse strand, counting down.
GGGAAAGAGGAGGGGGCTTCAGTCTTCTGTCCCCATGGAATTTAGAGTTTGGCTGAAACCTACAGGAATGTAAAAAATAAGAACATCTTTGCAAAGTACTTTAAAACACTGACTTTCATATTTATCTTGTGTACTATAAATTGATTTCTAATACACGAACTTCAGTAATAACATACCAGCTGTTACTACATTGCTTTATTGCTTTTTTTTTGCTAGTTAGGGGTCACATTAATTTTCATTCCAAAAGCAAATATATTTGTAAAGAAAAGCAGCCATCACCGGCAAGACTAGCCTTTGTCAGCTATTCCTCATTGCCCCTTGAAAAGGCAGTTAGTTAAGACAGACTACATTGGAACATAGTTGTGAAGCACTGTGATAGTCCTGTTTTGCTTCACAGTACATAATCCAGCAAAGGTCATGTTCAGTTGCCAGTATAGACTTCATCCTGTATTAGACACACTAACTGCGATGAATACTGAAATGGTAAGACCGCTTTAGAGATTGGATACAAATGCATTGGTGAACTGGTGACTTTCTATCACTGTCATTACAAAGGGGGTTACACGCTTGAAGACAAATAATTCCACCAAGTGGTCTGCAAGCATTTGCACTTCACTACAGATCATTATAGAACATCATTATCCCTTGTCACAAAAGAATTTCAGACATTTGTACAAGTTAGGAGCAGGGGTAGGACATTCTGCCCCTTGACTGTTCCACCATTCATGTCTGATCAGATCACTCCACATTCCTGTTTATGAGAACCCTTCACCTCCTTAATTAAACACAAGACCATAAAAAATAGGAACACTGAAGCTATCTAGATATTTGTAGCCTTCTTCTGTCCTCAAAACTTGCTTTCTGACCTATCTTTGTCAGCAGCAAATTGAGAACCATACTAAGTCCTTTCATCCCAAGTAATTTACATAAATTTGTAGAAGTTGCCTCCCCAGCAGCACACCCCTCATTAGGTCTTGCCAAAAAAAGAGTTATTGATGCCTACTTTCTCTTTCCTGTCAAGTGAAGAACCCCGAGTCTGCATCTCTTTCTGACTTTAGCAATTCCCTTTCACATCCACCTCTACCTATTCCCTCTCTTCTGTCTTCATGACCTGTGTGTCTTTGGTCACTTGGCCCATAGAAGCAATGACGACTCAGTGGGTGAGAATCTCAACTCAGAGCCAAAGGGTTTGGGTCCAAGTTTCACATAAATCCCTTCATTAGGGCTGAGACTTCCAGGACAGCATAATGAAGAAGTGCCACGATGTCAGAGGGGCATCTTTCAGATGAGATGTTAAACTGAGACCATCTCTGCCCTCTCTAGTGAATGAAAAGAACACTCAGGTATTGATCCTGTGTCCTGAACCAATGCTTCAATGCACACTTTCCATTAAAATCAAATCAGTATTACATTGCAGTTTGTGCAACTAGCTGTGTTTAAGTTAGTTATATTATCTGCATCACAACAGTGGCAACACTTCAGAAATCCTTAATAGGATGTAAATCACTTTGGGACATCTTGAGGAAAATGTAAAGGTACTACAGAAATGCAAGTACATTCCTTTAGTTAATCTAGCCTTGGTTTCAGACCAGGTAGGCATTAAGAAAAGTTTGCAGTTTAGACTCCACAACAGGAACACAAGGTTTATTTATCACCCACGATGAATATACCATCTCCTGATATTGCTCGACTACTAAAGAACACTTTAGCTCAAATTATTGTGTTAAGGATTATACATAGATAAAAGCTAAAATATTTAAAGGTTTTAGTAAAATAATTCAACTTGTACTTCATTATCAATAAATAGTCAAATTCTTTGAAAGTGCATCTTTTCAAAATCAATCCAGTGTCAGAAGTTCAGATGAGACATTAAAGTGAGGGCTTCCCTGCTGGGTCTAGTGATCTGAAAGAGCTCACAGAGCTATTTAAAGAGGTGCAAGTGGTTCTCCTTGCTACACTGGGTACTCCCTCAACTAATACCTTGAAATATGTTCAGCTTACTATCTACAAGATCTTCGCTTGCACAAATTGGTTTTATGACATAACACTTGAAAGTTATGGTTATACATATGTTATATACAGATAAAACAAAAAAGGTGCTATACAAATGTATATTCTTTCCCAGGGTTCCTTTCATATAACCTGCAGTTTGTACATTAATACTGCGGTTTCCTTGCTGCTTCAATGTTATACATCTTCCAACTAATTTATGAAAGTTTAATATTAACATTGCTGTCAATTTAGCAACAGACAACAATATATAACACTGGTAGTTAAAAGGATGAACAGATAAATAAAGGTGCTAAGAGTAATTTTCCACACAGCGTGAGACAGAGAATGGAATGAATATAATGTTAGGCCTTAGCAAAGTAAGAAATTAAACACTTAACTGAGGCCCAAAAAGTTATAATGAAAAGACAGCAGTGTTAAAACAGCAATTATCTGTAAATACCATAATTTTTTTTCATTCTATTGTACGGCAGATGGAAGATCTCCAGTCAATGTAATTATCCAAATTAAAAGTTGTTACTTTTTATATTTCTATTTTCTTTCACTTATTTATTAAATTCTGGTGATTTTTCTCCTGCAGCACCACCACTGGGGTAAGGGCAGAATTACAACATGACCGGTTTAAATGGACAATTGCCATTTTAATATTGTCTAATGAAGCTGTTTCAGACATGTTATGACATACCTTGGGAGCAGGTGGGACTTGAATGCAGGCCTCTTGGTCCAGAGGTAGGGACACAACCACTGTGCCACACAAGCCCCCTCGTAAATCCAGGCTGTTACCAAAACTGGAAAGTTCGGGTTACAAGGAGACAATAGATAGGCTGGGATTTTTCTCCCCTGGAGCACAGCATGAGGGGGGTGACCTTATAGAGGTTTATAAAATCATGAGGGGCATAGATAAGGTGAATAACCAAGGTCTTTTCCCCAGGGTAAGGGAGCCCAAATTAGAGGGCATAGATTTAAGGCAGGAGGGGAAAGATTTAAAACTGATCTGAGCAGTAACCTTTTCCACACTGAGGGCATTTTGCGTATGGAATGAGCTGCCAGAGGAAGTGGGGGAGGTGGGTACAATTACAACATTTAAAGCTGTTTGGACAGGTACATGGCTAGGAAACACATATGGTCCAAATGCAGCAAATGGGACTAGTTCAGTTTAGGAAAACTGGTCAGCATGGACAAGTTAGGCCAAAGGGCCTTTTCCACACTGTATGACTCTAAGACAGCACTCTACCACTGCACAAGATCCACTACAATTGCCATTGTAAATAAGGTCAAAGGTCACAGGTCACATCTTTGGCACAAGACCCTACTGTGTTACTGCAGCAGACTTGTGTCACGTCTGATTCTGATGTTTTAATGCTGGCTAGTCTGTCCAGTTTCTTCCTAAACCCTTTCTGCAGTGGGTTTGATACAACTGAGTGACTCACTTGGCCATTTCAGAGGGCAGTTGTGTATAACCACATCATTGTACAATTACTATTCAGATGCAGCAATGATAAGTGACAATTAACACTCAGATCATGTAAGGACAGCTGGTTCCCTTCCCTAAATGCTATTACTCAAACAGATAAGAGTTTTCCTTCAAAAAAGAATCTAATTGCTCCATGGTCACCATTACTGACATTAGCTTTGTTTTATGGATAGGATTAGTATTCATGTGTCTCAAGACTTGCCACATTAAAAGGCATTTTTCCTGGACTGAATGAGAAGCAACCAGGTTTGGACATTAGTTTTGGACAACGTAGAAGAGCTGACACAGACACGATGGGCCAAATCGCCTCTTTGGGCAGTAGGGACCTCTGTGAATCAATGACAGGGCAGAGACAAATAGTGGGAGTGTAAAACTGGAAATTTGAAAAATTATTTAATGGAGCTTTATGTATAGTTAGGGAATGTGCATAAATTACTGTCAAAATGAAAAGTGCAAAACTTAACACAGGAGAACCGGCTATCGAAACCCAGACGATTACTACAGACAGGCAAATCGACAGTTTGAAAGTTAATTTAATTTTCACATACACAATATTCTTAAAAATTGTAAGAAAAATTGTTGATTATAATCTGTCAGGAAAGGTCACATTAATCACATCACAGCTTGGTCTCTGATTTAAGATCATTATGTGCAGCAGGAAAATCTATCCAATTGTCTATAACCAGCTGAGCAATTGCATTGCGGTTTGACAACAGAGTGAGACAATCCAATCTCTACTGCTCCCCTCAGCAATACTAAAGACTGTCCAAACCAGTTCTAAGCAGTCTACTCAGAGATACCTGTTGAATTAACCTCTAACACTGCTCGTTAGCTATTTAATCCCGACCACACAAGTCAATGACAGAAGTGTTTGTTATAACAGCTCCCACTTTAAGCAGGTGACAATGCTCTGGACATACAGTAGGCAATGTCATGCACTTATTACCCTCAGAGGGTGGCATTCTGCTTTCTGTTTATTCTAGCACATGGTGGCACAGCATTAAACTTGCTCTGGAACAGGAACAATGGCAAAAATGAGCATCTGGCCTTTTTGGGTCTCACTCTGCGCACACGGCACGTGGAACACAGTTCAACTCCTTCAGAATTTACGCTGCATCGTGAAGTGGGATTTCCCCTCCAAGGGAAGGTGCAGGAGAAACGGAACATTCAACCCATTTCCCTCAAGTACAGCAGGGCGATTTCCTGGGTTTAGAATTCATACTTTGTTTCAGGTCCACAGTGTCAGAGGATTTCACTGGCTTCTTTGCAATGCCAGCTATTACCAGATCAAAAATGGTCTCGAAGAGCAGATCGACATTGTAGCCCGTCTTAGCACTGGTTTCAAAACACATTTTCTCTGCCAGTGGGAAATCCTTTTCATCTAGCATCTTGTATTTAAGGAGTTGCTTATAGAGATTAATTGCATCCTCTTTGAAGACCTGTTTGTTGGCTCTGGGAGCAGGAAATGCTGGAACTGGTCCCTGGGTTTCATCAGTCTCCACACAGTCATCAGTCAGGTCAGATTTATTGCCCACCACAGCGAAGATGCAGTCAGGCTGAGCAGTGTCAGTCAGGCTGAGAAACCGCTCCTCCAGCTCCCGTAGACTCTGACGGTTCGTCACATCGTAAGTGAGGATCACAGCAGCTGCTCCTCGACAGTACATTGAGCCCAATCCATGAAACTGCTCCCGTCCTGACAAAATAAGGCAAAGCATCAGAAGAGCTGTAACACAGCATATGGTTAGGCCACTTTCGGAATACCGCATCCCGTTCTGGTCTCCCTGCTATAGGAAAGATGTTGTTACATGTGAAAGGGTTCAGAAAAGATTTACAAGGATGTTGCTGGAGTGGAGGGTTTGAGCTACAGGGAGGAGCTGAATAGGCTGGGGCTATTTTCCCTGGAGTGTCAGAGGCTGAGAGGTGACATTATAGAGATTTTTAAAATCATGAGGGGCATGGACCGGGTGAACAACCAAGGTGTTTTCCGCAGGGTAGGGGAGTCCAAAACTAGAGGGCATAGATTTAAGGTGAGAGGGGAAAGATTTAAAAAGGGACCTAAGGGGCAACTTTTACATGCAGAGAGTAGCGCATGTATGGAATGGGTTGCCCAGAGGTGGCAGAGGTTGGTACAATTACAACATTTAAAAAGGCATCTTGTGGCATGAATAGGAAGGATTGAGGGGGATCTGGGCCAAATGCAGGCAAATGAAACTAGATTAATCCAGGATATCGGGTCGGCATAGACAAGTTAGAGGAGGACGGACAGGACAAGGGGGTGGGATGAGGTTAGTAGATAGGAGATGGGGGTGGGGCTTGAGGTGAGAGGAGGGGATAGTTGAGAGGAAGGACAGGTTAGGGAGGCGGGGACGAGGACGAGCTGGGCTGGTTTTGGGATGCGGTTGGGGGAGGGGAGATTTTGAAGCTTGTGAAATCCACATTGATACCATTGGGCTGCAGGGTTCCCAGGCTGAATAGGATTTGCTGTTCCTGCAGCCTTCGGGTGGCATCATTGTGGCATTGCAGGAGGCCCAGGATGGACATGTCATCTGAGGAGTGGGAGGGGGAGCTGAAATGGTTCGCGACTGGGAGGTGCAGTTGTTTATTGCGAACTGAGCGCAGGCGTTCTGCAAAGCGGTCCCCGAGCCTCCGCTTGGTTTCCCCGATGTAGAGGAGGCCACAACGGGTACAGCAGATGCAGGATACCACATTGGCAGATGTGCAGGTAAACATCTGCCTGATGTGGAAAGTCTTGTTGGGGCCTGGGATTGGGGTGAGGGAGGTGGTGTGGGCGCGGGTTTAGCACTTCCTACGGTTGCAGGGAAAAGTGCCGGGTGTGGTGGGGCTGGAGGGGAGTGTGGAGCGGACAAGGGAGTCACAGAGAGTGGTCCTTCCAGAAAGCAGACAAGGGTGGGGAGGGAAAAATGTCTTTGGTGGTGGGGTCAGATTGCAGATGGCGGAAGTGTCGGAGGATGATGCGTTGGATCCGGAGGTTGGTGGGGTGGTACGTGAGGACGAGGGGGATTCTTTTTTGGTTGTTATTGCGGGGACGGGGTGTGAGGGATGAGTTGCGGGAGACATGGTCGAGGGCGTTCTCAACCACTGTGGTGGTGGTGGGGGTGGGGGGGGAGGGGGGGGGGTGTGCGGAGTTGCGGTCTTTGAAGAACGAGGACATCTGAGATGTACGGGAGTGGAATGCCTCATCCTGGGAGCTGTCTTGCCTTGTGTATACGAGATTAAGACTAGTCGAGGTGCTGAAGAGGATTAAATGATTCAATAGACTCAGTGAAGAGTAACTATTTCCTTTTTTGGGATGGGAGGGCAAATCTAGAACGAGAGTCTAGAAATTTAAAATCAGAGCCAGGCTCTTCAGGTTTGTGGTTAGAAAGTACTTATTCACAAAGGGAGATGGAAATCTGAAAATTGCCTAAAGAAAATGCTGATATTGTTAAATTGATTATTTTTAGTCCAAGGATCCAGATGACTTAATACAACGAACATACAAATCAATCTTAAATTCACTGCATGGTGGAATTCGCTGCAGGGTCCTTGGCTTCCTACTCATATATTCAACTGGAAGTGAAACTAGATATGCATTGCAATAATCTTTTTTTAAAAAATGAGAACAAAAGTACAAAACACGAATTATAAGAACATGCTCAGGGAGAGACAGACCATTTCCAGTACATTGTTTCAATTGATCACATGCTCAGTGATTGAATGATACTCATTTCTTTTTCCGCACTCATTACTTGAAAACAATTCATTGCTTCACCCAACGCACTTTTAATCTCTTTAAAATAAAAGGGCAAATATTTTGCAAAATGCTGATGTTGAAATGTTTGGCTGTTGACGTTTACACAAGAAATACAAGAAAGCATTGGAACAAGTTATGAAAAAAAATGGATGTCAGTGCCAAATCTCATTTCCTTATCAGAATGTAGAAGTTTTCAATTTATTCAAAAACTTGGCAAACTTGCTTGAGTTTAAGCTAGTTTGGGATGATGTCCATACATCTGGATATTGACTTTTGTGTACTGATTTCTCCACTATGCCTTTCTCTCCAAGTATTGTTTTCATACCATAGATAGTATTTTTTGACCTCTAACCATCTGTTGGACAGTCTTTCCTGAGTGGACCTGTACCTAATGGGTACCTATTCTCTGTCCCCAGTCACCTTCTATACCATAAAGACTCTTTCTTTGGTACTCAAAACCTGAACCTTTGGTCTAGAAATGTTTCCAAGCTGACACGAAGATTATTCCCAAAATGCGTTAAATAAAGCGTCAATGCTGGATTCTAAATTGAAAGTTTCTAGACGTATGTGCTCAGCAAAATGTTGTTTTCCCGTTTTGCAAGAATTTAGACTCTTGAATCTATCTTTAGCTCGCTAGAAGCCAGTCAATCTCTCCTTTGTACAACTTGGCAGAAAATCAGAGCACCTTTTGAACTTTTAGCTCTTACAAAACTTCCCAGTTGCGTCTGCAACTTCTCTAAGCTGGAAGAAATGTCATGGCATCCACCCCCCACCACCTACCTTCAAACACCCCAGGCCCTTTTGCTTTCTTCCCCAGAACCTGGGCACTAATCCAATATTTTTCAGGAGGTTAAGTTAAAGTTGAAGTTGGAGAGCTGCGATGACCTTAAAGACCAGTTTCAATGCAAACATTACTCTCGTTAATTTCAACCAGATGAAAGGTCAAAGGATCCAACAAAAACATTTCAGAAAACATGAAATAAAACATGTTCTTTTAAAGTAAACACGCCAAGAATATTTCAAAGCTGAAAATGCCTTAAAAAAAGCTGAAGTATTGCAAGTGCTTTCCACTGACTTCCAAACCATTGCTGGGAAAAGCAGAATGTAAGCTACAGAATATGAAAGGGATTGAGCTGAAAGATTGTACAGAAGGTGGATTTGTGAAATATAGGCAGCATAAGTCCCTTCCGAGATGGGAATCAGCCTTTGCAGATTAGGCTCTGCTTTCATCGGAGCATTGTCGACACATTTCCACAGAATAACTTATCTTTAGGTACATCACAGGAATGACTTTCAAACATCCAGTATGGACAGGAATTAAGCCAGGTGACAGCAAGTTTGGTTCCAGAGGTAAGTTCAAAGGAGCATTTAAAGGAGGAGAGGTGGGTTAAATTTCAAGAGTTCAGAGCCAAGGAAACTGAAGGCAAAGACACTAATGGTTGGGTGATTCAAATCAAAGACACTCCAAGAGGCCCAGGGCTACGGGAGGCAGAGACCCGAGTGTTGTAATGGATGAGTCAACAGAGATGTGAAAACAAGAACAAGAACTCTAAATAAAGTTTGGGGTCAACAGCCAATAAAAGGTCAGTGAGTCCTGGAGTTAATGTCTGACTGTTTTAGGCAAAACGGAACTCTGAAATCACAGATGTATGTCTGAAACAGGAGGTATAAAGTCTCAGCATGGGACAGCTGCCTCTGAATTTTGCGTTGAGACATAAATCATGGAGTTATTTTTTTAAAAACAGTATTTCCATCAGTGGAAAGCCACATGAAGATACTAACTACACAGTCCAATATGGAGATTCTTTTTAAACAAAAGAAGTCTTTTAAGTAGGATTGTTGGAGGTGGTGTAGATTAACCACTTCCTGCTGTTCAGTGCCACTATCCCAGAACTATTTTCTGAGGGAGGGTCCCGACCCAAAACATTGACTTTCCTGCTCCTCTGATGCTGCCTGGCCTGCTGTGTTCCTCCAGCTCCACACTTATCTGATTCCAGCATCTGCAGTTCTTACTATCCCAGAACTAGACTGGTACCTTCGGAGAAACCCACTCTGCAGACGGTCAATCAAAACCGATTCTCAAAATAACCTAAACACTAGCTCACTGATGCCAAGTCTTGGAATCCAACTGAAAACAGGAATGGAAAGGGTCACCTTGTTGAGAGACAGACTAACCTCCCCACCAACCCCGACACCCCCCCAACTTTGTTTTTCCAGGTTTAATGGTTACATATACAGTGTGCCTTTGACGTGGGGGAAGGACAAGTCAGGACTATAACGGAAGACTTTTCACCTGTTGGATATGTGTAGCTCCAGCAACACACAAAAGAATCTTAACATCATCAAGAATCAAGCAGCCTATTTCACCATCACCCTATGTACAAACTTCAACATTCACTCCCACCACCACTGAAGAAAAGTAGCAGCAGTGTGTACTATCTACCAATGCAGTGCAGAAATTCACCAAGGCTCCTTCAACGATATCTTCCAAACCCACAGTCACTTCCATCTAGAAGGATGGGGCAGACAATGCTTAGAACACCACCAGCTATCAGTCCCCTCCAAGCCACTCACCATCCTGACTTGGAAATATATCACCATTCTGTCGGTGTCGCTGGGTCAAAGTCCTGGAACTCGCTTCCTAATGACATTGTGAATGTGTGTACACTCCGTGAACTGCTGCGGTTCAAGAAGGCAGCTCACCCCCACCTTCTCAATGGCAACAAGGGATGGGTAATAAATCCCATGAGTGAATGAAGAAAATAATTATGACAACCCAGTCTCTCAACGGCACATCTCCTGGATGACTGCAAACAGCACCAACCATAGCTGGCTCGTGTGGTGAAGTCCCAGGTTTCAACCCTCCACGGAAAATCTGGACAACCCTCAACCCCTTGGGGAAAGTGGTCTCTTGTTCCACCAATGTGACTTGAGTTCAATTTGTGGCTGTGGCTAAGTTTGACCATCACCCACACAGTGACCTGTGAGACCCATTCCTTGTTGATAAAGCAAGTGAAGATGGTCGGACCCAGGACACTTCTGCGAGAAACTCTTGCAGCAATATCCTGTAACTGAGATGACTGGCCTCCAATAACCACAACCATCTTCCCTTTTTGCTCAGTTTGACTCCAATGAGTGGAGACATTTTCCTGTATTTCCCACAAACTGCAGTTTTCTTAGCGTTCCTTGATGCCACACTCAGTCAAATGCTGCCTTGATGTCACACCCTACCTCAGTTTGTGCGATGTAGAATGCTTTCTTGCAAGGACTATCAATTTGGATTGGTTCATGGGATTTGGGGGAATGGGGTGCATCCAGCATCTTCACAAGCATTGTAGCCAATGACAGGAACAAACCTGTTCCACCAACTTTCAGGGACAAAAAATAAACTGCAGAAGTTGGAATCCAAGGGAGGTAAACAGGAGGCTGGGAGAATACAGCGGGCCAGGCAGCATCTGGAGGAAAGGGGCAGTCAACATTTAGGGAATTTCGGGTTTCTTCAGTCCTGAAGAAGGGTAATACCCAAAACGTTGACTGCTCTTTTCCTCCATATGCTGCCTGGCCTGCTGTGTTCTTCCAGCCTCCTGTTTGTCCACTGATTTTAATCCACCATGTCTAAAACAGTGGGTTCTAAAATCAATCACAATTAATCTCCAACTATTACAGGGCTTAGCAGTTAAGACAGGGAAAGATCACACATCAAAACTAATCCCAAATTCAAATGTCAATGTGATCAACCTTTAAACTGAAGATTGTGCTAGAACAGAACTTGAGAACCAAATCAAACATCAGCAAATACGAAGTTCAAGGCATCAATTTGAACTGGGAAACTAAAATCATACAGAATATTAAACTGATGAGCATTGTTTAACCAGAAGAAATAGAGGAGCAAGGGAGGCCATTCAGCCATTGTTAGATCATGATGATCAGTTTCTTAACTCTGTTTACCCACGCTGGACTCTCTCGAAGCAACAAAAAATCTATCAATCTCAGCTTTAATTGACCACTTGCCTTAATAGTTTTTAAGGGAAAAGAGTTAAAGGTTTCTTCTACTCCTTGTCAAAGATGAGCTTTCCAATATCTGATTCTGATATCACAATGGGATCCTAATATCACCCCTCGATGTTCTGGCTCTCATTTTAAGATTTTGTCCCCTTGTTTTGGGCTCCTAACACAGAAGGAAATACTTTCTTCCTTTACAACATCTCAGGTTCTTTAATCATTTCAAACACTAATTAAATCAACCCTTAGACCTTCTCAACTCGAGGAAACAAGCCAGGTTTATTAGAATCCCTACAGTGTGGAAACAGGCCCTTCAGCCCAACAAGTCCACACCGACCCTTGCAGCATCCCACCCAGACCCATCCCCCTACAACCCACACACCCCTGAACACTATGGGCAATTTAGCATGGCCAATCCACCTAGCCTGCACATCTTTGGACTGTGGGAGGAAACCGTGGCACCCGGAGGAAACCCCCGCAGACACAGGGAGAATGTGCAAACTCCACACGGACAGTCACCTGAGGCTGGAATCGAACCCGGGTCCCTGGTGCTGCGAGGCTGCAGTGCTAACCACTGAGCCACCATGCCATCTGGGCCCTTATCATTTAACCCTGAAGCCCCAGTATCATTTTGGTTAACTTCTGTTGCTCCCGCTCCAAAGCTACTCAATCATAATCTTTCCTAAGGTCCAGGACCTAATTATACAAGAAATTTATTAAACTGTAACTTCCACCCCTTATTTATTTCAGCAACCAGCAGAATGTCTGTGTGGAGTTTGCACAGTCGGCTGAGGGTGGAATCGAACCTGGGTCCTTGGTGCTGTGAGGCAGCAGTGCTAACCACTGAGCCACTGTGCCTCCCTTAAACTGAATTTATTTTTTTAAAAAGCTGTCCCCAGTTTTTATTGAGGACTTGGACCCTAAATCTGTGCCTTCAGTTCCCAAGCTCGCACTCTTCAGAACATTAGCTTTCATCTTTTATTACAATATGATATCAAATCAATCTGGGCAACTAATTAAACTGCACAGAATAACCAACATGGAATGTAGTGATCAGAAGCTTCTGCAGGTATTCAGACATTCCCGACAAAATTCATAAGATTGGACCACCACAGTCTTGTGACCCTTAAATTGAACAAAGACAGCATTAAAAATAGTTGCAACTGCACTGCCTCAACACAGCCAGGAACATTGCACAATCAACATCCTATTCATGGCTCAAAATAAAACCTTAATATGTGTTTCACAACCGTCAAGCTAATGGTGAGAGATTGCACAAAATATGCATTATTGCAAGTTTTAAAGTTGTATTTGGACAATGGTGCGCATCATAAATTCTCAGTGATGAGAAACTGAAACTTATTAGTAACGTTTCTCAGGTAAAGTCTTCAGTTCATCCTACATAATCCTCATTGATATAACAACAGTGAATTCTGGAGTAAAGAACAATGCAACAGGAATTTACTTGCAACTTATCCAACTGTTAAGGCAAGAAATTATTCTGTCTGGTATTGACAATACAGAAACAGGCCATTCAGCCCAACTGGTTCAAGCTGGTGTTTAACCTCCTCCCACCCCTCTTTTCTTCAGGCTGTTAACATATCGTTCTACTGGAAAAGTACTGAAGACATCAGGTCTTCACTGGGAATGAGAATCTTTAGCTCTCCCCGTACAATTTTGTCACTTGTAATCTATCAAAATCAGTGATTGCTTAACTAGAGCAGAATATCTTTGTGCAAAAGGGAAAAACTTGCATTTCCATAGTGCCTTGAAACTCCTCAAAGTATATAACCAAATACAGCGATTTGCGCACAACTATTCTAGAGAGTTAGCCTGGATTGTGTGTGTTGATAAAGTTAATGGAAAGCAAGTATTTCTTTAAGGGAACCCACAAACAGATGAGATTTCCTTAACATTAGAGCCAGGTTATCAAGGATAATTTCAGCAAGATCTTCACACCAAGAGGAATGGAAGTTCCAAACCCCCGATGGGGACAAAAAGCAGAGCTTTCAAAGCTGCTGTCAAATTTTGTTGAGTAAACATATCAAGAAATAAACGGTAAACGGAATTGGGATTCAAATCAGCCATGATTTAATAGAATGTGGTTGCAACAGTCTCAAAGGGCTGAACGGGCTCCTCCTTTTTCTATATTCAAGACTGGGGAGGGGAGGGCTCAATCTCATAGTTTATTGAGCAAAATACTGCACTGCAGCTGGGACAGGTAGGTATAGATAAAACAAAACCAGATAAACGAAGCACAATGCTCAGTCTGTACTCAGCCAATCTAACTCATTGGCTTTACATAATCTGGATCACAATTCACTTCAAAGACACGTGCTTATCCAGAACTAAATAAATCAAGCACTTTACATGTGTACACATTACAATACTATGACTTTTGTCCTTTTTTTTTATAAAAAGAGAAAAGTTGAGACAGAGGGGTTGAGCAGTCTGCACAGAATTAATAAACAGCTTGTGATGCCTTGGGTTCTTTTTTGAAAAGTTGGAATAAAAGCAGCCTAAATGGGTGGTGTCAAGCTCCCACACAGAGCCAGGATTTCCCTTTAGTTTTAACTTTCTGCAGTTGCTGGGGTCTTGAAACTGCATGTGGAAGGCTCTTATTCCTCCCTCTGTTACAGATAAAAGCTGGGGGTCTCTTCCTGCTACTTGAATTGCATGTGAGACAATCTGTTTTACTGAATTTTCCTTTAGCAAGGGTATGTTTCGTACAGTCAGAGTCCTACAGCACGGAGACAGGCCCTTTGGCCCAAACTGGTCCATGCCAACTGAAATGTCCAACCACGCTAACCCCATTTCCCTGCAGTTGGCCCATATCCTTCTAAACCTTTCCTATCCATGTATTTGTCCAAATGCCTTTTAAGTGTTGTTAATGTACCTGCCTCACCCACTTCAGTTGGCAGCTCATTCCATATACATACCACCCTGTGTAAAAAAGTTGCCTCTCAGGTTCCCATGTATTCTTTCCCCTCTTACCTTAAACGGATGCCCTCTGGTTCTCAGTTCCCCAACCCTGGGAAAAAGACTGCGTGCATTCACCCTGTCCATGCCTCATGATCTTATACACTTCTATTAGACCACCCTGCCTCAGTCTCCTACACTTTAAAAAAAAAAAAGTGTCCTAGCTTGTCCAACCTCTCCCTATAACTCAATCCCTTGAGTCCTGGCAATGGTCCTTGTAAATTTCTTCTGCACTCTTTCCAGATTAATAACATTCTTCCTATAGTAAAAGGTGACTAAAACTGAACACAATACTCCAAGTGCTGCCTAATCAACATCATGTACAACTGCTTCATAACTTTCCAACTTCTATACTCGATACCCTGACTGATGAAGGCCATTGTGCCAAAAGCCTTCTACACTGCCTGTCTACCTGTGACTCCACTTTCACAGAACCATGCACCTGAACTCCAAGGGACGTTACTATATCGGAACAGTTACTGTTCAGTAGTTAAATAATCTATTATTCTGTTAAGTCTTCCAACAGATTTAAGCTACTCAAATTCTCTCTTTTGTCGTAATTTAACAGTGCATGAATAAAGTGTGTTTTGCTTCAAGATGGTAGTTTGGCCAATCAAATTGTATCTGGAACATTAACAACTGGCACCTGCTTCTAAAATAAGAAAAAGAGAGAGTCTAGGCTAGCTTCTTAATATATTTTGAGGGGGTTTGGTCTGGTTCATAAGATATGCAGAATTTGTTTGCAACACCAACTCGATTTCTTGCAGTAAGTCAGGTTTCACTGCCAGGATTGGATCCAATAATAAAGATCCTTGAACAGCTACTTCAGTAGTTGCAGCTCTGCTCAACCCTGACCCTGACTTGATAACAAGGGTTCAACGAGGCTGTTGACGGCATGGTGTCAGTACCTGGCAGTGGAGTGATCCACACTAAACTGGGGGACAACGGTGATGTCAGAACTGAAAACTGCTAACTACAAAGCAAGATTAGCGACAGCACGATGGCTCAGTCGTTAGCACAGCTGGCTCACAGTGCCGGGGACCCAGGTTCGATTCCACCCTCAGGTGATTGTGTGTGGAGTCTGCACATTCTCTCCGTATCTACGTGAGTTTCTGCTGGGTACTCCAGTTTCCTCCCACAGTCCAAGGATGTGTAAGTTAGATGGATTGGCCAGACTAAATTGCCCACAGTATCCAGGGATGTGCAGGTAAGGTAGATTAGCCTTGGAGAATGCAGGGATAGGGTAAAGGGTGGGCTGCTCTTCAGAGGATTGATATGGACTCGATGGACTGAATGGCCTGCTTCCACAGTGTAGGGTTTCTATGATTGAACAGTTTGGGACTTCTCTCCAGATAAGCAGAGTTTGAGCGATGATCTGTTTATAGGCTTAAGATTATGAAGGAGTTTTATAGGATAGAGATAAGATTACTTAGAATTCCACAGAAATCCACAGAATTCAGAAGTGTCTTTATCCAAAGAGTGGTGAGAACACGGAACTACAGGTAGGGAAAATTAGGTGCTTTCAAAGGAAAGTATGAAGAGAAAAAGGAACAGACGAATATTGTGAAAAATAAAGATGAACTGGAATGAGAAGCAGCTTAAACAGAGCATAAACACTGGTACGAATTTGATGGGCTGAATGGCCTGCTTCTATATTAACTAATGATCTGCTGAGTCAGTTCAGCAGTCTGGACATGGCACCTACTTGAAAGGTAAATAATAGATTGCTCTGTTTAAATTCCTGGTAATAGCAGGACTGACGGACAAGGAGAGGTTGAATCAATTAGGATTATATTCACTGGAGTTTAAAAGAATGAAGGGGGGAAGATGGATCTCATAGAAGCCTATAAAATTCTAACAGGACAAGACAGGATAGGTGCAGGAAGGATGTCCCCAGTGATGCAGGTGTTCTTAACCAGGAGTCACAGTGTAAGGAAACAGGGAAAGCCATTCAGAACTGACAGGAGGAGATCTTTCTTTGGCCAGAGTGCTGAGCCTGTGGAATTCGCTACCAAAGAATGCAGTCAAGGCTAAACATTGTATAATTTCAAGGTGGTGTTGGATATAGCACTTGGGGGCTAAACGGAGTCAAAGAATGAGAGAGAAAAGCCGGAACAGGTTATTGAGGTGGACTATCAGATATGATCAAAATGAATGGCAGAGCAGAACTGAAGGGCCGAATAGCCTGTTCCTACTTTTATATTTCTAGGTGAGTCTCTTAATAATTTCTGAGAAATGGAGGCTGTCACAATGATCATGCCTTTAATTTAGAATTAGAGTTGAGTGTTGGGTCTAGAATTCCACAGGCTGATAACGGGTCATTTTGTGAACAATTTATATTTGCATAATTCCTTTAGCATATGAAAAGTTATTTCATCAGAGCGATGAAACAAAATTTCTCACCAAGTAACAGAGATATTAGGGCTGGTGGCACAGCCACCAATGGCAGAGTTATTACAGATAACAAGCATGGGGCTGGATGAACACAGCAGGGCAAGCAGCATCATAGGAGCAGGAAAACTTGACGTTTCGGGCCTAAACCCTTCATCAGAAATGGGGGAGGGGAAGAGGGTTCTGAAATAAATAGGGAGAGAGGGGGAGGCGGACAGAGGATGGATAGAGGAGAGGATAGGTGGAGAGGAGGCAGACAAGTCGAAGAGGCGGGGATGGAGCCAGTAAAGGTGAGTGTAGGTAGGGGGGTAGGGAGGAGATATGTCAGTCCAGGGAGGACGGACAGGTCAAGGGGGCGGGATGATGTTAGTAGATAGGAGATGGGGGTGTGGCTTGAGGTGAGAGGAAAAACAGGTTAGGGAGGTGGAGATGAGCTGGGCTGGTTTTGGGATGCGGTTGGGGGAGGTGGGGGGAGATTTTGAAGCTTGTGAAATCCACATTGATGCCATTGGGCTGCAGGGTTCCCAGGCTGAATATGATTTGCTGTTCCTGCAGCCTTCGGGTGGCATCACTGTGGCATTGCAGGAGGCCCAGGATGGACATGTCATCTGAGGAATGGGAGGGGGAGCTGAAATGGTTCGTGACTGGGAGGTGCAGTTGTTTGTTGCGAACTGAGCGCAGGTGTTCTGCAAAGCGGTCCCCAAGCCTATGCTTGGTTTCCCCGATGTAGAGGAAGCCACAACGGGTACAGCGGATGCAGTATACCACATTAGCAGATGTGCAGGTGAACATCTGCCTGATGTGGAAAGTCTTCTTGGGGCCTGGGATTGGGGTGAGGGAGGTGGTGTGGGGGCAGGTGTAGCACTTCCTGCGGTTGCAGGGAAAAGTGCCGGGTGTGGTGGGGCTGGAGGGGAGTGTGGAGCGGGGAGCGGACAAGGGAGTCGCAGAGGGAGTGGTCCCTCCGGAAGGCAGATAAGGGTGGGGAGAGAACAATGTCTTTGGTGGTGGGGTCTGATTGCAGATGGCGGAAGTGTCGGAGGATGATGCGTTGGATCCGGAG
>JAHRHZ010000009.1:13517987-13560514 GCA_024137785.1 Ginglymostoma cirratum | reverse complement strand
CCTCAGTACTGACCCTCTGATAGCGTGGTGCTGGCCTTTAGCAGTGCAGTATTCCCTCTGTACTGACCCTCTGGCAGCACGGTGCTGCCTCAGTACTGACCCTCTGGCAGTGTGGCACTCCTCTTGGCGCTGACCCTCTGGCAGCACGTTGCTCCGTCAGTACTGCACATGTTGGTTGGTGAGTGGACCCATTGATGCCTTATCCTGGATGTTGCTGCTGCATGGAACCTTGGTGTTCAGCGCAGTTGCTCGAAGAATTCGAGCTCATAAAGGCAGTGAGCCTCCAGCAGTGCAGCACTCGATCATACTGTCCCTCAGACTGTGCAGTGCTCCCTCAGCACTTAGCCTTGGACAGCATAGCCATCATGCAGGGCTGACCCTCTGACAGTCCAGCATTAACTCAGCAGCAGTGCAACTGTGACCCAACACTAACCCTCTGACATTGCAGAGCTCCTGTCAGTACTGGCATTGAAATTGATGCTGGAGTTTGTCATTGAGCCTCTGGAATGAGGTTTGAACCCACGATCTTTTGAGATGGAGAGAGAACAAATACCATGGCATCTGCTTCCTTTGAATGTAAATTCTGTTTAACAATGGTCATGAACGATGAGTGTATGTTAACCACTAAAATAAAACAAAGAACTCTCTATTCTGAAGAACGGTCACTGGACTCAAAACGTCAACTCTACTTTCTGTCTGCACAGATGCTGCCAGATCTGCTGAGTTTCTCCAGCTATTTATGTCTATGAATAAGTGTATTAAACCTTTGAAGTTATGTTACAGGTTTTGGTTTTTATCTTCTTGCTGTCTTTCAGTCCTGTACAGAGCTTTTACGTTTCACAGTCACAGGCCTGTGGGAAGTATGGAAAAGAATCTTCAGCTGGTCAGAAATGTCATCCCTCCTTTAACTGAGAAAAAACACAAAGGACAAGATGGAAAGATAGGAATTATTGGTGGATGTACTGAGTGAGTGTGGTACAGACCCCTGCTGAAGCAGGGAAAGCAAAGTGTGGTGAT
Organism: Ginglymostoma cirratum; assembly: GCA_024137785.1. Lineage (NCBI taxonomy): Eukaryota > Metazoa > Chordata > Chondrichthyes > Orectolobiformes > Ginglymostomatidae > Ginglymostoma > Ginglymostoma cirratum. The sequence goes on along the minus strand of JAHRHZ010000009.1, from coordinate 13,559,497 downwards.
GGTGGAGGGTGGGGGGAAGGATGTGAAGTGGTTGAGGTTGGAACAGAGGTTGTGGAAGATGGAAGAAGGAATTATGGTGAGCAGAGTGATGGCGGTCCTCGTGACAACCAATCGGGGACATAGGACAAAAGTTTTGATAACAGTACGATCCCGTACAGGAACATTAGTGAATCTGAGAAGGTGGCAGTGGGAGTAAAGAGTGGGCTGAGGAAGGGCAATGAGCGAACTGGGGAGAGACAGCTGTCTGTGAGAGTGTTCAAGATCAGCTCATCAACTTTCAGGGACAATTTTTGTTTATCATTTTTATTTTCAGTTCAAAGATTCTCCAAAAGCTTATACAACTAGGTGAAAGAAATAATAATTGGGAAAATGAAATAGACTGTTTCCTCTGTTTTTAATAAATTTGATCATCTTGATATTTTTATCATTTACAGATATACAGGCGCACCATACTTTGCGGCAATTGCGAGTCTTAAAGTGGTAGGTACTTGGCACAAGTTAGAAACATTAAATGTATATTTTGAGAAAACATTGTCCCAGTTTCCTTTGGGTTTGAATTTTGCTAATGGGCTCAGGAGTGGCAGATGGAGTTTAATTTACAAAAAGTGACATGTTGCATTTTGGTAGAGCAAATCAGGGCAGGACTTATACACTTAATGATAGGGTGCTGGGGAGTGGTGACGAACAAAGAAACCTTGGAGTGCAGGTTCATAATTCCTTGAAAGTGGAGTCACAGGTAGACAGGGTAGTGAAGAAGGCATTTGGTACGCTTACCTGTATTGGGAAATACATTGAGTATAGGAGTTGGGAGTTCATGTTGCGACTGTACAGGACATTGATGAGGCCACTTTTTGAATACTGTATTCAGTTCTGGTCACCTGCTATAGGAAAGATGTTGTGAAACTTGAAAGGGTTCAGAAAAGATTTACAAGGATGTTGCCAGGGTTGGAGGGTCTGAGCTATAGGGAAAGGCTGAATAGGCTGGGGCTGTTTTCCCTGGAGCATCGGAGGGCTGACCTTGTAGAGGTTTATAAAATCATGAGGGACGTGGATAGAGTGAATAGCCAAGGTCTTTTTCCCAGGGAAGGGGGTTTCTAAAACTGGAGGGTGTGGGTTTAAGGTGAGAGGGGAAAGATATAAAAGGGACCTATGGGGTAACTTTCTCACTCCGAGGGTGGTGCGTGTATGGAATGAGCTGTCAGAGGAGGTGGTGGAGGCTGGCAGGTTTACAACATTTAAAAGGCATCTGGATCGGTGTAAGAATAGGAAGGGTTTAGAGGGATATGGGCCAAATGCTGGCAAATGGGACTAGACTTGTATAGGATATCTGGTTGGCAAGGACAAGTTGGACCAAAGGATCTGTTTCTGTGCTGTATAGCTGTCTGACTCTATCTAGTACGTACATACTGACAATTAACAATTGTACCTTTGGACCGCTGTGATAGAACAATATTGGCTTTAAGTGATTTATCTCTTCAAATGTAAAATCTCTCTAGAACATTGATCTTGTGTTGCAAGCTGCAGATAATTGGGCCTCACAGCTGTAGCTGTAAACAGAAAGGCTTTGTCAGCTAAGGTGCTGAGTGTTTTAGTGTTTCACACATTGTGTTGCATCTGTTCACAATGCGATCCAAATTGAAGAACTTGCTTTTATGCGGGAAGGAGTGTCCTCACAGTGGTTAGGTTGTTGTAATTCGCTGGTTCCCTGATGTTTATTAGAAATCGGAAACTGTCAGTGATCCAGTCTGCATCCAGGCAGACAACTCCAAACCCACACTGTGGTTGGCTGTGGAGCTTCCAGCAACTGGACATAGGCAATTAACAAATGGAGTCTGGCCCAATGTAAATCATAGCTGTCTGGATTGTACATAACAGGAGGATGTGTTAGGATTGCATTTTAGAAGGATGCAGAGGTGTGCACGAGCTAGATTTAATCTTTTTTGTCTCCCTAGGGTGCTGACCTTTCTCATGTGTTCTGCACTAAAGATGCTGCCCCAGTTATTAAATCCTACAGCCCGAATGTGATTGTTCATCCTGTCCTGTAAGTTCACTTTGAATTTGTGCCTTGTACAGGTGCATCACTTCTGTTCTAGGCAGATTACAGGGGGATATTGTTACAATCTGATTAGAGACTGTTAATGTGTCAGGAAGAAATGTGAACAGTCAGCAATCAACTGTCAGAACTACACAGGAATTCATATTTTTAAGCCGAAAGAAAATATCTTGTATATCAAAAGGAATTTAAACTAAGTAAAGTCTATTAACAACACGGCTTACAGAAACTTGTCCAGCTACTTCGGCTTTGTATTTTGTGCCATTGCCGTCATACACGTGCATGCACTTACTGAATCTTTAAGGTTCATTTCTTTGTCCTAGAACCAATTCAAAAGGTTTTGCAGTGCTCTGTGGAATTCACTTTGATTTCTCTTCAGTGATCCAGCCAAGAGACAAGAGTTCTTTAGGGTTTTCCGTTGACTAGTGGCTTAGTGATCTTCCAGTTTCTATCCCAATGTCTCCTTTCAGGATTCCAGAGCTGCAGCACAGGCCTCCCTCGGTGCATTGTTCTATAGCCTGCTGCAATTTCAAATCTGATGTAGGTCTTGCTTTTTGTGCACATTTACAGCTGCAACTTTGTTTTCTTCGTCCTGTTCAATCACCCTATGATCTATGTACAGGCATGCAGCCTATACTGCATGCAAAACAAAACTTTTCAGGCTATTTAGGTGCATGTAACAATAATAAATCAAATCAAATCAATGTTTCCAAATGCAACCAAGCCGATTATTTCCAGAATTTCAACTGCAACAAGGTTGATTTCCTGTTATTGAAGATTACTGTCATTTTCTTCCTTTAGCTTCAATCTTCCAGTTGTTTCCCCTTTCCAACATTATTATGTACTGAACAGTAGCTCCCGATTGCAGGCTGCATTATGGACAATAAATCTAGTATTTTCAGGCTTTATCTCTTGACTCACGGAGCAAGAAGCTACATAAGATCAAAGCTGACACAATCGCTTAGCTCTCTTTCGAAACATCAGCCAATCTTACCTGTGTATCTTAACTAGATTCTCTCAAAATCTCAAAAGAGGATCTCACTAAGCTCCACCCATCTCCATGGTAATGTGGTGTCTATATTTGTTCCCAAGTAAAAATGTAAATTAACTACCTTTTTAATTCTGAAGCTTTCTTTGATTCTAGGAAATCAAATGTATAACATATCATTTATTGAAATAACTGCAAGCATCACGTCCCCAGTTCCTTAGCTAAGTTAGCCCACCTGCCATTTTATGATCTTTCCTTTCTACCTGTTAACTTCTCAAAGTGTAATAGACTCCAAACTTGTTTGAATTGCATTTACTTCAGGGTTATGTTTAGTGGTTTTGAAACTAGATATCCCCGTTTTGTCTGGTTAAAACTTTAATTCCTAAAGCTAGACATTATATTCTAAATCATCTGAATTATGAACTAAATATTCACAGAAATATGCAATTGAAGTGATGGAAGGTCGAGACACAGGAGATCGAGGCTGTTTCCAGAAGGAATGAAATGCACCGAAAGAAGATTATGTACAGGATTTAGGACCAGGGGCAAAATCAACATCCTCAGAAAGTTGGGGGGGATTTGCTTCCAATTATTGTTGAATCAGAAACTTGCCCATCCACATGGGATTAGATTAAAGAGGCAGTGAGGGAGTGTGTGAACTGGACAATGATTATCTGCTTTTGCCAATGTGGACTGGATGAACCAAATTGTCTGTTTATGGGGCTGAGACAGCTGTGCAGGGAATGCTGAAGATTTTTTTTAATATGCTGTGGAGCTACTGATTTATCTGCAAGGAGACTTCTCATCTCAGTGAATCTTCAGACCAGGAACATGCATTTGCAAGTTCGAACCGGTGAGTTGCAGGAGTGCCTGGGGTCTCAAGCTGATTGGCCTGCATCAGTACAGATCAATCTAACATTGGGCAAACATGCTGAGCCTCTTTGGAGCACACAGACATTGAGTGACGTGTGAACATTCAAAATCGTGCAGTTACATTGTGTTACATTTTTGGAAAAATGTGTTTTTGTTTATTTCAGAGACACTTCTAGTGGTGTGGAGGATGTGGAGAAATGGTTTCCTGCCCTGCATTCAATGGTGATTGGGCCAGGTCTAGGAAGAGATGAGAAAGTCTTGCAGAATACAAAGGTGAGGATGGCAGTCTGTGTAAACAATCCCTGTAGTGATGTTAACTAGGAGGTGCTTTTAGGGGTCTTCAAACAGGTGACCAGTGTACTATTAAACTATTTGGTTGCTTCTACCTTGAATGAATTTCTAAATGGGAGAAGGGTCACAGGGCAACGGTGAAGGGGAACGATTGGATGGGCTGAAGATGTGAGGGAGTTGGGGAGGGGCTGACAGGCTTGGGGTAGAAGGTTGGGGGCAGGAGGTGAGGGGAGTTTGGGGAGAGAAGGGATCCTTTGCTAGAGGGTGGAGCATTTCCAGACTCCATTCTGCAAAAGCTGATCTTGAACACGGTGGCAGGAAGTGGGTTGATTAGAGTGGAAGATCACTGCCTGCCTGACGTCTCAGCACAACTGGTTCGTTCTGAGACAGTCGGCTCCACAGGACGTCATTAGAGACCTATCATAAGGTTTGCGTTTAGAGTAAACAGTGAATGTAGAATTACGAGGGGCAGGAGGCACAGCCCCACATTCGAAGAATGGTGATCTTATTGTTCCCTGCTACTGCACTGTGATCGGCATTCCTTCCTGGTCATTCCCACAGCACAGAAGGAGACCATTCAGTCCCCAGTGAGAATAAAAGTTATGGATGAAGAGGAAAATAAGATCAGGCTCTCATGTTGCTGTAGGCCTGGCTTGCATGAAAATTGTCTTTTTTCTGATGTGAAGGGTCTAAAACTCGGATATCCGATCCGGCAGCTGCGATGGCTTCTGTAGAGGAATAGCTGGAGATTACTCCCACAAGTAGACTAAACAGAATAGGTCCTAGCCAGCATTGCAGGCTCAGTACAGCAGTTATAGAGTTGTACAGCACAAAAACAGCTCCTTTGGTCCAACTCGTCCACGCTGACCAGATATCTTAAATTAATCTAGTCCCATTTGCCAGCATTTGGCCCATATCCCTCGATGCCGTCCTCGAATCTTCAGATTGTCTAATGATTCTTTGTGATTGATTCTCAAGATAACAGTCTGATCGTCTGCTTTGGCTGTGGTTGGATCCACAAGAGAAGTTATGTGGCTTTTGGGAGCCATTTTGTAAGACTGTGTCCATTTTAAAGACTGAATAAATGTTGTTTCAAAAGAAAAACTCACTGAAGTATGCATTCAAAACACACCTTAAAAACCTTGATCACTCCTTAATATTCTATACTTAAGGGATAACAAACTTCATCAATGCACCCTATCCTCAATTTAACCCTTTTGGCCTTGGTATCATTCTGCTGAATCTGAGAATACTTCCTTCATCACGATGTGCCCAGAACTGAGCTCAGTTACTCCAGTCAGGGTCACAGCTTTATAAACCAAACACATCTTTCACCTGTCTGTTTTCCAGTGTCAAACCAGCCAAAGGACTGCTTAGTGTGTAAAGTTACTGAGGATGGAGTAGAAAAATATGTCACTGATTTCAAATGTTACCTGGCTAGACAACGTGACGTAAGCAGGACTGGAGGGTTTGAGCTACAAGGAGAGGCTGAATAGCTTGAGACTATTTTCCCTGGAGGGTCGGAGGCTGAGGGGTGACTTTATAGAGATTTATAAAATCATGAGGGGCACGGATAGGGTAAATAGTCAAGGGTTTTGAGATAGTGTTAACCTGTCCTAGGAGCAAAGCAAGCATCATTGCCACCCATCCTTCAAACACTCCTTGCTATGAAATTGGCCTCTTATTGTCCAGAACTCCCTGGCTTCATGAACTGAAGGCTGGTCCCAATAGCCAAGCTTTTCGTGCACCTTGTTTTACCCTAGGCCCCTGAAAATCTAGACGAATATCTTTAATAACTGAATATTGGTTGTGAAAGCTCCAGCGTGGCATCATTCCTGTTGGATTTTCCTTCTGTTCCAATGGCCTCCTATCCTCCTGCTGGCAACAACATCAGTTATAGAACATGGCTTCGGACATCGTCAGTCTTGAGTGAATTAAATCTGGATCTGTTGACATTGATGTTCCCTGTGGCACTTACAGTCCATGGGACACTTAATAATGAATTTAAAAAGGATAGTGTCATCAATACTGGACTGTCAGTAATAAATCTGACGGGGAATTCAGAAGAAATGCCTTTTATGCAGAGAGTGGTGAAAATCGGGAATGTGTCGCTACAGGAAGTGACCGAGGAGGATAAAACAGATATGTTCAAGGGCAAGTTGGTAAACAGCTGGGCCAAATGACCTCTTCCTGTGCTGTAAATTCTGTAATATGGTTGACCTGTTCAACAAATAGTTGCACATTGGAGGATTTAAGTTTTAATTTTATTGGTCGTGTTGCAGCAATTCAAAGTGGCTTTCTTTCACAACAGGTTATAATGCAGAAATGTCAGCAGCGAGGAATACCCCTTGTAATTGATGCTGTGAGTAAACTGTTCAGCTCTATTTCAAACAAATTTCACCGTGTTTTAAGCTTCCAGATCTTGCTCCTCTCTCTGATTTTATGTGAATTGGAAAACTGCTCCTTACTAACTCCACATAATCAAAAGAATCATTTCTTTAGCACCTTTCACAAGCTATCCCAAGTACTTTCCAGTCAATGAAATAATTTTGAAGGGTCACCTCTGTTCTATAGCAATGTAGAAAATAGGACACAGCAAGATCTCTCAAACAGCAATGTGACCTGGCCATGGAGGAACTAAATGTGGTCAGGACACGAGGAAAAGCTCCATAATTCGTCTTTGAAATAGTGCCATTGAAATTAGCACCTCTGACACTGCAGCACTGACCCTGTTGTGGACTCTGTGACATTGTGTCCCCACCCCAGTGCTGACCCTCGGGCAGTGCAGCACTTCCCCAGTAGCTCACTGGAATGTTTTCTAGAGGGATTATCTACTTAATTCTCTGTTTGGAGCCTTCACGTAGCAAGAAGGAAAAAACAATAAATCCTCCTCATTTAATACGAGAAATCTGATTTTCTGCGTTCATGTATTGATGGGTTTGTAGAAGACATGTTTTAAGAAACTGGGAAGTGAACTATTTCCCCAATCTCCGTGTGCCATGCACACTCTGAGCATCAAGATCCCTAACCGTTTGTGTCTCTCTTCTTTCTCCAGGATGGATTATGGGTGGTTGCTCAAGATCCCTCTGTGATCCAGGGATACCGTAAAGCCATCCTAACACCAAATGTGGTTGAATTTTCCAGACTCTACAATGCGGTGGTAAGTCTTCGAGTTGGATAACTAGCAGAGATTTTAGCTGCTGTTGTGCTCAGTGGAGGATGTCGGGCCTCTTAGACTCTAGTGGGCTGAATCAAGCAGGTAGATCAAATCTTAAGGGTCGTCATTATGGTGACATTCGATCTTAACAGGCCAATACACAATTCAACTTGAACATGCCTCTTGAAACTGACCATTACTGCCTCCTCCCTTTGATTACCAGTCCTTTTTATCCATGTAAACAGTTGCTCCAGGTGACACTGGTTTAAGATCATTGACCAAAGAACTGGGGAGGAAATTCAGATTTGTTTAAATCCAGACAGCTGTTGAGATCTGGAAATCTACATTTTGAAATGCTGTCGGAAGCAGCCCTGGAGATTATAAGAAACAGAAGGAGGAAGCGGCTTTTGTGTCCACTGAGCAGCACCGCCATCTGTAAAAACATGGCTCATCAGATGTGGCGTCAGTGCCAATTTTCTGACCCCCCCCCCCCCCCCCCCCCCCCTCCCCAATAATACTTGACTGACGTTCCCTCTAATTGTTTTTTCTCCCCCGCCAACTCTGCAGACCACAGGACCATGTGTGACAATGGCCTTAGGAAGCTGATCAGTGTGCACTGCTGTCTGGGGGACAGAATTACAAATATTCATGACCCTCAGAGAGAGGAAAAAAAATCCCCCCCCCCCCCCCGCCTTCCTTACTTTCAAAATGTGGTTCCTAGTTACACATTCCTCCACATTGGGAAATATTCTTTTAGTTCCTGTCAAGCTCCCTCAGAATTTTTATATATTTAGATAAGGTCATCATTTGTTCTTCTAAAATCCAATGAGTATAAACCTAACCTGCTAATCAGTTCTATAATAAGACAACTCCATTCCATGAATCAGTTCAGTAAACCTTCTCTGAACAGCTTCCAATGCAAATATTTATTTAATTAGAAACCGAAACTGTAGTCAAGGGGTGATTTGTCCAAAGCCCAAGATGGCTGGAGCAAGATATCTGTAAGTTTATACTCAAACCCCCTGCAATAAAGGCCAGATTCTACTGGTCTTCCTCATTGCTGTATCTGTATGCTGAACTTTGACACATGTGCAAGGTCACACAGATCGCTCTGTACTGCAACATTTTGCAGTCACTCTTCATTTAGACACCATTCTGTTTTTCTCATCTGTCTCACATTGCCTCCTATTCTAGACCATCTGCCAAATTTTTGCCCACATAGCTAACCAATCCATATCTCTCTGCAGGTTTCCAAATGGGAATGGAATTAATATTTGAAAAGGATACATTTGCAGGGCTATGGGGAGCAGAGCCAGAACAATGGGAATGACTGTATAACTCTTTCTTACAGCTGGCATAGACAAATAGGCTGAACAGCCTCTTTCTGTGCTCAGTGATTCTACTATGCTTTGCACACATTTTGTTATAAGTGTTTATAGTAGGAAGTCACATGGATTCTCTGTGCTTAGCTCAAGGGTCCTTCCGATGAGTGCAATCATTCGGGCAACTTGCTTCAACTAATTCAAGCAATGGGGAATGTGACAGTTGTCCTGAAAGGAGAGAAAGACCTCATATCTGATGGAACTACAGGTAAGCTCCACCAATTTAAATTTTACTAATGTAAGCTGTCACAGAAAGCCTTCCTTTTGGACAACTTGGTCATTCATGGTCAATTGGTTGTTTTGTGAAGTAGTCCTCGGAGAGCTCCTTTCCCCAAATCGTTATGGTGCAGAAGGAGGCCATTTGGCTCATTGTGTCTGTATCGGCTGTCCGAATGAATATCAGGATTTAATGGTCAGTCTCCTATCCTTGCCCCCGAAATCTGCTCTAAATAACCCTGTTATTTCAGTTTACATCATCAACCAATGCTACCTTGACTTAATTGAACCTGCCTCCATCATACTTCCAGACAGTACATTTCAGAACCCCAAAATGTTTTCCCCCTCATTGCATTTAGTTATTTTGCAAATCCTTTAAATCTGCAGCCTCTATTTTTTTGGTCCTTTTTATGAACGGGGATAGTTTCTTCATGTTTACTCTGGTTAGACCCTTCATAACATTGAAAACTTCAATCAAATCTCCTCTTACCCTTCTCCTCTTCAAGGAAAACAGTCCCAACTTCTCCGATCTATCTTCAAAACTGTAAACCTCTTCTGTACTCCCATATTCACATGCATTCACATCCTTCTTATAGTGTTGTGCCCAGTACGCTGACTGGGGTTTAACCATTATCTTCAATAGGTTCAGCCTAACCTCCCTGCTCTTGTGCTTTATGCCCCTGTTAATAAGGCCTAGGGATATTGTATGATTTATTGACCACTCTGTCCACCTTTTGGGCCACCATCATAATTTATACACACAATCACTCCAGTCTCTGCTCTTGTACAAACTTTAGAGTACCTCGATGTTCATTCTACCAAAACGTAACACCTTACACTACTTCTCTGCTTTGTCAGAAGTTACATGATACCAGGTTATAATCCAACAGGTTTACTTGAAATCACAAGCTTTCGGGGCACTGCTCCTTTGTCAGGTGAGGTCCTTCATAAAAGCAGTGCTCTGAAAGCTTGTGATTTCAAATAAACCTGTTATATAACCTGGTGTCGTGTGACTTCTGACCTTGTTAACCTCAGTCCAACACTGTCACCTCCACATCATTCCCCGCTTTGAAGTTCATCTGTTAGCTGTCTGGCCACTCTGCTGACTTGATGTCATTGAGTCGTAGAATCATACAGCATCGAACCAACCCTTTGCCCCACCATGTCTATGTCAACAAACAAACTCCAATCTGCTCAAATTCCATGTACCTGCACTTATTAGGCTTTTAAATGCCAACCGGAGTTGTGAGATTACTTGGCTCTACGACCCTTTCATGCAGCCTATTCCATATTTCTGTCGCCCTCTGGGTGAACAAAGTTTCCTCAGATCCCTTCTAAACCACTTACTTCTCACCTTAAACCTGTGCCCTCTGGTCTTTGACTGCCATGAAGATGCTTGTGATCTACCTAGTCCGAAAAGGTATGCATCCTCCTCGAGCATTGTGGAATGGATAGCTTGTACTGGCTGGTCCAGTGCACATGTCTCTCAAACAAATGAAAAAACTGAGCATTATCAGTGAAAATTGAAAGGATTGACTTATTGTGAAATTCAAACAATGCTAAGAATTGCAAATGTTTCAGTGTTTATATTCAACAATGGGTTTCTGGTGGGCTAATTTAATAATTAAATGACTCATACTCTGAGACAATCCAGTTTATTACGAATAATTTATAACAGCATCTAGCATTGCAGGTTTAAAGATCTTTCTCCCTTTTTTGAATTTTATTTGTATGTGGATAATTTAACAAGAATTTGCTCCAGTTTTGGCTTCTGGAATACCTGTTTCTCTTTTTAGTGTTGGCGTGTTCACAGCGAGGCAGTGGTCGGAGGTGTGGGGGTCAGGGAGACCTGCTTTCGGGAGCGCTGGGGGTCCTGGCCCATTGGGCTTTTACTGCTGGGAATGAGGAAACAGATGGGTAAGACTGGCCAGTAGTGTGTTTCCAATCAGTGGAAATAAGTTTGGGATTGTGATGTTCCTGTCGTTAACGCATCCAAACATGCTTATATAGGAGTAAGTCTCATCTGAAGTAATGCTGACACACACACACACGACGAGTTGGGGATACTTATAGACTTCCCCAGTATAATGCCAGGCAGATTGATATCAAGCCGAATACTTGGGTCGAGTGAATGTAAGTGTTTGTTTTTCTCCTCCCTGCATGACTGGGCTTGACCCCTATCATTGGATATAAAGATGACTTTGATCATGTTGCAGCCTATCAGAGGGTCAATCTTAATGGCAGTTTCAAAAGCATCTGCCCTGGGAAGAAGTCACTTTGAAAATCAACTTATTTCTCTCGGTCGAACTGTCCCTATATTTGATCGGTTTCCCAGCTAAGACTGTCTGCAGTGGTGCTTCCCTGTTCCTCTTGATACTTGCGAAGCAGAGTGGGAATGAGCTCTAACACCCCCTTACCCTTTTTCACACCCTAGCTGGACTCTGGCTGAAACGAAAAGGTCACGTTTCAAATGTGAAGAATGGAGATGCTTTTTCACACTCTACTGTGGTTATGCGTTATCCATTTATCACGTTTGTGTGAATCAGGGTCACATACGCTCACTGTTTAGGGATTTTTTTGCCCAATTTCATTGAGGAGAAACTCGAATAGAGATTCTCAATTGTGAGAGCTTTGCTGGAGCAAATAAGGAGAAACTTTGTAGTGACAGGAGGGTCTGTAATCAGAGCGGGACAGATTTAAGGTAAATTAGGAAAAGAATCATAAGGGAGATGAAGAGAATTTGCATGCAGTGTTAAATTTTCAGGATATGGGAAAGTAGCAGGGGCTTGGGGCTCTTTGAATAGTCTTTCACAAGCATGATTCATGCTGTACAGTTCTAAGCTTCACACAGTAGCTCATCATGGTCTCTGTTTTCCTTCCAGGTTAAATCCCACACTTATAGCTGCGTTTGGAGCTTGTGCCTTGACAAGGCAGTGCAACCACCAGGCTTTCCAAAAACATAAGCGTTCAATGACCACCTCAGACATGATTGAGGAGATCAGCACAGCTTTTAACAAACTCTTTGAGAGCTAAGGGGAAGAACTGGCTATCGGAATGGAAACTGAAGTGCAAGAGTTCACGTGGGCTGTATAAGCTGCTTACAGACAGTTCCCCAGAATTAACTCTCGAGTTTGTTGTTTCAAAAAAATTGTCTAAGTGCAGCCAGCCAGCTGCAGTTAAAGTACTGGAACTAGCAGTTACAATCTGCTGAATGCTATGAATCCTATCTTCTGAATAAACACATCAAAATAACAAACGTTTTGATGGTTCTAAGTAGGATTGACGTTGGTGGTGTGGGGACAGAGCAGCAAGTCCATGATTATAAAGCCCACTGCTCACAGTTACCATGCTTTAGCCCTCCATGTTAGAAGAGCTGCTGAAGGGTTGATTAAAGTTATTTTCACTCCCTGATCTAAATAAAAACACAGGTTATTCCTTTGAATTACAGATTGTGTTTCTTTGTCTCAGTATGGTGTTTGAATTCCATTGCCTTAAATGAGCTTGCCATTTTTGAGGGAAATTTCCCTTTTGTCTGTAATGCTGTAATCGGTGCAGTGATTGCTTGGCCATGATAACATGAATTATGTTTGTTGCTGGTCCCCTCTTTGGGGATTAGGAAACATGAAGCATGCTTAGTTAAGGCATGGTTGGACCTTTTCTAGAATCAGCTGTTCTCAATGGGTAACACTTGTACCTCCTGAAGCAGAAGGTTGTGGTATCAAGCCTGAATCCAGAGAGCTGAGCCTATAATCAATTGATGGCCCCAGTCCTGTACAGAAGGGGCAGGGTGACATAGGGAGAGGAGGGCAACCATCAGCACTCCACTGTGAGAACTTCACTATTGATCCTGGATTTAAATTTTATCAGGACTGGAATAGACCTCTCGCTCCATCCAGCCTGTGCTGGAGCGACACAGTTAGTCCCACTCATGCCTTCCCCATAGCTTTTAAATTTTTACCCCATTTGAGTGTTAATCTAATTCACTTTCAAAAATTGCTATTGAATCTGCTGCTACTGTCCTTTCTGGCATAATAAGCACCTGTGCACTTGGAGTTTTTAAATATATTTCAAATCTGTGCCCTTTTGTTACTGGACCTCCTGCAATTGAAAAATTATTTTTCTACAAAAATCCTTCATAATTTAACATTGAGCAGAGCTGATGGGAAGTATTCGAGTTTCCTGATATTAGGACCAAGGAGCCACGAGTTGGAATAAAGGTCAACGTTCCTGAAGCCGTTTCAATAATTTTTTTTTGTATCTGAGCACTTGTTCTGTGATTTTTTTTATTGTATCAGAATCCTACATGTTTCTGCTTCTCCACAGTTCCAAAACTTAACAGCATTTAAAAAAAATACTCTACGGACTATTTTGTCTGCAAAATGGTCGAAATAACTATTAATGCTGTGGTGTACTGAGGAACTGACTGTCATGAATATCAGAATTCATATTGTGGTTCTGATTACACTGGGAGATCTACAAGACTTTAAAATAAGTGCATTTATCATTCAGTTTTGGTTTAGCAAAAATGACTGAGGAACCTGCAGTCAAACACAGCTCATTCAAACTTAGTACCAGGGAAACCGGATCCAGTTGCCTGCAAGGAATGATTTTCACCAGTAATACTGAATTAAAAGCACAAAGTTCCTTTAATGAATAAAGAGTTAAAAATTCAACCTGGGATTGCTTTTCAAATGAAGCTGCCATCCAACAATTAAACAGAAAATGCTGGAAAAACTCTAATCAATCAGCATCTGAGGACTCAGCAAAAAAGACAATGTTCAAGGTTGATGACCTTTAACCAGGACTGCTATCTGTAAACTGGAAATTAGCATCACGAGCAAAGAATCATCAGACCTATGTGCTATGTGGGAAGTCAGTGCAACATTGCAGGACATTACCTCAAGATGCCACAATTAGTAACGGCACAAAACACTATCAATTCTTGTTCTTCACAAACTTGCAAAATCCATTAATGGGTGTGCAAGCTTAGCACACATTTGGGGGTGGGGGGGAATAAAATTTTTTGAATAGTACTATTTGAAAAGTCTAGAACTGTTTTAGTGCTAAGTACTCCATCCTCCCTCTCTTTTGCTCACTATTTTCCACACATCCTCCTCCTCTCTTCTCCACAACCCCGCCTATCAGAAACAGATAAACTGGTCATTACAGCTTGAACTTGTCCATTTTGATGAGAGAAACAAAATGGAAGTATATCTAAATGATGGGAGATTACAGAGCTCTTAAGGTGCAGTGCGTGCATGCATGAATTGCAAAAGTTCAGTAAATAGGTACACTATTGTAAATCAAAAGCTAGCGTTATCATTTACTGCAAGAAAAATGGAATACAAAAGGAGGGAGGTTATGCTTCAGTTATTCGGAGCAGTGCCAAGGTAAATTTGGAGTAGTGTGTACAGTATTTGATTAATTAGTTAAGGTAAGATGTAAAGGCATTGCTGGCTTCACAGAAGTTTTACTACACTAATACCTGCAATGAGCAAGTTGTCTTATGAGGCTGGGCTTGTATTTGCTGGAGTTTAGAAGAGTAAAAGGTGACAACTGAAACATATCTTGAGTTCTGACAGGGTGGATATGTAGAGGGTGTTTCTGTGTGGGAGAAACTAGAACTAGGAATTACTATTTAAAATTAAGAGGTCACTCATTTAAGACAGAACATCTTTCTTAAAGATCACCATGAATCTTTGTAACTCTGCTTTGGCTACCTCTGGAGGAAGAGTCTTTGATGCAGGTAGATTCTTGATTTAGCAAGAGGGTGAAAAAATGATTGAGAGTAGATGGGAATGGGAATGTAGAGTAATCAGATCAGCCACGATGATATTGAATGATGGAGCAGGCTCGAGGGGCCAAGTGCTCTTTCCCTGCCCCCAATTCATATCTTCACACATACATTATTGCAGTATTTAGGTTGTTCTAAAACAGCCTGAATTGTCTGTGAGTGTGTTCAGCTATTACTCTATGACAGTGTAAACTTAGTTTTCAAAACTTTGCATAACTTGTCAAGTACATAATCTTTAATTGATGTACAAGAAAGAAATAACATGACCAATCAAGACATTACCTACCTAAGGACAATGTTTGACAAACAATAGAGTTTTTAAAAAAATCATGATTCATCTGGTAGATGGAATGGGATCCATCAGTTTTTCCTCACCATTATTTGCTGTAACTATGATTGAGAAGCAATGTGTTCCCCAATTAGAAATGTGACAGACAGACCTGATTCACTGGATAGGCATTGCATTGTCACAAAGGGCCAGGGTCCAGCAAAATTAATCACGGAAACTGATCCACTTTTCACTCTGGGGTGCAAACACTGAGTCTGACCTCTTAGTGTCACAGTCCAACATTTCTATGGTAAGCAACTCCCCTGGTTTATAATACCAATGAACACTTTAGCTCAAAGATAACACATCCTTTTCCATGACTGTCAATGGTTTATGTTAATAGCCCAATGCTGGTGTTGTAAGTCTGAAGTGAATGATCAGGCTTCATTTTTCTTTTCCTTTTGTAAGTTGTTCCATCATCTCCCATGATGAAGTTACCCCTCGATCCTAGAAAAGCAAAAATAAAGGAGGTTTGTTCAGACACTCTGGAGAAATATGACATATCAAGTGATGAAAAATTAACATTGCACCTTTAAATCACTGTTCAAATAGTATAACTAGAAATTTTCAGACTCTCCAACAAATCTTCATTCTCTGCTGTTCTAAGTAGATGGAACTAAGTCTAACCCTTGATCCCAGTGTGCCCCCGCCATTTAGCAAGGGGAAAATGTCACTATTCATGACCACTTTATACAGGATGCAGAAGTCTTTGAAATTTAATAAAGTGAGATTTGATTTTAAAAGTTTCTGTAAATTCCTATGCTTTTAAATGATTTGTATCTGGCTTCATCTCAATAAATTACTATTAAATTCATCTAATCAAAACAGTGGATAATTGCAGCCAGACGTCCCTCATAATTTACAACAATCTATTTAATTCACAAGAGTCCCAGATTACAGAACGGCCTATTGCACAGTACAGGCAAACTCTCAAATGGCAGTGTCCAGTTGTCACGGCCATAAGCTATGGAATTCAGTTCTTGAACACCTCTAATCTCTCCACCTCTCTCTTTTTAGCATCCGCCCTAAATCTATCACTTTCACCAAGCTTTGGTATCCTGTTCTAATATCACAAATGCATCCGCATTAAATTTCATTGGATAATGCTCCTGTGAAATGCCTTGACACATTTTTTAAACATTGAAAGAGCTATATAAGTGCAAGACATTGCTCAAAGTAAGCCAAATGGAGTCCATTTACAGGAGCACTGAGAACCACCAAACCAAAGACCCACCCTTTGTTCTTGCTTTTGATGTAGCTTTGTTGAATATGGTACAGTTGAGATGTTTATTAAAATGCTGTAAAGAAAACTTACTGATCTGGACTAACGACCAGTGTAACTGGTTTGTGAATGGCTGCTTATTGAACGTGGCTATATGGCCGTGGATGTCTCTATGTATCAGTTCATCTTTAAAAGGATATTGAGCACTGTAATCGAGGTGAGCAGCTTTTGTGTTCAATCTAACTGAGAGCATTCAGTTTGGATTTACCTGGATACCAGATGTAGACACTCAGTTTGTGAGAAGTGCAAGGCCCTAATGGGAGAGATCTCGATGCTGAATTCAGCAATAACACTAAAATATGTAGGTGGAAGCATCAGAAATTTGTGCAAAAAGAAACTGACAATTGATCAAGACTTGTGGCTGGTGTGAATTGGCAGAGGGTGAAACGGAAAAATCAATGGTGGCATAAGACAGGAGAAACGGGAACAGCAAATACTAATGAAAAGTGATGGCTGACCATGAAGGGCGTGGGTTTCTCTAGTCAGTAACTTAGACAAGAGAGTTTTGTTAAAGCCATCTTAAAATTAAAGATTCACTGAGGTGGATGAGAAATACGTTACTGCCAGTTATCATCAGCAGAAGAGAGAAGTTGGCTGGAATTACACACACCACCATTTGATTCGAGGCATTTCCACACATGGACTGAACAGACAGCACAAACTCTCTATAAATCTTTGCTATTTTTACTGCTTGTGACTTAATTTCTCATGCACAAATACTCAGCTGGAATCATAAAACGGCTACAATACAGAAAGAGGCCATTCAGTTAATTATATCTAGGCTGACTCTCGGCAAGTGAAACTCCCTTACCCCACTCCACTCTTTTCCCTGTGGACTTGCAAACTTTTTTTTCTTACAATACTGACCCCAATTCTCTTTCCAAAGTTACAACTGAATTTGTCTTAAGCAGTATACCAGATCCTAACTACTTGCTGAATTTTTTAAAAACCTTTTCCCCCATGTCACTGTTGCTTTATTGTCTGAATCTTCTCCGAGCAGAACAGTTCCAGCTTCTCCAATCTATTCAATTAAATAATTCTTCATCCTGTAACCAATCTTGTCTCTCTTCTGTAAACTCTACCATGTCTTCACCTCTTTCTTGAAGTGTGATGCCCAGAACTGAACACAAAACTCCAGTTAAGGGAAAACTTTATACAGGTTTATCATCATCTCATTAGTTTTGTACTCTGTGCCTCTTTTTATAAAGGGCAGGATCCCATATGTCTTATTGACTGCTTTCTCAACCTGCTCATGTTCAATAATTTTTGTACCTATATCCCCACCTGCTCTCTCATTTCCTCTGATCATTTTACATATTCTTGTATTAAATTAAACCAGGTTAAAAATCACACAACAGAGGTTTCCATCGAACAGGTTTATTTGAAAACACTAGCTTTTGGAGCATTGCTCTTTCATCAGGTTTAAATTAAACCTGTCACTCATCCACCCATTCCATCAACCTGTGTGCATCTTTTTGAAGTTTATTATTAACTGCAAATTTTGAAGTTATGCCCAATTCACAAAATTGAGGTCTTTGATTTATATCAAGAAATTTTGGGGAAGTAACACTGACCAAAATACAGTGGATCATAAAGGGACTACAGCAATTCATCTTCTTCCTAGGCAGGCTTTCAGCATCAAATACGATCTGCTTCCACTCTTGGTCAATGGGTTCTAAGATGGCTGCTAAGTCCAATGTATGATCTGCAGACTGTGCTATTTATTGTAGACTTGACAGAACCTTGACTACACCATAATTGGGGAACTGTTCACAATTCTGGTCTCCAAATCTCTTGGTTAGATCACATTTGGAGACGTGTACACAAAGGCTTCTGATCTCTATATCCTTTGATTAGCCAACAAACCAAGCATTGTGTGCAGTTTCAATCTCCATATCCCTTGACTAGATCACAATTTGAGCATTGCGGACAGTTTCAATCTTGATACCTCCCAATTAGACTATACTTGAAAAGCTCTGCACAGTTCTGTCCCTACAAGAGACACTGAAGAAGATGCAAACATGATTCACAGGAATGACAGTAGAACTAAAAGGTTCCAACTATCAGGAAGAAAAGAATAAGCTGTAACAAACAAAAATAGAATTTGCTGGAGAAACTCAGCAGGTCAGGCAGTATCTGTACAGAGAACACAAAGTTAAGGTTTTGAGTCCAATGACTTCTTCAGAATTTAAGATAAAGCTGTGGCTCAATCCCTGAGAAAAAAAAGAGAGGAGTGACCTGATAGAGGTTTTCAAGATGATGAAAGGGTTCGACGGGGCATACACAGAGATATTTTTGTTTGTTGTGGTGGTGGGCGCGACCAGAATTAGGGGCTGTCAATAGGAAATCCGACAGGGAATTCAGGAGTAATTTTAAACACAGTGGTGAGAATGTGGAACTTGCTACCAGATGGTGTAACTGAGGTAAGTAAGAGAGGCACATTTGCGGGGAGGCTAGGTAAATGCAGAAGAGAGAAAAAAAAATTATTGAAGGAAAGGCCAATAGTGTGGATGAAGGGATGGAGGAAGGATGCTCATGTGCAGCAAAGATTCCAGCACAGATCAGTTAGGTAAAATGGTTTGTTTCTCTGTTGCAAATACTTGTGACTTTGAAGGGAGTAAGGATGTGTTTCTGCTTGTGGTTAATGATGTATGATGCATCATTGCCTGAGAATGAACATAGCGGGTATAGACAAGTAAACAAAATGCTAATGTTATGGCATTTATTCATATTTCACTTCTGTTCTTGTAACAAATAAATGTCCTGATGATCAATATTGCTTGAATATATCCTATTATTTCCATCACTGATAATTATAAAATAACTATGTATCAATTCCAAATGGCAGTGCTTCCTCCACAAGACCTTCGGCACCAGGTCATCCCTCTCCATCCCTAGAAATCGCACCCCTATCAAATTACACAATCCTACCTTCACACTCTAAAATCACCCACATATACACTGAACACTTAAGATTTAAAACAATGTTTAACAGCACTATATTTACTTCAAAAAAAACTGAAAAGTATTCCTGTATAAAACAAAAAAAACTTGATTTGATAACTGATTTGATTCTGTATGTCAGCTGTGACTCTGGGTAACACTGATTTAAATCAGAAGGTTATACTTTCCAAGTCTCCTAGACTTCAACACAAAGATCAAACCTAACACTGTGGTGCTACCTTTTGAGACAGGCATTAAACCAAGGCACTAACTGCTCTCTCAAATGAATGTAAAAGACCATATGGCACTACTTGAAAAACAGCAGGAGAGTTCTCTCTGGTAGCTTGTGTCAATATTCAGGTCCTGGAACAGGGAGTACGTCAGGGCCCAAAAACTGGAGTCCTGGTGCTCCGGTCCAGCAGCTGGGGCCCAAGTGAGCAGTGGCACTGACCTTTAATTTCTCTTCCAGCTGCTACCAATATCAACCCCTTATCCACAGTCAGAAAAGTGGAAATTCTGATTATTACACTGCCATGTGTGAGATCTTGTTGTGCAAAAATCTGGCTGCTGCTTTTAATACATTATAATAGATACTATACTTCAAAAGTGCTTCATTGCCTGTAAAATATTTTATTACATCCAGTGAGAAAGATACTACAGACATTAAACCTTATTAATGTTTAAAATGACTTCAAATAGGTTTGTTATTTTTAAAAGGAGTCATTTGTACATTTTTGAAAGGATTAAAAAGTATGTTTAATAGAGTATTCTGCATTTTGTTTCATTGATTCTTCCTTTTAGGCAGTTCCTTGGGTTCATGGATGACTTGCTTAGGTATGAAGTGCAGTCTGTAGACTCTAATATATGCAAGGCAGGTACTGCTCCAAGGGGTAGGCAGATGAGCTGTTGAGACATTAATATGTCCTCATCGGTGCCTTGACTTTGTCTCTGCATATTCCTGACAAAGTTTCTCAACATGCTCAGTGCCTTCCCATGTTGATTGGTTACTAGCCAGGGAGTACCATAGGTCGACAGATGTTTGATCTCTTCGGGGATGCTTGGAGGATATCATTTCTGCTGTCACCCTGGGTGTTCCCTGTTGTGCCTCAGTGCTGCGTAGAACAGTTGCTTCAACCTCAAGCCACCAGAAGCTATACTGATTAGTTTGACAAAAAAGACCAAGGAATGCAGGGGCTAACTAACTTTAGCACAAAGCTTTCACACATTGGAAATGTCAACTAAAGCAGCAATCCTACAGTTTTCTAATAGTCATAGAGTCATACAGCACAGAAACAGACCCTTCAGTCCAACTTGTCCATGCTGACCAGGCTTCTTACACTGAACTAGTCCCATTTACTTGCATTTGGCCCACATTCCTCTAAACCTTTCCTATCCATCTACCTGTGCAAATGTCTCTTCTTAAGACAGCTGTATAGCATAAAACCTACAACATTAAGAATAAATGCTAGATAGAAAGAACACGGGATATCCAACAACCCACAGCTGCCAAAGACATGCAGTTATTTCTAAGCTGCCAAATAAACTCAAAGCCCAAGCACTTAAGGGCCCACTCTGCTGAGAGCCAAACATGGAGGGAAGCTCATCAAGGTCAGGGAGTCAGACAGTGTTTGCTGAAAAGAGCATTAAGAAATTCTCAACTGAAGAGCCGGTCTTTGATTTGAAGACACTCAACTTCATCCCTCCATTTGACTCAGTCTTGGTGCTACACAGGTTTGAAGCAAACTTGTCAAAGCCATTCAATAGTTGACAAACAGCAAAGCTTCTGGAGCAGATAGAATCCCTGCAGAAATTGTGAAAGATGGCAGTGATATATTCCTTACGTGGCTACACAATATCCTATCCTCCAGCTGGGAAGAGGAATGAATATTGGGGCATCTCAGGAACGCTGTGTTTGTGACAATATTTCAGAAGGGAGGCAAGTCTACTTGCAGTGAATACAGAGGAGTCAGCCTGCTGTTTGCCACATGGAAAATCGTGGCATGGATCCTTCTCAATCACTTCATCCCAGTTGCTTAAGAGATGTTGAGAGTTGCAATGTGGCTTTCACTCATCCAGGGGGCACCACAGATATGATTTCACTCCATGGCAAATCCAGAGAAGCACAAGGAATAGAATCAACACCCACAGTTCATGGTCTGTTCTAACCTCACAAAAGCGTTGAATTCTTTCAACTGTAAAGAATATTACACAGTATCTGCCTCAAACTTAGCTGACCATGGAAGTTTCTCACCCATCTCTTCCTATTCTATGATGACCTGAATATTACTTAAGGGAATCAATAACGAGCTGGAAAGACATCTGCTTTTCAAAACTAATGCAATTTCCACTGAATAATAAAGCTTTTCCAAAAGGGATCATATTAAAATCAAATATCTAATACACATCTGGCCTAGTCATGATTAAGGTGTCTACAGGAAGACAGAATGATGCTTCAATAGGACATTCTGCTGGTGAACAGTAGTGTTGCAGGTGGAAATGCAGCATTCTAATGGTGCAATCTTTACTTTGGGCAGCAGAGGGCAGACACAGTCTATGCAGCATAAGAAGTTGAACAAAGTAACAATTGTTCAATCTTTCTGGAACAGGAAAACTGTAAAGTTTGGCATAACACAAAAACAGTGTACAGTGTTAGTTCTTTGCTGGAAATATTATGATCTGTGTACACAGGACACTGTAAATCACTAACCACCATGACGGCTTCCTGCATTGCAGTGACATTTTGCATGCCGTATAGTTTGTCCCAACTAAAACCCCTTAAAATCATTTGGTCTATTGCTGTCTCTCATTCTCCTAAATACTTACTGCCCAGCATCTTCCTCCTCTGCATTGTTTTGGTTAATGTAAGAAGATTTTTAACACCGTGTCTTATGGAACTTGGGAACAGGAAGAAGTGGAGGCCTTTCAATTTCTGAAGCTTACTCTTTCATGTATTGGGCTGAACTGTATTGGGCTAACACCACATTTCCACCTTGGTAATATATCCCTTAATAACTTTGGTTAACAAAAACCTAAAAGTGTCAGTTTTAAAATTTTTAGATGCGCCTCAGCCTATACAACTTCTTTGCGAGGGAAGAGTTCTGGATTTTGTGTGTGTGCGTGTGTGAAGTGCTTTCTGACATCACCCTCAACCTCTGTCTCTAATCTTAAAGTTCTAGCCCCTTGTTCTGGACTTGACCCATCAAAGGAGATAGTTTCTCTCTATCTATCCTAACAAATTCTTTGTCTTAAAACCTGAATTAGATCACACCTTACTGTCCATACTCAATGGAATATAAATCTAGCCTTTGAAACCCTTCCACGGGATTTAAACCTTTCACCCCTTTTGTCCTTAACTTAAGTTTTAGGATGAATTATTTCGTTTCTGGCTTCATCCTCTGCTTAAGAGATGTAATTTATGTGACATAAGCAATAAGATAAGGACAGTGCTGTGCAGAAGTTGCAGCCGGACAGTATGCAACAGGTCCAGCAAACCAGCAAGTATTTTACAGGTCCTTTTCTAAAAGTCTCTCACTAACCTTGATATTTATTCCTATTACACCGAGATCCTGCCGCAGCAAGTCGCAGGCCTGGAGGAGAGGTTGCCGTTCACTCAGCATCTGCTTACGCCTCTCCTTCAGCTTCTGTTTCTCTTCCTGGGACAGCTCCCTGCCTTCACTCAATGCCAGCTCCCGATCATCCAATGCCAGGGCATACTTTCTTACTTCCTGTCGAAAACCAACCAGTTGTTCAGCGACACTGTGAAGGGTGACTGAAGATCGGTCTGCTGCCTGCACCTGGAAAAAGAAGTACACATGTTAAACAAAACACCAGACCCAGGACAGCAACAGTAAGACCAATGCTCTGTCTAGAAACATACAGTCATACAGCACAGGAACAGGCTGTTCGGACCAAATGATCCATGCTGACCAGGTTTCCTAAACTGAATTATTTGGCTCATGTCCCTCTGAACCTTTCCTATCCATGGGCCTATCCAAATGCCTTTTAAATCATGTAACTGTACCCACTTCTACCACCTCCTCTGGCAGCTTGTTCCATATACACACCACCATCTGTGAGAAAACGGTGCCCCTCAGGTCCCTTTTAAATCTTTTCCTGCTAGTTTAACTTCTGTTCTTAATAATTACAGGGATCAATTGCTGCTTGAGAAAAACAAAAAACAAAATTGACCATGGAAATTGTAGGACGTGGCCATTTGGGGCAAGTCAATGCTGCAGCTGCCTCTTGGTCTGTCAATTATCCTTTGACATTCACCTTTTTCAGATTCTGATCTGATCCCTGTGTAAATGACATTACAACATGCCAACTCCCTATGGCAAAGTATTCCATTTTATTAGAATTCTTGATGTAACAATATTTCAATTCTTATTATCCAGATAATTGATCTTAGTGTATGCTAATGATTCACCAAACAATCAAAAACTCAGGTATATTAGACGATGTTTTCCTCTCAACATGCTGAAATTTTCGACTAAGTTCTTCCTGAATCAGTGGGGGGAAAAGAAAGACCCTCTTTCCTCCTAACCAGCACCTCTCACTTCTGCTATAAGCCTAATGAGTTTTTGTTTGCAATATTGATCCCATTAACTAAACAGCTGGTTTTCAAGGAAAAGCCTCAAGTAATATTCAACTATTACACGATACAACTATACAGAATTAAATTGGAATGAAAATGCAAACTAATTTAGGGTATTCTTGAGCAAAATCAGAAATTGAAGAAACTCAGCAGGTCCGGCAGCATCTGTGGAGATAAAACAGAGTTATCATCTCAAGTCCAGTGACCCTTCTTCAGACGTTCGTTTCAGAAGTCTGTTTTTCTTTTAGATTTTCAGCATTTGCAATTCTTTGATTTATTTTAGGATTTTTTTCAAAAGCTCTATTTGGGGTGTTGTCACACTCTGGAAATGTAATGATTGCCACCTATCTTCGTTCATAGCAGTGGAGGGAGATGCAACATACAGAAAACACCACCCTCTGTGGCAAGGTATTCCACAGATTAACTGCTGAAGAAATTCCTCCTCATCTCAGGGTCATTCCTTCACAAAGAGTCTGTGCCCTCAGGTTGTAGTCTCTCCTAATACTGGAAACATCTTCTCCAAGTCCACTGTATCTGGACCTCTCAGTATCCTGTAGGTTTCAATCAGATCCCCCCTTATTCTTCTAAACTCCATCGAGTACAGACCTAGAATCCTCAACTACTGCTCATATGATATCTTTTCTGCATGTTAACCTTAACAGAATCCTGAACTAGGACTCCCAAGACCTTTTGTGCTTCAGAGTTCCAAAGCCTTTCCTTGTTTAGAAAATAATCTATGCCCTTATTCTTCCTAACAAAGTACATAACCTCACAATTCCCATATTGTACTCCATCTATCACTTCTCTGCCCATTCTCTTAGCCTTCTGCAGCCTCCCCACTTCTTTAACACTACCTTTCCCTCCACCTAACTTTGTGTCATCTGCAAACTTAACAACAAGGCCCTCAGTTCCTTCATCCAGATCATTAAAATATAACATGAATAATTGTGGTCCCAATTCTTACTCCTGTGAACTACACTATTAACTACCATCCTGAAAAAGACCACTTTATCCCTAATCTCTCTCTCTTCTGCCAGTCAGTCAGTCCTCTATCCATGCCAGTACCTTGCCCCTAACACCATGGGCTCTGAGGAACACCATCTGATTCTGAGGAAGGGTCACCAGACCCGAAATGTTAACTCTGTTTTTTCCTTCACAGATGCTGCCAAACCTGCTGAGCATTTCCAGCAACTTTGTTTTTGTTCCTGATTTACAGCATCCACAATTCTTTCTGTTGTTACCATAGGCTTTCATCTTATTTAGCAGCCTCCTGTGCGGCATCTTCTCAAGATCAAACTGGTCTATGCCAATATTTACAACTCTCCTTCCAGTCTTCCTCAACTTACCGCAGCAATGATATTTTGACCTCAATTTTGCTGAAGCAATATCACTTAGTATTGAAAAAGGATCACTTTATGAAATTTGTTCAGGATTCAAAGCTGACATATTTTTCTATTATTTTGTCTCAGGAAGTAAAGATATCTGGAAAAATGAGGAACACTCAACCAATCTCTAGTTTCTTAGATTAAAAAAACATTATCCGTTAAGAATACAAAAGTCTCAGCATTGTTCAGTAGTAAATAAGAAACACACTGATCACAGTTGATTCAAAGCTTTGCTGAATCTGGTCGTTAAAAGTTTAAACAAATGTTTAATTTGATGCTCCAAATAAAATTTAACACTGTCAAATAGAGATCCAAGAATTTACAGGGTCACTTTTATTCCACATAACTTTGTCAGATGAATAAGAGATGCTACCAAAGAAAACAAAAAGGGGCTAAAGATTGGGAGAACATTAACATGCACCATCTTCTTCAACTATTATTAATTTGCATTTTCCTGAATAGGTAAGTTTATTCTATTTGTCTCAGAATGCAGCTTGTGCAACAATATTAGAAACTTATCACTTCTCTTATGGTAAAATAGATGGATAAAAGTGGGATGGTAAAGGACTAATTGAGTACTTTAATAAGCTTATGTCCCTTATTAATCCATGCTACATGCACAAATACATTTACTCATTTTATCCTAGAGGTTCCTTGTTTTTGGGGAGGTCTGAAAGAATCAGACATATCGTTCACATCTGTTGTATCAGATTTTCCAGGCTTAACACATAAAATAACAATGGACAAATCCAAGTTGTATCAGTTAAATGAACAACACTCACTGGCTCAAGTTGACAGAATCAGAATCTGATTAGTCTGTACCTGACCACAATATATCCATTATAGGTCCATAACCCTTAACACCCTTATCCAAAAATAAACACTAACATCCAATCAACCATTCACTTTTATCAAAATCCGATGCCTTAGGGACTAGAATAGCACACAATGTTTGTGATATATTCTGCTCAAAGCCCCAGACTTTGTCTCATTCTGTATCCTACTGCTTTTCTGATGAGTATAACAGGCACAAGGGAAACAAAATAATAACGGCAGTACAGAAACAACAAAAGAAAGTTACACAGAGGAAAAAATAATGCAAAACTGACAGTAATCTAGAGGAGAGCTACACTGCAGGAGCCGGATGAGTATAATGGGGTCTGATGAATGCCCAGAAAAAAAAAGTAAAATAAAAATGGAATGATAAATTGAGAAAAACAATTCTGAAAGAGGATATCAGAACCTGGACAAGTTTAGTGTGTTATAAGAATCAATGAGTTTTCCTTACTTGTTGTCCTAATTAAATACAGGTATACCAAACATCAATGAGTTATAAACAGTACTAGTGGGTACTACAGTACTACATTCTAATCACAGTTCAATACCATGCCTTCTCGTGCAAACTGTTGCGTCAATTGATGGATTAAATTAACAGCAATAAGTCAGAATTCCATGTTTGAAAACTAATAAATATCTACTCCAAAACAGAAAACTTTCCAATTTTTTTTTGGCTTTGCAACCTCTTTCTGTTTGACTTTTAAGTTTCACAAACCAAATTATCCTGGGCTCAAAGTAAGATTTCTAACAGTCTTTGAGAGATCAAACATTGCACATTTCACAACAGTTAGGTTAATTCACTGGAAACAATCCTTTCTGCGATGCTGTCTTTAAAAATTGCCATTATTAGTCAATAGGATTCACTCAGTTCTGTACCTGTTTTTCCTCAGGCTATAACAGTTTTGCACTCATTTAGTTTCAAAATAACAAAAATGAATGAGAATATAAATTTCAGAGTCTGCCCATAGGAAGTCTATTTGGCTAATATTTTTGAAACAAAATAATAAGCATTATTAGAAGACAAGCTTGGCTTGGCTGAGTAGAATCAAGAACAATCATTGTTTTAAGATTTGTTTAAAAAATCAAATGTGAAAAGTATTGTTCTTTGAACAATACTAATACTTATGAGTTTATTTTTCAAAATGATCTGAAAACTAGTTGGAGGATAAACTACAATCACTGACACTTATATTTCACTTGAGCAAACATGGCTGGCATACACAGAGAGAGAGAGAGAGAGAGAGAGAGAGGCTAATAAACAGAGACCAAGAGTAAGATGTGGAGCTTGCTGTAAGTTTCCTTAAGGTCAGAAGTTACATGACACCAGGTTATAGTCCAACAGGTTTATTTGAAATCACAAGCTTTTGAAGCGCTGCTACTTCGTCAGGTGAAGTGAAGAGAAGCACACAGGCACAGAATTTATAGGCAGAGAGATCAAAAGATCGTACAAGTGGTGTGAGTGAAGTGCCGAATAATAAGTCTCTGCAGGTGATCAAAAGTGTCAGATGGTGTGGGTAAAACGTCAACAGCTGAACAGCAAGTGACTGGATGACCTATAATCGGATTAATTGATACAGAGAGATGATTACAAAAAATTAAAAATAAGGTGGTGCCAGAGACAAACCAAATGGCTGGACTAACATGATGGGTATAAGGGTCGCATGCCGAAGGTCTAACCAAAGTAACAAGTAATTCAAAACTTAATTAGGGTAGAAAGATCATAACAATTTATCAATTAATTTCAATATCTATTAATTGAATTACAGGTTATCACTTCACTTGCTTTTCAGCTATTGACACTTTACTCATACTGTCTGACACTTTTGATCACCTGCAGAGACTTATTATTCAGCCTGTCAACACGCCACTCACACCGTTTGAACGAACTTTTGATCTCTCTGCCTATAAATTCTGTGCCTGTGTGCTTCTCTTCACTTCACTTGATGACAGAGCAGTGCTTCAAAAGCTTGTGATTTCAAATAAACTTGTTGAACAACAACCTGGTGTTGTGTGACTTCTGACCTTGTCCACTCCAGTCCAACACCGGCACCTCCACATCAGAAGTTTCCTTAGACTGAGAGATATAAACGATTGCACATTGAAGGATGAACAATGCAGATCAGCTAAATATTTCCTCAACTACTGGCAGGGAAAATGCTGTTTACTTTTACTACAAAAAGACCTAAGATCCTTATTTTCAAATTCTGTTGCTGAACATCTCTCATGCCACCTCCTAACATCTCTGCCCCAACAATCCCATAACTTCTGACTCCCCATAACCTACTAACATTAAAATAGTACATTGAGCATGAGGACACCACACTGCAAAATATGAAACACACAAGGAAAAAGTGAGGCAATTGACTTAGAGAACTTTCTCTAATTTGGAAAACAAGCCCATTATCATCTGCAAAATCTCATCAAAGATGAATAATACTCAGTCCTCCCCATATAAAGCAGAATGGCACATTTATAATGCAATAAATTAACACTTAAGACAACATGTGTTTCAAAAGCACAGAAAGTAGCTTAGGGGACTGCCAGTCATGAGGATGCACAAATATATTGAATAAAGTAGGAGCACTTAATAAGCTGTGCCAACAGCAGTAAAAGGAAACCCATGTATCAGCCCCAATATAAATCTTTAAAAATTAATACTTAGCACAAATATATCAAACGTTGTCTGTCTTGCCCTGGAGTTCTATTCAACGTTGTCTGTCACAATTGCCATTGCTGAACTCCAAGAACCATGTTATTCAATTTATGCAGCTGATCTGATTATAATTCTGAATACAACTCAGACTCCACACTCACTGAAGGCGCTTAGGCTCCTCATAATACCAGAAATATCTGAAACTCTCTCATTCAACCCATTGTTCACTCTTACTTGTAATCTGTTGGATAAAGGTGCAGCTGGAATGCTGGAAACTCATCATGTGTTGCCCAGTCATGGAGTCATTACAGCACAGAACATGCCATTCAGTCCATTTAAAACAACTCAGTCAGTCCCACTCTATCCCCATGTCCCTGTAGGTTTATTTTCCTCTAGTGTCCACTTAATTTCCATCTGTGACTGACTTTATGGTAGAAACAAAGAGAAACAAAACAGAAACAAAAGTCAGCCTTTAGCACCAGGGATTGATACTTTACCCAGTTTTGAAACAAATAAAAGAACAAGATTTGGGTGAATTTTCTTAGTTGAACAAGGCTTATAAAAGCAAAACCAAGATATTAAGCTTGCTTTCATTTTAGCTAGTCATAGAATAGAACCATAGAACCCTAACAGTGTGAAAGCAAGCCATTCGGCTCCATTGAGTCTATGCTGAGCCTCTGAAAAGCATCCCAGCCAGACCCACCCCATCCCTGTAACCCTGTATTTCTCATGGCTAATCCACCTGGCCTGCACATCCCTGAACACTAAGTAGAATTTCCCATGGCCAAACCACTTAACCTGCACATCTTTGGACTGTGGGAGGAAACCAGAGCACCCAGAGGAAACCCATGCAGACAGGGAGAATGTGCAAACTCCACACAGCCAGTCACCCGAGGCTGGAATCAGACCCAGGTACCTGGTGCTGTGAGGCAGCAATGCTAACCACTGAGCCATCATACTGACCTAATCTGAACAATTAAGGGATTTACAGATCAGAGTTTCAGCAGAATTCAATCACGCCTGGCTAACCATTCGCAAATAGTTCAAAACCAAACAACAGCTACTGAAGGAAGTTTCACGCTTCTGCTGGATGGAGATTTTGATACTCTCCATAGAGAGCTATCTTTCAAGGTAGTCCAGTCCCCCCATAAAACTGCCAGGCCACCATCCAAAACCATAATAAACACCGCATTGCCAACTGTTCTCACCCAGCTGAACATGCTCCTGCTGGAAGTACACACCAATCCTTTTGCTAACTCAATGTAAGGAAATTAAAACGATGTGGAGGATGAGCAAACTGGAGGAAAGTCAAAACTAGAAAACTAAGGCACAGGCAAGAAGCACATAAAGAACCATAAAATGTGGCTGCATCAAAAATACTTCATAGTCTCTCTGCCAGCTCTTTGAAATAGCTATCCAACTGATCTAATCCCTGCTGATTGCTCAATGCCTAAATTGTTTCCTCCTTCAAGCAATTATTCATTTCCCTTTAAAAGTTATGCTTGAATCTGCTTCCAACATCCCTTTGTACATTCCACCTTGTGCTTAAAAATTGGTTTCCTC
This sequence comes from Ginglymostoma cirratum, assembly GCA_024137785.1. Taxonomy (NCBI): domain Eukaryota; kingdom Metazoa; phylum Chordata; class Chondrichthyes; order Orectolobiformes; family Ginglymostomatidae; genus Ginglymostoma; species Ginglymostoma cirratum. The sequence goes on along the minus strand of JAHRHZ010000009.1, from coordinate 13,529,158 downwards.
ATGCCACTGCTGATTCTTCTGTAAATTACCGCAACTGTGTGTTCTCTAATTACTGACTCGCCTGCCACTGGAGATAGTTTCTTCTTACAAATTGCTGACAACATGTACTGCAGGAAATCAAATTATTGGGTGGATTTAAAAGATTCCAGTGCCACAATTTAAATAACAGCAGAGAAAGTCTTCCTATTGTTCTAGTCAATATTTATCCCTCAATCCATATCATGAATAGCAGATCATGTAGTCGCAATCTCAAACTCTCCATATGGAATCCTGCTGTGCACAAAAATCATTGCTTTGAATCTGACACTGTAACAGTGACGGCACTTCAAAACTTTTTTTTTTGATTGCAGTACATCTTGGGACATCCTGAAGTTATACAAAACACCATATAAATGCAGTTGTTACTTTCCCTCTCTTTGCAGTCCAACACAAGTATCTTCAAATGTCAGATTAAGACTATGATGCTTTCAAAAAGAGTGCTCATTACACTGTTGTAGAGTACATCAAGGTACTTTAAGTTGCTGTATTTTAGGGAGGATATTCCTGGGAATACGCCCAGGGAAGTTATTTGGGTGGAACTGAGAAATAAGAAAGGGGTGATCACCTTATTGGGATTGTTCTACAGACCCCGAATAGTCATCAGGAAGTTGAGAAACAAATTTGTAAGAACGTCTCAGTTATCTGTGAGAATAACAGGGTAGTTATGGGAGGGGATTTTAATTTTCCAAACACAGACTGGGAATGCCATAGTGTTAACGGTTTGGATTGGGAGGAATTTGTTAAGTGTGCACAGGAAACTTTTCTGATTCAGTACGTGGATGTACCTATTAGAGAAGATGCAAAACTTGACCTACTCTTAGGAAATAAGGGAGGGGAGGTAACTGAGGTGTTAGTGGGGGAGCACTTTGGGGCCAGTGACCATAATTCTATTATTTTTAAAATAGTGATGGAAAGGATATATTGGATCGAAAAGTTAAAGTCCTAAATTGGAGGAAAGCCAATTTTGATGGTATTAGACAAGAACTTTCAAAAGTTGACTGAGGGCGGATGTTCACAGGTAAAGGGATGGCTGGAAAATGGGAAGCCTACAAAAATGAGATAACGAGAGTCTAGCGACAGTATGTTCCTGTTAGAGTGAAGGGCAAGTCTGGCAGGTGTGGGAAATGCTGGATGACTAGAGAAATTGAGGTTTCGGTCAAGAAAAAGAAGGAAGCATATGTTAGGTATAGACAGCAGGGATCGAGTGAATACCTACAACAGTATAAAGGCAGTGGGAGTATATTTAAGAGGGAAACCAGGAGGGCAAAAAGGGGACAAGAGATAACTTTGGCAAATAGGGTTAAGGAGAATTCAAAGGGATTCTACAAATACATTAATGACAAAAGAGTAACTAGAGAGAGAGCAGGACCCCTTAAAGTCATCCAAGGCCACCTATGTGTGGAACTGCATACTAAATGAGTATTTTGTATCAGTCTTTACTGTGGAGAAGGATATGGAAGATAGAGAATGTGGGGAAATAAATAGCGACATCTTGAAAAATGTCCATATTACAGAGGAGGTGGTGCTGAACATCAAATGCATAAAGGTGGATAAATCCCCAGGACCTGATCAGGTCTCTAGAACTCTGTGGGAAGCAAGGTAAGAGATTGCTGGACCCCTTGCTGAGATATTTGTATCATCAATAGTCAATAGACTGGAGGTTGGCTAACGTGGTGCCACTATTTAAGAAAGGTGGTAAGGAAAAGCCAGGGAACTATAGACCGGTCAGCCTGACATCGGTGGTAGGCAAGTTGTTGGAGGGAATCCTGACTTACAGGATTTGCATGGATTTGGAAAGGCAATGACTGATTAGGAATAGTTGATGTGGCTTTGTATGTGGCAAATCGTGTCTCACTAACTTGATTGAGTTTTTTGAAGAAGTAATGAAGAGTATTGATGAGTGCAGAGTGGTGGACATGATCTATACGGACTTCAGTAAGGTGCTCGACAAGGTTCCTCATGGTAGACTGGTTAGCAAGGTTAGATCACATGGAATACAGGGAGAACTAACTACTTGGTTCAAAGGTAGAAGACAGAGGGTGGCGGTGGAGAGTTGCATTTCAGGCTGGAGGCCCGTGACCAGGGGTGCGCTACAAGGATAGGTGCTGGGTCCACTGCTTTTTGTCATTTATATAAATGAATTGGATGTGAATGGAGGAGGTATGGTTAGTAAGTTTGCAGATGACACTAAAATTGGAGCTGTAGTGGACAGCAAAGAAGGCTACCTCAGAGAACAACGGGATCTTGATCAGATGGGCCAATGGGTTGGGGAGTGGCAGATCGAGTTTAAATTAGAAAATATGAGGGGCTGCATTTTGGAAAGGCAAATCAGGACAGGACTCATACACTTAATGGTAAGGTCCTGGGGAGTGTCGCTGAACAAAGAGACCTTGGAGTGCAGTTCATAATTCCTTGAAAGTGGAGTCGCAGGTAAATAGGATAGTGAAGATGGCATTTGATATGTTTGCCTTCATTAGTCGGTGCACTGAGTACGGGATTTAGGAGGTCATGTTGCGGCTGTACAGCACATTGGTTTAGCCACTTTTGGAATACTGCATGCAATTCTGGTTTCCCTCATGTAGGAAAGATGTTGCAAAACTAGAAAGGGTTCAGAAAATGTTGATGAGGATGTTGCCAGGGTTGGAGGGTTTGAGCTCTAGGCTGAGGCTGAATAGACTGGGGCTATTTTTCCTGGAGCATCAGAGGCTGAGCGTTGACCTTATAGAGGTTTACAAAATCACGAGGGGCATGGATAGGGTAAATAGGTAAGGTCTTTTCATCAGGGTGGGGGAGTCCAAAACTAGAGGGCACAGGTTTAAGGTGAGATGGGAAAGACATAAAAGGGACCTAAGGGGCAACTTTTTCACGTGGAAGGTGGTGTGTATGGAATGAGCTGCCACAGGAAGTGGTGGAGATAGGTATGATTACAACATTTACCAGGCATCTGAATGGGTGTATGAATAGGAAGAGTTTAGAGGAATATGGGCCAAATGCTGGCAAATGGGACTAGACTTATATAGGATATCTGGTTGGCATAGACGAATTAGACCGAAGGATCTGTTTCCGCGTTGTACACCTCTATGACTCTACGAGTGCTGAACTTGAAAAGGGTTGCGGCATTCTGAGTAACATTCAATTATCCAAATATTTAAATCCTGCTCCAGAACGTGACTAGCTAAAGCTTTGCTACAAAATAAAACTGCCTTAATTGTCAGTTGAAGTATTATCCCAGGAATTGAGCACTTCATTGAGGCTTACACTTTGTTTCAGTACTGAGGGACTGTTGCAGGCTCAGGAGATAAGGACTGAGTGAGTGCTGCACGGTTGGAGGGACAGTGCTGACAGTGTGCTGCACTGCTGAATGGACAGATGGAAGGAGTGCTGAATCGTCAGAAGGTTAGGACTGACAGAATGTTACACTGTTGGAATGGTAGTATTGAGGGGACACTGCAATGTCAAAGGATCAGTTCTGAATGAGTGTTACACTATTGGAAGGCCATTTTGAAGAAGTACTGCACTGGTAAATCATTTATAAAATCTTGGATGAGGATATAGAAGGCATGGTTAATAAGTCTGCAATTTACACCAAAATTGGTGGCATTGTAGACAGTGAAAAAGGTTTTCTCAGATTACAAAGGGATCTTGATCAAATGGGTCAATGGACTAAAAAATGGCAGATGGACTTCAATCTGGATAAACATGAGGTACTGTATTTTGGTACAACAAACAAGGGTAGGGCTTAAACAATTAGGGTCTTTGGTAATGTTATAGAACGGAGGGACCTCGGGATACATGTACATAATTCTTTAAAGAATTGTGTCACACATTGACAGGGTGGCTAAAAAGGCATTTGGCACACTTGCTTTCATTGCTCAGTCCTTTGAGTATAGGAGTTGGGATGTTATGATGAGGTTGTACAGGACATTGGTGAGGCCTCTTCTGGAATGCTGTGTCCAGCTCTGGTTGCCCTGTTATAGGAAAGATATTATCAAGCTAGAGAGGGCTTAGAAAAGATTTACCTGGATGCTGCCAGGTTTGAGTTATAAGGAAAGGCTGGATAGGCTGGGGCTTTTTCACTGGGGCATCAGAAGTTGGGAGGTGACCTGAAAGAAGTTTATAAAATAATAAGAGGTATGGATAGAGTTGATGGTATTTGTATTTTCCCTAAAATGGGGAATTTCAAGACGAGGGGGCATACTTTTATGGTGAGAGGAGAGGGATTTATAAAAGACATAAGAGGCTAACTTTTTACACAGAGGGTGGCTCACACGTGAAATGAACTTCCTGATGAAGAGATGAATGTGGGTACAATTACAACATTTAAAAGACACTTGGATGGTTATATGAATAGGAAAGGTTTGGAGGGATATGGGTCAGGAGCAGGCAGGTGGAACTAGTTTAGTTTTGAATAATGTTTGGTATGGACTTGTTGGACCGATGGGTCTGTTTCCGTGCTGTGTGATTCTATGACTATGGCTAGAGAGTCAATGTGGAAGGAACACTGTACAATCAATGAGCTTTGCTGAAGGATTGTACTGCATTGTAATAGCCACTTTAGATAGGGAAAACTGCGCTGTCAAAACAGAAATTTTGAGAGTTGGCTGTTCTCTCAGATATCAGTACTGAGGAAGTGCTGAACTGCTCGAAGTGCAGTACTGAGTAGTGAGATTGTGCTGAACTGTCAGAAGGTCAGTACTGATGGAGCACTGCAATGTTGGAGGGGCAATAACGAGGGAACGTTGCTCTGTCCGAGGGTTAATACTGAAGGAACGATGTAGAGTCAGAGGGGTCGTATTGAGGGAGCACTGCACTGTTCGAATATGAGCACTGAGGGAGTGTTGGATCGAGAAGTGTCTGTGGGATGGCAGTTCTGAGGGTGCACTACATTATCAAATGTTGCAGAGATTCAGGTAGATCAACAAAGAAAATCCCACAAATTCCTGGTGATTTTAAGAATTTCAGAAAACTGTGTTCAAAAATATAAACAAGTTTGCATTTATAGATCATTTTTATAACGTCAGAATATTTCAAAGCATTTTACAGTCAATGAAGCCCTTTTCGACTGTAGTGCTGTAACGTAGGAAACTGTTTAAAGTATTGCTTGCTCCAATGGATATCATTGAGTTTCACTATTTTCTCTATCATTCCCTTGCTATGGGTCCGTAGTCAGCCAATCACTTTGTAAACTGAGTTTACAAAATGGGAACAGAACCTCTGCCCTTCCTATTCACACTGGTATTTACTCTCCATTGTGAATAATGAGCATGGAAAACACTGACATCAGGAATTCAGCAGTGGATAAACAAAGGTAATTCTTCACCCACAGGATTCAATCCATGAACAAGTAAAATGCAAGACAATGTAGATCACCTGTAGATGAGATCCTGAATCATAGTCAGTTTAAAAACAGAGGAAAAGTATGGATGCCTCAGGCACATCTTGGGGAAGGTGCTGCTGGGATATCCTTTCTCTGCAAGCCAACATGGAAAGCTCAAGAAGTAACTGCCTCAGTTGCCTTAGACTTTATGCAAAGACTACCTTAACACATGGAAACCACGTAAGAACTTCTGTATTGCAGTTACTCACCTGACTTTGTCCAAGTGAAATACCAACAACATCCAAGAATCGCTCTATATAAGAGATTATTGCCCCAAACACAGCTGGACTCCTGGGGTAGTCTCCTTCCTGTTGTGAACATAAAGAGCTGACCATAATGTATTTTGGGAGGGTCAAACATCAGCACAGAATGCATACAGATTCATTCTAACTGGTTACAGATCTCAGAACTAATACCAACTCTAGATGACCCTGAACTCATCCAAATCTGGGTTGCTTAAATGGATATTTTATGTCCGCCCAAGGACAGATAGGACCTCTGTTTAATATCTCACCCAATAACACATTACTCAGTGTGCTATTTCCTTAGGACTTTGTCTGACTGTGCAGTGTTCCCTCAATATTGACCTTCCAAAATGCAGCCCATTCTGAAGTACTACTGGGAACCTCTCTTCTCAGTAGAATCATGGAGCAATAACCTAGTTAATGGTAATTCCACACAAATCACTGGTTGAAATTTATTTAGAATACTGTGTGCAGTTTTGGCTGTTCTATTGTGGGAAAATCTGTGAAAGGGTACAGAAGGGATCAGTGCAATATCTGTTGCCTGTTATATTACGCTGCCCACAAGATCTTCTCCTTCATGGAAAACATATTCCTTCTAATTCTTGCAAATAGGCAGGTTTAATTCTCTCAATATTTCCTGATTGAGTTCTTTGGGATGTGCATCTTCTCAACCTCTGCTTTCTTGTCTGTCCCTCTTTGATTCAACTGCACTATTCAACACTGACCAATCCCAGATATTTTGCCAATTGCCACACTGCAATCAGTGGCTGTGGGTATGTTGAGTCATACCCCAGACAGGTTACACAACTTCAAACAGCATTACATGGAATGTCCAACACCGACACTGGCCATTCAGCTCATCTGGTTTCTGTCAATGTTTACGCTTAACACCACCTCAGCAAAGTTATGATTTGCACTGAATTAGCTTCTAAACTGAAAAGCAACAGCTCATTTCCAATTAATGCACACGAGAATTAATGCTCCTGAGCCTCTCAGGTTTCCCATTCCTTCCCAAGAGAGCAGCACAACCATCAAAGCACAGTACAAGATCCTGCCTCACCTCAACAATCCTAATGATGGTTTTGAAAAAAAAACCTAATACACTAATCACGGCCTTACTCTGAATAATGCACTACCTTCACAGGATTGTAAAATCCTAATGGGTTACCTTGGTAACTGCTTGAAGCTGTCTGTTGCCATGGTGAACAAGGTTCATAATTGAATCGGTAGCCCCTGGGGTGTCGAAATCATCAGCAAAGGCAGCCTGCACATTGACTTTAGTTGCATTTAACCTGGATACAAAACAAAAAAGCAAAGAGCACACAATTTACATGTTAAAAATAAAGGAAGTATGATCCATATATTGTTTAAGCGAAGGCAACAAAGGCAATATAAAATGATTTTTATTGAAAGCATCTGATAATGATTGTGGACCAAAGAATGAAACCAGAGGGATAACAGTGTGATCCTTCACTCCCAGCAGGGAACATTACTCTCAAGAAAACTGGGCACTGCAGCCATCGGCTTTTGTTTTTGATTAAAATGGAAAATCACAAGTGCTCCCAGAGAATTTGCTTCTTTGGCAGCGGCAGATCAGGTGGTCAACCCTCTCAACCCTACTAGTTTTTGATCAATATGCCGGTGAGTTTATTTGAGCTGACACTGGAGGAAGATGATAATTTTTAGGACATATTTCTACTTGCTGGATTAACTCAGCTTTGTAACACAGAGTTGAACACGTAGCAACTCAGTGGCGCAGTGAATTTTGAGCCCTTTAAAGAGCCTATTTCCTAAAATAAAATTTTTAAAATTCTGAGGGGATCACAAAGTACACAGTGTTTTCGGGTATATAAATGGTCATGGGTTCAAGTCTCACACCAAAGACCTGAGCAAAACAAAAAACTAGGTTGACACTTCAGTGCAATATTGAGAGAACTTAGTGCTGCTGGAAGGTTTGTTTTTGGATGATTTCAATGAAAATTGCAGGAAATTTCACCGATTTCTTCAGGGACTATTTATTGCTTATTACACCTCAAAACAGTTTACCACATTGCTGTTTGTGGGAATTTGCTGTGTGTAAATTGGTACCACTTCCCCAGAATAAAACTTCAAAAATATACTGTTGGTTGTATAGTGCGTTGGGATGCCCTGAAATTGTGAAAGGCAGGACAAAAATAAGAACATAAGAACTAGGAGCAGGAGTAGGCCATCTGGCCCCGCCATTGAATAAGATCATGGCTGATCTTTTTGAGACTCAGCTCCACTTACCCGCCCACTCACCATAACCCTTAATTCCTTCACTGTTCAAAAATTTATCTAGCCTCGCCTTAAAAACATTCAGTGAGGTAGCTTCAACCACTTCACTGGGCAGGGAATTACACAGATTCACAACCCTTTGGGTGAAGAAGTTCCTCCTGACCTCAGTCCAACATCTGCTTCCCTTTATTTTGAGACTATGTCCCCTGCTCCTAGTTTCACCTGCTACTGGAAACAACCTCCCTGCCTCCACTTTATCTATTCCCTTCATAATCTTATATGTTTCTATAAGATCTCCCCTCATTCTTCTGAATTCCAATGAGTATAATCCCAGTCTACTCAGTCTCTCCTCATAATCCAACCCTCTCAACTCTGGAATCAACAGAAAATGCGAGTCTTTCCTTTTGTTTACCATACCTCTCCCATAGTAGAGTTTCATCAACCGATGGGCAGATCAACTGTCCTCTCATGTAAGCAGATGCATCATCAATAAAAGCTGAAATGGAGTGCAGAAGATTTCCAGCTTCTGCCATGCTTGCATCACTGTATTCCACAGCTACAATTCAAACAGTACAGATTCAGCAAGGTTCTCCTGTCAGATATAAACACTTTATTTTAAACTGTTAAAGCTTTCATACCTGATCTGTATTTTGAGAGAAGACAAAACATTCGAAACTGATTTGCAGAGAACTTTTCCAAGAAGTTCTGGTTAATAATCAGAGAAATCACAAAGTTATCATTTGTGAATTACATTATAAAGCAATGATACGTATTAAAAGCACCATCTGATGAGGCACAGTGAGAAGAATTACTGATTCAAGCACTGCGAGCATTAGGCTGCAGCCAGAAAATATGCTACACAACTAGAATTGAGCTCCTGAGTCCACAAAGAAGTATAGTACAGAAACATGCCTTTCAGTCCAACCTCTTCTTGGTGTTTTTCACATTCCAGTCAAATCTCTCCCTACAACTTATTTCATCTCACCCTAACAGCACAGGCATGATTTCACAATCCTCCCCAGCGTGAGTTTGGAGTCAGGGGATAGGAGTCAGGTATGGAGCCTTATAAAATTCTCCAAATGGCATTCAATCCACAATAACCTGGCTGAAATGTTATGCAGTGGGGGTGGGGAAAATGTAAGGCCTATGCTGGTTTGTCTGCTCTTGTCTCAACTGATGCCTTTAAAATGGGCAATTAATGGTCAGCCTCAATTTTGAGGCTGGTGGGAAGAGGTCTTGAGGGGGTGTCAGGCTGCTTGAGCCTCAGGTGGGAAGGGCAAAGGACCCTTTCCAGGAGGCACCTCCGCAGGATCACCCGCAGGTCCTCCCTCACTTCCTGGACTCTCCAAGATCTCCACCTCCCTCCCTGTCATAAATTTCCTCCTGCAATTACATTTATTTGTCAATCTCCTTATTCTTATAATGGTTATTGTATATATAGTGAGTCAGATGAGCCAAATCTCTCAGGATGTGCTACATCTCCTTCATCCTTTTCTCACTCCTGTCTAGAATCACATCTTTTTTGCATCCCTAGTAGCAAGATCTCATTTCAGTTGCATTTTTTTTGCTTGTTTGGGTTCCCTTTCTCATTGCCATCCTGCATCCTTTTCTATTGAGGAAGGGATGTTGCAGTGCTTGAGCTGCAACTTTGGAAGTATGCACAAGGCGAGGCCACTGCTGTGGTGATAGATTACTGTCATTAGGGTGGGGTGGTGGTGTGTGGAAATTAACGTGCTGCCAAGTATTCCTCAAATCTGCATGGTCAGTTTAAGGCTCCTGTGCAGGGCTAGCACAAGTCTTCTCCTTTATGTTATTGTATTTGCGCAGCTGCACAAAAAAAATTGTAAAGACAAAGGCACTCCAGAAAACCAATAGAAAGCATGTTGCTACAGCCCATCTGCGATTTGCTTCTTGAACACTGTTGTGCTTAATATTTAAAATACTGGCAGGTGGGGAGAGGAAGGAAGAGAAGGCAGATAAGAGGCTGTAAACAGTTCATCAATGCCTAATATTCAGGTGGTCACATTTGTGAAATCACAATTTCCTAATCTCTGCTTCCAATCGCTTAGGCATGTTGCATTGTGTCGGGAATGCCTGGGATTCAACAGGTGATCATACAGGCAGGAGTAGGCCATTTGGTCCTTCTGGCTCGCTCTACCATTAAAAACAATCATGATTAATCCAATTGTGGCCTCATAGCCATATTCCTGCTTGGTCCCATTAACCTATTACTCTTTTGATTTGATTTGATTTGATTTATTGCTGTCACATGTAATTGAGTACAGTGAAAAGTTTTGCTTTGCAAGCAATGCAGGCAGATCATAGCAAACAAGGACATACAGATCATAGGGTGCTTAGACAGAGCAAGGCATACAAGGTTACAGCTGCACAGGAGGTGCACAAAAGCAAGATCAACATTAGATTTGAAATTAAAAAGGTCCAGTCAGCAGTCTAATAGGTGAAGTTTAGACGTGTGGAATGGTTGTAAGAAATGTGAGAATAAAATCTGCTTTAGAGAGCTCACAAAGAGTCGCTCGGTGTCAGTTCCATTTTGGGGTTCTGTTAATCAAGAATGAGGGCAAGTGTTGGCAGTTTGAGCAGCTTCAGCTCAAATCTGATGAGTTGGAGGCTGAAAAACATGCATCAGGAAGGGGGAATACTACCTAGATTCTTTGCAGCAGGAGGCAGTCATGCCTCTTAGGGTTAGACTGTCTGTTGGTTAGTGTAGAGGGGTAGGATAATGTTACAGCAAGTGAGATAGGTAATGGGACCCATGGGGCAGCAGTGCAGGAGCCACAGTCTTTGCAATTTCTAACAAATTTAAAGTTCTTTCAGCTTGTCTGGATGAGAGCAGGGGCTTCAGGAAGGATGAGTCAACTGACCATTCCACTATGTTACAGGAAGCCACTCAATCTGGGAGTAAAAAGAAATGTAGTGGCAGTGGGGAACAGCAGAGAGAGGAGGATTGACACTGTTCTCTGCAGCAAAGGGCACGAGTCTAGAAGGCTGTACTGCCTGCCAGGTATGATGGCTCATTTGCTCAGGACTGGACGGGAACATGGAATGGGAGGAGTCATTTTGGTTCATGTTGGTACCAAACTTAGAGGACAAAGAAAAGGTCTTTGCATATTCAGTACGAAGAACAAGACACTAAATTAAAAAGCAAAGGTCATAATCTCAGAGATAACAAGGTGTGGAGCTGGATGAACACAGCAGGCCAAGCAGCATCATAGGAGCAGGAAAGCTTGATGTTT
>JAHRHZ010000009.1:13484605-13512987 GCA_024137785.1 Ginglymostoma cirratum | reverse complement strand
CCTATGATGCTGCTTGACCTGCTGTGTTCATCCAGCCCCATGCTTGTTATCTCGGATTCTCCAGCATCTGCAGTACCTTTTATCTCTCATTTCTTGGATGCCTGGATTTGTGTGTCATGGTCACTATTCACAACCTGACCATGGAAGCACCTGCATGGCTGCTTCCATGTTCTGCATCCATGCTCCCTGAACTCTGACCTTGATGTTCTGACCACGTGACATCCGACAATATATCAAATTATCAAATCATCGTGATAATTATAAGTGTTATTATCAGATAATGGTTGGGTCTGCTCAAGTTAAAGATTTTTAATCGCAGTAATGTTCAGCAGCTGTTGAAAGAGGTCCTCTGAGAACCAAGAAGCTTCCCATGAGTAGTAAATTCAGCAGCTGGTTTTTAACCCCTGGTGTTTACATGCTGATCTCTACTATAATCACAATCCAGTTTTCATTTATTCCCATCAACTTTGTACTAAATATTAGTTCCTACAACCACATGTGGTGAATAATGCCATATTTAACACCGTTTAGTTTGAGAACCTCTCCCATCCAACCCCACTAGGCTCTTGCACTGCAAAGATAATATATGCACTCTAATGGTGAAACAAAAGATGTTATTAGTGTCAGAAGTTTCAAGGGACAGTTTGAATTTACTATGATACAAATTATTCAGGATATCAGCCAGTATCCACGTACGGCATTGTCTGTATAAGCTTCCATTTATTTAAGACCTTTTGTTCTGATCCCTTCTTCTCTATGTTGACATTATTAAATGGTTTCATATCTTTAAAAGACATTTATAAGATCAGGCCTCAGTCTGCTCTGTTTTAAGGTGAAGAATCCCAGGCTATTCAGTCACCCTATGTGTATTTGTTCCTTCTAGTGAAGGATAACACAATATGCTTGTCAGTTTTCTGCAGCAAAACTGTTATGCAATACTCACTGCAGGAACACTATTAAAAGCCCACAGAGTAACAAGTACCATGGGTCACCTAATTTATTTAAATAGTGGTGATCTGAATCATTGTTTTGAAATTTTAGTGTACTTTATTTCTGCTGTGATTCGTTGGATGATAGCTGATCGACAGATGCAGTCAACATTTATAGAATAGTTACAGCAGAAAAGGAAGCCATTCTGTCTATCGTGTCTACTGCCAACTTCCTGCAAATGCTTCCTGCATCAGTTAGATGCAAAGATCTTTTTTTCTCAAATTGATCAATGACCTCATGACGAGATGACATTAGCTATTGATATTGCTTATTGATATTACCCTAATACAAGATGGCAGAAAGGTAAGTCGTTCCATTTGCAGCTCCACTCTGCTCACCAGCACCCTTTCCTTTCTTTTCTCTTCTTCTTCTCTCTCCTCTCTCTAGTAATTCTATCCGCCCCTCATCCCCACCCTTTTAACTACCTACTTAAGGAGTCAAGGAGGAGTCGGGTCACGAACAGGAACCATGTGGCGGGAGCTGAACATGCAGGTTGTGTCCAGCAGCAACAGCGGATTGAGCGTGGGCTGGAGAGATGTCAGTAATGACAGCAGGATGGTGAGGGGGCAGCAGCAGTCGGCGGTGAGAGCGGGGCCGGTGGGGGGACAGCAGTTGGTGGTGAGAGTGGGGCCGGTGAGGGGGCAGTGCGCGATGACAGTGGGACGGTGAGGGGGCAGTCGGTAGTGAGAGTGGGGCCAGTGGGGGGGGGAACAGCAGTTGGTGGTGAGAGTGGGGCTGGTGGGGGGACAGCAGTTGGTGTTGAGAGTGGGGCCAGTGGGGGACAGCAGTCGGCGGTGAGAGTGGGGCCGGTGAGGGGGCAGAGAGCGGTGACAGTAGGGCCGGTGAGGGGGCAGTGGGCGGTGAGAGTGGGGATGGTGACGGGGCAGTGGGCGGTGAGAGCGGGGACAGTGAGTGGACAGCAGTCGGTGGTGAGAGTGGGGTCGGTGAGAGGACAGCAGTCGGCGGTGAGAGTGGGGCCGGTGGGGGGACAGCTGTCGGCGGTGAGAGCGGGGCCGGTGGGGGGACAGCTGTTGGCGGTCAGAGCGGGGCCGGTGGGGGGACAGCTGTTGGCGGTGAGAGTGGGGCTGGTGAGAGGACAACAGTTGGTGGTGAGAGTGGGGCCAGTGAGGGGGCAGTGAGCGGTGACAGTGGGACGGTGAGGGGGCAGTCGGTGGTGAGAGTGGGGCCAGTGGGGGGGCAGCAGTCGGTGGTGAGAGTGGGGCTGGTGGGGGGACAGCAGTCAGCGGTGAGAACGGGGCCGGTCGGGGGACAGCAGTTGGTGGTGAGAGTGGGGCCAGTGAGGGGGCAGTGAGCGGTGACAGTGGGGCCGGTGAGGGGACAGTGGGTGGTGAGAGTGGGGACGGTGAGGGGGCAGTGGGTGGTGAGAGTGGGGACGGTGAGGGGGCAGTGGGCAGTGAGAGCGGAGCCGGTGAGGGGGCAGCAGTCGGTGATGGGAGTGGGAACGGTGAGGGGGCTGCAGTCAGCGGTGGGAGTGAGGCCAGTGAGGGGGCAGTGAGCGGTGACAGTGGGATGGTGAGGTGGCAGTGGGCAGTGAAAGCAGGGCCGGTGAGGGGGTAGCAGTCGGCAGCAAGAATGGGCCTGCAAGGCGGTGACAGTTGCCCCTGATTGAAGTGGTGCCTGCACCATAGTAGAGATGGGACTTGGGACTTTCAGATTTGGACTTTTTTACCTTGCTTACCTTTTGGCTCTGTTAAATCTTTTAATTCTGGTTTTTGTAACCAAGTGAGTGCCAGTGATTGGCGACTTTGTGCGCTTTTCACTGTACTTACATATTTCTATACTTAGTACATATGACAAATAACTAAATCTATGGTCTTGTACTGCATAATTCTCTCCATTTTTCAGCAACACTATAAATCTCTCTTCTTTCTGCCCAAATCTTCAGCCAATCAAGCTGAGAATTAGGGCTAACCTTATTTACACCTATTAGCCTCCATGTCTACAGCCCAATAGTACAATATAGCCTGCAATATTTCAGACCCTAGTTAGAATAAATGTATTTGTTTCATTCTTCCAGTTAACAATTGGTGAATGAAAGGTTCAAGTCAATGGTGCTCCCTCCAGATAGTCTGGAAACGATACTCAATTCGGGAATGTCTGATGGGCATCCTATTGGGAAACACATGGCCTTTCGCTCTTTCGATATAGCCATTTTATACTGCTTACCCCCAGATACCCTAAAGTTAATCTGAGACAGATTGCAAAAAACAATCACGTTTCGATCTAACTGATCTCAGTTACATTTTTATGACAAGCTACTAGCTGTCATTAGAAGAAATTTTCTCAGGAACAAAAAGAAACAGGAAAAAAGTAAACAGGAGGGATAAAAGTGAATAGTTACCTTGATTGTGATGTAATTTTTCAATGATTTTGACATCTTTTCTTCACTTTCTTTCAAATGCAAATGCCCTATACAAAAGAAATTCAAACAAGGCTATAGTCTGATATTGATCAGCTGGTTAATTGGGCAGATAGAATTTAATCCTGATAAGTGTGAGTTGTCACATTTTGGGTGGTCTAATAAGGGAAGGATTTACACAATGAATGGTAGGTACCTCGAGAGTACTGAGGAACAAAGGGACATTATTGGTGTACAAATCCACAGATCTCTGAAGGTATCAACACAGTAGACTGGGTGTTGAACAAGGCAGAAGGGGATGCTTGCCTTCATTAGACAGAAGGTAGAATATAGAAGCAGGGAAGTTTTGTTGCAACTTTATAGAACATTGATTGGGCCACAGATGGAATATAGTGTGCAGTTCTGGTCACCACACTATCAAAAGGTGTGGCTGTACTCTAGAGGGTGCTGCCAGGGATGGAAAATCTCAGTTCTGAGGACAGGCTGGATAGGTTGGGTTTGTTTTTCCTGGCAGAGGAGGCTGAGGGAGGTATCTGATTTATATATGCAAAATTATCACAGGCATAGACAGAGTAGATCATGAGAATATTTTCCTCATGGCAGATGCATCTAAGACCAGAGGGCATAAGCTTAAGATGATGAACAGGTGGTTTAGAATTCTTTTAACCAGAGGGTGGTAAAAGATGGAACACAGTGCATGAGAGTGTGGTGGAGCCAGGGACTGTCCCAGTTTTAACAAGCATCTGGACAAGAACTTAAAATGCCAGAGCATAGTAGTCTATGGTCCAAGTGCAAGTAAATGGGATTAGTGTAGTTTGGTGTTTATGGGTCGGCATAGACACAGTGGGCTGAAGGGCCTGTTTCTATGGCATATGACTCTTCATAGGATAAAGAAATGTACATGTTGAAGTGAACCATGGCTGAAATTGAAATGTATAAAGCCAAATCTGCCATCTATTTTACACCATACCCACTTTCTTTACCATCAACTTTCACAGAAAGGAAGGTCAGGTAGTAAAGAAAAAGTTATCCAAGTCCATTTTCCTACTTGCTGTTACTATAATAAAACAATTTCAACCGCCCAATCCACTGGTCCCGATTTCATGCACCCAGCAGAAAAAGGGGAAGATGAGAATGAACGTTTTCGGGCAAGGCAATCATGATGTGGAATGTGGCCAGAAATGAAGATTAGTACAAAACCAGTGACCACATTCAACAAAGCTGAATAATTATTAAAATAATGGAGAATAAAAGATTTGGAAATGATGCAGAGAAATGGAACAGTTTTCAATCAGCTACTGAAAGGCCAAAGTTCAGCAAAGGTAGGAAGGGACAATTTGGTTAAAAATACCTATGTTCCTTGGTTAAATACAAATATATGAAAGCAAAATTAGTTAAACAAAAGATTTATTTAAATTTCATATCAATAATTCCCCCAGTGCACACCAACTTAGTAGAGCTACTGGACCTAAGAACCTTAGGCCTGAAGAATTCCTATTCCATGAATCAAAATCTAAAAAACCTAAACTGTTGGTCTATTCACAGAAATTCAAGATTTACAATCTTGGATTGAGGGAGTCTGCCAACAGTTTAAACCAGTTTAAAAAAATCAAAGATCCTTCCACCAGCAAACAATTCACTATATTGAAAACTTGATCTCAAAAACATCACACCAAAATATAACATAGATTACAATAAACTACCGCAAACCTTCAAGTCAATTACATTGATTCTGGTCATTACTAAACCACAAAACAACACCCCTCATCATAAAGCTGCATGCTTGTTTCCAATGAGATCATTTAATAATGATATAAGAGTAATTAAGCTCCTTATTCTGCACCTTCTGAACTTATAACCACTTCCATCTAGAAAGAAGAACAGCAATGGAACACTATCCTCCAAGCTCCCCTATAAGCCACTCATTGTCCTAACCCAGAAATATATTGCTGTTCATTCATTGTTGTTGGGTAAAGTTCCCGCAATTCCCCCTCTAATGGCATTGTGGGTCTACCTAAAACACATGGATGGCAGTGGTTCAAGAAGGCAACTCACCATTATCTTTTCAAAGGCAATTAGGGATGGACAATAAATGCTGGCCTGCCAACGATGTTCACATCCCATGAGTGAATGAAAAAAATTAATAATTTACTATTATATGAATTGCATCTTTTAAAACCAAATGACTTGGAGAAAACTGAAAAATCAAACATCTGAATTGCTCAGGGATTTTGATCCAAATTAAAATTTGGTAATGAAGATGCATCTGTTCACAAATCTTTTATTTTAAAAGAAGTGAGGATTGTTTCCCTCCAAAGAGTACACAAGAAACTGCAGAATTAAAATTAATGGTCAGAAAATTACATACAGATTACAAGATAAACAGTTCAATGTAGAAAAATCATACTTTATTTCACTACTAATCCCTCAAGAATCAAAAACTCACGACAAATGGCGCTTATCGATTAATGTCTTTGAATTCTATCTACTCTTCTTCCACTGCCCAACAAATACATACCTGAGTGTAAAAAGTAGTTGCCCCATTGCTCACACTGGTGGTGGGCCTCACATTGAGCAATCTCATTCTCGTGATGGGGAAACGCTAGGTCTATTCCACCTGAATGGATGTCCAATTTATTTCCAAACACAGAGCTGAAAATGCACAGAGTTAAGCTCACCATTTGTTATATCAAGTGGTGTGAAACTATTTTCTTAGTACATCAGCACCTTGGACAAACTTACAAATGTCTACTGAGGAATTAACTAGAAATAAGAGAAAATATATAATAACTAAAAACGGATGAGGTGTTGACCCTAATGTCTGAGGAACTGGCAATGCCTTAATTTTCAAACTCTCATATTTGTTTGCAACTCCCTCCACTGTACTTATCCTCTCCCTGTCTCTGTAATCTCAGTCCTATAACCGTACAAGATCTCAACTTTGCTCTAATCCTGATATCTTGCATGTGCCTGATTTCAATTGTTGCACCTGTGACGACCATATCTTCAGCTGCCGATGTGCTAAACTACGCAAAGCCTTCTCAAAATCTCTCTGCCTTCCTCTACATCCTTAGGGTACTCCTTAAAACATAGATCAAGCTTTAGTCTTCTGTCCTATCACTTCCTTGTGTGGCTTCATGTCAAATTATGTTAGGTAATGCTTCTGTGAAACCTCTTAGGTCTTGTTAAAAGCATTTTATACATGCAAATTACTGTTGCTGAATGACAACATGCGAAAACGCAAGTGGAGACAGACATAAAATGAACACAGGAAATGATTATGGTTAGAAATCAACCCTACAACGACAGTGTTATTCTATTTTTGCTCCTTTTACTTCACACCCAGAAATTTTGACACAGTTGATGCACAGTCACTGGATTGTTAAAATTAGGCATTGCAACAGACCAGTCAAAGGGTTAATACCATTGTAACCAGATCAGAAAATGAGTCCTATAGTTAGAGACGTCAGGAATGTGATTTTGTTCTGTCAGCAGTAAAACTCCCAGGTCAATTCTGTCATGGTACGTTCAACAAAAAACACAAGTACCAACCTTGCAATGGTGGAACACTCAATATGCCAGCCAGGTCGACCCTTACCCCATGGGGATATCCAAGATGGCTCATTTGGCTTTGATGCTTTCCACAGAGCAAAGTCTCTGATGTGCCTTTTGTCACCAGCAGCTAGCAATAAAACAAAATCAACAAATAACCCAAAAGTTATTTAAAATACTATGTGTTTTCAGACATGTATCTGTGCTTCGTTATCGATGACAAATCAAAATGTATGAAGGGCTGGGGATTTCTCCTGCATGGTTTTCTCTCCAACCTGCTTTCCCCACTGCTTCTGCTTTCCCATTTACTATATATAAGAGGAGAGGAGAAATGTTTCCATTTGGGGCTGAGACAAATTTACTAACATCTTTCAAATCTGATGATTGATCATTGACTTGAAATGTTCACGGTATTCTCTCTCAACAGATGTTGCCTGACCTCAGAATCACAGAACCACAGAGGCCATTTGGCCCATGATGTTATCACCAAATGCCATTCTTCCACTTTCTCTCCTGAGCCATGCCAATGGTACCCTCTCAGAGAACAGCCTAACTCCTTTTTGAATGCCTCGATTGAAGCTGCCTCCACAACAGTCTCAGGCAGTGATTTCCACGCCTCAACCACTTGCTTCAAGAAACTTTTACCTTATGTCATTTTTGTGTCTTTTGTCAATCAATTTAAATCTGAGTCCTCTCATACGTGATCTTTTGGTGAGTGGGAAGAGTTTCATCCTATCTACTCTGTCCAAACCCCTCATGATTTTGTATATTTCTGTCAAATTTTCCCTAAATTTTCTCTTGTCCAAAGAAAGCAATCCCTACTTCTCCAATCAATATTCATAACTGAAGTTCTTTATCCCTGGTATCACTCTGGTGAACCTTTTCTGCACTCTCTCCAATGCCTTCATATCTTCTTGAAGTGTGGAACCCCGACCTGGATGCAATACTCCAGCTAAGGCTGAACTAGTGTCCTATGTTCAACGTAACGGCCTTGTTTTTACCCACCGCAACCCTATTAATAAAATCAAAGCTGTAGATTTACAGCCTTGAAAGAGGCCTGTCGACTGATTATATCCCCACTGATCTATCCTAGTCTCATTTTCCAGCATTTCTGCCATAATCTTATACACTAAATGTTGTGATGGATCCCACATCTACCACTCTTAAACTCACTGAGTTCCAGCCACCCAACACAAAGTGTGCGAAAAAATTCTTATTTAAATCCCCTCTAAACCTCCTGCGTTTCACTTAAATCTATGCCTGTTGGTTACTGATCCTTCTATATAGGGGAAAACCTTCTTCTCTTGTATTAGGGTCCTCCTCAGCCTTCTTTGTTTCAAAGTAAACAACCCCTACCAGCCTAATTTCACTTCAAAGCTGAAGCACCCCAGCCCAGGTAACATCTGGCATTACCCAGTATGGAGCTGGAGGAACACAGCAGGCCAGGCAGCATCAGAGGAGCAGAAAAGTTGACATTTCGGGTTGGCACCCTTCTTCAGAAATGGGGAGGGGGAAAGGAGCTCATAAATAGAGACAGGAGGGTGGGGTTGGGGAACGTAGATGGGACGGTGACAGTTGAGTGCAGGTAGGAAGTGGTGGGGTTTGGTCAGTGGGATGTGTGGGACAGATAGGTGGGAGAGAAGATGGACAGGCTGTTTCAGGTCAAGGAGGCGGGGACAAGTGGGAAGGTTGGTCATGGGATGAGGCCGGGGTGGGGAGATTTTGAAACTGGTAAAACGCTCATTTAGGCCATTGGGCTGTAGGCTCCCGAGGCGGAATGTGAGGTGTTGCTCCTCCAGTTTGCGGGTGACGTCATTGTGACACTGGAGGCGGTCCAGGATGAACATGTCATGCAGGGAGTGGGAGGAGGGAGTTAAAATGGTTTACAACTGAAAGGTGTTGTCGTTTGTCGCGAACAGAGCGCAGATACTCTACAAAACGGTCTCTTGAGCCTCCGCTTGGTCCCACCGATGTAGAGGAGGCCACATCAGGAGCAGCAGATACAGTGGACCAAGTTGACGCTTGTGCAGGTGAACCCCTGTCTAATGCGGAAGGTTTGTTTTGTGCCTTGACTGGAGGTCGGGGGGAGGTATAGAGGCAGGTGTAGCACTTCCTGCGGTTGCAGGGAAAGATGCCAGGGCTGGTGGGGTTAGTGGGGAGTGTGGAGCAGACAAGGGAATCGTGGAGAGAGCGGTCCCTACAAAAGGTAGATAGGGTGGGGAGGAAAATATATCTTTGGTTATGGGGTTGGATTGTAGGTGGCGGAAATGACACAGAATGATACGTTGGATGCGGAGGTTGGTGGGGTGATATGTGAGGACAAGGGGTATTCTGTCTTTATTTTTACTGGGGGGAGGCGATGAGAGTGCAGAGGTGAGGGAGACACAAGAGATGCAGTTAATCCTGCTGAATCTGCTCTGCAGCCTCTCTATTGCAATCGAATTCTTTGCACAGTTTGGTGACACAGTCTTCCACCTGTAGCCTAACTAACACCTTATATGGATAACATTTCTGTTCTTGTATTCAATGCCTCAACTAATAAAGGCAAGTATTCCAAATGCCTTTTTAAATACTCTATGCATTTGTGCTGTTGCCTTCAAGGATCTCTAGACATGCACACCAAAGTCCTTCTGATCCTCTGCGTTTCCGAGGATCCTACCATTTATTGTGTACTCCTTTGCCTTATTGTCCACCAAAATTTATCACCTCACAGCTTTCAAGGTTAAATTCCATTGCCACTGTTGAATCCATCAGACCAGTCTACATTCTGTAGTTTGTGCCTTTCCTCCTAGTTACTTCCTATAGTCATGTCTAGATCATTAATCTACATCACAAGTTGCAAGGGACGCAGTACCAAACCTTGTGGTATGCCACGGGGTTCAGGCTTCCAGTCACAAAAACAACCTTCGACCATCACCCTTTGCCTCTCGCCATTTAGCCTATTTAAGGGTCTCGACCCGAAACGTCAGCTTTCTTGCTCCTCTGATGCTGCTTGGCCTGCTGTGTTCATCCAGCTCTACACCTTGTTATCTCTATCTACTATTAATGCCTGTTTGATTTCAGATTTCCAATATCTATTACTTTACTTTTGAATTTGAAATGTCTATATGAAATTTCCCTTCTTCTAGTGGTGAGAGTAGTCTGTCCGTGATCATGGCTCGGTACATGCAATTTTATTTTATTAAATCTGATTTTACTAACATAACCCTCACACCTCCACCCTGTCTAAATGGATGGACCAACCCTTTACTAGATTCCTCCAATTCTGGTCTTCTACACATATCCATTTTTCTCACTTCAATGCTGTCAGCTACCAGGGTCCTAAACTGTGGAATTCGGTCTGTAAACTTCTTCACTTTCCTCTCTCTGCTTTGAATGTGCTCCTCCAAATTATTTTATTGACCAACCATTTGGTTGCCTTTCCTAATATTCCTCATAGCTTCTCTTTAGATGTTTCAAATGCATTGTACAACCATAGCTTGTTATTGTTAAAAGCAAATTCAACTGCAAAGATACAAACAGGTTTTTTGAGTGATAGGACTCAATTACTGTGATGGGTGTCAAGTCAGATACACTGCTATAAAACAGACCCTTTCAGGAAACAAGACACCATTATATTCCAGGTACTCTCTTATAGAAATCTGTCTCCTAGCATCTTCCACAAACAGCGTCTGCAGCACAGAAAAAGTCTTACAATTAGAGATGTATTTCGAAGAACACACTCAGAAGCGCTGCAAGAGTTACATACACTGTATTTTTAAACTGTCGGCCCAGTTGCGCAATGTGCAGGTAAATCCTTTACTGTAGATGCATGCATTACTTTTATTTTATATAAAACTGTTTGAATGTTTAGCCATTGTTGCCATTTTCTGAGATGACAGGGAATTTGGGGACATCACCACTTAATATGTGGGGACAACTCTCAAACCTGGTGGCACTGACTCTTACAGCACAGGGAGTCATAGCTTTCAGCCCGAGACCCAGTCTATTCATGGAAACGCTGATCATGATCGAAAGAAAAACGTTAAAGGTATAAAGTCAAAACATTAACAACATGAACAATTGTAAATACATACTTGTCTCTCCAGCTGTGTCAGCACATATCCCGATAAACTTCCCGTACTGACTACCGATAGACTGGACGTCAAAATACACATTTCCTGAAATGTTTTAACAAAGTGTTTAGATAAGTAAATAAAAATTATGTTCTGAAATTATGACTGGCTTGCGTGAGAATTTACTTGCATATCACAAATTTAATGCTTCGTTTACACTAGGGCCAAATGGTACTGAGATGCTTATATCTGCTGATGTAGAATGACGATAACCATAGAATAACCTGGTAACTGCCATAGCCTTAATCCACCGCCCTAAAGTAGAGGCAATTGGTCCATCATGTCTGTACTGTACTGGGTCTTCGAAAGAGACATCCAATATTCCCACCGTCCCACTCTATCCTCATAGCCCTGTAAATGTTTTCTTTTTCTAGTGTATATCTGATTTTTTTTTTGACAGTTACCTTGCACGTTTAAAAAAGTGGCTACAAAGTAGTAAAGCCGAAAGTTTTAATCTGCCAAAATTCCCAAAATTCTGGAAGAGTCCTGCAGATTGGAAAATTGCTAAAATCATCCCATTACTGAAGAAGAAAGGATGACAGGACACAAAAAACCAAAGGCGAATTACTCTAACATCTATCATAGGGAAATTGCTAAAACCTGTTATTAAGGGGATTGTAGTGGAATATATAGAACACCGTAATGGCCCCGGTTTTGAAACAGGAAGATAGCTGTTTCAGCAGCATAGACTGGGATTTTGCTTTGGGTTATTATGGAAGCCCTGATGCAGCTCAGTTCATGGGAACTGCTCCAAAAATTGAAATTTCCTTGGGGCAATTACCAGATGCCTGCAGCCCTCTGAAAAATTCCATAACCTGAATTGGAATCAAAGTCTTCAAAGCGTTCCACTGACTTTAGCTAAATAGCTATGTAGGAATTAATGCATTAAAACCTGCTCCAACCCCTGGTTAACAATTAAACTGAACCTTGGGTCACCACTGATTCTTCACAAATCCTGACATCCCCAGACCTGACACGCTCATCCCTTCCCCTGCACTCTGTTCCCCCGAAACTCTAAACCCCACCCTAAGGTCAGGCATTCTCTAAACGCCTCACCCCAACCCCTCTAGATGTAACACACTCTACGTAAGCAGGCACCCCCAACCTCCTGACCCACGACTCTTATGCCTGAACTCGCCACTGAGTACCACCTAACCTGGTAACTAGCCTAGCTTTAATCTGCCATTCTACCAGCCCTTGGAAACAAGGAGCGAGCTCCCCAATCCGCATGGATCCAATCCCTTGCTCTCATCAACTTACCTGCAACTCTCTACCCCGACTCCCACCCCGCCATGCCCCATGACCACCTCTAAACATCTCACCCACCTGGCCCCTGACCTTCCTATCCCCATACATCCATTTGCCACTTTATATCTCCAATCCCACACATCCTCTCCCATCCTATACCTCACTAACCTGCCACCTTAACCCCTCACCCACCTTCTGCTACCTGCCCCTTCCAGAACCCATGTCCTTTCCATATCCCTCACCCTCCTGCCAGCATATTCTCACAATTACCTTACATATTTAGCTTCTGTCAACAGGTTTCCAAGTGGCTACAGGGCCTTTACATCACAGCATATGACACTTACTTCTGAAAAATGAGGTGTGATTTCCACACTAATATGCTTTGAAACTTTTTCATGGTTTCTGGATTCCTCTACGCTAGTTCAGCTGGGAAGGCGCTTGGTAGAAAACTGTAGACAGGATCCCTCTAAAGGCAAGTTACTTTTTTTGCTCTCTCTGTTCAATTTTGGTAAGAGAATTTCTGATCCTGACTGGAAAATCTGGGCTAGTATGATCAGGGAGAATCAACATTGTTATGTGAAAGAAAAACCATGCTTAACTATTAGAGTTTTTTAAGGAAGGTGAACATGGAACTTGTGTATGTGTGTGCCTAGATTTCCAACAAGATATTTGAAAAGATGCCATATTAAAGGTAACTATGCAAATTAAGATCTCAAGATAGAAGGGGTAATATATTACAACGAATAAAGGATTTTCTAGCTAACAGAAATCAGACAGTAGGGACAAATGTATTTTTTACAGGTTGACAATAGTAACTAACAGAATGTCACAGGGATGAATTCTGAGGCCTCAATTATTCACAATCTATATCAAAGAATTGAATGTCAAACAATATGCACTGCTGCAAGACTTGCCTATTATACCAGAACAGGTTCCAAGGAGGATCTAAGCAGCTCCAAAAGATAGTTAGGTTAAGCAAATAGGCAAAAATTTGACCGATGTGTGTACAATGTAAGAAAGTATGAACCTTGAGAGGAAACAAATAGCACACTATTCAAATTGGGACGGATTACGAAACTGGGTGGCATAGGGGATATGAATGGCTTGACCTATGAAGTACAAAAGTTAGTATGCAATTCCACCAAGTGATTAGGAGGGCAAATGGAACACTGACACATATTACAAGAAGAATGGAATATAAGAGTAGGGAGCTGTACAGGGCCTTAGCGGGATCATATCTGGACTACTGTTTACAATTTTGTTTTCCTTATTTGAAATAGGATAGAATTGCATTGGAAGCAATTCAGAAAAAGTGTACTCCATTCATTTCTGGGATGAAGTGTTGATCTTATTTCTGAAGAAAAATTGAACAGGTTGGACCTTTACCCAACAGAGTTCAAAAGAATGAGGAGTGCTCTTTTTATTGAAACAGATATAATCCTGAGGGCACACGGTAGGGTCACTTCTGAAAGAGTGTTTCCTCTTGTAGGTGAGTCGGAAGTAGGCGGCATGGTTTAAGAATAAGAGGTTCCATGTTCTGAGATAAAGAGAATTTTTTTCCTCTCAGTGCGTCATTCTTCTTCCACAGAAAACAGTGAAGGCTTGTCCATCAAATTTATTCAAAATAATGTTAGATGTTTGACTGACAATGAAGTCAAAGGTTATAGGAGGAAAACAGGAAGGTGCAGTTGAGACCACAAACAGATCAACCATGATATTACTGAATGGCAGAGCAAGCTTGAAGGGCTGAATGGGCTACTCCTACTCCTAAGTTCTACGTTCCTAAATTGCCTTATAAAGAATGATTCTGAGTACACCAATAGATTTTTTTTGTTTGTTAATTTTCTAAATCTGTATCCTCCAAGCCCTAAACCTCCTGTCAGTAGAAACACTATCTCTCTATCTACTTTACCAAAACCCTTTCTCATTTTGAAAGGAAATCACAGCAAGATTTTGTTTTATTACTTCCACTTCACTATTTGGAAAGAGGTATATCAACATGATTTCAAACTCTTTTCACAACATTGATGTCTTAACTAGCACTTATTTGCAAATCAAATTTATCTCAAAATAGTGATATAAGTCTCCTCCACTGGTCTTAAACTACACAACTGTGTCATCATTCCTGTTATGGTCCCGACAGACATCAACAGCATTTTAAAAAGTTATACTCATATCACCACATGGAGAAAACTGCTAGACAAGACTTTCACTTATTAGAGCTTTTAATGTAACAGGTCAACTAAAATCAGTATAATTCAAGCATTAACAAAGGAAGAATGTTTCGAATAAAGAGCTATATTGCACCTTAAATAGTCAAGACCACGAAGACATGTTTCATGTGAATGCTTGTAACTACAACACTTTTGACACAAATGTTGGACTACATGCAATCTCAGAGTCTTTCTAACTCTAAAACTAACTTCCACCATTACGATTTCTGATGAAGGGTCTCGGCCCGAAACATCAAGCTTTCCTGCTCCGATGATGCTGCTTGGCCTGCTGTGTTCATCCAGCTCCACACCTTGTTATCTCTTCCACCATTACGTAGTATTGCTCCCCTCCCATCCCAATCTTATATCAACAATTAATGAAGAGAATGATAGGTGATATTTTAGAAACCATAACCTGCAAGTTCCACTTCAAGCCACACACCATCCCAATTTGGACCTGCAGTATATTACCAGTCATTTATTATCATTGCGTCAAAACAGTGATTCCTTCACAACCCTTTTAAATAGTCTTGTGGCCTATAATAAGACTATAACAACAGCAATGTATCTTGTTTAATCCAGAATCACTTAGTACTTCTGTCTTCAGCTCTCCATCCTTTCAAAATGTATAAGACACAAATGCATTTGAATTATATTATGGCCAGTGGAGTAATGCACTAGAGAGAAACAGTACAATCCTCCCACCTCAGTCATAAAATCATTAATAAAAGCACAACAGAAGTTCAGTAATAGGACTGTTGTCACTGCAGAAACTCACCTGTGGAGGTGGAATACGCATGGCCATTGTGAATAATTCTTTCTATAAATGCCACAATCTGGGGAATGTTATCAGTCACGCGCAAGTAAACAGTGGGTGGAAGGACCTAAAAAAAAACAGTAGAAACATTGTTCAGGATTTGATGAAACCGAGCTCCCACACTGCCTCACAAATAGAATTATAATGGCTTGGGAACACAGTTAGATATCAAAGAGTCAGTCAAACATAAAGTTCAGGTAGGGGTGGATTGAGAACAATCACTTTGGTACCATTTCTGTGACTTCTTCCAATAAATTACTGCCCTCTTCTGGATCCTGTCAATTTGTCAGAAGGATGTGTATTTGATCTGAAAACAATTCCAGAATGGAACAGACTGTACCAAATTCCCTTTTAGGAAACCTTTACAAACATACATCACAAGATCTCTTCTCTTAGCTGAGTTCAAAAATTTAGCACTTTTTTTCTAAAATACCAACAAACTGTTCAACTTTCCAAGTTTAACTTTGTGCAATAGTGTAAACCAGGTAACAGGAAACTGGCAGCAGAAAGGAAAATAGGAAGAGGTATAAAATGGAGCTGGTATCAGTCTCATGGAGGATACAAGGTACATATCCTCAAGTCCAACAGTCTGTGCCAGAACTAGTACCTGCCAACACACAGGTCTGAGTAGCCCATTAACACTGTCAAAGCTACTATGCTCAAAAAATATGAGTAATTGGAACAAAAAGAGGTCTTCCCAATATACAAACTTGGGAGAAAATATAGATGCCAAAGTGATATGATACATTTTGGTAGGAAGGACAAGAGGCCACTTAAAACAAAGGGAATAACTCAAAATGGGGAAATAGAGAGTTTGGAGGGATTTGTGTGTACAAATTGTTAAGCAAGCAAATCAGATTAAGAAAGTGGTTAAAAGACAACCAGATTTTATAAATGGAGGTATGGGGCATGAAAGCAAAAAGGTTATGATGAACTTTAAGAAAACTTTGGTTCAGACTCAAGTGGAGCATTGCGCCTATTTCAGGCATTGCACTTTAGAAAGAATATGAAGGTGATGAAGAGGATTCAGAAAAGATTCATGATAATGGCTCCACAGAAGTTTTTACCCACCGCGAAAAATCATCAGTTATGATGATAGGTTGGCAAAGCTGGAGATGTTCTCATGCACAAGTGGATTAAAACAGACCCTTTCCTGTGACAGCATTTGGCTCTGCTTAATTTGAACTTTGAGATTACCAGTAAAAGCAGCAAGTGGCGCTGAAAGTGAACTGTTGGAGGGCCAGTACTTAGAGAGTGCAGTATTGTTGGAAGTGCTGTCATTTGGAAAAGGCATTAAACCGAGTCCCCACGTACAACGTGTAGGAACTGGCTGTGCATGCAATTGACCACCACGTTTTCTTTATTCGAATGGTTCAAAAGTACTTCTGTAGCTGCAGAACACTTTGGGATGTGTTGAGGTCATGGAAGGTGTTACAAGCATCCAAGTCATTTCTTTACTCTCAGCACAAATCTTTTCTCTGTCACCAACTCTCATGAGTCAAAACTTGCTTCATTTCCCCCTTTTCAGTTGATGTTTGAACTGCTACATAGTTCCTGCTCTTGTATTTGTTGATGCTTACTATCACCCAATTCCCCATCTCTCGTCCCAGTTTGATAATTACATTTTATATAATACGACTATAAGCAATCATTCCAAAGCAACTGTTTCACAAGCCAAGAAACTTTGTAAACCAGTTGAAAATGTAAATCGTATAACATATCAGATTCAGATTTGTCTGCAATGACTCTTTGAAACAGCCATCCAGTTAATCCCACTCTCCTGCTTTTCCCCAGACTTCTGCTATTTCACAAATTTATCCAATTCTCCTTTTGCAAAGTTATTAATGAATCTGCTACCACTACTTTTTAAGCTACTACATACCAGAACATGACAATTTACTGTGTAGAAGAAATTAGCCTCATTTCCTTATGGTTCTTTACTAATTGTCTTAAATGTTTCTCATCTTGCTATCATCACTTGCCAGTGACAAGACTTTCTCCTTAACCTCCTCTGTTCTAAGAAGCTTATTGAATTCAATTTAAAGTGCTTATGAATGGTCAGCGACTATTCAAATGGGTGTGTTACCACTGCAAAAGGAAGCATTTGTTATACCTTTAAACATGCCATATCTTGTTTGAAATCCTCTTCATAGAAGCGCGAAAGTACTGTGGACGAAATATTCAACTGTAATTGGGAAAATAATAGTTAGTTAACAATTTTAATTTCCATGGATTTGGACTAAATGCTTCCCGAGAACAATCCTGGTAATTTACCTCATTGGCCCTTTGAATTATTTTGTCATCAATATCTGTGATAACCATCACCATAATGACATCGACGCCAAAGATCTTGGTCAGTATTCTTCTTAGGATGTCAAATCGAACATAGGAGCTAGAAAACAAATTACAGGAGTGAAAATGTTATTGCTATTCCAATTTCAAATGTGTGCCATGCATGTACGGCAAATAATCTAAGGTTTATTTCTAGGTGCAGGGAATCAATCTAGTTATGAGGTCTTGCTCCAGATTTGGGTGCAGGTGCAGGTTCTTGCTTGACCATTTATTTATACCTCAATTGGAAGTGACTGTCATCTCATTGAGCTGGATTTTACGTTTCTCCATAGGATGAGAGTGGCAGAATGGGGAGTAGGTTGACAAGCTGGGAGCAAACCACTGAAGCATCAGGTAATCAATTACTGATTGAATTGAATTAACTCTACTGTCACATATACTCAAATGAGTACAAAAAGTTTACAGTCACCGCATTACAACGCCATCTTAGAGAACAGAAAAAATTAGAGAAGTGAAGAAAAAATAGGCCAGCATTATAGATGTAATAAATATGCGACATCTGCAGCCAAAGTGGGACTTGTGATCCGGCAATGGCCTGGCCTGGCAGCAGAGCTGGGACTCTTGATTATGGGGCGAGTGTGGGCTCAGTGGCAAAGAGATGGCACCTGATGTGGGGCGACCCCTACACTGGTAGGTCCAGCGTATGTGGTGGAGATCTCCCTTGAGGCTAGGTGCCAGCATGGACTGGGTCAGAAAAACTGATATTCTGAACTTTTTAACTTTTTAACTTCTTTATTTTTTCTAATTTATTCCCACTGTGTTTGCAATCAACATTGAAACAAAGCCCAGTAGAACTTTTGTAAAGTAAGAAACCAGATCAGTCAGGGACCATGATGGAAAACAAGGCTTTTTTTCCTCAAGGCTAGTGGAAACAGTAATAAAACAAAAACAATTGCTCATCAAGCGTCACTCCATATTTGAAGAAATACGAAGAAAATGCAGATTGCCGGGTCCAGGAAAGGCTTTTTTAGGGGAGGTTGGCAGTTTAAAGGTCTACCAGCTGGTGGGGGTAGAAACAACTGGTGTTCCAGGTGTCAGAATTTAAACTTATACCTGGGGCAGCTAGCCCAAATTTTGGCGCCGCTTCACTGATGTTATGTTGAAGGGATTTTGCTGGGCTGAGTGGGATTGCCGGACTCCCTTTCAAACCAGGTTGGGACTGATCAAGTAAACACAGGAAACAGGGTGGGCTGTGAAGGAGCGAAACTTAAATGTTTGAAAAACTCAACCAACTTTTAAATATAAATTTGAATGTTAACGATAATAACCCAGCAGATGGAGCTCTAGAGAAGCCTCAAGGCTCTAGGACAAAATATGATATGACAGCCAAGTCAGAAAATAACATGAAAATGCCTGTTGCAGTTTTACTACAAAATAACACACGGAAGTTCAACAGTGCAGACATCCAAATACAGGATGCCCCCATAATGAATGCTAATACATTAAAAGATGGATCCACCGTGCCTGTTTATTTGTGAATTAGTTGTGTTCTGGAGGGAGGGCTGCATCCTCTGGTCCAAACTCAACCAGTAGTGCACCAGAAACAAGAACACCATCTTGGACTGTGAGAGAGAGGAGTGTGGTGAATCACCATTTACACCTCATATCTCTGTGTGAAGGAAATTCACTTTCTCAAGGAGGGAGGATATTGCTGCAACTTTCCCCAGACTGCTCCTGACCTAAAGTCCTGCGCTTCAAGGGAGGGAAAGTGAAATGGAAATTTCCCACACAATTGACAGAGTGTGTCAGCCTTTCCACTAGGATATTCCAATTCACCACTGCTTGTGGTACATTTTCCTCATCTCTCTTGTGCTCAGGTGTTCCTCCCCAGCCTTCGCCCTTCCACATTCTCTCCTAGACCTAACTATCCAACATCCTCTAATCCCAAAGACCTGAACACAATGCAAAACCTATATTCCTGTGTGTAACATCAGTGGAAATTTACTGAATAGATTAAAAATTTCATCTCTTATTTCAATTCCTCCTTTTGTTCATATTGTGCTATACCTGGAAGTCACACATTTAAAATTTTTAACAGTTTCCCCTCACTTTCCCTTCATTCTATGCTATCTAGATATGGAGTTTTTATAAATCTATTTGATAGAGTAGACAGAGCAAAGCTGGTTCCAGCAGCAGGGATGGGGACCTGAGGACACAGATTTATAACAGCAACCTGAGGAAAATCATTTTTACACAGAAAGTGCTTTGGATTTGGAATGTGCACAGCCTGACTGCAAGGTGGAAACAGATTCTATGATAGCTTTTAGAAGGGATCTGGATAAGCACTTAAAAGGGGAGAAAACGGGAGGTTGCAGCAAAAAGGAGTTGGATTAGCTGAGTAGTTCTAAGAATTAGCATGGAAAACTTGCCAAGTGACCTCCTTCTGTATTGTGCAATTCTAGGATTCTCTTAAACTTTGCCTGAAGGGTCAAAAAGTGCTTTATTTGCATTAATTAATCTGAAGGGATAGCAATCCATGGGACCTTTTATTTACACAACAATTCAAAGAATCCAGTGACAGCTTCAGGTTCTTTAATTTAGTTAATTCACTTACAGGTTATTTCCTCTTCTTCTAAAAAGGTCAACTTGACTGTTAACATTCACAACTGATTTTTTAGTAATTAGAAAACCATTAATTAAAATAACAGCAGTCACCCTATATTTAAACTGGGGAAAACTTGCTGGATCGAAAGGTCAATGTTTTGATCCAAAATGTTGAAAGAAGCTGCTAGCTTGTAAGATCACTTGTTTAGGGTCATTGTCATACAGATGTATGCATGGGAACGGACCTTTCATTCCAACTCGTCCATGCTGACCAGATATCCTAAATTAATCGAGTTCCATTTGCCAATATTTGGCCCATATCCCTCTTAATCGTTCCTATTCAAACATCCATTCAAATGCCTTTTAAATGTTGTAATTGTACCTGCCTCCACCACTTCCTCTGACAGCTCATTCTATACACGCACCACCCTCTGTGAGAAAAGGCTGCCTCGTAGGTTCCTTTTAAATCTTCCCCATCTCACTTTAAACCTACACCCTCCAGTTTTGGACTCCCATACCCTGGGGAAAGACCGAGACTATTCACCCTATCCACGCTCCTCATGATTTTATAAACTTCATCCCTCAGCCTCCAGCACTCCAGGAAAAATAGTCCCAGCCTATTTAGTTTGCTCGAGAGCTGAAACCTTCCAACCCAGGCAACATTCTTGTAAATCTTTTCTGAACCCTTTCAAGTTTCACAAAATCTTTCCTATAGCAGGGAGACCAGAATTGCATGCAGTATTCCAACAGTAGCCTAATCAATGTCCTGTACAGCCACAACATGACCTCCCAACTCCTTTACTCAACGCACTGTCCAGTAAAGGCAAGCATACTAAACGCCTTCTTCGCTATCCTGTTCACCTGTGACTCCACTCTCACGGAACTACGAATCTGCATGCCAAGGTCTCTTTGTTTGGTAATGCTCCCAAGGATCTTACCATTAAATATACAAGTCCTGCCCTGATTTGCCCTACCAAAGTGTGACACCTTACATTTACCTAGATTAAACTCCATCTGCCACTCCTTGGCCCATGAACCCATCTGATCAAGGTCCCGTTGTACACTGCATAACCTTCCTCACTGTCCACAACACCACCAATTTCGGTGTCATCTGCAAACGTACTAACCATACTTCCTATATTCACATCTAAATCATTTATATAAATGACAAAAAGCAGTAGACCCAGCACCAATCCTTGTCGCACACTGCTGGTCACAGGCCTCTGGTCTGAAAAGCAACCCTCCACCACCACCCTCTGTCTTCTACCTTCGAGCCAATTTTGTATGGAAATGACGAGTTCCCCCGGGTTACATGTGATTTAACCTTGTTCAACATTCTATCATGTGGAATTTTGTCAAACTCCTTACTGAAGTCCATGTAGACAATGTCCATCGCTCTGCCTTCATCAATCCTCTTTATCACTTCTTCAAAAAACTCAAATAAATTAGTGAAACATGATTTCCCACACACAAAGGAATGCTGATTAACCCTAAATCAGTCCTTGCCTTTCCGAATACATGTAAATCCTGTCCTTCAGAATCCCCTCCAACAATTTACCTACCACTGATGTCAGGCTCACCAGTATATAGGTCCTGGCTTTTCCTTACCACTTTTCTTAAATAATGGCACCATGTTAGCCAACTTCCAGTTTAATTTATAATTTCATGTCAACTGTGACTTTATCACATAAACCAGGAGGCCGTAGATTCCAGTCCTACACCAAACACAAACTGTCATTCTGAGTAAAACACTGAGGAAATGCTGCATTATTATAGGGGCAGCAAAGAGACAATAAAGAGAGAATGCTGCATTCTCAATCTGGAGGGAATACTGCACTGTCAAAGATCAGTACTGGGGAAGTATTGCACTGTTGGAGGGTCAGTATTGAGGGGAGCATTGCACTGACAGTGGGTCAGCACTGATGGATCACTGCATTTTTGAAGGTCAGTACTAAGGAAGTTCTGAACTGTTGAAATGGTGCTTTTCCAAGTAGGTCATTAAATGAAGACCCTTTCAAACTGTTCAAGTGAATGTAAAAGATTCCACTATTTCTGAACCAGGGCCGTGGCAAACATTTGCTATGCACTGATACCTTCTTCACACTGTTTCAACAGATTCTCTGGAGTGAGCCTTTAGGTTAATGCCACAAAAATCTCAAAGGCAAAACATGAAGTGTTTAAATCCCAAACAGTCCCATTAGTGAAGACTGGATCTCAGTCTCTCATAACTTGTGGATACTCATGATCAGATTTTTTCCAAAAACACCACAACCGCCATCACTACTCCACCAGGGTTCTTCTGTCACAGCCTCTAGAGCAAGAAGGCTTTGGTTTGAGTCCTACCTGCTCCAGACATGTGTCATAACATTGCTGAACAGGTTGATTAAAATACCTACAGACTTGAAGGAACACACAAAATCTTCCCTCAACATGGACTAACATTCTATTGTCTGGTATAAACATGACTGTGGTCATGAAACACTCGCATTTCAACCTTTAAGGTGGTAAGATCAGCGTGTGATCCCTGCCACTATGTCACACATTCACCAAGGAATGAACACAAGACAAAAAGTAACAACCAAACATCTGCAGTGGCCACATCATGAATCTTGTTCATGTGTATTTTATAACAAGTTTTCTGCTAAGCGTACTTTTGATTCCAGTTTTGTTTTCCACCTCAATTTCATCCAAATCTTTGAAAAACATAATAAAACGTAAAGCATCCTATTTAGGAAAAAACATGATTTACTACCACAAAATAAATAATCTCAAAATTAAAGCCACACAGCATTAGAATACATTTATTAACAGAAATGGACATGCATTTATACAGCAACTTTAAGAATCACTGGACATCTCAAAGTACTTTATAGCCAATGGTACTTTTAAAAAAAAAACACTATTTGAATTATTCAATCAGTGGCCCAAACTATTGTGCTTTACACAGCAGACATCCTTTTCGTCCTGAGTTCTGAGATGAGTCATATCGGGAACTCGTGATGTTAACTCTGTTTCTCTCTGCATAGATGCTGGCAGACCTGTTGAATTTCTCCAACACTTTCTGTTCTCGTTTCAGATTTGCAGTAGCACTCAAGTATTTTGCTTTTATACATTCTTGTCATACAATGCTGTATTTTCTGACTCAACATCATTAGCAGCAAGGGAGAGTTCCTAACAATATACTAAAACCCTGCAAACAACAAGCATTTCCTGTCACTCACTCTTGTATCCTGTTACATTTCAGATTCAACTTTGTTGTCAATATCCTTATTAGATCAGGTGCAATCTTGCTGAGAATCTTCTCATAAGAGGATGCAGCAGGTTGAGATGTGCCTTTCTGACAAAAACAGCTTTATACTACTCCAGGCAGCAACTTCCCCGGTTCCCTGAATGCAGTAGGAGAGTACACAGAGAGCTCTGTTACACTTTTCTGTCTGTCCAGCACATATTGCACAGAAAGTCACTGAAGAGCTGGAAAAGTCTCAAAAACCAGTTCAATTGACAGGAAAACTTTCCTCAGTACTATTTTCCCTTTGTACACTTTGTACAACACCATATCTCAATATGGACAAGCAGCCTCTCAATCTACTTCAGTGCTTAACACCAATCCACTTAATACATACATAATTCACAAAGTATTCAGCTGTAGCACTGAATAAGACCAATCCGAGAAGTCATTATTTGATACACATAAAATACATTTTTCATTGTATCAGCATTTAAAACACCATCCCTACATAAGAAAGCTTTTGTGTTAGCTAACCTGCCGAGTATCAAGGGGTGTCAAAATACAAACATACCAACAGGGAGCCGCAGCAGGCCATTCAGCCCCACATGCCTATTCTACCATTTACCACAATCATGGCTGATCAGATCGTAATCTCAAATCCACATTCCACTTATTCTTGATAAGCAAAAGGTTATCTGGGATATGTCTATTAAAATATTCAAGGAATCTGCTTCCACTGCCTTTTCAGGAAGACAGTTCCAAAGACTCTCAGCCGAGAGGGAAGAAAATTCGCCTTATCTCTCTGTTCAAAAACACAACCCCTGAGGTCTAAACATTTAAACCGTAAACTGTTCTTTCCTGGATAGTGTTGGGCTTCTTAGGTATTGCTTGGGTGTTTTGATCCACTTGAGCAGATATTCCATCAATCCCTAACTTGAACCGAGAAGATAGAGGAAAGGTTTTGGGGAATCAGGAGACGAATTATTCGCCACAGCAGTTCCAGCCTCTGGCCAGATCCTACCGTGAGTTGCTGAGGCTCGTACAGATGATGGGAACAAGTACAGTGACAGTAGTACTGATTAAAGTAATTGTTAGATAGCTGTAAGTTATTTTGCTCAAAATGGTCACACAGAGACTATATTTTAATGAGATTGTCACAGTAAGTATTAGCTTGTGCTATTGGACTGTAATCAGAACTCTACATGAGAAAGTGAAAAGTGTTTCTCCAGATTGATAATACTAGTTTTCTGCCAATGCTCTTTATTCTGTTTGTTTTTCACTGTTTAGCAATTCAAATATCCCTCCAAATTCAGCATTTAGACATCAAGCTGGAAACAACAAACAGGCAGTACCAGATCAGAAGCTGGATTGACAGCAGACTCACTTATCAGGAGGTTAGATGTTGTTGCCCTCTCTGTCCAGCTGAATGAATCTTCATTACTTAGTGGGCTCTTTGCCTCCTGTCACCTTACCCTGTTCTTTTTCAAATAGCAGCTCAAAGACTGTAAAATGTATAGATTAAAAATACATTAATAGTGCCTAAACTTCATAAGTAATTAGCTGAACAGCACTTGGGATTTTCATAAGAAAAGTGCTTATATAAATGCCAATTCTCCTGTACATAATAGAAGGCTGCTTTTCAGTGCTTCATCATCTGAGTTACTTTACCTTCCAGTTTCCAACTGCACTCTACTAGCATCATTTATATCAAGACAACTTAATTCAGCTTTTCAGTGTTTTAGTTGGAGGGTGATATTTAGTCCACTTTGATTGTTGCCATTAAAGGTCTATGGCCTTTTCTGGCACTCATTGTTCAAACTGTACAATGGCATTTATCACCAGGGCATGTACCAGAAGCTTGTGCTTTGAGCCATGGACAGCAAGGAGGGAGGAAGTAAATGGCCAGGTGTTACATCTTCTTCCAGCTTCCATTGTTTCCCAATCGCAGAAGGTGATACACCTGCCTATTTACTTCCTCCCCCGTCATACAGCTTCCAAATGAAGCAGCACTTTACCTACACTTCACTCAATCTAGTCTACTGTACAATGCAGGGAACATCTCAAAAACATCTCTCCCAAGTTATGAGATAACAAGGTGTAGTGCTGGATGAACACAGCAGGCCAAGCAGCATCAGAGCCTTCCTGCTCCTCTGATGCTGCTTGGCCTGCTGTGTTCATCCAGCTCTACACCTTGTTATCTCAGATTCTCCAGCATCTGCAGTTGCTACTATCTCTCCCAAGTTATGCTTCAGTTTCAGTTAAAAGGAAAATGGTGCCAGGATTAAGAGAATTAAGGAATATGGGGGTAGGACGGAAAAGTGGAGCTGATGTAGTAGTGCAGCCATGATCTTATTGAATGGTGGAGCAGGCTAAATGGGATGTATGGCCTACTCCTGTTCTTGTTTCTTATGCTCTTATTAAGCCTCAAACACAGCACTGATTTAAAACTGTTTTGCTCTATGAAGATGGAGTCCCCCCATAGATTAGATTAAAAATCAAAGTATGAAATGCTGCTTTGCCTCAAAGCAAAAACTAGAAATTGCATTCGATTCAGTGTTCTCTGCACGGATCCAGTCATCATTCAGATGAGGTGTTAAAGTTAGTCCTGCCTGCCGCTCAGGTGGATGTAGAAGATCTCATAGCATATTTCAAAGAAGAACAAGGCAGTTCTCTTTCATTTTCTGACCCAAATGAATCCAGTCTGAGATCCAGTGGAGTTTTACTAATACCCAAACTCAACAACACAGGCAAACTCTCACCCTAAAATCAATAGCATTTGATAGTGAACTTCTTAATGAAACATAGCTGCTAATAGTTAGGCAAAAAGTTGATCCATACCCATTTGATCCGAAAAACACACCCCAGAAGATCACGTTACCAGCCTGAAAGTAATTAACACCCATCTGGAATTCAACATAACAATAGGCTTACAGGGGATACTGTGATGATAGAATGACTTTAAGAGGCATGTTTTGTCCTCTTATTTGAAGGAAGGTTATAAGACAGAAGTGGAAAGTTGTCTATTGAAACCCCATAAAGTAAACAGCTTGTGAGGCCTTGGGTTTTTTTTAAAGTAGTAACCATAGAGGCAGCCTGAATGGGAGGGACAAGCTCCCACAGACTTTTAATTTTAGTTTTTCAGAATAGCAGATGCTGCTGGGGTCTTGAAGCTGGGTTTCAAAGTGGCAATACACCTTTCCCTGCTACTCAGTCTCAGAGGTTTCTCTTGATGTTTTTCCTCCTGGACTAGAGACAATCTATTTTTTTAAACTTACCTTTGTCAAGGGGGTGTTTAAGGGATGTTTTGATATTGGAACTGTTGCTGTTTAGTTGTTAAATAATCTATTATTCTGTTAAGTTTTCCAAGAGAGTAAAGTTACTCCAATTTCGTTTTTCTTTTTGTTGTATTTTAACCAAAGTGTATGAATAAAGCATATTTTGCTTCAAATGTGTTGGTTTGGCTAATTGAATCGTATCTGGAAAGCAACAGTTTACACATCTTTAAAATAAGAAAATGTTAGGGTCTAGACTATCTTCTGAATATATTTTGAAGAAGTTTGGTCTGGTCAATAAAAATACAAATTGCTGGGTAAAAAACACCAAAGTCCAACTAGTTGCATATTACCATCCTGGCAATTCCCAAAATAGTGCTTTTGAAATTAAAAAAAAAATCATGACAGTATTAATAAATAATATTAATAAGTAGTACTGACATCAGAGAAATTGAAAGTGAATTGGGTTGGGTTAAAATCGCATGAGAAATGAATTAGTTCAACAGGGTTGAGCAGAGCTGGGAGCAAGTGAAGTTCTCCAGTATTACACACATTTATTTTCTAACTCCATTGGCAATACAAATATATATAGACAAAAGTAAAATCTGACTGTAGAAGAATAGAACATTACAAAGTTGATTTTGATAAACTGAGTGAAAAGACTTGTGTCACTAAGAATGGAAGTCACACCACCAGATAATCAGGCAACTCCTGTTTAATCTACTTCATGCATGAATGCCCATTACAAATACACAACAGAGACAGAAATGTAACAGTATTTACGGACCAGATAGATATGGCAATAAGAGAGAACAAATAGAATTTCAAGTATTGCTAGGCATTAAAGTACAAAAATAGAGGCACCATACAAATGTAAAGCAGGCCAAAACTAGGCACATGGATATTAGAGTTTTACACATGGATATAAGCCATTTTTCCTAAATAGTCCGTGCCAGTGTTTATGCACCATACAAGTCTCTTAGGTTTCCTCTCAATCTCATTCATATACCCTTGTATTTCTTTCGCCACATGTACCTAAGCTTCTATATTGAAATTAGTCATAACAAGGCTTATTGAACGTGGTAAAGATTCTTTGTAAATTTGGTCATCAAAATATTTTGGTCTCTGAGCCTGTCTGACACTAATTGTTACAAGTATTTCAAAAGCTATTTCTCATCTATTCACATTTTGCTTTTACCCTTGCATATAAATATCACCACTTAAGTTTTCTTTTAGGACCTATTATATTTAACCAATTTAGTACACCAATGGTGTTACAAGTCAGTTGGAGGACATGTTGCTTATAATAACTGGAGTTTTTAATCTGATTCGTCCTTAA
Organism: Ginglymostoma cirratum; assembly: GCA_024137785.1. NCBI lineage: Eukaryota > Metazoa > Chordata > Chondrichthyes > Orectolobiformes > Ginglymostomatidae > Ginglymostoma > Ginglymostoma cirratum. Next base: position 13,484,936 of record JAHRHZ010000009.1, on the reverse strand, counting down.
CTGCATCTGTAGCATTTTCACATCAACAATTCAAAGAAGTAGAAATTCTACATTTTCACCAGTCGCTGGTTAGAGAAAAAGAGATAAAAGGTACTGCAGATGCTGGAGAATCCGAGATAACAAGCATGGGGCTGGATGAACACAGCAGGTCAAGCAGCATCATAGGAGCAGGAAAACTTGACGTTTCGGGCCTAAACCCTTCATCAGAAATGGGGGAGGGGAAGAGGGTTCTGAAATAAATAGGGAGAGAGGGGGAGGCGGATAGAGGATGGATAGAGGAGAGGATAGGTGGAGAGGAGGCAGACAAGTCGAAGAGGCGGGGATGGCCTCT
>JAHRHZ010000009.1:13423223-13484205 GCA_024137785.1 Ginglymostoma cirratum | reverse complement strand
GAAGGGTTTAGGCCCGAAACGTCAAGTTTTCCTGCTCCTATGATGCTGCTTGACCTGCTGTGTTCATCCAGCCCCATGCTGGTTAGAGAAGTTTCTTCTGAATTCCCTTTTGGATTTATTAGTAAGAAAGTTCTATTATAGTCCCGAGTATTGGATTCATCCACAAGTGAAAATATATTCTGTATACCCACTTTATCAAACACCGTCACAATTTTAAGATCACCTCTTTGCCTTTTCTTTTCTAAAAGGTAACAGGCCAAGCACATCAAGTTTATTTTGATATTTATAACCTCTCAGTTCTGTACCTCTTTATTGTTTATAAAATCAAGAGTGGAACTCCTACAGTGCTTCAGCAATAGCCTAATCAGGTTACGACAAGTTGAACTCTCTGCTTTTCATTTATTGAGGGATGGAATGAAAAGTGCTTTAATAGCTTTCATTTAAATAGCCTTGTTGGCTTACATTGTGACATTTGTGATTTGTGAATCTGTTGCTGAAGCTCTAGTCCAACAGATAAGAGTTTTGAAATTGGCAGTAATGGATGGGGGCTACTTCTGGTCCTATGTCTTATGGCGGTATAAGACGACATGGGCTAATCATAGTCGATAGCAGGAAGCAGCTTCCTGAGTGAGCCGTTGCCCCGCATTCCCTGTAATAAGAATGTCAGCATTTACATTCCTTTACTGAAGAACCTGGCAGAGTCCTGAGTCAGGATGACCTTTTGTGTAGAATGGCCAAGTTCATTATTGGCACACGTGAAGCCATGGCCTCTTGATTGCTTACAATTTGACAATTTTCCAGCATTTTCTAAGGTAGTCTGACCATCGTTGTGTAGAATTTTCTTTTCCATCCTCTAGTGCATCCAGAAGATTGTAAATTGGAAAATATTCTTTTCTAAAGCTATCCAGCAATCAAAAGTTAGCTTTAAAGCGCGTGACACTTTCCTGCTTGACAGTGCAGCACAAGAGAATGCCACATGCCTTTTAAGGTGCATTTACATGACAATTACAGCAGTTAATGTGATGCCAGCTGGAATGCAGTTTCAATGCTCCACCTGGAGGAGAATCTTTCTCTGCAGTCAGTTTGGGCCCTAACAGCTGATCTATACTTTACAAACTTAAAGCAGTTCTTACCAACGCTGTTAAACTTCTACTGTACTGTAAATACATTTTTATGCTCAACATATTGAAATGGATGGGTGAAAATTTAATTTTTCTAACAAATGACATGAGATGGGCTCAGAGATGGTGAAGTGATTTGATTGTCCACATTTACAAGGAAGATTTAACATATTAAAGAAAGTTTCTTGCTACTGATTTTAATATATTGAACACAAAAACATGGAAAATATTATGAGAAAAAGTAATTAATTGAGAATATGTGAATCATAATACAAGATATAAAAACTCATGCTGGGTAGGTAAGGGTCAAATGAACTCAATGGATAAAGATAATGTGATCCACCATCATCCTCAAAGGATACAGGTGAACAAATCATTAAAAGCAGCTTTGCAAGTCAGCAAAGCAACCAAAAATGCTAAAAACTGTGCGATTTACTTCTGGGAGCATAGAATTCAAAAGTAGTGAAGTTATGTTAAATTTGGACAAGACCTTGGTCAAGCCTTAGAATACTGTGAACAATTCTCGTCTCCAAACTATAAAAGGATATAGAAGCAAAAAAAGAGATTTACAGGGACAGTATCAGAATGAAGAGATTAATAGAAAGGATTGAACACATTGGGACACTTTCTTTAGAATAGAGATCTTAGGCGCGATCTGATAGAGCTCTCAAAAAATTACAAATGGGTTGGGCAGGATAGTCACGGAGAGAATTCCGAGAGACAGTTCAATAACAGCGGCAATAAATACATGATGGCTATACTAATTAATCCAACAGGAAAACAAGGAGAAACATCTTTACTCAGAGAATGTCAGATTCACAACCACAGGAAGAGGGTGAGGTAAATAGCCTGGATGCTTTCAAAAGGAAATGAGATGAGCAAGTGAAATAAAAACGAATAGAAATATCAGATGTGGCAAAGGCAATGGGAGGAGTCACATGCAGCATGTAAGCAGCAGCAATAGACTAGTTTGGTCAAGTGACCTTTTTATGATGTTATTCAAAGTAATACCATGAAGTGATTGCAGTTTTATTTTGTGCATTTGGTAAGCTGGCATATGTTGCACATTCTTTACCCATCACACAGTGGAAGCTGTGTGTAGAGGTCTGACAGAGTTCTCAATTTTGAAGTGTCAAAAGAACATTGTAATACCTTGGACTACCAGATCACAACTGGCATGAGTGCTCAATCTGGTCACTAAAACACAAAAGGTGATTTTCCAGCCTGTTTGTAGCACACAGAATAATCAGCAAGACTCATGCTCAGCAGTGAAAACTTGGTTGTTCTATGTAAGATTGGAGAATATTAGGATATTCATTCCTTAAAATTAATTAGGAGGAGATCACAAAAATAAACACAGCACTTCCCCAACTGATTTGTACAACACTGCATCAATCTCCCACCAAACACCTGCTTGTGTGAATAAGCTGTCTGAAGTATGCATCACCTTTAAAAAGTTCAAAAGCATGAATATATAAAAAAGCTTCCAGTCCATTTCTCTAAAACAATCACTAGCTAACGAGATCAGTACAGTACATAGTGTCATTTCCTCTGCAATTTTTTGTTAATTCACCTGTCACTTACTTCACATCTCTCTCATTTTCACTTTTCTTAGCACTTGACTTTCCCTCTCACTCTCTGTATTAATCACATTGGCACTTATTCCTTTGTGTTTTTCAGTTATGATTATGCCAACAAAATTCTCGCAATTTCGAGACTCTGCCAAATCCACACCCTCTGTGCTCCCACTGAAACAGACATTCATGGTATTCCTTTGACGGACGCCCAAGGAGTCACACTTTGCTTCCCTGGTCTACTGAATAAGAAAGTATATAATATCAGTGCACGATGGAGAGGCTGGTCATTGTTTCTACAGCTTTATATAGGAACATTGTCAAAGTGGAGGCCTCAGGATGTGCAGGTTAGTGCCCGAACTGGACATTAAAAAACAAGGCCAAAAATCTGTATTAAAAATTGAGGCAAAAGGTTCTCACTAGCAGAGGGTAAAATTTAAGACTGAATTCGGTGAGTTGTCCACTAGAGAATAAAAACAACTTCCTCACATAAAATATAAACACATATTAGCATACTTAATAATTAGCAATTGATCTTTGGTTGTGACACACTTTGTAATATCCTGAAAAGGTGAAAGGCTGGTACATAAATTTCAGTACATCGAATATACTTCCAGGTAGGACACTGACAAAAATCTAGATTTCAGAATCAGTAGGAAGTTGTGAAAGACAAACTGTAGGTAGGGAAGCAGGAACTAGTGGGAAGGAACAGGAATTTACGCAACAGTTATAATCTACTAGTTCATACCATCACTGGGTACCCTTCCACAATTTGAGCAGTCTTAATTTCCTTACCCATGGAATTGGAGACTGCATTGTGTAATCAGGAGACGTCAAGCAGAAGAGGCTAATACTCTCTGGGGTTTAGAAGAATGAGAGACTATCTTATTTCAACATGAAAAGTTCTGAGAGAGCGTGACAGGAGAGAAGGTGAGGGCTGTATCTCCTGCCTGCAGAGTCTAGAACAAGGGAGTCACAATCTCAGGATAAAGACGTTAGCCATTTAGGACTGAAATATCTTCACACTCAGGTTGTGAATCTTTGGTATTTTCTACCTCAGAGAGCCATAGATCGTTGAGTATATTCAAGGCAGAGACTGATTTTTGGGCACAAATGGAATCAAGGAATACGGTGGTGTGGGTGAATGGGAAAATGAATTTAAGGTGCAAGTTCAGCCATGATCTTACCGAATGGCAGAACAGGTTTGATTATCACAAAGATCACTCCTGCTCTTATTTCCTGCCTGTTCTTTACAAATAGGAGTGGAAAGTTTGAATTTCAGTCATACATTGTCTAATAGCAATTTAACATATTTACCTTGCATGTCCAAGATGAGCTTGATCATATACTGTTGGCCCACAGCTATACCTGTCAAAAGAAAGCCAAAATAAGACATAAGAATGGCTGTATCAGGGCATAAAAGCACCTCAATTATGTGCAATTTATAAAAATAATAGTCCCAGACCATCTACTCTATTTTAACAAAGTTCAAAGTTCATTCAAATTGCAAAGCTTCAAAGTAATAAGATTTTAGGTATCCTTTTTCATATGTGTATACCATTCCTTTCATTGATCCTCACCATCATTCTAACTTATAGTAAACATCCTGGCCTTGAGGCGAAACTGTTCAATACGCCAACTAAGCTATTCACTCAAACTAATTTTGAATAGAACTGACAAAGCAGAAAATTGCTTTAGTTCCACAAACTGTTGAAATATCCTAAACAAAACCAATGCTATTTACACAATTCATTCACACTGCCTTGACCATCAAAGCAACACCTCAACATGCAACAAACCATTAATGTCCACTGCCTCACAACTTAACTTTTAAGCAAATGTTTCCTCCTCACTGAGGATTGGTTACTTATATTGCAAGGTTGTAAATACTGCCTAGTAACATCTCACCCAACTTAAAGATCCCAATATCTTCAATCCAATAAAATAAAACAAGACCAACTATTCTGAATGAATACTGATCTAACGTAATAAACAAAAAATTAAATCAAATTAAAAAACAGAAATAAGACAAGTAGCAATTGTGGTTCAACAGACGAGAGTCCATGTTCCACGCTCAAGACTCAAGCCAGCAATCTCGACTGACAGGCCCAGCAGACCACTGTCAGAATATTATGTATGGTACAGCTGGACTGTCAGAGGGTCAGAGCTGAATAGCTACTGGACTGTCAGGGGTTCAGTAATGAGGAAACACTACATGGTGAGATGGGCATACTGAGGGATATCTGCCTGATTACACAGATGACACTGGGAAAGTGCTGCACTATCAGAGAGGTGACACTGGAGACACTGGCTATTGGAAATTCAGTGCACTGTCAGAGGGTTGCGACTGTGGAAGTGTAATGTTGGCAAGTCAGTACTGAGGGAACACTGCACTGTTGGAGGATCAGTACTGAGGAAGTGATGCAATGCCAGATGATCAGGACTGGGGGAGCGCTGCACTGTCAGAGGGGTCAGTACTGAGAGGGAGATGCACAGTCAGAGGGGTCAGTACTGAGGGAGAGCTGCACTGTCAGAGGATCAGCAGTGAAGGACTGTTACACTGACAAGGCTCAGTGTTAAGTGAGCACCACAAAATCAGAGGGTCGGGACTGAATAATGACATGCTGACATAGGGTGAGGGAGTGCCAGACTATCATACAGTCATTTCTAAAGAAGCGTGTTTGGAGTGACGATACAGAAGGAGTATTGCACTGTCAGGGGGTCAGTACTGAGGGAGTGCTGCACTGTCAGAGGGTCAGTACTGAGGGAGTGCTGCACTGTCAGGGGGTCAGTACTGAGGGAGCGCTGCACTGTCAGGGGGTCAGTACTGAGGGAGCGCTGCACTGTCAGGGGGTCAGTACTGAGGGAGTGCTGCGCTGTCAGAGGGTCAGTACTGAGGGAGTGCTGCGCTGTCAGAGGGTCAGTACTGAGGGAGTGCTGCACTGTCAGAGGCACAACTTGATCGTGAGGAAATTTCAGGAAGTGGATTTTGGGTCTGATTTTGGGTCTGATTTTCTGGTGAGAGATTACTTTGAACCCATCGCCCAGCTGATGGGGTCTGTGAAGGGCAGCTGATGCCCGGCCTGTGATGGTGGTCTTGCCCCGGAAGCACGGTTTCGAGAGTTTATTGTGGATCAGTGCTGTACCAGGAAGCAGTGGCCGGCTCAGCTAGCACGAGAGGCTCCTTGCGCCGCGTCAAACTGTTGTAGACCTGCAGGCCGGCGGGGTGACCCTTCGGCTGGTGCCAGCTACTACCGCACCGAGCGCCCGGCTGCCGCCCACAGACACGGGACAACCACCCCATCAACCAGGCCGGCAGCGAGCGACAGGCCAACAGCGGCCTCATCGTGCCCCAGCAGATAGGGCTGGGCGATGAACTTAACGCGACAAGCGGAGACACAGAAAGAGCCTGCAGTGCCAGGCCCCGGACACCAATGGCGGCGTGGGCCGGGACGGTGCTTCGCCTTATGGGCGGGGCTTCATGACACGGCCCGTCCCCACTGAACCCTGTTGACCCCGCCCAACGATCCACCTCCACCCATGTGACGACTAGTCCCCGCCCCCCAGTGCGGCCTGGCCCCGCCTCCGGACCCGGTGGACACACCCACCGAGCCGCTGGTCACGCCCCCGAGCCCCATGGTCCGGCCCCTGGGCAACAGGCCCTTCCTTCACCACCACCACACCCCCCCAAGCAAGTCCGAACCCAACGTCCGTCAAAAGCTTTCTTTCAATGGAAAGAGAGAGGGAATGAAAGGAGTTAGGGTTTTGAATAATAGCGTAGGGATCAAGCTGCGGCTGGAAACACTCAGTTTCTGCGTCCACCGATGTCGCCCGTCTGCTTGATCGTTTTCTCCGAACGCCCTCCCTTTTTAGTTTTTTTTCCTCTCGAGCTGCCAACATCCGCAGTGCTTTGCTTTCTGCTGAAAGCACAGGAACCCGGCCCGGGTGTGGCCACCGTCGCCCGCTCGCCAACCAGCCAGCCCGTCCGGCCGGGAGGTCGGATTGGGTTGAGAGAGGTGCTGGCCAATAGGGTTGACAAAATACGAAACGCGGCATCGGTGGAGAGAGGAGCAGAGTTACCGTTTCGTGTCCGACGTAAATCTTCTTCGGAGCTGAAGAACCAAAGCTCAATCAGCTTTGAAGACGATTCACGTCGGACACGAAACGTTAACTCTGTTTCACTCTCCACAGATGCGGAATTTCTGCAGCATTTTCGGTGTGTGTCGGATTTCTACCATCCGCAGCATTGTGCTTTTATTCGAAGGACTCTTCAGAGAGAAATAAGAAAATCCGCAGTTCCCGCCTGGGAGCTCTCTAACAGCCTAGCGACCGGCGCCTCCATAGCAACCATTCCGCCCATCCCCTTTCTTCCTTTCCCCTCTCAGTCCCCCCCCACCTTCCCTCCCTCAACCTCTTCTCTTCTCTTCCAATGGCGCAACTCAAGGTTACTGCCAGCCCTATTAGCGCTGACCTTTGAACCCCGCCGCTCGCCTTTGCCCGCTAATTTTAAATCTGACAGCGGACCATTAAAACCGGAGCCATGAACGGCGCGCCGCCTGCTGGGAGATGTAGTCCTTCCGCCTGTTGGTTGTCGTGGCGCTGGCGCGAAGGGAGAACTACAAATCCCACAAGGCATTCGGGGAAAGGGGCGTTGCCGCATGCGTTGTGCCTTAGTGGTGGGGGCAAGGAAAGCAGGCTGTTGACAAGTCGCCCGGCGGAGTGGGCGTGGCCTGCAAAGTGAGGGGACGGGAGGGGTGTAGGGGGAGGGGGAGTGCGGGAGCCAGGTCCCGCCTCCTGCCCGCGCCGATTGATCCCCGTGTCGGCTGGTGCAACGCCGGATAGGCCCGCCAGCCACGCCAATCAGCGGGGAAAAAAGTTAAAGATCTCCGCTGATCGGAGGTGAGAAGAGAAGTGGGCAGCGCGGTGGCCAGGCCTGCTGCACCGTGACTTTATGCGGGGCGGCAGGGCGAAAGCTCCGGGTGGAATTTAATCAGTTCAAGGAGGAAAAGGCGGGCGCGAGCGCTCGTAACGTCACAATGATATGCTAATAAGGCGGCGCGCGTGCGCGTTGCCGGCCGAGTGTTTCCCAAGTGTTTCAAACTGGGCTCCGGGTTTCCACGTTGGATCAAGTGTCCCAGGTCTAGGATCGGACTGTGCTCTGTATGTGAGTGAGCGTGTGTATGTGTGTGTGTAGAAGAGAGAGAGAGAGAGAGGTGGAGATTGGGGAGGAGAGAAACTGTAACCCCCCCTCCCCACTCAAATAGGAGGGGAGTCTTCCCATTCATCTTCCACATCTTTGCGGCCTGTTTTTTTTTAATAATTAGCTTTTCTTTTCATAAAATAAGAGATTCGGAGAGGACGTGTGAGTGAACGAGTGAGTGAGTGAGGAATCCTTTTTACTCCTGACGGTTTTTGTCAGTTTAGCAGAGAGAGAGAGAGAAAGTCACCCTTCTCCTTCTCCAACAAATAACAAATGTAGCTTGGAAGATGCTGAGTCCTGCGAACGGAGAGCAGATACACGTTGTGAACTATGTGGAAGACTATCTGGATTCAATCGAGTCTTTGCCTTTTGATCTCCAGAGGAACGTTTCTCTGATGAGGGAAATCGATGCAAAATACCAAGGTAAAACAGCCGTGGCTGGCTCATCGCATCTAGCCCGGCCGTCATTTTTTTTTAAGTTAGAGAGTGAAAACAACTGAACTGCAGCGTCAGTATTGGGGCGGAACAAAAGATCAGCTTTATAACACAGCCATTTTGACAGAAAGAGGAATAAAGGTCCTATAGGCAGGGCTGGAGTGTAGGGAGAGAGAGTAGGGTAGGATTTCAACTCCAAATGCCCCGCATTGAGGCACGGAGAAGCCGAGGATCGGGAACGACACTGGGCAGGCGAGAGAGGATTCCGCCAGCTCCATGATGGCTGGAGTGTCAGCGCGGGCTGGGCTAGAGGCTTCTGCCTGGATTGGAACTGGTAGCAGCGGCTGGAGATAAGCTCTGTGACCCCACACCCGAAGCCCCCCCCCGCTTGTGTTTGGAGCTGCTTTAAAGGGGTGCAAAGACACGAGTGGGACGGGTGGAGGCAGAGATTCTTTACTCTTACCCCCCCCACCTCACAGAATGTCGGGGAAAAGAGAGGGTTTGCTGGGTAGTAGAGGGACTGCGCCCAAGTGAAAGGGATCCTAGAGCCCCAAGTGAGCTATACGCACAGTTAAGGGAAAAGGGGGCGAGGAGAAAAAGCCAGGGTTCGGGTTAAGGTGGGCGGGTATCAGTGTAGCAAGGCCGCCACTCACTGCAAACCCCACTGTAGTGGCTTTGCTGGAGGCTCCATCTCCTCTGGTGGGGGCCGCGCTGGAGCCACTATTTAAACGCCCTTGTCTTTGCTCCGCCCTTCCTAACGTTCATTGGCTGCAGTCTGTTTCCTTATTCAGGTAGATCGACTCCTGACAGGTTGTTTGATGTGCCAATCGCGTCGAGCGGGCGGGGCTAGTATGTTAATTTTGTTTCTAAGTCACTCGTCCATTGGATTAACCCGCCCCCACGTCCCCTTTCGGGAATACCGGCCTCCGATTGGTCGAGCGGCCCGTCGATCCCCGGTGTGGGTGGGGCCATGTGGACGTTGCCCCGCCCGTTCCGCCATTTTGGCGACCGGCGACGTCCTGGTCCCGGGAAGTTCGCCCTGGTTCGGGAGTCCCGCGGCTGGTTGTTTCCACTTAGGATCGGGCACGTAGACATATTTAAGGAAATGTTTCAGTGGAGGTAGAAGTTGTTCCTCCACCCTCTTAGGGCCGAAGGGAGCTGCTGTGGTGCCTCTGTGAACCAGTCAGCTTTTATTCCTGGAGTCTCACCTCAGTTCCTTCCTGATGTTTCACTCTGGTTGGAATTGTATCTGATACCAAGAGGCCCATGTGTTCTCTGCTTTTCTGATCTATTAATATAGTTAGGAAAAAAAACACAAACACTGGTCTGAGAGTTTAATCACAATGATCACTTCGCCAGTCAGATTGAGGATTGTACCCACAAAAGCAAAAAATTGCACAAGAAACTCAACAAGTCTGACAGCAGCTGTAGATGTAGGGTTAATGTGTGTTTTCTCTTCACATGCTGCCAGACCAACTGAATTTCTCCAGTTTCTGTTTTTGTTTCTTTTAGATCTCCAGCATCCGCAGTTCTTTGATTCGATTTAAGGATGGTACATATTTGCTAATATATGATAAACCAACTCAGTTGAAGTTTTACAAACAAAACCATTATTTGAGGCCTTAGGTTTTGTTTTCTCCCTGTTGGCTTTGCTGTTACTTCATTTGAAGCAAGAATATCCAAGGCCCCAGTGTTTTGGTTGTTGGCAGATTTCGTTTTTTAGTCTTTAGCAAAGGAAGTTTTTCTGTGTTAGAGATTCCCAGTTGCAGTACAGTCTGGCTTCTATTCCCACACCAGCTGAGGTCCCACCTCTCCATCTCACCATTAGCCTGAGATGTAGTGACCCTCAGGTTAAACTCCTCATCAGTCCCGACTCTCATGAGAGCAGCCCTATGATTCTCTGGGGCAATGGCGATTTCACCTTTTACTGTCTGCACTGTCAGAAGGTTGGTACTGAGGGAGTGCAATCTCAACTGAGGATATAGACTTGCTCACTGAGCTGGTGTGTTTGGTTCAGATGTTTCGTCATCCTGCTAGGTAATATCATTAGTGCACTTCTGAAGCAACGGTGTTCTGTCCTGCTTGTTACTTATATGCCTCGGTTTGCTGGGGTGGTTGGCATTACTTCCGGTTCTGTTTTTCAGTGGTTTGTATATCGGGTTCAGTTCAACGTGTTTGTTGATGGAGTTCCGGTTAGAATGCTAGGCCTCCAGGAATTCCCTGGCATGTCTGTTTAACTCGTGCTACTATGGAAGTGTTGTCCTAGTCAAATTCATATCCTTCTTTGTCTGTGTGGATTGAAACCAGTGAGAATTGGTCTTGTCTCTTGGTGGCTAGTTGGTGTTTGCATATCCTTTGTCAATTTTTTTCCAGCTTGAAAGTAAGGATACATGAACACCTACTAGTCACCAAGAGACATGACCAATTCTCACTGCTTTCAATACACACAGACAAAGAAGGATATGAATTTGACCAGGGCAACACATCCATATAGCACAAGCCAAACCGAGACAATGCCAGGGAATTCCTGGAGGCCTGGCATTCCAACCGGAACTCTGTCACATTGAACTGGACTTGTTTTTAAAGCGACTGAAAGACCAAACTGGAAGTGATGCCAACCACCCCAGCAAACCGAAGCATATAAACAGCAAGTGGGACAGAACACCAACGCTTCACCGGAGGCGCACTGACGATGTTACTAGCTGGGTGACGAAATGTCTGCGATCAAACACACCGGCTCGGCGAGCAAGCTTACAACCTCATCCAGAACCTGAGCTCCAAATCTTAAAGATTGCAATCTCAACTGTTAGAGGATCAGAACTGGGGGTGCACTATCTGAACGCTTGTACTGTCCGTACGTTAGCGCTTTGCAAGGGTCACAGTCAGCAATAATGAGGGAATGCCACACCATCGGAGTGTCAGTCTTGAAGGAGTGCCACATTATTAAATCTATCAGATTAGATGTCAAACCAAGGCTTAGTCTGTCCTTTTGTGCCGATGCTGAAGATCCTGGAAGAGTGGGGAGTTCTGTGGTGTTCTGGACTAATATTTAACTCTTTACTATCGTTACCACAATATTATTTATCACACTTCTTTGTAGTATCTTGTTGTGTGCAAATCAAGAATACTTCATTGTTTGTACAGTGCTTTGAGAAAGCTATGAAAGTTGTATAAAAAATTTGCCTTTTGTTCCTCCTCCCTCTATAGACATCCTGAAGGAACTGGATGAATACTACGAGAAACACAAGAGGGAGACAGATGTGGTTCAGAGGAGGCGGATTCTCCATTATATCCAGAGAGCCTTGATCCGGAGCCAGGAATTGGGCGATGAGAAGATCCAAATTGTCAACCAGATGGTGGAGCTGGTCGAGAACCGAAGTCGGCAGGTGGACAGCCACGTTGAGCTCTTTGAAAACTGTGCAGAGAGCAATGACGCCAACAACAAGTCCTCACTGGACAGGTCCAGGAATGATGGTGCAACACCAACAGAGAAACCCAATGCCAAAAGGTCCCGGAGACGCAACAACGAGAACCGGGAGAATGCATCCAGCAACCATGACCATGAGGAGACGAGTACTGGAATACCGAAGGAAAAGAAGGCCAAGACTTCCAAGAAGAAGAAGAGATCCAAAGCAAAGGCGGAGAGAGAAGCATCTCCTGCGGACCTGCCTATTGACCCCAACGAGCCCACTTACTGCCTCTGCAACCAGGTCTCCTATGGGGAGATGATTGGCTGCGATAATGAGGAGTGCCCCATCGAGTGGTTCCACTTCTCTTGTGTGAGTCTGAACCACAAACCTAAAGGCAAATGGTACTGTCCAAAATGCAGGGGTGAGAATGAAAAAACCATGGACAAAGCACTGGAGAAATCCAAAAAGGAAAGAGCCTACACTAGGTAGTTGCAGTGCCAACCTTTTGTTTTCTGTACAGCAACACAAATTAATGTATATTTATTATTGAGAGGTTTCCCTCTTTAGATGAAAGAATGGTGGGAGTGTATTTGACGAATTATTCCTTCTGAAGACCAGTTTTTTTTTTTATTTTTTATTTTTTTTTTTGCAAGTAGGAAAGAGGGAATAAAGGAATCCTGGTTTTTAAGTCTTGTGTCCAGTGCATGGACTGTTTTTGTTTTGTAAAAAAAAAAAACACTTTTTCCTTGCAAAAATTCTAAAACCATCAGTGTTTCATTTATTATTAATATTTCATTCCCACCACAGCAAAAAAAAAACAAATTGGACAAAATGGTTTTATTAAAATATTTATCAGATTTTTTAAGTTTCTCAGATGTAAAAATGTACAGATGTGAGCTTTCCATGTATAGTGTATGATTCATCAGCATAGGCCTTTAACCATATTGTAAGAAATAATTTTATTGTTACTTGTTTAACAGAAAAGAACTGTACAGAAGTGATATATATAAAACAAAAGTCCAGAAATGAAATGCCTGGCAGTTGTGTCTGATTTCTGCCTCACCTAGTGACAGGTGCAGTAAAGATTTCACGGTAGAGCCCTGAGTAATGTTGTAGAGAGACCTAAGGGTTCAGGCACATAATTCCTTGAAATTTGTGTCACAGCTAGATGGGTGTCTAAGAAGGCATTTTGTACGCTTGCTTTCATTGCTCAGACCTTTGAGTGCAGGAGTTGGCTCGTCATGTTGAGGTCCTACACGACATTGTTGAGGCCACTCCTGGAGTACTGTATGCAGCTCTGTTCACCCTGTTACAGGAAAGATACTATTAACCTGGAGAGGGTTCAGAAAGGGTTTACGAGAATATTGCCAGGCATGGAGGGTTTGAGATATAAAAAAATAGACTGGAACTTTTTCACTGGAGTGTAGGAGGCCAAGGGTTGGCATTTATTGAGGTTTATAAAGTCATGAGGGGCATAGATAATGACAAGTGTCTTTTCCCTAGGGTGGGAGAGTGTAAAACTAGGGGTATATTTTTAAGGTGAGAGGAAATGGATTTTAAAAAGGACATGTAGGGCATTTTTGCTTTTTACAGAGTTGTTCATGTGTGGAATGAACTACCAGGGAAAGTGATGGATGCAGCTACAGTCACAACATTTAAAAGATATTTGGATAAGTTCATGAATAGGATAGGTTTGGAGGATATGGCCTATGTGCAGGCAGGTGGGATTAGTTTAGTTTGAGAACATGGTTGGTATGGACTAGTTGGACCAAAGGGTCTGTTTTCATGCTGTCTGATTTGGAAACATTGGAAACTGGAGCAGAAGTAGGCCATTCAGCCCATCAAGCCTGCTTCCCCCATTCCAACCAATCAGTGCCTTGAAGATCAACCTCTACATCAGTTTCTCCATCTCTCCCGATGTCACTTATATCCAGAAATCTACCAATTTCTTTCTTGAATGTGCTCAATGATTGAACTTCCAAAACCCTCTCAGATAGAGAATTCCAATGATTCTTCACCCTCTGAATGAAAAAAAAGTTTTCATCTCAGTCTTAAATGAACCACCCCTTTTCTGGTCCTAGACTCACCAACAAAACTCTGCATTCTATCCACACCTGTCTTGTCGTGTAGAATCAATGGATTCACACCCACAGCTTTCCCGATGGGGAAATTTTAAAATGGCTATGTTATGCCACTCGCAATGAGGGTCTCCTCAGTGTATCCCTTCTTTGAGGGGTTGAAAGTGATGGTTGGACTCAGTTTACTTGTTAGTGGCATTTGAGTAGTGGAAGCCTGCAGTGTGGGAAAGTCATTTTGTAGATGTAATTATGTAGCAGGAATGTTGCTTCACATAAACATCTGTATCAATATAATATTAGGAACATTCTACGTCTAGTTTCTATCTTCAAAATCTTACTTTGTGTCATTTTAATTTCACATGAATAAATTCTCATATCCTCACTTAGACAATGGAAACTGTCTGTGTAAACTTGTCACGTTGTACTTACATCCTCCCACCAGTGGTGGTGAAATAATGTTTCAGGTATGTATTTTCTAGATCCTCTGTTTGTACTGCAACAAACCTTTTCACTGACTACTTTGCCTTTTTTATATGGTGACTAAACTCTCACTACATCAGCTGTTTTCTACAGTGCTATAATTTCACATATTTAATTATAAATGCAATACAATTTAAAATTGATACATGAATATACAGCAGTAGTTGATGCTGTGATAAATTCTGTAAAAGCCAGGCCTTTCAATAGAATTTTAATAGAGCTCACCGTACTTGGCAGTAATTCCTCCCCTGTCCATTGCACGTTTTATTTAGTTAGATGCCAGATGAGGGCCTAATTTTCTACTCCAGCATAGATTTTTATATTATTGAGAACATTTTCTCCACCCCCACTCATGCCTGATAATTGGCACAAATCAAGTGAGATATATCAATGTTAGTCCCTCTAGGGCTCCACCTGTCCCTATAGGGGTCCTCCCATTTCTGACAACCCTGTAAATATTCTGAATTCCTTACAAAACCCAGGTTCTCCCAATCCCAGAGACCTCAATCTGCCATCTTTATCAGCAGTTTTCGTTTGAATGTCAAAATATGCAAAGTCTACAGGACATTCTTCATTTATCAACCCAGTGTCTCTCTATTAAAGTCACGTTTGTATGCCAACGTTTATAACAGGATTTGCCCAGGTCAACTTCTCATATTCCATTTACGTTTAGCCACCATGAACTGTGAGCTGTTTCTCCTTGATTGAATACTATTTTAGATCTTCTCAAAATGGCAACTCATCACAGGTTAGTTTTCTTCAAACCTCTAGATTTATAAAGGGATTGCCTTTGTTTAAATTATCAGTAGATATCTGGTCTATAGCTAGACTACGAGCCAGGTGTAGAAATTTAACTGCCCTTATCCTTCTCCATTGGTGGGATGAAGTAGTTAATGTGATTTCAACTGCACAGGTTAGGGTTCTTGGAGTGTGGCGACTGATTGAAAGGTCCCATTCGTGAATGTACTCATTCACTATTTTCAAAGGGATCTTTTCAAAAGTTTGAATTCCGAGTTTGGAAATCGATTCTTGATGGGGGTAAATACAACTTGAACGTGGTTGTAAAAACAAACTTAACAAATTGGTTCCCTGTTACACAACTCTCCCAATTTCTAATATCTCTGAAAGTTAATTAAATCCAAATCAGCCTTTTGAAATAGATTGAGGACTTTGAGTACAGACTTTAATGAAGATTCTTTTTTAAATATTGTTCAATTATCTATATTGAATTTTTAAATTTTGGGTTTTTAAACTCATTTGAACCTCATATTGACAAAAAATGACACTTGCATAGTATTAAGAAACTATTTTAAATAATTGTAGGAGCGAGACATAACGTAACACCATCTGGTTGTGACAGGTACCATACAGGGGGAAGTTGTTCGTATTGATTTTGTTCCTCAGCTGAAGCGTCCTCCATGTACTCATCTATGTAGAACATCACTTGGAGGAAAGTATTGAGGGAAACCATGACACCTTCCATAGGATAGCAAATTGTAATGTCTAATACCAAAAGTAGCTAAGGGTTATCTGCATTGACCAGACTGGCTGGACGACATGGATGCCAGATACAGGGACTGGTGGTATAGAGTGCAGAAGAATTTGGAATATCTAAAAATAAGGTGTCAACACAGCAAAGCTAAACATACATGTCCATGTGCAAGCCAAAGAAAGCAACACATACCACACAAAGCCAAGCAATCCCACAAATGATTGATCAGATCAAAATGCTGCACCCTACCACATAAAATTGTAAATGATGGTGAATGATTAAGCAACCAACGAGATGAGGCATGGCCACAATAACTCCACTCTTAATGATGTCAGTGATAAAGGCTGATGGATTGCAACTACCTTCAGCCAAAAGTGCTGAGTGGTTAACTTTCTTGAGATCTCCAACATCACAGGTGACAGTTTTCAGCTAATTTGATTCACTCCATGTGATATCAACAAACATTGGAGCACATTGCATACAGAGGCTACAGCCTCCAGGACTGGTCATGCCCCTGATCAAGGTGTTCCAGTACAGCTACCACACTGGTATCAACACAACAATGTGCAAAACTGCACAATTATGTTCTGCCCACAAAAAGCAAGATAAATCCAGCCTAGCCAATTACCAACCCATCAGTTTTATATGCTCTGCTTCACCAGTAAAGAGGTCCAAGAGCCTTCTTGACCATTTCATCTACCTGTTCTAGAATCTGGATGTGAACTTCAAGGTTCCTCTTTTACGCTTTGCAGTATCTAACTATTTATTGTGGATTCCCCTGCCATGTTTGCAGCTCCCTTCCCACCTCCGACTGAATTGACTTGTCACTTTTGATGATCACCTGAGCTTCCATAAATAGTTTGCTACAATCAACAGCTTTACGTGTCACCATCACTCACGTGGTCAATTTTCATATCAAATTCCAGAATCATACTATTAGCTCTTCAGTCTAAATCATTGATGGTCATTACAACCAGCCAAGAACCTACCATTGAGCCCTTGAAAACCCACTAAAAACAGCCTTTCGGTCACAAAAACACCACGTAACTATTACACTTTGCTTCCTGTTACCAAACTAATTTTGGATTGTGTTTGCCACTTTGTTTTAAATTCAGTAGGTTTTTACATTTGTGACCAGCCTGCCATGTAGGATCTTAATAGAAAATCCTTGCCACCATTATTGACATTCCTTGTTGCGCCCTCAAAATATTCAAATTAGTTAGAAACAACCTTCCCTCAACAAATCCATGCTGATTGACCTGTATCAACACATGCCTTTCTAAATTATGATTTATATTGTTTATCTCAGCCATTTTTCCAAATATTTTCCCACCAGCGAGGTTAGGCTGATTGGCTTATACTTACTGGGTACCTTATCACGTACCCGTTTTAAAATTGTACATAAGCTGTCTTTCCACACCTGTAAGACCATGACATAAAGGAGCAAAATTAGGTCATTCGGCCCATTGAGTCTGCCCCATCATTCAATGAACTAACGGCTGAACTGATAATCCTCAACCCCACTTTCCTCTCTTTTCACCATAACCCTTAATTCACTTTACTGATTAAAAATCTGTCTATCTCTGTCTTGAATATACTGAACAATTTAGCTCCTGCAGCTCTCTGAGGTAAAGAATGCCACTGATTTATCACACTCTGAAAGGAAAATATCTTCACCTGTCTTAAATGGGCAAGGTCAGGAGTCAGACGATATTAGCCGCTTTGTCAGGTGCAACACTCTGAAAGTTTGTGATTTAAAATAAATCCTGTTGGACTATGACCTGGTGTTGCCTAACTTCTGACCTTGTCCACCTCAGTCCAACACCGGCACCTCCACATCTTAAATGGGCAACTCCTTACTCTGAGATTATATTCTGCTGTCCTAGACTTTCCCAGGAGGGGAAGCAGCCTCTCCGCATTGCCAAACCCCCTAACAATCTTATACGTTTCAACAAGGTCTCGTCTCAATCTCCTAAACTCCAAAGAGTACGAGCCTAACCTACACAGCCTCTCCTGATCCCTACCCAGGATCAATTTAGTGAATCATCTCTGGAGTGCCTCCAATCCCAGTACATCTTCCATGCCTTTTATAGTTTAAGTAAGACCTCTCTGTATGTATATTCCATTACCTTTGAAATAAAGGCCAAAATTCCATTTGCTTTCCTATTACCTGCTGAACTTGGATGCTATCTGTTTGTGATTTATGCATGAGGACCCCCAAACTCTTCTGTGCTACAGCCTCCTGTTGTCTTTTCCCACTTAAATAATATTCAGTTCTTCTATTCTTCCTGCCAAAGTACGTAACCTCACATTCTCCTACATTGTATTCCATCTGCCAAAATATTGCCCAACTCCCTTAACCTATCTATAACCCTCTGTAGATTCCTTGTGTCATTCTGACTACTTGCTATCCTACCTATTTTTGTGTCATTCATAAACGTGGTGATAGTACATTCAATTCCCTCTTCCAGTCACTAATATACATTGTAAGTAGTTGCGGACTAATCCTTATGGCAGTCCAGTAGTTACAGATCACCAGTCTCAAAATAGCCTCTTTATCCCAATCCTCCATCTTCTATTCGCTGTCTAATTCTGTATTCAGGCTAATATTCTACCTGTAACTCTATGGGCTCTTCTAAATAACCTTATGAGCAGTACTTCATCAAATGTCTTTTAGAAATCCAAATATATTAGTTATACTGGTTCCCCTTTATCTATCCTGTTTGTTACCCTTTCAAAGAATATAATAAACTCATCACACGTGATTTCGCTGTTCATGAAGCCATGACTATACTTGATTATATTAAGTGTTTCTAAATGCTCCGCTATTACATCCTTTATAGTTGAATCTAATATTTCCCCAACAACAGACACAAAGCTAACTGGCCGAGTTTTTCATCCACTTCCCTTTTTTAATTAAGGGTGTTACAATGACAGTTTTCTAATACTTTGGGAATTTTACAGAATCTAAGGACTCTTGAATGATTGCTAGCCATGAATTGACTGTTCCTGTAGCTATTTCTTCTAAAATTATAGGATGCAATCCTCAGTCCAGGATCTTATTGGCTGTTAATTTCCCCAGTAACTTTTTCTCTAATGATAGTTATTGTGTTTATTTTCCCCCCTCACCCTTTTTACCTCCTTATTTAATATGTTTGGGATGCTATCGTATGCACTATCGTGAAGACTAATGCAAAGTATTTGTTCAACTCTTCTTCCATTTCCTGGCTACTCATTATTACTTTCCCAGCCTTGTTCTCTAAGGGCCCAATGTTCACTGCTGTCTCTATCTTTGTCTCCATATATTTGAAGAAGTTCTTACTATCCATTTTTTGTCATTTTCTAATTTGTCCTCATAGTTTATTTTCTCCCACTTTATTATTTTTAATCATCATTATTTGGCTTTTATAAAGTTCCCAACATTCAGAAATAAGGACTAATCTTCACCACAATAAATGTTTTTCCTTTCAAATTGACACTGTCCTTAACTTCACTGGTCAACCATGGTTGGTTTATCCTCTTCTTAGAATCCTTCTTCCTTATTGGGATAGAAAATTTGCTTTGAATTATAAACGTTCTAAAACAATCTGCCATTGTGCATCAAAACCCTTTCTCTGATAAACTCCTTTCATTGTCCACTCCAGCCGACTGTACGGAAATGGGGGAGGGGAAGGAGGTTCTGAAATAAATAGGGAGAGGGGGGAGGTGGATAGAAGATGGATAGAGGAGAAGATAGGTGGAGAGGAGACAGACAGGTCAAAGAGGCAGGGATGGAGCCAGTAAAGGTGAGTGTAGGTGGGGAGGTAGGGAGGAGATAGGTCAGTCCAGGGAGGACGGACAGGTCAAGGGGGCAGGATGAGGTTAGTAGGTAGGAGCTGGGGGTAGGGCTTGAGGTGGGAGGAGGGGATAGGTGAGAGGAAGAACAGGTTAGGGAGGCGGGGCAAGCTGGGCTGGTTTTGGAATGCGGTGGGGGGAGGGGAGAACTTGAAGCTTGTGAAATCCATATTGATACCATTGGGCTGCAGGGTTCCCAAGCTGAATATGAGTTGCTGTTCCTGCAGCCTTCGGGTGGCATCGTTGTGGCACTGTTGTGGCACTGCAGGAGGCCCAGGATGGACATGTTGTCTGAGGAATGCGAGGGGGAGTTGAAATGGTTCGCGACTGGGAGGTGCAGTTGTTTATTACGAACTGAGTGTAGGTGTTCTGCAAAGCGGTCCCCAAGCCTCCGCTTGGTTTCCCCGATGTAGAGGAGGCCACAATGGGTACAGTGGATGCAGTATACCACATTAGCAGATGTGCAGGTGAACATCTGCTTGATGTGGAAAGTCTTCTTGGGGCCTGGGATGGGGGTGAGGGACGAGGTGTGGGGGCAGGTGTAGCACTTCCTGCTGTTACAGGGAAAAGTGCTGGGTGTGGTGGGGCTGGAGGGGAGTGTGGAGTGGACAAGGGAGTCACGGAGAGAGTGGTCCCTCCGGAAAGCAGACAAGAGTGGGGAGGGAAAAATGTCTTTGGTGGTGGGGTTAGATTGCAGATGGCGGAAGTGTCGGAGGATGATGCATTGTGTTTGGAGGTTGGTGCGGTGGTACGTGAGGACGAGGGGATTCTTTTTTGGTTGTTATTGCAGGGACGGTGTGTGAGGGATGAGTTGTGGGAAATGCGGGAGACACAGTTGAGGGTGTTCTCGACCACTGTGGGGGGGGAGGTTGAGGTCCTTGAAGAACGTGAACATCTGAGACGTACGAGAGCGGAATGCCTCATCCTGGGAGCAGATGCGGCGGAGGCGAAGGAGTTGGGAATAGGGGATGGCATTTTTGCAGGAAGGTGGGTGGGAGGAGGTGTATTCTAGGTAGCTGTGGGAGTTGGTGGGCTTGAAATGGATATCGGTTTCTAGGTGGTTGCCCGAGATGGAGACAAAGAGGTCCAGGAAGGTGAGAGAGGTGTTAGATATGGTCCAGGTGAACTTAAGGTTGGGGTGGAAGGTGTTGGTGAAGTGGATGAACTGTTCAAGCTCCTTGTGGGAGCACGAGGCGGCGCCGATACAGTCATCAATGTAACGGAGGAAGAGGTGGGGTTTAGGGCTACTGTAGGTACGGAAGAGGGATTGTTCCACGTAACCTACAAAGAGGCAGGCATAGCTTGGGCCCATGTGGGTAGCCATGGCCACCCCCTTTGTCTGTAGGAAGTGGGAGGAATTGAAAGAGAAGTTGTTGAGGGTGAGGACGAGTTTGGCTAAGCGGATGAGGGTGTCAGTGGAGGGGGACTGGTAGGCCTGTGTGACAGGAAGAAGCGGAGGGCCTTTAGGGCATCTGCATGGGGAATGCAGGTGTATAGGGACTGGATGTCCATAGTAAAAATGAGGTTGTGGGGACCGGGGAATTGGAAGTTCTAAAGGAGGTGGAGGGCATGGGTGGTGTCACGGACGTAGGTAGCGAGTTCCTGGACCAAGGGAGAGAAAATGGAGTCGAGATAGGTGGAGATAAGCGTGGTGGGGCAGGAGCAGGCAGAGACAATGGGTTGACCAGGGCAGTCAGGTTTGTGGATTTTGGGAAGGAGATAGAAACGGGTGGTGCAGAGTTGGGGAACAATGAGGTTGGAGGCTGTGGGTGGGAGGACACCTGAGGTGATAAGGTTGTGGATGGTTTGGGAGATGATGGTTTGGTGCTCGGGGGTGGGGTCATGATCAGGGGGTGGTAGGAGGAGGTGTCGGAGAGTTGGCACCTGGCCTCAGCGATGTAGAGGTCAGTGCGCCATACTACGACTGCCTCTCCCTTGTCCGCGGGTTTTATGGTGAGGTTGGGATTGGAGTGGAGGGAGCGGAGGGCTGCATGTTCTGCGGGGGAGAGGTTGGAGTGGGTGAGAGGGGTGGAGAGGTTGAGGCGATTGATGTCTCGACGGCAGTTGGAGATGAAGAGGTCGAGGGAGGGTAGGAGGCATTGGGGTGGTGTCCAGTAGGAGGGCTTGTGTTGGAGGCGGGAGAAGGGGTCAGTAGGGGAAGGGTTAGGTTCACGGTTGAAGAAGTAAACGTGGAGGTGGAGGGGGCGGAAAAACTGCTCAATGCTTCAAAATCTCCCCTCCCCCTACCGCATACCCAAAACCAGCCCAGCTCGTCCCCGCCTCCCTAACCTGTTCTTCCTCTCACCTATCACCTCCTCCCACCTCAAGCCGCACCCCCACTTCCTACCTACTAACCTCATCACACCCCCTTGACCTGTCCGTCCTCCCTGGACTGACCTATCTCCTCCCTACCCCCCCACCTACACTCACCTTTACTGGCTCCATCCCTGCTTCTTTGATCTGTCTGTCTCCTCTCCAGCTATCTTCTCCTCTATCCATCTTCTATCCACCTCCCCCTCTCTCCCTATTTATTTCAGAACCCCCTTCCCCTCCCCCATTTCTGATGAAGGGTCTGGGCCTGAAACATCAAGCTTTCCTGCTCTTGTGATGCTGCTTGGCCTGCTGTGTTCATCCAGCTCTACACCTTGTTATCTCGGATTCTCCAGCATCTGCAGTACCTATTATCTCTCACCCCAGCCAACTCTACCCTCATTTCCATGTAATTACCCTGATTTAAAGTTACTGCAGTTGTGTCTGACCCAAGCCTTTCATTCTCGACCTGAATGCTCAATTCCACCATGTAATGGTCACTGTTCTCTCGGGGATCTTTTATTCTCAGATCATATATTAAACCTACCTCATTACACAGTACCAGATCCAAAATAATCTGATCCAAGTATCTGGCAATTGGAAGCTGTATGTGGGCCCTGCAATGTTCCAGAGCCTGGTACTGATAGTTTTAGAATCAAGGCGGTGGTGGCAGCAGGAGGAGATCAGAGGCGGTAGCATCAGCGACAGCACACACTTAAATCCCCCCAAGATTCCAGGCCGTGGCTTGACCTGAGTGCATACTCTGAGCTAAGACTTATGTAAGACTCCAATATCTGGACACTTTTCATTCCTTTTGGCTTTGTTTCTTTTATTTCTGCTGTTAATTTTATTCAGGTTTTGTAATTAAGTGTGTAACCAAGTAGGGGCTGGACAATGGTGACTCGTACACTTTTCACTGTGTTCCCATTCTTAGTACTTGTGACAATAATGGCTAATTCTAATTCTATTTTTCCAGAAAACTAACCCGATACATTCTTCCTTGTGGCTATCTCTGCCAATTTGATATTCCCAGCCTATGTGAAGATTACAATCATCCACAATTAATGTACTGTCCTCATTATATATTTTTTATTCACCCTTGGGATATGGATGTTGCTGGTTGGACAGCATTTATTGCCATCCCTAGTTGCCCCTTGAGAACATGATAGTGCTGTCCATGTGCTGTAGGTAGGTCATCAATCTTCTAATTTCTTCTCTGCCCTACGGAAGTTCCTGTTGGGGGGACTATAGACTGCTCCCATCATTGTCTTCTCCCCCTTGTAATTTCTTACTTCCATCCATATGGATTCTATATCATCCGATCCACGATCATTTCTTGCTAACATACAGTACTTATTCTATCTGGTACTAATAAAGCCATCCCACCACCATTCATTTCCCATCTGCCCTTTGGAAAGGTCAAATACGCTGAAAATTCAGTCCCCAGCTTTGATCTCCATGTGATGATGTCTCTATAAAAGCAATAAATCATACCCTTTTTGTGCCATTAATTAATGTTTTCCAATACTAGATGCATTTAAATAAATAGTCATTAATTTGCCTTATTTCCTTTTGATCTCTCTTTGACACTATTTGCTGCATTTTTAACTATTTGTATACGCTGTCTCTTTCTGTCTCCATCTGGGTATCATTATGAAAATAGTGCCTATCAATGCTACCTTTGTCCTTTCATTTGTAAGCTTATATTTCCCTCCTCCCGAATACTCTCTCCACCAACCTTTAATTAGTTTATAGACCTCTCTCTAGCCCTAATTATTTGATTTGCCAGGACTGTAGTCCCAGCTCCATTCAAGTGAAGTCTGATTGGATTAGTTCCCTTCTGTCCCAATATTGGTGTCAATGCCCATAAACCAGACATTCCCCCCACACCAATCTTTAAGCCACACCTTTAACTCTTTTATTCACCCTGTGACAATTTGTCCCTGGCTCAGATAGTAACCCTGAGGTTTTTTTTCACTCATGGGACATTGGCATCACTAGTTCGACAGCATTTATTGCCCATCCCTAGCTGCCTTTGAGAAGGTGATGTTAAGCTGTCTTCTTCTACCACTGCAGTATGTGGGCTGTAGGTTGATCCACAATGTCCTTAGGGAGGGAGTTCCAGGATTTTTACCCAATGACGGTGAGTGGTTGCAGGTTTAGAAGGTGCTATCCAAGGATCTTTAGTGAATTTCTACCGTGCATCTTGTAGGTAATAAAACACTGCAGCTACTGAGCATCAGTGGTGAAGGGGGTGGATATTTGTGGGTATGGTGTCTTAGAGGTTCTGCATTTTAGCTTAGCTCCTGACTGTTCAAAATTGATTGTTTCAGCAGAACCTCATTTCCAGTTTTATCAATGTCCTTAGTACCAATGTGGATGACAACAACTAAATCCTTCCAGTTTTTGCCTGAGACGATTGGAAATGATTGTTAGAGTTCCTGCTGTATCCCTTGCTGCTTCACCTAATGCCTGTGCGACACACTTCATCGAGGCCTGGCAATGTATCAACCTTCATTTATGCTAAATACTTTGATATTTCCTCTTTCACTATGTTTATCCCATCTATTATTTCACGGTCCTCCTCCTTTATACTGTTTGCATTGTCTCGTCTTTTGTGAAGACAGATGTAAAGTATTCATTAAGAACCAAGCTCATATTCAGAAAATGTTAAATTTTTGGTCTCTCATCGGTGATATCTTTGTTTCAGTACTCTGGGTCTTTATGGGTAGGATCTCACAGGCCTCTGGTAAACACGGGCTATCGTGAGAAATCTGGGAGAATTGTGTGAGAAGTCCATTGAGGCCTTTCTTGATGTTGGGAGCAACACCTTGCATTCTCAAACAGAGTTCCTGGCCATATTCTTACTCGGCAGCGACATGACGCCTATTAACAAGGATTATTGCTCATTGTTGGCCTCATTAACTGAAAACTTGCCTCAGTAATATGCAACTTCCCTCCTTACCACCTTTTGTGTGGAAACTCGATGTCAATAATTCCCAGCATGGTGACTTCAGACTCTTAATCCTCTGGGCTGCCATCTTGGATGTCTGACAACAATATCCACCAACACTGGCAACCAACTCCTGACAGCCTCTCAGGACCCTCTGGCACATCTCAGGTCCACTTACAAGATGCTTCTCTACTTTAAAGCTGCACTTTGGGGCACACCAGCAACTAGCATTGCAAGGACGCTTTGTGCTCAGGGATAGGCGTCCAGCACAAAGACTGAGCAAGCTTACATTTCTGGAATGCCTGACTCGTCTTGAGCCTATCTGGATGCTCACAGCATCCCTGCTTCACCTTGACCTTTTTTTGTTTTGACCCCCCTGTGGCCAGAGCTACCAGGCTCACGTGACTTCTGTCTTGCCTTGCCATTTAGTACAGTCACAAAGCCAGGAGGCTTGTTATGGTTGTCAGCAGTCCTCAGTTAAGTCAAGGCAGGCAACCTTCAGTCCGAGGCTCCTGGCACAGTGAGTTAGGGGTAGTCTCCATCATCAATCTAGAGAAATGGATGCGGCCAGTCAGCCACTCGGGGTGTTCGGGGTCGGGATCTTCTGCTGTTAGGGGGTGAGAAGCTGAATGTCAGGCTGCAAGGCCTATGATGAGAAATCCTCCATGAAACTCAGTGAAATTGACAGTTAGCTTAAAAATGTAAGAGTCTGCTGGATTTTTTTTTTTGGGTTTTTCTTCATTTCTTGTCAATATTATTTAACATCTCCTCTTTGCTTTCCTAATTTTTAAAAGGAAGTTGCCTGTGCATTTTCTGGATTCCTGTAGGCCTTCTGTAGGCTTCCTAGTTCCCTAAAGTCTGCAGGCATGATCTCATCTGTCTTTCTGCCAATGTCTTTTGGTGTTCATTTTGCCCACCACCTGCAGCCACTATGTGACATCCTTGACCCTAGTGAGGCAACGTACCACCCAAAATTCGGGTCAGCAGCTGCAGAACGGCTTGCCTGTATCCTTGTAATCAAATTCCACATCACATTGCTCTCTCGGTCATTCTCCTGAACTCCTGCACAACCCGAAGGGTCGTAGTACCATGGACTGCCCACACTTCCCTTGGTTGTATCTCGAAATGTACAGCAAACTTTGTTTTAACTGACTCCTTATGAGCTGGCATTCCCGATAAATTGGCAAAAACTATATACCTCAAACACTGTGAAGTTTACTCTATTATTCTGTCCAATTATTATGGGCTTTTTCAATTTATTTACCCCAGTGTAAGTGTACTTGTTTAAATATCAACGGTTGTGTTAATTTTGAGTCAATTTCTCATCAAATACCATGATCTATTACAATGTCCGAGTAATCAGTTCATCGTGGGAGTGAAAAGGCTCCCTACCGGTAAGTTTTATTTAGGGTAACGTTGCATTATTATTTAAGATAACACAATGTGGAGCTGGAGGAGCACAGCAGGCCAGGCAGCATCAGAGGAGCAGGAAAGTTGATGTTTCAGGTCGGGACCCTTCTTCAGACCCTTTTTGTGAAGAAGCGTCCTGACATGTAACGTCAACTTTCCTGCTCCCCTGATGCTGCCCGGCCTGCTGTGCTCCTCCAGCTCCACACTGTGTTATTTCTGACTCCAGCATCGACAGTTCTGAGATTATCATTTAAGTTCTTTTTATATGCTGTAAGTAAAATATAATAGTTCTCATGGTCTTACAGTGCCGTATACAGCAATAAACACGCCAGGAGACTTTGCACCACAGGTTGTCAGCTCTAGTTGGACATATTCCTGAAGGTTTCAGTCAAATAGCTTCACTTGCGCCCACCCATCCCAGAATTATACAGTACAGATGGAGTTCAATTGAGGCACTCAGAAGGCAATTAGATGGGCATTTGAAAAAAAAATGTACAGGTTATAGGGAGAAGGCAGCAGAATGGCACTAAGTGAAATTTTCATTCAGAGAGCTGTTGTAGACATGATGGGCCACAGGCCTCCTTCAACAGGGCAATCATTCTGTGATTCTGAGATTCCATGTGCATACCCTTTGCATTATGTTTCTGTTACTTAGTATGTGTTTTTACAGCATATATATCTCGGTCAAAGGGTCACATACACTGGAAAATATTAAGAGACAGCTAGTCTGGAGTTCAGCTACAGTGATCTTTAACACAGTATGCTGTTCTTTCACTGTTGCTGGATCAGAACCCTGGAAATTCCTTCCAAAGAGCACCAGAGGTGTGACTACACCAATATACTGCAGCGATTCAAGATATCGGCTCAGCTTCACCAATTAGGAATGACCAATAACTAGCTAGTAATACTCAGATGCCAGGAAAAAAACATTGACAGTACAATGATAAAATTGCACAATGGGTTCTGGCCCCTGGATTAGTGAAAAATGGATGAATAAAGATAATGACGTTCTAGTCAAGAATGAAAAACAATCATGTATTAGATACAAATAACTGGGTTCAAATTAATCTCTTGAACAGTATAGATAATGTAAGGGCATTCTTAAGAGGGAGATCAGGAAAGTAAAAAGATGATATGAGGTAGCCGTGGCAAATGACTTTAAGGATAATCCAAAGAGATTCTACAAGGACATTAAGAGCAGGAGAACAGCTTGAGAGAGAGTAGGGCTCCTTAAATATCAAAGAGTCATAGAGATATACGGCACAGAAACAGATCCTTTGGTCCAACTCGTCCATGCCTACTTAAATTAATCTAGTCCCAGCATTTGGCCCATATCCCTCTAAATCCAACCTTTTCCAACCTTGCCTCATTCCTCGCCTCTCCAAATGCACATAAATCCTATCTTTCAGAATCATTTCCAACACCTCACCCACCACCAAAGTCACACTCACAGGTCTATAGTTCCCAGGCTTCTCCTTGCATCCCTTCTTAAACAAAGGTACAACATTGACCACTCTCTAGTCATCCGCACCCCACCCGTAGTTATAGATGATGCAAATATTTCTGCAAGGAATCTTGCAATTTCTTCCCTAACTTCCCACAAAGACTTTGTGGGAACTATAGACCTGTGAGTGTGACTTTGGTGGTGGGTAAGGTGTTGGAAATGATTCTGAAAGATAGGATTTATGTGCATTTGGAGAGGGGAGGAATGCTTAGGGATAGTCAGCATGGTTTTGTGCGAGGGAAATCGTGTCTCACAAATTTAATTGAGTTTTTAGAGGAAGTAACCAAGAAGATTGATGACAGCAGAGCAGTAGACATTGTTTACTTGGACTTTAGTAAGGACTATGACAAAGTTGCACATGGTACACTGATTGGTAAGGTTGGAAAAACTTGGGATTCAGTGTGAGCTTGTCAATTGGACACAGAATTGGCTTGGCAACGGGAGACAGGGAGTGATAGTGGAGGGTTGTTTTTTTGGACTGGAGACCGGTGACCAGCTGTGTTCTGCAGGGTTTGGTGCTGGGTCCACTTTTGTTTGTCAATTATGTAAATTGTTTTGATGAGAGTATAGAAAGCATAGTTATTAAGTTTGCAGATGATGCCGGGATTGGTGGTACAGTGGGCAGTGAAGAAGGTTATCTAGGATCACAAAGAAATCTTGTACAATTTGGTTAAAAAGCTGAAGAGTGGCAAAGGGAGTTTAATTTGGATAAATGTGAGGTATTACATTTTGGTCAAACAAACAAAGACAAGACTTATGCAATTAATGGCAGGGCCTTGGGTAGTGTGTGGAATGGAGAGACCTAGGGATTCAGGAACATAGTTCTTTGAAGTTTGCTTCATATATAGATAGGGGGGTTAAGAAGGCCTTTACTTCGCTTACCTTCATTGCTCAGACCCTAGAACAAAGGATTTGGAATGTTATGCTTAATGTTAATGATGTTAATGAGATCTCTTCTAGAGAATTGTGTCCAGTTCTGGTTGCCCTGTTATAGAAAGGATATTATTAAGATGGAGAGGGTTCAGAAGAGATTTACCGGGATGTTGCTGGGTATGGATGGTTTGAGTTATAAGGAGCGGCTGGATAGACTGGGACTCTTCACTGGAGCATTGAAGGTTGAGAGGTGATCTTATAGAGGTTTATAAAATAAAGAGGGGTATAGATAAGGTGAATGGCAGGTGTCTTTTCCGGGGGGCAGGGGCGAGGGGGGAGGTTTCAAGACTAGGAAACACATTTTTGAGGTGAGAGGAGAAAGATTTTTTAAAAAGGTATGAGAGACTTTTTTTTACACAGCGCATGGTTCGTGTGAGGATTGAACTTCCAGAGGAAGTGGTGGATGTGGGTACAGTTACAATGTTTAAAAGACATTTGGATAAGCACTTGAATAAGAAATGGGATATAGGCCAGGAGCAGGCAGGCAGGTGGGACTAGTTTAGTTAGGGATTATGTTCGACATCGAACGGTTGGACCGAAGGGTCTGTTTCTGTGCTGTATGACTCTGTGACTCAATGACTAATAATGGAAAGAAAGTATTTGCAATTATACAGTGCATTTCACACCTTCCTGACACCTAAAAGTGTTTCACAACAAACAAGTTATTTCAACAATGGAAATGGATTATATTTGGAGATGGATATCATATCATTCACCTATTTATTATGTGGATGGGGGTGGGGTGGGAGAAGGGACTCGGGAAGGTGGATGGTGTTCCCAGCTCGTTATTCAACTAAACGCCGGTTCAAAGATTTGAGTGAAATGCTGCTGTGTAAATCTTTGGAAACTTCTTTTTAAGTTGGCATGTTTTATCAGGTGGGGACGCTCAGTCTGAGACACACACTTTGTACTGTACATTTGGCAATGCTGCCCTCCTCTGTCTGAACTTGCATCTGTTCCCTCTGTCTCTCAATTCATTCTAAATTATTGACACCTTGAGACTTCACTGCTGCTATGAGCTATGACTGGTAAGGAGCTAAAGACAACATCTCACAGTGAGTGAGCCATAGGACCTCTTTAATTTGCCAAAAATGAAATACAGTACGTTTTATGGGCACTCCCCCTTCCAGGATCAGCAGCATTCAATACATCTTCCATCCATTGACTCTATCTACACTTCTCGCTGCTTTGGGAAGACGGCCAACATAAGCAAAGACCCCTCCCTCCCTGGTTATAATCTCTTCTAACCTCTTCCGTCAGGCAGAAGGTACAAAAGCTTAAATAGACGTACCAGCAGATACAAGAACAGCTTCTTCCCCGCTGTTATGAGACTTTTGAATGGACCTGTCAAATTTTAAATTTACATGTTGATCTCACTTCTTGTGCACCTTGTCTGCAGCTGTAACATTGCATTCTTCATTCTGTTCTCTTACCCCAATGCTCTTTGTATGGTATGATCTGCCTGCACTGCACGCAAACCAAATAGCTTTCGCTGCACCTCGGTACGTATAACAATAATAAATCAAATCAAATCAACAACCTTTATCCAGGATAGTGGATAGGAGAGGGAAGTGTGTGAGAGGTCACTGTTACTGATCCAGACACTCCACCAGGACCCACTGGATCTCACTTCCGAGCATGAAGACTTGTTCCTTGATGACTCCCACTCTGTTTTTTCATCAAGGAATGTTCCTGGGCTCACACTGTTCTCTCTCCACATCGACAGCAATTAAATTGGAGCCTCTTCTGTTAGAAACATCCAGGGCAAAAAAAAATTGCATTACAAAACATCATAAACCATAAAATCTATGGATTTTCAATGATCCGGTATCTGAAACAACAGCTAATATTTGTAGACCACTTTCGACATAGAAAAGCTTCCCAAAGCTTTTCACTCAGATGGACAAAATTAACCAGAAACGATGAAGGCAATATTGGAACAAATAACCAAAAGCCGTAATAAAAAGAGGTAGATTTTTGGGAGGGTCGTAAAGGAAGAGAATGAGATTGAAAAGCAAAAGAAATTAGATGTGAATTTTTATATTTGAGATGTTGCTGGACCTGGAGCCAATGAAAGTCAGCCAGCACAGGCTGTATAGCACTTGGTGTGAGTAAAGACACAGGCAGTGTATCTTTAGATGAGCTGAAGTTCATGGAGCATGAAAGCCAGCCAGGAGAGTATTGGTAATGACAACCCTACATGTAGCAAATGGATGGATAAAGGTTTCAGGAGCAACTGAATGGAGATCAATGGATTTGGTGGAAGTGGATTCCTTAAAGAAGGGATGTTTGAGGACATTTGATAGAGGTGTTCAAATCATCATGGGTCAAGACAGATTAAATAGGGAAACATTGTTCTCATTGTTGAAAGGATTGAATACCAGAGGGCAAAGAATTAAAATAATTAAAAAGGGGGCCTGCGGGTGAGGAAGAATACAGGGAAGTGATCAGAGACGGCCTTGAGATAATGGGAATGCGATGGCCATAAAGACAGCAAGGTTGAGGGATTCATCATAAACGAGCCAGAGAGAGTATGTGGAGAGAGAGAGAGGTTGAAGGAGGTTAGGGTATTAAATTTAAATCTGAGATGCAATAAAAAATATATTTGGGTTCTTGTGGCACGGTGGTAGTGTCCTTAACTCTGAACCAGGAGGCCTGGGTTCAAATCTCACTTTCTCCAGAGACGTGTAATAGCAACTCTGAACAGATTGATGAGAACTGTAAATAAAAATGCTAAGCGACTGCCTGGTTTAAGATCTTGTTCCATTTTTGTGCATATACAAATGGGAAACACATAAGCTGTCAGTTTACCTATCTGTGGTAGATGTGTGATAACAAGCATGGGGCTGGATGAACACAGCAGGTCAAGTAGATGTGTTGTTGGTGATGGTTTTGTGTGTCAATTATTTTGAAAAACATCTATTGCTAATTTGAGCCAATTGTTTTTGTTCCATTTTGAAATGCTGCAATGTCTAAGAAATTAATATTTTCCTCATCTGTGGTTTTAAAGTGTAATGAACAGCTCACGTTAAAAACGTTCTTCTAATTCTGCTTCTGTGCACATCCAAATACCCTACATATCAACGTAAATACAGAAGGTATTAGGTTGCAGACCTGCTCACCGAGCCGGTGTGTTTGGTTGCAAACGTTTCGTCGCAAACGTTTCGTCACACTGCTAGGTAACATTGTCAGCGCGCCTCTAGTGAAACATTGGTGTTCTGTCCAGCTTGTTATTTATATGCCTCAGTTTGCTGGGATGGTTGGTATTACAAATAAATTCTTCTGGCTCCTGATGTACTTTGGTCAGTGGGTGGTTTCTAAGGAGGTTCTTTGAACAGTACAAGGACGTGATAAGATGTGGGGTGCAGAGAGATGGCACGTAGTGGAACCATGGGAAGGATGGATAAGGCAACAGAATAGAGACATTAGACGTGAGGATTATAGGGGTATGTTTGAGAGATTAGAGATGGGAGGGCTGAAGAAACCAAGGGATTTAAATTGTGACCAGGAGAATTTGAAAATTAGAAGTGCTGTGAGACCAGGCCAGTGAGGATGGGACTGATGGATGAATAGGACCTAGAAATCCTGATAACTGTGAGGTGATGCACTTTGTCAGAAGGAGTAAGACAGAGGAGTAGTCAATGGATGGCAGGACACGAGGAACCTCAGAGGAACAAAGGGATCTTGAGGCAATCCACAGATCCTTGAAGGTGGCAGTACAGATCAATAGGATAGTTAAGAAGACATTGGAACACTTGCCTTAATCAGTCATGGCATAAGTGCAGGGAGGTCATGTTGGAGCAGCACAGGACCTTGGTTAGGCCACAGCTGGAGTAATGTGTGCAGTTCTGGCTATAGAAAGGATTGCACAGGAGGGGGTGCAAAGGAAATTCACCAGGATGTTGCTTGAGATAGAGCATTTCCAATGAAGAGACGTTGGACAAACCCAGGCTGTTTGCTTGAAACAGGGAAGTTTGAAGGCGAGGTAACTCCACAAAGGCCAGTATCCAATCACCAAGACACCCTTTATATTGCATAATGCCACTGACCCTGCTAGCTCAGAGCCGGCTGCTAGAGTGAGCAGAACACCTCGTACTCTTGTTTATATCTGTCAGCAAAAGCTCCCTGATTGGACCAGGTTAACAGCCCCAATCAGGGAATTCACATTCTATGAGATCCACCTGGTCAACCTCATTCCAATCACATTTGGGGGAGGGGTGGTGGGGGGGGCGTGGGTTACCGGATAGAGGTGTATAAGATTATAAGAGGCCTGAGTAAGCCGAATAGAGATCTGCTGTTCCCCTTAGTCAAAGGGTAAATAACAAGGGGCATAATTTTAAAGTGAAAGACAGGCGGTTTAGAGGGCATATGAGGAAAAACCTTTTCACCCAGTGGGAGATGGGCGTGGGGGCCTGGAATGCTTGGGAGGCTAGTTGAGGCAGGAAACCTCATAACCTTTAAAAAAATACTTGGATGAGCACTTGAAGTGTCAAATATTCAAGTCTTTGCACCTAGTGCAGGAAAGTGGGGCTAGTGTAGATAGTATATTTTTGGCTGTACAAGCTCAATGGCCAAAAGGCCTCTTTTGTACTGTCTGATTCTATGTACTTCAGAACCAAATGTAGCATGGGGATAAACCTTATTAGACAGCGAGTGGTTTAGGATCGGGAATGTACCGCTGGAGGTAGATTCAATGATGGCTTTCAAAAGGGAATTAGGTCATTACTGGAAGAGAAAAAATACAGGAAATGGAAAAAAGCAGTGGGAGGGGTGTTGAGGAATGAGCTGAATTGCTTTTAAAGTGTTCTAACACAGACACAACTGGCAAATAACTTCTTTCTGTGGTGTAATCCCTCAATGTCTCAGTGAGAGATGCCTCTGAAGTCTGTGTGAGTAATAGTATGAGATGGGAAGCAGCCCTATGGTATTCTATGGTATGTTGTGTGGTCTCCTTAGCCCAACTCCTTCTCTTGGTGCTCACATTGGGCACATTCTCACATTCTGAGACCAAATAAAACCTGTTACACCTGAGCCATGGCATGAGAAAATGCAGCTGTATTAAAGCAGCATGGACAATCATTTAATAATTATCTCTCATGTTTTCTGGTTCATGAATTAATTGATGGCTTCTTCACTCACACACCAGAAGTATAAAAAGGCCAGAGAAAGAAAGTGCAATACTGCAGCTAAGCACAAGATGGCAGCAGTTACCTTATCATCTGAGAGAGAGGGCAAGATCTCGTTTAATAAAGTTTATTTGACTGAGTTTAAAAGCTTTTTAGAACTTTCATTCTTGTTTAATGCAGCAATTTAAAAAATACTTTTCCATTAAACCTGCCACAACTTAACTGATCAATGGGCCATAATTATCAATGCACTGATAATTATGGCCCATTGTTTTATAAGCTGTCACAAACTGTAGTAATGTATAAAATCCCAATACAATGACCAAATGGACCAACTTGATTGACTGAATCGTATTCAGGATGAAAGAAGTTCACTCCAGCTTCCTTCAGTAGCAGAGGAAATAAAGACTATTCATTGCAACACAAGACTTTAACAAGAACAATGAAAAGAAAGGATTTCTATTTTATGCAACTTTAACTGTAAGGGGTGGCATGGTGACTCAGTGGTTAGCACTGCTGCCTGACAGCACCAAGGACCCGGGTTTGATCCCAGCCTCAGGCAACTGTCTGCATGGAGTTTGCACATTCCCCCTGTGTCTGCGTGGGTTTCCTCCGGTTGCTCCAGTAGATGGATTGGCCATGCGAAATTGCTCATGATATCCAGGATGTGCAGGCCAGGTGGAATAGTCAGGGGAAATGTAGAGTAGGGGACTGGGTCTGGGTGGGATGCTCTTTGGAGGGCCAGTGTGGACTTGATGGGCTGAAAGGTCTGCATCCACGGTGTAGGGATCCTATGATACTCCTTCAAAACTGCAAACATACAATCATGATTAAGACAAACAGTGTGACCCATTTATAATGGGCAGAAAAGAATTAGACAGGGTGAACAAATATCTGAAGATTAAAAGTCTAGATCACAAGGTGGAGAACAATTTTCCTCACAGTTATTTTGACTTTTGCAATGATGAGATGCTATTGTCTGATGCTGATTGTTGTCATTCGATTTGTCGGTTGATCTGGTACTTTGGTATTTTCTTGTATGAATTCTTTCCTTTAAGTTTTCTTAGTTTTTTTTACCCTCTCATGGAGAAAGAGAGAGTGATGGCAGCAGGGTCTGGATGTTTTTCACTCTCTGTTGCCCTTGGTATTTACAGTGTTTTAACATTCTGCAGCTCAAATAAGAAATGGGCTGTTCCAAGGCAAAATTTCCTTAACTCAAAAGATTCCTGGTGCCTTTCAATCCCAAAAGTGCAATACTGTATTGTACAGCTCCACAATATGCAACACACGATTTCCAAGTTGTAATATGTTTTCCTGGTATTCCAGTTATATCAGTATAATGACCACGTCCATTTACCTTTCCAAAAAATAACAAAAAACCTGTGGTTTCACAGTATACACAATATGGTCTCAACTGTAAGTAATCATTTCATGAATAAGGAGCAAGTTTCAGAAAAGAAGTTGCAGAATCCTCAAAGGGATCTGGTTAATTAATTAGTAGGGAAAACTTTCTGTTACTCGCAAATTTCAAGACACCGAATAGGATCTGTGTAACTTCGCTGGAATACATGAAAAAATAATAGAGGCTTGGGAGAAAGATAAGGCAATATCACTGATGGTTGGGGTAATCTGGAAAATGAGCTCATGAATGTTTTCAGTACAGTTTCTTAGAGGAGCATGTTCTAGAAACAACCTACACATGATTATATGCAATAAGACTTGATGAGCTAATCATCAAATAGTAAAGGTGCCCTTAAGTAGTAATGACCGTAACAGGATTGCATGTTACTTTCATTTTGAGGGAGAGAAGAATGAATCCAAGACAAGTGTTTTAAAATTAAATTAAGGACAATTACGAAGGCGTGAAGACAGAGCTGACTGAAGTGAAATGGAAAATTTGGTTACAGGTGGTTCAGTAGGGGTGCAGTGTCAGATATTTAAGGAGATGTTTCACAAAATCCAGAAAAGGTAAAATACAGTGAGAAAAAAAATTGCTCCAAGGGAAGGGCACAACAGCTGTGGCTGACTAAGGAAGTTAAATATTATATAAATTTGAAAGAAATAGCACATAATTCTGTAAGGAAACATGGCAAGTCAGAAGATTGGATAGAATATAAAGAAAAGCGTAGAATATCTAAAATGTTAATAAGGAAGAAATATTGGCATGCAGGAGAAAGCTCGCTAGAAAAAAAAGACTAGCAAGAACTTCTACAGGTATTTAAAAAGAAATAAATTAAGTCAAATGAATGTTAGCCCTCTAACAGCAAATTAATACTGGAAAATAAGGAAATGACAGGTAGACTTATTAAGGTGTAAATCTGCCTTCACTGTAGAGCATACAAGTAATATTCCAGAAATAATTGTAAATCAGGAGGTGAAACAGAGGAAGGAACTTAAAACAATTATATTCACAGGGAAAATTATTAGAACAATAAGCTCACAGGTCCGCAGGTCCATATTGGATTTATTCAGGAGTTTTAAAAGCAAAGGCTGATGAAGTGGTGGATAAATTGGTTTTAATTTTCCCCAGACTCTGGAAAGGCATCATTTGGTTGAAAAATAGTGAGTTCTTCAGTTCTGAGGAAGGGTCACCAAATCTCAAATGTTAACTCTGATTTTTCTCCACAGATGCTGCCAGATCTGTGAAGCCTTTCTAGCAATTTCTGTTTTTGTTTCTGAAAAATAGAGAATATGAATCTTGTAATCATGAAAAGAGGGAACCAGAAAGCTGGAAGCTACAGGCCAGTTAGTTAAACATCTGGCAGAGGGATTTTTTTTGTGAGTTGGTGGGATCAGGGCATTGATGGTCAGCTCAGTGTTTGTTGCCCATCTTTAATTGCTCTAGGAAGCAGTTAAGTTTCAATCACATTGCTATGCATCTAGAGTCACACTTTGGCCAGACCAGGTAAGGATGACACAATTCATTCTCTACCATCCTATCATCTCCCATTTTCTGCTGGAATCTTTTTCAAGGGAGAACATAGCTGGACATCTAAAACATCTCAATGCAATCAGGCAGAGTCAACATGGTTTTTTGAAAGAGAAATCCTATCGACTAATTTATTGGAACTTGGAGAAGTAACAAGCATGTGGATGAAAGATGTGGATGCACTTTATTTATGTTGTGGATATGCCGGCATTGGACCCGGGTGGACTTCACAAGCTTTCAGAGTGCTGTTCCTTCATCAGGTGAAGTAGAGGGAAGTGCACAGGCACAGAATATATAGGCGGAGAGATAATGGCAAGATAATTCCAGGTAATTAGGAGTGTCAGCACTTAAGTACAAATAGTGTGATTGGAATGTCGACAGGCTGAATATCAGGTCTTTGCAGGTGATCAAAAGTGTCAAATAGTGTGAGTAAATTCATTTTTTTAGGTGTACCATAGAAAACATCCTGTCTGGATGCATCATAGTGTAGTATGGTAATTGCGCTTCCCAAGATTGCAAGAAACCACAGAGTGTCGTGAACACGACATGTGAGTTTGACACTTTTGGTCACCGGCAAAGACTTAGTATGCAGCCTGTCAACACTCCACTCACCCAATTTATACTTATATGTGATGTCTTCATTGCCTGGAATTATCTTGCCATTATCTCTCCACCTATATATTCTGTGCCTGTGTGCTTCCCTCCACTTTACCTGATAAAGGAGCAGCACTCCAAAAGCTTGTGATTTCAAATAAATCTGTTGCACTCTACTTAAATTTCCACAGCATATTTGACAAGATGGCTGACTATGGCTGTCTACAATTTATTTTTCAATGACAGGAAACCTACAGTATTCTATACCTTGTTTCCAAATCTTGGCCAAATGATTTTTTTCCTCTTAAACATATTTTTAAAACACCACTTCTGCTGGGATTTTTGTCTATATTTTCATGTCAGTTTGTGTTAGGATTAAAGGGGTATAGTTTCTAATTCTGGATTATGTCTTGATGTTAATTGATGGCGCCACTTGTTTCAAAAATAAGTTTTTTTTGTAAGTAACAGATTATGTTGAATTCATTAAAGAGCTGGTGAACATCTCTTTCATTCTGGGTACTAATAGAAAACAAAAACAATTGGCCATTTTGAATTGATTTGATTTATTGCTGTCATGTGTACCCAGGTACAGTGAAAAGTGTTGTCTTAAGTGCTTTAGAGGCAGATCATATTATATAAGTCCACCAGGGCAACAGAATAGAGTTCAGGATAATACAGTGTGAAGCTGGAAGAACACAGCAGCCCAGGCAGCATCAGAGGAGCAGGAAAGTTGACATTTTGGTCGGGACCCTTCTTCAGAAATGGTTTCGCACTGTGGTTATAAGTCATTCAGAGATAGTAAGAACTGCAGATGGTGGAGTCAGAGATAACAGTGTGGGGCTTGAGGAACACAGCAGGCCAGGCAGCATCAGAGGAGCAGGAGAGTTGACATTTTGGGTCGGCACTCTTCTTCAGAAATTTCTGAAATGTCAACTTTCCTGCTCCTCTGGTGCTGCCTGGCCCGTTCTGTTCCTCAAGCTCCACACTGAGTTATCTCTGACTCTAGCATCTGCAGTTCTTTCTATCTCAAGAGTGCAGGATACAATGTTACAGCTGCCAAGAACATTAACATTAAAGAGGTCTATGAGAATTCGTTCTTGAATCTATTTGTATGTATAGACAAACTTTTGTATCTTCTGCCTGATGGAAGAGGGTGGAAGAGAGTATAATTGGGATGGGAGGGGTCTTCGATTATATTGGTTGCTTTCCTCATGTAGCGGGAAGAATGGATGAAGTCAATGGATATAAAGCTGGCTTGTATAATGGATTGGCCTGTGTTCTCTGTAGTTTCTTTCAGTCTTGGAAAGAACAGTTGCCATACCATACTATGATGCATTCGGATTGGATGTTTTCTATGGTGCATCTGCAAAACTTCGTAAGAGTCTTTATGGATATGCCAAATTTCCTTAGGAAGTAGAGGCATTATTGTGCTTTCTTGACCATCACATCAACATGTGTGGACCAGGACAGATTGTTGGTGATTGTCACTCCCAGGAACTTGACACTCTCAACAATTGCCACCTCAGCACCATTGATGCAGATGGGGGTTTGCCCTTCACTCTGCTTCCTGGAATAAAGGACCAACTCTTTCATTTTGCTGACATTGATGGAGAGATTGTTCTCTTGAAACTATGCCATTAAGCACACTATCTCCTTGCTATACTCTATGTTGCCGTTTGAGATCCGACCTACAACAATGGTGTCATCTGCAAACTTGTAAATGGAATGGGGCTGAGTTTGGCCACACAGACATTTGTTTATAAGAGTAGGGGGCTGAGTATGCAGCTTGTGGGTCACTGGTGTTGAGGATTATCATGGAGGAGGTGTTGTTGCCTATCCTTACACATTGTGGTCTATGGGTCAGGAAGTTGAGAATCCAGTTACAGAGTGGGGAGTTGAGACTTGGATCTCGGTGTTTAGACATGAGTGTTTTTGGAATCATGGTGTTAAATGCAGAGCTGTAGTCAATAATTAGGAGCCTGATATATATTTAGGTATACTTGTTGGCCAGATGTTCCAGGGTTGAATGGAGGGCCAGAGAGTTGGCATCTGCTGTGGATCTGTTGTGCTGGTAGATGAATTACAAGGGATCAAGAGAATCTGATAGGCTGGGGTTGATGCAAGATATGGACTATCATTTCAAAGCACTTCATAATTATGGATGTCAGAGCTACTGGGTGGTAGTCATTAAGGCACGTTGCATAATTTTTGCCTTTGGGATAATGATGATCTTTTGAAGCAAGTGGGGACTTCAGATCATGGTAAGGAGAGGTTACCATGTCTGCAAACACTCCCACTAGCTGGTCCACATGGGATCTGAGAGCATGGTTTGGAGTTACAAATTGTGAGCTGAGAGCTGAAAGTATACTTCATACTGTGAGCAGAAGCTTGTAAAAAAAATGGGGAGAACAAACTGATACATGTTTGAAACCAGGCCTAGAGTTTAATTACTAATTGATTATTGCTCAAAGTACTCTATAGATGTTTCAACTCTGGAGAGGCTCTGCACTTAAACAAATAGCAGATGTTTGAATGTTGACAGGGGTCTCACAGGGAGTTATGATACCAATTAGTGTAAGAAGAAAATGGTGGAGGGGGAAGAAAAAATAGAAACAGAAACCAAAGTTTGAATTGGTTTTGAACTTTATTTTTATCTGAAGGATTGTAGCTGCCAGAGCTACAGGATGGCATTTTGATCGGTCCCTGGTTATCCTCCCATTATCAACTTATTGAGAGTTCAGATAATAGAATCTCATTTGTAAATATTAAGTGAATATTCTTCATGCCTACTGGAAGCTGTTGGCATTGACTGATGTCTTCAGAAATCAAGCAAGATACAATGCCATGTTCCTGTGATATTATGATGACTGAAGCTGCTTAAGTGAACTGGCCAGTTACATATTATTTATTTGTCTTTTGATTTATCCTTTACCTATGTCTGTCTCTCTATCTGTCTTTGAGTATGTGGGATCTAGAATCGAAGCAGATGGGGTTTAAATCATAGACATTAATTAGATTACCTTCTTGCTTGACTTTGCTCTGCTAAAGCAACTGTATTAATAATAATTTGTTAATTATTTTGTTTAAGCTATAATGTTGGTAGCTAGTATCAGTTATTCGCAAAATCTGGTATTTGTTACTCACAAAATCTGGTGAGGGACCATTGGGGTCAATTTTGAGGGTCATTCAATATTTTAAATTTACTATGTTGTGAGGCTGATTTGATTTGGCTGCTTGTTGTCATGTCATAACACTGATCAGAATGGGATTCTGATGAGGAAGTGGAGATCTCTTCACAGGCCTGCAGGCAAAGAGTGGATAGTTACCCATTACAGTTCTGAACAAGGTTCACCAGACCCAAAAGAGTAACTGCTTTCTCTCCACGGATGCTGTCAGACCTGCTGAATTTTATTAGCAATTTCTGATATCCATTATATACGAGTCATGCCCATATATCATAAAGGAAGTAGCACAAACTTCCTACAGTAGGGTAGGTATGGATATGAATTAATAAGTTGACATTCTTCTGTTGGGGTCTTCATAGGGACATAGAGCAGTTTTGTAAATCATGTCAAAATGTAGGACTGCCTCAAAATCCATTCAAACCAGCACCTTTAAACCCTCTACCAGCTTTTCAGAACAATATAGGACTGTTACTGAAAACAACATTGGGACATCAGTACATCCTTACAATTATGGACATGACAAGTTGGTCCCCAGAGGTTGAAAAAATTAATTTAGTTTGTTTTACTCATTTTACTTTACTAATAGAAATACAGTCATACCAAGGTTACAATTTTACATCAAAAACAGTTGAAGCCCTCAGCATAATAGTCACACACACCGAAGTCTTTCAAGATTACTATCGGACTCTCAGGGCAATGAATTACCCATACTGTTATAAGTATCCCCACAGTTGGGAAAAAGGTCTGGTTTTTCTGTTGTTTGTAACCAGAGCCAAATGTATTTGCTTGGTTTAGTCTATTTGAGTTAGTTTATGGTCATGAGATATTGGGTCCATTAAAATTGATCAAGAGTTAGTTTTCGGGACAAAGACAAATTGTCTATGTTTTGTCTATGTCTTCGTCTTCCTCTAATGGCTCTTGTGACCCTGCAAAGTAGCACAGGAACATTTTTAAAAAAGACAAAGATGAAGGAATAGGCAGCTAAGCATGGTGAAACCACAACAGTTCACACAGGAGATGAAGTGTTAATATTGTTATTTTTACAGCAGAACTCTGAATGCAAAGTCCAGCGGTCTATACAAGGAAATGGATATGGTTAGTAAAGTGAATTATCTTCAGATCACAGGAAGAAAAGTCAGTTGTGTGATAATAACATATGAGATAATATCAAGAAGGAGCAAGTATGTCAGGTAGTAAAAACGCTGGAGGATAAAGAACAGACAGGAAATTCAGAATTGAAACTCCTACTGTCAAATTAGTCAACACAGAAATACTGGGACAGTTAGATACTATATTCTTGTACTTAAAGGACAACAGAAGGAATTAGTGTTAGCCAGGCAAGATGTGGATGAAGGGGAATCTGTACCAATAAAGATAACATCCTTATCACTTGATTCTGTGAAAACATAAGATTCAATGTATGCCAGAAAATTACTTGATTGAAAATAGTCAAAACAGGTGAGGTTCTCTAGCAGTTTTTGTTTTGAAATCCGATGAGTTGACTAGATTCTGCATAGATTACAATTAAGTAAATGCTGTAATGAAAACAGATTTATACCCAATGCCTCAGCAAGAATACTGTTTTGATAGGGTTGAGAACTGCCTCAATCCTTGCTGAGATTGAGTTATTGAGGGAATATTGACATCTGGAGCACAGGAGCCATCAGTTCTTCTTGCACTAAATGAGTTATACCAATGACAGTACCATTCACATTTCAAATGCTCCAGCTACTTTCCAAAGACTAATGAACCAGATTATAACTCGTTCCTACTTGCGTCGTTTACTTGGATGAAGTATTGATGTACAGCAACATGTGAAGGACTTAGGAAACAATTAGAGATCTTCTCACAAAGAACGTTCATTTGGCTAGAAAGGATATCATTGATGATGTAGAGTCATAAAGATGTACAGCACAGAAACAGACCCTTCAGTCCAACTCATCCATGCCAACCAGATATCCTAGATATCTAGTCCCATTTGTCGGCATTTGGCTCATATCCCTCTTAACCCTTCCTGTTCATATACCTATCCAGATGCCCTATAAACATTGTAATTGTACCAGCCGCCACCACTTCCTCTGGTAACTCATTCCATAGATGCATCACCCTCTGCGTGAAGAAGTTGCCCCTTAGGTCCCTTTTAAATCTTTCCCCTCTCACCTTAAACCTGTGCCCGCTAGGTTTTGACTCCCCTACCTCGAGGAAAAGATCTTGTCTATTTACCCTATCCATGCCCCTCATGATTTCATAAGGTCACCCCTCAGACTCTGATGCTCCAGAGAACACAGCCCCAGCCTATTCAGCATCTCCCCAAAGCTCAAACCCCCAACCCTAGCAACACCCTTGTAATTCTTCTCTAAACACTTTCAAGTTTTACAACAGCCTTCCTACATCAGGGAAACGAAAATATGACACAGTATTCCAAAAGTGGCTTAACCTATGTCCTGCACAGCCGCAACATGACCTCCCAACTCCTATGCTCAATGCACTGACCAATAAAGGCAAGTATGCCAAATACCACCATCACTACCCTGTCTACCTGCAACTCCACTTTCAAGGAACTATGAACCTGCACTCCAAGGTCTCTTTGTTGAGCAACATTCCCCAGGACCTTACCATTAAATGTGTAAGTCCTGCCCTGATTTGCCTTTCCAAAATGGAGCACCTCAGGTTTATCTAAATTAAACTCCATCTGCCACTCCACAGTCCACATTACAGAGGAGGTG
Organism: Ginglymostoma cirratum; assembly: GCA_024137785.1. Classification (NCBI taxonomy): domain Eukaryota; kingdom Metazoa; phylum Chordata; class Chondrichthyes; order Orectolobiformes; family Ginglymostomatidae; genus Ginglymostoma; species Ginglymostoma cirratum. Next base: position 13,440,911 of record JAHRHZ010000009.1, on the reverse strand, counting down.
CTGGATAGCTTAAAATGCATAAAGACGGATAAATCCCCAGGACCTCATCAGATGTACCCTGGAACACTAGGGAAGTGATCTCTGGGCCCCTAGCTGAGATATTTATATCATTGATAGCCACAGGTAAGGTGCCGGAAGATTGGAGGCTGTCTAACATGGTGCCACTATTTAAGAAAGGTGGTAAGGAAAAGCCAGGGAACTATAGACTGGCGCGCCTGACATCAGTGCAGGGCAAATTGTTGGAGGGAATCCTATGCCACAGGATTTACGTGTATTTGGAAAGGCAAGGATTAGGGATAGTCAATATGGTTTTGTGCGTGGGAAATCATGTATCACTAACTTGGTTGAGTTTTCTGAAGTAGTAACAAAGAGGATTGATGAGGGCAGAGCAGCGAACGTGATCTACATGGACTTCAGTAAGGTATTGACAATGTTCCTTACAATAGACTGGTTAGCAAGGTTAGTTCATGTGGAATACATGGAGAACTAGCCATTTGGATACAGAACTGGCTTGAAGGTAGAAGGCAGAGGGGGATGGTGGAGGATTGCTCTTCAGACTGGAAGCCTGTGACCAGCGGTGTGCAACAAGGATCAGTGCTGGGTCCACTGCCTTTTGTGATTTATATAAAATAAATGTACTATCAAGAATGTAACGATGTGGAATAGTTTGGAGGTTAAGAAAATGACAAGAAACTGTATAAATTCCATAAACCAAATGAATGAAAATGAATGAAATCTAAATTTAGGTGTCCTTATTTTGTATATGCTTTCATGTCTACATTGTAAGGCACTTGGGAATAATGTTGCATTTCCTAAGGGTGGAGGCATGTTACAAATTCACATTTATATTTATATTTAAGGACAATGTGAAAAGTTCGAAGATTTAGAATGATAGAGACATTTTATGGATGGTAAAGGTTGTCTTATGGTATCAAGAAAAGCAGTCAACAGCCTAAAGTGCACTGTAAGCCACCCCCTGTTTACACAAAAAGAAAACAAGTGATTGGAGTAAAGACAAAGCTTTTATGTAATGGGGCTCATGGCATTTCAATATCGGAAACCTTGTTTTTCAAAAAATGAAACTATGGAGCCTCTATGCTAATAGTTACTTAACAAACTTAACAGGACTTTGTTATCCATTTGAATTTTCTCCTGAATGGTAGCTGTTGGGAACCTGATATTTAGAAACATCAGTGTGTCGACAACCTTGGTAAAGCCTGAAAAGCTAGACCGTCACCACTTTCCAAAGACTTGGATCCAGGTTGATTGCGATCAGAACTGAGTTCTTTTGTTAGTCTACAGCTGTCAGCAATTTGATTTCATCAAAAGGAAACCCGATGGACCATAAGAAGTCATCACATTCCATCCATTATTTCCAGGCCCTTAGCCAACAGGCTTTCACCCTTTGCAACAAAAACACCCACCAACTCTGCAGAGGCTGTTATCTTTTGCTGATGTGTCAGTTGGCTTACGTGTTTGGGACTAAATAGACCTAGTTCTAATTCTGTATTATTGCTTAGATAGTGACCAGTGTCAGACATTTGCTTCCAGAAAAAAAAGTATGCTTGTAATAAATAGGTTATTGAGTTAGTTAAAGGCAGCTGATACACATCTCTTTTATCTTGGATAATAGTGTAGAAAAAGTAGTAATTGGCAAATGTTGGTGACTAAATCAACACATTAATACTAATGGTGCAACAAGTGGAGTACAGGAGTTTGATTATCTGACCTTCCATTTGTTCCAGTCCTGATAGCAAGGTAACTTAGTGTTATCCTTGTAACTCCTGTAAGTCAATTTTATTTCCTTTATTAATTGGAGACCATCCTTGTTTTCCAATATCCAAATGAAGAAAAGCAAAGACTGATCTGTTTTTATGGCACATGTTGCATGACTTCAGAGAATTTCAATGTAATTTACTGTCAATCAAATACTATTAACAACATGGTCATTAATGTAATGCAGGAGATGCAAAGATCAGATCTTGTGTGTCTTGGTGTTGCAAATTCTCACAGACAATATTCTGGAAGTGACATCCAAATGCAATGTAAATCAATTGAATTTTTAATAGGACACAGAAGGAACAGAACTTGTCTTGACATCATTAAATACAAAAAGGCCTTTGCCCTCTAGTCATGGACAAAAATCACTCAAGTTGAGTTGTCTTTCTATAAATTGCCACTAACCTTTTAGAGCAAAGATGATCTTATTTAGGTTGTTCCAGCCTCCAAGTACAAAATTTGACCTCACCTGAAAGGTGTTCGAGAGACCACAGTTGACTTCTGGATCTTCTTTGAGTCATGTTGAGCAGGTCACCAATCTAAAAGCTTAGTAGCTTGAAGTGAAATGTCACCATTGCTGTGGGAGGTATGGTAATCATGTAATCTGTTTTTCTACTTGATAGGCGGCTGTGGCAAAAGGCTCCCAAGAGCAAAGCAGAAATGCTTGAGGGACATATCCTGAAGGTATCAATCGTCCCTGCTGACTCATGGCCAACTGAAATGGAGAACATTTATTCCACTGGGCATTGAACACATTAAGACACTTTGTCACAAATATACAGGGCCAAGTTGAGGCATGGGAGTGTGTGCACAAAGCCATTAACAACTTATTTACCTAAACCTTCAAACACGACTAGCCTCACATATGGCAGAGCCTGCAGATGGTGCACTGGATTTATCTGAAAATCTGAATGGAAGCAAGTCGTTCTTCATTCCAACAGACTACATAAATTGATGATCTCGTTAGCAAGATTCCTCTACTGTTGGGGATATTCTCCAGAAAACATCTCACCATTAATGATGGGTACTAAAGTATAATGTGTCTGATACTTCCCCAATTATTTCAAGGTAGGTCAGATCACATTTTTTAAAAAAAATAGTTTCTTGTGATATTTCCATTCCCTTGATTAGTAAGTGGGTTGCTTCCCCTAGTTAACTCATTGAGACCTGAATTTGGCTTTTCATTGGGAATGTAACATAGATTGAACCACAAATGTTTTCTGGAATAAATTGGTAAAAATCTCAAGATGTCATACTGGGTTTTCAGAAACAAAGAAAGGTACAGCAAGATGTGCTGGCTATTTTTAATAAATCTCTGACTGTGAGAGGTCAGGTCGCATACATGACAGTAGAATTTTAGACAGAGGTGACTGAACTTTTTTTTGTACTGAAAATCCCTCAAAGATCCAAATCCAACAAGCTGTTCTGCAGTATTTATTGTTTCAGTGAAAACTGAAAAGACAGGTATGTTCAAGATGTGTCATTTAGTGCAATCAGTGATATCTCTAAACTGAAATGCATCTTTGGAAGACAACATTTTAAAACAACACTTTGAGAAAACAAAAAATCTTTATTAAATCTGAAATACACCAATTGTTTTACAAAAACAAGTAAAAGCTTCTGATGCATCCCAAGAAAAATACGAATCATGCAATAAAGCAGTGATAATGACAGGGATAATGCCTTTTAATGCATGTCATTAAAGGATATAATTGATGGAATTATACACTTTCCTATTACAGGCAAACATAACAATTATGGAATTTATAATGGCATGGAAACACAAAATTGTTCCCATTTTGAAAAAAAGCAAAATATTGACTTTCTTGCTGATTTAACCAAAACAGCATCAAAGGTTAGGCAGAAAGCTACTTAAAGTCTTGCAGACTGAAAATAACTGATGTAAATGATTGCAATTAACTCAAGTTCTAAGTCATGCAGAATATCAAAAAAAAAGGATTAATTACAATTTTTAAAAAAAAAAAGAATCCACTTTTCATCACAATAAAAACATGTAACCATTGAACCTCAACACACGTCAACAAGTTTTCAGAAATAATTCTACTTTTTTTTTTAAGCTGTAACCTGGCAAAGAACTTAAAATGGTAATGTCTGGACTAAAACAGAAGATAAGACTGTCTCTTCCAAGTTGCTGTGAAATATTTAACTGCTGCACATTTACATGCACAATTCAGTCACGTGCGCACGCAGATCAGTAAGTTGGCACATTTCCTTTCCTCATGGAAATAAAAAGCTGTTAAGTTCTTGTAGGAAGTTAAAAAAATCTCAGGAGCCTGTACTTTGCCTTGACAGAATCCATCCAAAATGTTCAAATGATATTAATTATCCCATTATAACGAGTGATATTTATAAATGTTTCTGTGTTTTTATTGAATCAATTTAAGCCACCAGTAACAAATATTAACTATTTGACCAGGTGAACAATTCTTCTCAAACAGGTTCAAAGGACTGAGTGGCCTCTCCTGTTCCTTCTAACATTTGAATCTAAATTAAAGGTACAATTTACCAAGACAAAACCATTTTAAATTTAAAATATAAAAGTATAAACAAAAAAAGTTCAAGCATTTTGCTTATTTCTGCAAACAAGAAAAAAAAAATCAGTGACCAACTACAGAAGCCAGTGAGGTTATACCAGCAACAACCCACCAAAGAACCAGCATCCCAACTTTACGAGCCATGGAAAAGGTGGACTGCACTGTAAACGGCATTGTTATAGCTCTGCTCAACTTTAACAGAGCTAGTATGTTCCATGAAGCTGTTGTTATCAGGAATGCTTTCGGCTGTGTCGCCAAACCCGTGATAGTGGCCATACTGGAGCGGATCATAGTCTTCCAGGCTTCCGCTTCCGTGGCAAGATGGCAACGTTGGTTTGATTGCCACACAGCTGCTTGGGCTTCCGTTGTGGTGCAGCGAGCCGCACATTTCCGACAGGGGCTGGGCGCTCCCTGTGTTTTGCATGGTTCCATTGGACTGAAAGCCACTTTTATTGCAAAGGATCTGGTTGGCGATGCTACCGAACCCATTAGTCAATTCCGCAGCTCCTCCAATACAGACATCACTCATTCTGTTCTCCTGAACCGAAGAGTAGTGCAAGCTATGGAAGGATCCATTTGTGACAGGTTGCATGGTCAACACTTTATCCATGTAGTTACAGTGATCCATATCTGTGGTGAGATACACACCTATCATAGTATTGAAATAATTTCATGGCGTCATTTCAAACAACCAGCCCCTACTCTAATTGTGTCCTTTGGGTTGGGATTTGGTGCAGAGGTGGTGATAGGAGGAAACAGTCAAGCCCCTTGCTGTTAACAAACGTGCTTCATAATGAAGCAAAGAACTTGATGTATGAATACATACAGTTAGACATATAGTAAGACTGAAAAGTCGACAATTTCTTTTTTGTTTATGGGATGAGAGAAATTCCGGCACGGTTTATTACCGGCCCTTAACTGCCTTAGGGAAAGTAGCGAATTGTGAAGAACACACTCTAGGGTGAGACAATTGGAACCATGCTTTTTGGATTTACAAACACACCGAGTAATAACCTACATTTATGCAGTAAGTTTAATGGACACATGGGGTGGAGTTGAATGTTCTCCAGAGGCCAGTTTGGTGTTGAGGCAGCATTTAAAAATTGGACAGGGGGTGGTGGAACCCTTACTCACGCCGTCCTTATTACATGCATGGTGGGAAAGCCCAGGATGACCCCAACACGAAATGAAGACACTAAATGGCAGCATTCCACTGCCTTCTCAACAGTGCTACCTGGATAACAGGAGCTCATTTTTAAATGACTGGCAGCTTTTGGCAGATGGACTTGCAGGCTCCGGTGTCCTTAATTCCAGGCTTAAGACATTGCTGCCCAGTTAAGTACCTGATTGGCACTTAATACAGCAGGCCTTGCCAAAATATTGCATTCAGTTCTGGTCTCCCTGCTATAGGAAGGAAGTTGTTAAACTTGAAAGGGTTCAGAAAAGATTTACAAGCATGTTGCCAGAGTTGGAGGGTTTGAGCTATAGGGAGAAGCTGAATAGGCTGGGGCTATTTTCCCTGGAGCGTCAGAGGCTGAGGGGTTTACAAAATCATGAGGGGCATAGCATAGCCAAGGTCTTTTCCCCAGGGTAGAAGTCCAAAACTAGATGGCATATGTTTAAGATGAGAGGGGAAAAGATTTAGAAGGGACCTAAGGGGCAACTTTTTCACTCAGAGGGTGGTGTGTGTATGGAATGAACTGCCAGAGGAAGTGGCGGAGGCTGGTACAATTACAACATTAAAAAGGCATCTGGATGGGTATATGAATAGCAAGGGTTTGGAGGGATATGGGTCAAATGCTGGCAAATGGGACTAGATTAATTTAGAATGTTTGGTCAGGGAGGGCAAGTTGCACCAAAGGGTCTGTTCCCATGCTGTACAGCTCTATGATTCTATGAGGTGACAGTGGTGGTGGGGGTGGGGTTGGAGTTGGAGTTGGGTCTGTGTGGGATGGTGGAATGATAGGGTGGTGGGGGTCATTGTACCAACCTTGCTTCAAATGCTGATTTTGAGTTGTTTTCCTTTCACAGAAGTGGACAAACAAGCAGATAGGGAGGAGAGATTGGGGACTAGGGTTTCAGAATTTTTTTGGGAGAGGCGTTTGGACAGGGGACAAGGGAATAGGCAGAGGGGACCAGAGGTGAGCTTGGGAGAAGACTTGGTAGGAGAGGAGGGAACAACAGGGGCTTCGTGAGGTGGGTGATGGGCTCAATTGGCTAAAGACCATGTCATTAACAGTGGCAGTAGGTGTACACAAGTCAGAATCCGCAGCCTGCAGGATTCCAGCAAGGATAAAAAGGCTGGATCACTTTTCAGGGATAGGCTCATTAAGACTATCAGTGATTATGGAGAATTCAATGTATAAAACGACAACGGCAAAGAAAAAGAAAAATCACAAATTCAATCACTGTTTAGGACAGATGAAAAACATGGTAGAAAAATAGTAATCAGCATGAACCTTTTAGTGGCACCTAAATTTGACCATAAGAACAGAACCATCCCTTTTCTAGCTTCTCTGTCTTTGTACCAACATCCTGATTATTAACAGGCTCTAGCTACTAGATCCTGACACCGAGAAATTAGATACACAAGTTCTAAACTCTAATCTTGTTGTTTTAAGTTCACTAGATTTTGAAATGGAACTCACGGTACTTGGCTTTTCCATTCCATCAACAGATGGACGAATAGAATACCAGTGCCTGCAGAACAAGCATGAGCTGAATGGATAGTCACAGACTGCCCAAAGTCGTCACAAGCTGTGTTTCACAAGACATCAGCTGGGGAGACTGCCCTTTCCCATCTGCACTAGAGCTGGAAATAATGACTCACCAATCACCAGTCTTGGAAAAGCATTTAGGTACTACAAAGCATAAGCTGGGAGTGATAAGCTGCCTAAACTGGTCTAATCGGCTGCTATTTTGACTCATTTCACAGTTCATTTGTTTCAGCTATATTTCCACACCACAGTAGGCAAAATGGAACTGCCTGAAACTGTAAGGCTCAAGATTCAGTTAAACAGTTGAAAAGAACTGAAAGTAATTATTAAAGGCTTTCCTAATTTGCCCTCAGAGGACACTTTAAAACAATGTAAATTCAAGCAGTATTACTGCTTATTAGCAATTTACTTTGGTTCCCTGGAAATTTGTGATTTGAAGTAACTTGAATCTAAGTCTGGCTGTATGGTGTCTTCCTATCAGCAAAAGTGATCGGGAACATGATGTGAATACCATCATCCATTATAAAATATCATCATGAACTCCTGTGGCACGTTATTTATTCCACATACAAGCTTTTCCCACTTGCTAGCTTTACCTGGAAGAAAGTTAAAACTCTAATGATCAGCAAAAATCTTTTGGGTGACCTCTCAGCAAATACTCAGACAAGCTAAACTCAACTAATACCATCTTGTTCCTTACTGGATACTCAATAAAATCGTGATGCATCACCAATACAGTAACAAGAGGTGGACCACACCCTGCATTTAATTAGCACCTTTAGCAAAACAAACAAGGTTGAACCTACTTACACAGCAAAATGAGGAAGTAAAATTACACAGTTAAAAGAAATGATAGGATGGAATTTTGTAAAAAGCTGGTAGAACAAAGAACAAAGAAAACTTACAGCCCAGGAACAGGCCCTTCGGCCCTCCAAGCCTGTGCCGATCCAAATCCACTGTCTAAACCTATCACCCAATTCCTAAGGATCTGTATCCCTCTGCTCCCCACCTACTCATAAGGAGAGGTACAGAAGCAGAAGAGTTTAACGATTGAATTCCAGAGTTATATAAGGAAAAAAAAAATGCAACTTTCTCTGTGATACAATTCCAGAATGTCAATTGCATCTAAAGAAAACATCTCCCAAACTATGAGAGCCGCACGGTTATCCAGCAAGTTTCCAAACAGATAGCATTTAAAGCAGATATTTTGTACAGTTTAGTTCACTGTGCTATGGGAAAGATATTATTAAACTGGAGAGAGAAAAAAATAGCAGGATGTTGTTGGACTGGAGGGTTTGAGTTATAAGGACTAGCCGAAAAGTCTGGGACTGTTTTCACTGGTGTGTAGGAGTTGAGGGGTGACCTTGTAGAGGTTTATAAAGTCATGAGGGGCATAGATAAGGTGAATAACAAAGGTTGTTTTCCTAGGGTGGATGAGTTCAAAACCAGGGGAGATATTTTTAACGTCAGAGGAAAAAGATTTAAAAAGGGACCTGAGGGGCAACTTTTTCACACAGATTTTCATACAGGTTTGTAAGTGGAATGAACAGTCAGAGGAAGTGGTAGATGCAAGTTCAGCTACAACATTTAAAATCTTTGGATAAGTTCATGAATAGGAAAGGTTTAGAGGGATATGGTCCAAATGCAGGCAAGTGGGACTAGTTTAGTTTGGGAAACTTGGTCGGCATGGACGAGATAGGCCTAATAGTCTTTTTCCGCGCTATATGACTCTAAGTTGGTACCTAATTCTCAAACGTTCTGCTGCCTTTTCAGAGGCAAAGGAGGTAGTTGAGAATGCAATGGAATGTGTGGTGATGGGCGGATTGAAGACTGAGGTGAGGAAATGGAGAAATTAAAACAGAAGGTTGAGAATATTAAATGCTTGAACATGGCATAGTAGGGCAGGGTTGTACTACCACACATGATGAACATATGGGATTGGGCTATAAGCAGCAAAAGTTTGGTATGTTTATGTCTGCATGAGTTTTTCCCTGAGCCAATGAAAATTATAATCTTACTTATTGGAAACAACATTTTGCTCTCTTAAATAAATGGCCCAAAGTGCTTAACAATGCATTATTGACAAAAAAAGTGATGTGGCACATTCGAGTCACAGGAAGAACCATCAGGACAGATGAACAAAAGCAGTATTTGAAAAAGAAGGGACGGGGAAGTTTAGGGAGGAAATTTCAGAGCCAAGGATCAAGGAATCTGAAAACAAGGCTACCAGCGTCGGATGGACTAAAATCAGAATTACACAGGCTTTTAAAGATAGGGAACAGTAAGGTGGTAAAGGGCTTTGAAGATAAATCTGCACAGAATATCAAATGGAGCTATCTTTTGAAAGATATGGTTTCTCCACATTTTTGTACAAGTGAACGCACAGGAGTCAAAAAACCCACTCAGTGAGTGTGCGGTACGATAGCAAAGCACATTGGGAGAGAACACTGGGCTTCTTCCTTTAACGTCCCACATTATAAATTCAGATTGTGACTGCAGCTCTTTTACTCCACTCCAAGTGGACAGGAAAAAGCACCAAAACCCCATAAGTTCTATCACCCAGGCTTGTAACTAACAGGTTAATGACAGAGCAACCACAAATGAGGAATCAGAACCCCAGCACTTTCTCTGGCTGGGAGCAGTGAGCAGTATTGGAGGGAAGAGAGAAAGAGGAATAAAAAACCAAATTAGCAGAATTAACATGTTAGATATTAAGATTTCTTTATTGTTGCAAGAGTGCGGAAAAAACCCACAAATACAAAGTATTAGAAGAGACGCAGCTGAATTAAATACTTAATTTTGAACCTGTAACCAAAATTGATAGTTACGTCAAATCCTTTCCAAGTGACTTAAACAACACATAATCAAAGTACAGACTAACCATAGACACAACCATTACCTACACCTTTAATGTTAATGTCTGTTTAGTCTTGTATGTGGTGATCATGAGTTTATAGGCTATGACGTATATAGATGGTGACTGATCCCATGACTGGCAGCCTTTATTTTAGCAGAGATTATTAGTAATCTTAAAAGCTATTTGCAGCATATAAATCTTTTATATCAAATTACACTTGTGACTAAGAATATCTAAAAATCTGAATAAAAATATTTACCAAAACTTTCTCTGAACAAATTATATTTTGAAAAATCAGTGAAATAAAATAATCAGATGACAAATATCTTTCCTTGTTAGGATCTAGCTCATTCATTAAAATCAACGCCTGAATTCTGAAGCATTAGTACTAGGCAGAGACACAGGGATTAAGAGCCCTTAAGCTCAGCACAACATGTAAAAAAAAAGTCAAAAGGATGTTGCTGTTTTGGACCAGACTTTAATCCCTTTACCAGGATTGAGAGACATCAACACAAAGACTAGTAAGCTTCAAAGAGCGAAGAGGTGGAGGGTAAGAAAACAAAGTAAGAGAGAGTGCACATGTAATGGAAAGAATGGGGGTGGCCATGTTAAATAAGGAAATGAACATTTTTCCTCATTCACCAAGCTTTCAGCACTGAAAAATCAATTATAGTGTGCGCACATAGGTACTAAAATACATCCAGGTGTTGAGACTTACGAAGTTCAATAAACAAAATTTGAAGGGGAGAAAACTAAGTGCTAGATTCCATTAGAGTTCAGTTCACAACCGGATTGGAACTAGACTGGAACATTTTTAGCCATGTATTGTCCATGTATCAAAACAAGAATGCTGAGTCAAAGCTGCTTTAAATTGGTTTGGCATTAGACTGGCCTGGTATGGAAAAAAAAAGATACAAGCTTGCTTGTTTTGAGCCTTTTACTGGCACTGATCCTGGTTTCGGATATGAGTCTGCTATCCAGCATCAATCCCGGTTTCTGATGCGAGTCAGCTATCCAGCACAGATCCTGGCTTTTAAGGACAGTCTGTGATCCGGCATTGATCCTGACTTCTGATGCAAATCAGCTATCTGGCATCAAGATTCCTAGCCAGCATTAAGCCTGGTCCCTGATGAGATACTGTTAACCGGTGCCGAGCCTGTTAATTAGTGTAAGTCTGCTATCTGGCATCGAACCTGTTTCTTAGCATCGGGTCTGATAGAGTGTAGAATCTGTTATTTGGCAGTGAGCCTGCAGTCCAGCATTGAGCTCATTACCCGGTTGTGAGCTTATTTTCTGGCTTCAAGCCTATTACTTGGCAGTGAGTCTGTTATGCAGTGCTGAGAATGTTATCTGGTACCAAGTCTATTTCCTAATGAGTCTATTATTCAGCACCAAGCATCACTGGGTCAGTCATGTGGATTGTGAGGAGGATCCCCATGTAGGAAGTGCAGTTTTCTACAGCCAGCTGACCACAGAGTCCACACTATTGGATATCCCAAACTTAGACAATAAAGACAACCTGAAAGCCTTTTGCAAAACTTACAAGCTTGATCCCAACACATGGGCAAAACAACCTTGGATTGACCCAAATAATGATCAAGCATGTCAACATCTAAGAAGAACAAAGTCAAGTATCTTCAGAACAATTAATTATGCTACCAAGTTGATGCCTTCACCCATCCCTCTAACACAAATTTCATATGCAGTATTTGCAATTAGTTATGCAAGTTAACACTTGGCCAAATGTCACAGATGGGACAACATTAACTTGGATTAATAAACCAATTTTTGGTTTTCTTACTTGGTGAAGTAACAAGAGAATTATTCATGCATCATGAAGATCCATGATCATTGTGATTAAAATCAAGTGATTTGGTCTCAACCAAAGTTGATAGTGACACAAACAGAGGATCCTTCAACAGCACCTCCCAAAACTGCAACCTCTATCACAAAGAAAGTAGGAGATGCACGGGAACACCATCACCCACAAGCCTCTTCCAAGCTACACACCACCCTTACTTGAAAATATACACCATTTCTTCAGTACTGCGGGATCAAAATACTGGGAACTCCCTTCTTAACTGCACTGTGGATATGTCTACATCCAAAGAATTGTGGTGGCTCAAGAAAGCAGCTCACCACCACTTTCTCAAGTTCAATTATGAAAGGGTTATAGATGCTCATCGAACCAGTGACATTCAGATTCCATTAACAAATTTTTTTTTAAAAAAAATACCACTGTGCGATGTGAGAACATGAAAAAGAGTGTTAATTTATTTTGATCATTACTGCAAAAACAGCATTGGCTTGCAGAGGGAATGCTTTGCCAAATTAAAAAAACAAAAAAAACAGAAGCAACAACTACCAAAAGCAAGTACTGTCTGCAAACAGGGCAAAATAACTAAATTAGCCTTAGTTCAGAGTCCCTTAAATGCAAACGCGGAACTTGATCCAGCTGATCCAAACACAGTAAATCTCTGCATGGCAATAATATGCTTACTATTCATAGTATTGAATCTGATAGTGGAGGCTGACTAAAGCAGGAAGGATGAGGAGTATCTGCTGACACCACTAAAAGATAGATGTCTGGATGACTGAAAAGAGACACCATGACCAGATTCTCCTTATTTCCTGTCAAATGCATCCACCATCATACTACTAGAGTCTTTAGATTCGAGCGTCGATTCTGCATTTAAAAGGAACTGTCCTTGCCTAATTTTGCAAGGACCAATGTGGGAACTGCCTCAACTGTATCTAGCAGACTAGTCTAAACACAACTCATGCCATTCAGTTAAGACTTTGCCCCTTGCTCAAATGTTCCTCCCTTTGTGAACTAGTTTATCAGAAGACATTTGGGAAATAAACTGTAATTTAATTGTTTTATACATGAATGTTAAAGCACAAATTGGGTATTCTGATTTATAGGCGATGCCATCCTCAGGACAGATATTACACTCTATTTCTGAACCTTTTTCTCTCACTTGCTCAAAATAACTTCATTTTCCTGTTTTCTCCCCATGTTCTTTCATGTATTTCACTAGTTATCCGGCACATTTTTGAAAGTTGCAATTGATTTAGGATCAGTCACTTGCTCCAAAATGCCTCACATTCTCAATTCTGTGGTAAGACTTCATCTGGTCATCATCTATGTTTCCCCTACAATCAATACTTTATTTCACATCTCAGCCTGCATTAATAGCATGGAAATCCAAATGATTAATCTTTAAAATTGCTGGCACTTTGCCACACATTCCCTGGGACCTACCTGTTTTCATTCCTCCACCAAATAACTTCCTGTCCATTTCATGTCCCCACAGCCCTGGACCCCAAGCAAAATAGATTTGAGAAAGAGAAGTACAATGTGTAGCTTAGTCAGTCTGTCCAAGGCACATTCACCATCTCTAGTTTCCCACAATTAGGATTAAAGGCCCTTAAGTCAAAGCAGACTTTCCACACCATCATCCTTCATTATTATATAGAATTGGATGTTTAAACTAAATATCACAAAGTAATACCTCACCTACCTTTACTGATCATTCAACACTATAAACTGTGTACTTTAAGATGCTATGCACGGACAATTGCAACCATCTATTATTTACTTTTAAGGTCCAAGATGTTTTCCCTTTCCTCGTGTTAATTTTGCAAAATTCACTTGTTTGGGGTAGAAACCTTGCAACTCTGATTAGGAAATAAAATCATCTGTTCCCAAAGCTCCTTTCTGAAATGCTTCAAAAACACATGTACAAATTCAATAACGATCTAACAGTTAAAATTAAAGACAAATGACAGGAACATGCTGTGGAAGATGATCAGTGTATTGTCACATCAGCTATCAAGCTAGTTGAATCATTGAGTCTCTAAGCAAGACTGGGCAGGCACGGTTTTAGTTACAGAATATGTAGCTCGACAGTGGTGATAAATTTAGTGATGAAACTGAAACACCAAATCACCACAGGAAACCAATTCAAACTGAATAGATGTCCTGCAGATTCTCTCTTACAGTCTTAGCGTGTGGCTGAATAGAGCACAGAAACCTGGACAGCAATTAAACTATGACATTTTGCACGGTAAAACAACACAGACACACGAGATGACATTAACAGGAAAAACTCTCAAATCACTCAACAGAAAGTGTATACTTACAAATACTTAAAACTTGAACATTCATAAGTTTCTGAACCAATATTTGCACCCAAAATAATTAAATATTCAAAGTAAAAGGTGTTTCTCTAAGGGTTTATTCAGGGAGAAGCTGAATCTAACAGGCTATATGGGAACCAGACAAGATTCCAATCACTATAGAAATTCCTGCTTTTTGTCAGAGTGATGGCAAAGACACTATAATTGGCCTCAGTGCCTTAGATTAGTAGAGGAGCAAACAAACAGGCATGGTCCCTGCCATTGACTATACAGTGCTCAGTGCTGTAACAGCAAGGTCATGGACATGGAGAAAAAACAAAATACAGTTTAACCATGATGCCACCATGGATAAATAGGTTCCTGGCACTGCCAGGGCTTGGGTCCAAGAGTTATATTTTCACAGAGCAAGAGCCAGTGCCTTGGCAAGCGAAGGGAACAAAACCAAAGGCAGAAACAAAAGTTAATGTATCAAAAGTATTTATTAAAAGTAACATTTGACCCAACTAAATGCATTTGGATAATGCATCATCCAAAAGCACAGAAGTAATCTTAAAAAAATTGCATTTCTATAGCATCTTTTATGGCCTCATGCCATTCCAAAACAATCTTCAGCCAATGAAGTTATTTTGATGTGTAGTTATTGTTGTAATTTAAGAAAGACAATAATCAGTTTATGCAAATCAAGCTCTTGCAAACAATAACGTGATCATGACCAAATAATCTGTTTTGGCGATACTGATTGAATGAGAAATATTGGCTGGGGCATCAGGAAGAACTCCCAAGTTTTGTTGAAGTATTGTCATTGGACTTCCTGCCCACCTGATGGGGCCTTAGTTTAACATCTTTTTTAAAATACAAATTTCTGGAACATAAACCGTGTATTATATGGGAATAAAGATGATATAACAGGCTTCCACCAAGATACTGTGCACACATAAGCCATGCAGGAAGAACGTATACTTAGAGCACCTTCTAACACCCTCAAGATACTTCAAAGCACTTCACAGATGATTGATTATCAATGAAGTGCAGTCACTACTGTCCAGAGTAAAACAATCAAGTAAAACAGTGTACAAGTGTGGCTGCGTGTGTATTAGACAAGCAAGGAGGTGCCAAGGTGGCACCTATTCGGAGGATGTTTCTTCAGTTTTAAGAAATTATTTTTCTCAAAAGCCACTCGTTTCCTAGTTTGAGCAGAGGTGGGTAAGAATCATTAGAGAGTATCTGCCTAGTTTTTGAATCCCATTTAAAAAAGGTAAGGAATTTGTAACATGAAGACTGAAAATGTCAAAAGTCATACGCATATTTAGTTATACAGCGACATGGTGTCTGCATGGGAGAGACCGTGAAGACTTCAAAATCCTGGCCTCTAACAGACACAGGTTCCTGAGCTGCGTGGTTCAATGTGATCTGATTGCTGCCGCACTCAGTTGGGAATCCTTCAGCCTCACTGGAAATAGCCGAAGGCTTGATCTCTGTGTAAATGCTTTCAAGGTTGTCCATGGCGATGCCATCGGCTGCCGTCCTGAAGTCACCAAAGCCCAGAGCTGTGAGAAGGAGGGAATCTGCCGTAAGCACACATGCACATTTGCATGTTTAAGTATACGACATCTGCCTGTATATAAGGATTTACTTTAGGTCCAGTGGAGTGTTCTGCTGAAATGTGATGACTGCTGTAACCAGACATACATACAAAATAGACATGCACTTACTGTTAAAAGGGCTGCCTTATGAGCCTGTAATTCTAATGGGGTGTCTTTCCTGACAATCAAAGATCCCCGGAATTCCATTCACTTCCAAAGTGCTTTGTGGTGCTAGCATTAAACTAACCCTTCAGCAAGCTTTTGCTGAATAACATACTTAAAACATCTTGCAAGCACTTCAACGGCTCGTCTTTAAACTATCCCAGTGTTAAAACATTCGATTGAATTTAGAGATGGAAAACAAACAATCTACTGAAAAGTTAACCATGAAACTGAATTACAATCATGGTCAAAATGTTCTAAAATGCCTTAAAGCATTCGGTGGTGACAGTCCCCATAAATTAAAAGCCATATTGTGATCATATCAATATTTATTTGTCTGTTGTATGGCAAGCGAAAAAACATAATGGAGTAAGGAGGCCTTTTCAAAATATTCTGAGTCAATCAATTCAAAAGCATTTAAAAGGACAGATTAAATCACATAGCCATTAACTGAGATATTCATTATGGAGAAAGATATGATGCAGCGTTCAGGTTTCACACACATCCTTGAGGGGAAAATGGCAACTGGTGGCAATTTGTGAACATCATCAGGATAAAGCTTTCATATTTTGCCTCCATCTGTGTAGTACTAGATCATCACAATAGCACTGATCAGCGTTAGATGAACTGCCCAGATTACTAACATTTTTTTAAGCAGGTTATTGTAAATAGCATCTTCAAATTGTTTCCTGTGGTAATTACAAACAATTTGGTACAATATATTTGTAAATGTCTGTAATTAAGACAGATGGTTATCATCCCAAGCAGGTGCTTTACAACACAGAGTTGGAACAAAATGCGGCACTGGGCAGCAATACTCCACATCTGGAATTGCCGATAGATGACCCTCCGAGTGTCTTACCATAATCTGAGGGCATCTGGTAAAGGGTTACTATTTGTCTGGAAGCAAGGGCATGTGCCAACATGGGCAGTGTCTGGCTTGGTCAGGGGATCACTGCCAGGAAGGGAAGGAACAGGAACAAAAATAAATGAGTATTCACTGCACGCATGAATATGCCAAAAGCTCTCATTCCAATTCTCTGAACTGCCACTGTCCATATATTAGCAGTGATCAATCAATAAAGACAGACAATAATATCCACTAATCAGCTCTTTTCAGTAGGACTTCAATCCAGTCAGAACTAATGTATGACCTGCAACTGGCTCAGATCGACATACTGCGAGCTTACAGCACAAAAACACCTGATAACTTGCAACAATTCTACAAAAACAGAGGACTGCCACTTATTGTGTTTTAGAACAGAAGATGGTTTACTCTAAACTTTATGGAACTAGCCAGTTTCTTAAAAGCATTTTCCTTCACTATCTTTAGGAACATTCTATCTCTAGCCTGAGGCTACTTTGTCAGTTCCTGTTTGACAGGTTCTATTTCTAATGAGCAGTGCTGCAACCTCCCCTCCCCCACTCCCAATTTTAGCCTCATTAAAAATATTCAGTCAGTAATCTCCACAGCAAAGAAAGATCTGACTCCCTCACATATATAAAGGATAGGACTGCCCATGGGATTTCTTGCTATAAAATTAACAAAGTCTTTTAGCATTACAATCCCCAATCGATTTACAGAAGCATGGTGAGAAAACAAAATATCAGAAGGAGAAGAAAAAATGGACACATGTCCAAGATAACACGCATGGGGCTGGATAAACACAGCAGGTCAAGCAGCATCATAGGAGCAGGAAAACTTGACGTTTCGGGCCGAAACCCTTCATCAGAAATGGGGGAGGGGAAGAGGGTTCTGAAATAAATAGGGAGAGAGGGGGAGGCGGATAGAGGATGGATAGAGGAGAGGATAGGTGGAGAGGAGGCAGACAAGTCGAAGAGGCAGGGATGGAGCCAGTAAAGGTGAGTGTAGGTAGGGGGGTAGGGAGGAG
>JAHRHZ010000009.1:13356137-13422057 GCA_024137785.1 Ginglymostoma cirratum | reverse complement strand
GGGGGAGAAGTTGCGGTCCTTGAAGAATGAGGACATTTGGGATGTACGGGAGTGGAATGTCTCATCCTGGGAGCAGATGCGGCAGAGGCAAAGGATTTGGGAATAGGGGATGGCATTTTTGCAGGAAGGTGGGTGGGAGGAGGTTTATTCCAGGTAGCTGTGGGAGTCAGCGGGCTTGAAATGGACATCGGTTTCCAGGTGGTTACCCGAGATGGAGACAGAGAGGTCCAAGAAGGAGAGAGAAGTGTTGGAGATGGTCCAGGTGAACTTCAGGTTGGGGTGGCAGCTGTTGAAGTGGATGAACTGTTCGAGCTCCTCGTGGGAGCACGAGGCGGCGCCGATGCAGTCATCAATGTAACGAAGGAAGAGGGGTGGTTTCGGGCCAGTGTAGGTACGGAAGAGGGATTGTTCCACATAACCTACAAAGAGGCAGGCATAGCTTGGGCCCTTGGCCACCCCCTTTGTCTGTAGAAAGTGGGAGGAATTGAAAGAGGAGTTGTTGAGGGTGAGGACGAGTTTGGCTAAAGCGGATGAGGGTGTCGGAGGAGGGGGATTGGTCAGTTCTGTGGGACAGGAAGAAGCGGAGGGCCTTTAGGCCATCAGCATGGGGAATACAGCTGTATAGGGACTGGATGTCGATAGTAAAAATGAGGTGTTTGGGACTGGGGAATTGGAAGTTCTGGAGGAGGTGGAGGGCGTGGGTGGTGTCACGGACGTAGGTGGGGAGTTCCTGGACCAAGGGGGTGAAAATGGAGTCTCGGTAGGTGGAGATGAGTTCGGTGGGGCAAGAGCAGGCGGAGACAATGTGTCGACCAGGGCATTCAGGTTTGTGGATTTTGGGAAGGAGATAGAAGCGGGCGGTGCGGGGTTGGGGAACGATGAGGTTGGAGGTGGTGGGTGGGAGGTCTACGATGGACGTCCAGTCCCTATACACCTGTATTCCCCATGCTGATGGCCTAAAGGCCCTCCGCTTCTTCCTGTCCGGCAGAACTGACCAATCCCCCTCCACCGAAACCCTCATCCGCTTAGCCGAACTTGTCCTCACCCTCAACAACTCCTTTTTCAATTCCTCCCACTTCCTGCAGACAAAGGGGGTGGCCATGGGTACCCGCATGGGCCCAAGCTATGCCTGCCTCTTTGTAGGTTATGTGGAACAATCCCTCTTCCGTACCGACACTGGCCCGAAACCCCACCTCTTCCTTCGTTACATTGATGACTGCATCGGCGCTGCCTCGTGCTCCCACGAGGAGCTCGAACAGTTCATCCACTTCACCAACACCTTCCACCCCAACCTGAAGTTCACCTGGACCATCTCCAACACTTCTCTCTCCTTCTTGGACCTCTCTGTCTCCATCTCGGGTAACCACCTGGAAACCGATGTCCATTTCAAGCCCACTGACTCCCACAGCTACCTGGAATACACCTCCTCCCACCCACCTTCCTGCAAAAATGCCATTCCCTATTCCCAATTCCTTCACCTCCGCCGCATCTGCTCCCAGGATGAGACATTCCACTCCTGCACATCCCAAATGTCCTCATTCTTCAAGGACCACAACTTCCCCCACCCCCCCAGTGGTCGAGAACGCCCTCGACCGTGTCTCCTGCATTTCCCGAAACACATCCCTTACGCCCCGTTCCCGCAAGAATAACCAAAAAAGAATCCCCCTCGTCCTCACGTACCACCCCACCAACCTCCGGATCCAACGCATCATCCTCCGACACTTCCGCCATCTGCAATCAGACCCCACCACCAAAGACATTTTTCCCTCCCCACCCTTATCTGCCTTCTGGAGGGACCACTCCTTCTGCGACTCCTTTGTCCGCTCCACACTCCCCTCCAGCCCCACCACACCCGGCACTTTTCCCTGCAACCGCAGGAAGTGCTGCACCTGTCCCCACACCACCTCCCTCACCCCAATCCCAGGCCCCAAGAAGACTTTCCACATCAGGCAGATGTTCACCTGCACATCTGCCAATGTGGTATACTGTATCCACTGTACCCGTTGTGGCTTCCTCTACATCGGGGAAATCAAGCGGAGGCTTGGGGACCGCTTTGCAGAACACCTGCGCTCAGTTCGCAACAAACAACTGCACCTCCCAGTCGCGAACCATTTCAAGTCCCCCTCCCATTCCTCAGATGACATGTCCATCCTGGGCCTCCTCCAATGCCACAGTGATGCCACCTGAAGGCTGCAGGAACAGCATATCATATTCAGCCTGGGAACCCTGCAGCCCAATGTGGATTTCACAAGCTTCAAAATCTCCCCTCCCCCAACCGCATCCCAAAACCAGCCCAGCTCATCTCCACCTCCCTAACCTGTTTTTCCTCTCACCTCAAGCCACACCCCCATCTCCTATCTACTAACATCATTCCGCCCCCTTGACCTGTCCGTCCTCCCTGGACTGACCTATCTCCTCCCTACCCCCCTACCTACACTCACCTTTACTGGCTCCATCCCTGCCTCTTCGACTTGTCTGCCTCCTCTCCACCTATCCTCTCCTCTATCCGCCTCCCCCTCTCTCCCTATTTATTTCAGAACCCTCTTCCCCTCCCCCATTTCTGAAGAAGGGTCTAGGCCCGAAACATCAAGTTTTCCTGCTCCTATGATGCTGCTTGGCATGCTGTGTTCATCCAGCCCCATGCTTGTTATCTCGGATTCTCCAGCATCTGCAGTACCTTTTATCTCGGATACATGTCCATATATGGTTTAAAGGAGCCACTGACACTTAATGGCTGAGAAGCATGGTTACCTGGTTCATAGTTTAAAAATCCAAATAAAACTTGTTTGTGAAGATCTCAGATATGAGGATCCTGTTCATTTTCTTGCCGAGTACCACACTAACAGGAAGACCAGCAATCAGACTGTGGAAATACACCCCACCTCAAACCTTAACGAGGACTGCTGTGAGCCCATTGATTAGATAACCGGAGCCCTAATCAATGGGCTCAAATGATCGCACCTATTGAGCACAGGAGCAAAGCATCAGCAGTATGATCATTATTAGAATGATTTTGCTCGGGGCCTGGAAAAGGAAGAAGCGTTAGATTGAAATTAGGAATGGTAATGAGCACTGAAATTGCCGAAATGTTTGCTAGTTTTAAGATAGGACTTTATACAAAACCCAAAGTAGCTAATAGTAGACAGAGGGTAAAATAAGGGACTGACTGGGAGACAGAGGGCTGGGGATGATGCAAGCTATAAATTAAGCAGTGCAGATGAGCAAACAGGCAAGGTGGGCAGATAAAATAAAGCTTTGAACTGGATTTTAAAAAAAATTTAAAAGTCATTAAGCAAAGAAAACAAAGCCAGAGTTGCTGCTGACTGTCAAAGTAACTGACACTTCTTATGCAGTTTGAGCTCTTCAGTAAATGAAGGGTCAACTCATTCTGGACAAGATGCACTGTAGGCTTATCTTGGAAAGAAAACTGGATTGAGTGTCTAACTGAGGAGGAATGGCTGGAGCAACAAAGGGCTGTGTTCTCCTGAATGTGATCAGGTTGGGGAGTTTGAATTATTCCAGTAATAAATGGACTGCAACAGATCAGCAGTTGGGAAATTTCCACTGTAGATACATCACAGACAGAAGGCTATAAAATAAGCACTGGTTGGAAGAAACATCCTCATACTGTAGAATGTGGAATGCGTGGTCACAAATGGTGACTGATTCTAAATCTATGAAAGGCTAATACGACAGCATGGCAGAAGAAGATGGGATATGGATCGATTAGCTAATGCAATATAATGTGGGATAGTGGGAAGTTATGCACTGTGGCAGGAAGAATAGAGAAGCTGCATGTTATTTAAACAGAGAAACACTGCAGAAAGCTGCAGCACAGAGGGATTTTGTGCATGAGTCATAAAAAGCTAACATCCAAATTCAGTATGTTATAGGGAAGGCAAATCAATGTTGGACTTAGATCTAAGGAAAAGGAGTACAAAACTAAGGAACTCTTATAAAACCATATAAGGTGTTACTCCGACCATCAGAGATTAAAAAAAACTGCAGGTGCTGGAATTCAAAGTGGACAAACAGGAGGCTGAAGAACACAGCAGGCCAGGCAGCATCTGGAGGATAGAAACAGTCAACGTTTCGGGTATTACCCAATCCTGAAAAAGGGCTATACCCGAAACGTTGACTGTTCCTTTCTTCCAGTTGCTGCCTGGCCTGCTATGTTCTTCCAGCCTCCTGTTACTCAGGTCATAACTGGAACACTATGAACAGCTTTAGTCTCTTTACCCAAGGAGAAACAAACATAGTGGCACTGGAGGCATTACACAGAAGGCTCACTAGAGTGATCTCAGGCATGGAGGGATTTTCTTACGAAGATAGGTTGAGTAGGTTGCACTTGTACTCATTGGAGTTTAGAAAAATGAGAAGCTACCTTATTGAAACATAAGTTTTTTTTACTGCAGACAGGATATTTTCCCCCTGTGAGAGAATATAACTGAGGGTATAATCTTAAAGTAACACATGCCCCATGAAGAGATGAGGAGAAATCAGAGGGTTGTGAATCTGTGAAATCTGTAGGGGTTGTGCTGTCAAGAATACTTAAGGTCAAGATAGATTTTTAAGAAACGAGGGAATTAACTGGTATTGGGAAAAAGCAGGAAAGTGGTGCTGAGGTTCATTATATCATTAGGATCTCCTTGAAGGCTGGAGCAGACTTAATGAGTTGAATGGTCTACTTCTGCTCATACTTCTTATTGTCTTACAGATTGTGGAAGAGGGACAGATGAAGCCAGTACAGACAGGGGTGGAGTCATGGAGAGACAGGGTACAGCACTGAAGGAGGGCTAGAAAAAAGTTTCCCAAAGAATACAAAGGAGCATGAGAAAAACAAAATCTAGAAAATGAGATTAATGCAAAATCAGTCCTAAGATAGGCCGATATTCAACCAAAGCATGAAGGGAAAGGACTCACTTTACAGTTAACTTTAATATAAACAATTAAATTGTCAATTAATTTGAGCCTTCACTGAAATTTTCCTTTAAATTTCAGTTGATAGTCCAATCTATCCAATGTAAAATTGATGGGATCAGTAGGTTGCTGTGATCCAGAATGCCTGAAAGGTTTTGGAAGCCAGTTCAACCACAACTTATAAAACGAGTTGTCTATATACCTGCACAGGAACTTTTGTCAGACAAAGAGTGGGTAAGTGAAACAAATTTAGATAGCTCTTTCAAAGAGCTAGCACAGGCAATATGGGTTGAATGGTCTCCTGTTATGCTGTGTGGCTCTTAAAAAGTTTTAAAATTCAACAGGTTGGACAATATTTGTTACTCACATGATTGTTACAATGTTCACAGAATGATGTTAGATTCCTTATATCCTGGAATAAAATGCATAATATCAGAAAGTGCTTACCATCAGTTCTAGGCTTCTTGATTCCACAGCGTTCAGATTCCTCATGGCTTCTCTTCCGGTTGGTTCCTGTGTAGCCATTGAGGCCGTCTGTGATCAGGTTATCCCGGTAAAGACCACTGGCGATGCCATTGGTATAGAAACCATTTAGCTGATGGTTCTGCACGCTGCATAGGAATTGGGAACACTCCTGGAAGCCCTGAGCCAGGGCAAGCTCAGCTGCTGTCAACCCATTTGCATTCCTTAAACTGCACAAAGGAACATAGAAACAATTACACTCTGCCATATCACAATATCTCACACATAGGATAGATCCGGACATGTAGGAAAGATTAGTTAGGGCACATTGTAGAAGGCGATATGAAAAATTGCATTATAATAAATAAAGGAATCTGCTAATAACAGTATCCAAGTATTATTGCAGGATTTACACATTTGATTTTGCTAGCTATTGAAATTAGCTTCATTTGATTCTAAGTCATACTTGGCTACTTGAAGCAATTTTATCAGAAAAAGCAAACCACGAACAGAGTTGTCTTTTATTTGAACAGAGTTTCAAACAAATCTGCAGCACGTTTTTTATTCTCTCACTTGTAATTGATTGTTAAACTAATTACTGTCAATGACAAATATCTCTGAAAATCAGATCTCCCTGGAATCATTTTGCAAAATGATGGCTCACACCAGTGATACTTAATCATTCCTCAGGTTGAAGTAGGCAAACATGACAATTAAACACTACATTTTTACAGACTAAATTACTACTCTAAACTGTTCTATTTTTGACTCCTTGCTTTTTTTGTCTGTAGCTAACTTTTTTTTTTTAAACAGGATCTGAACTACCCATCTGTGAATGATTTGTCAAAATCAACTGGTTTTAACTGCATTTGAAATTGTGAATGAGGGAAGTGCCTCTTCCACGTGCCCCATTTACCAGATAACATTCAGAGTTAAGTTCGAACTGTGCAAGTTCTTTTTGACATTCATCGGATGTTCTTGAATATTAGCCAGGGCCTTAAATCAGTATAGAAGAGTCAGCTATTGAGCCAAGAATCCTGCTCTACCATTCAATAAAATCATGGCTGATATTCTACCTCAACTCCACTATCCTGCCTTTTTCCATACCCTTTGATTCCCTACAGGCAAGTGTATGTTGAACAATCATCAACAGACCATTCATATCCCTCTTGGCTACAGAATTCCAGAGATTCATAATAGACTAAATGAAGGCATTTCTCCTCATTTCAGTTCAAAATGACTAATCCCTTGTCCTGAGACAATGATTCAATGCTGGAGTCTCCAGCCAGGAGGAGAGACCCTCTGAGTACCCACCCCACCAAACCCTTTAAGGATGTGCAAGTGTGTGTATACACCCACATTGCAGAATGACACATTAGAAGCGGAATGAAGCTGGTATCAAAAACCTTACAATGGAAAACATCAATATTGAGTCATTTATTCATAAATTAAGCTAACCAGCAGATTTTCAAACGTGTTTTTCCCCAAAAGTGATCACCTCAACAAGTTCATTTCTCTTTATAGCTACCATTCAACTGCACTCTCACTTAATATCCCCCCTCCAACTTCACCCACACCTAATATCTTCTCAAACTCCCACAATTCTCTCTTCAGTTCTAACCTCATCTCTAATAGTTGTGCGTCCAACTCCTCTCTAACCTAGTACAAAAATGCATTCCCTTGTCTCTAAGCTAAATTCCTCCATAGTTGCCTCCAGTCTTTTCAAAATCAAGCCCTGTGCAAAAACTTCCTCAAAGTGCTACCTTTTCCTAGTGCCTCACAAACTTCCAACCCAAAATATGAATGACTTGCTACCCCTCACTTAAAAGCATTTTTCAGCTCATCAAATTCTTTTATTCTATATAATCCACCAACTTCAGATCCTCAACTTTCTCCTCAGCCAATATCACAAAAGCACTGATAATAGCCTCCATTTATCAGGCATTATCACCACCCCTACCTTCCCCACCCCCCCGGCCCCATACCCCTTACCCATGCCACGACTAGGCTCAGTTTCTAGCTTCCTTTTCCCTCACATTACACAAGTAACTAGACCAAGGTTTGAGTCCTGATAGATGACCAAGTAGGATAGAACCAATGACATTCCACATTACTGTAGCATTGCCACTGTCTCGACTCTGGGCACAATTGGTCAATTTGTCCTTCTCAAGTCTCTTTAGTCTTTTGACTATCTCTGTG
This sequence comes from Ginglymostoma cirratum, assembly GCA_024137785.1. Taxonomy (NCBI): domain Eukaryota; kingdom Metazoa; phylum Chordata; class Chondrichthyes; order Orectolobiformes; family Ginglymostomatidae; genus Ginglymostoma; species Ginglymostoma cirratum. Next base: position 13,414,476 of record JAHRHZ010000009.1, on the reverse strand, counting down.
ACATCACATCACATATCCTCATTCCAAAGTCAGTCAGTAGCTAGCCATGGTCCTGCTTTCAAAGGCTACACCTTCATGCTCAGCTTGAACCCAAACATACTCCCAATCATTATTTTTCATATATTTCTGCCTTTTTAGTAATCATTTATAAACAGTGGCACATATCTCACATCCATGTTAATAACATCCTGCTTAATTTCTCAACTGTGCGTGGTTTTTGTACATGTCTACAAAATAGTCATGGAATTATCAGAACTCCACATGAACAGACAAAAAATTTAAAAGCTCTGCTGTTTGTTTCAGCCTAGGAACTCCACACATAATCCCAATCCACAAACTCTTTTGGGCCATGTGCCTGCTCTAAGCCTGATAGTCCACAAACTCACCGACCCTTGACAGAGCTAAATTTAACACCAATGCATCCAGTCCCATCACCCAGACTGTCCCTACTTGAACTTGCTCTAACTAACAATAAGCACATCCACACCTTTCAGCGTGATGTTCTTAACTTCTTCAGTTCTATCTGCACTCGCAATCAAATTATACTGTATGAATCCAAAGCTGTGACTAAGTTCAACTCACCACCTAATACTGTGCTTAACTCCTGTGATGATTATAACTATAAATAACTAGGTCTTATAAAATGAGAATGATCAAATCTCAATTGTAACTTAGACAGTGAGCTTGGCTGGTAATAAATTGGAATTAGGACATATTATATGAGTAGTTTTCAAATCTGTAAAGCCCATGTTTACGAGCTAGGTTTACTTTCAGAATCCTAGAACATCACTGCTAAGTTTGCTCATTCTTAAGCTTCGTTTTAAGTTTGAGCCTCCATTGATTCATTCATTGCCCTGAATGTCAACAAATCAAAAATCTGTGGAAACAAAAGCCAGATTTTCAGGATACTTTTTCTGAAAAATAAATCATGCAATTTGTAGTTGTAAAGTATTTTTATTAAATCTGTTCCAAACTACACAATTACCAAAAGATTAAACTGGTCATCAAAGGGGCAAATGATTTACACAAGTGGAACAAATCCTGCAGTTGGTTAGCTGGCTGAACACCTTGTTCATGGTCACAGTGTTTTACAGAGACACAAACTACCAACAGAAGAATCTAATAGGTTATCATATTAGGAAAGTAATTTCCTCTGACAATATTCAAGTGATGGAGACTCATTTTGATTTATAACTACAGTATGCTTAATCTCCCAGTTTTTGAAGTGAGCGGAGGGTGAAGACAATGTCAAGAAACTAAAGAAAACATTTTAAAAAGTTAAACTATTCATGGGATTGTGGGTGACCAAAGCTTTTATAGACACTTGACAGTTGAGAAAACTAAATTGATAGGCAATATTGACACAACAATTTACAGCGGTTAAAGCTGACAACAGAAAGAGCTAAGACTATCTGAAGTAAGATCTATGGAAAGGATGTGTGCAATGCAAGTTTTTTTAAAAAAATATGTTTATGTTTAGAGAATCATCCTGATACATCTGACAGCCTTGTGTGGCAAACATGTGTTTCACTGCAAGAACTGATGCTGATTGAATCCACAGCAATACTGCTTTGGCAAGACCACATTTAAAGAGTCCAAGAACTGGCCTCCATTTCAGTACATGGTCAACAACAAAAGCATCCAGAGCCCAAACTAATCCATATCCTTGTCTCGTCTTCTTGAGCAGACATAAATCAGTGCTGCTTCAAACTTGTTAATTCAATGTGTAACTGGCAAAATTAACTTATCAGTCACTTTTGGTGTTGCTTGGAGTCATTGTGTGTTATTTACATGCCTCTTTAACTTTGGAAAAATACAAAATTAATAATCTATCCCAGCAGGCTCTGCTGTAAATATGTGTCACTGAATAAAATATTACAGGCACTTCCAAAGTTTCCAAAGCTAATATAGAAATGAACTCAGGATTACAGTTGAAGCACCAACAGACTTAAGCAGGGAATCTCCACGAGGTAACAGCAAAGAGGTCAAAGACAGACCTAACACTTCAAACAAGAATTGGTGGCTTGGACAAACTGATGAAGGAACAGTTGGACAAAATAGATAAATGACTGCACTTTCACTGGCCAGTAGCAAACCATTCGTTGGTTCAGACAGCACTTCACTCAATGAGCAAAAGACAAAGCAAATCGAGTGCAAACACCACATAAGCACACTCGCTCACCAGCAACCAAGGCTCAAGCCAAGTGGAGGCTGGAAGGTATAATCGAAATTTCTTTTAAAAAAAACACAGCTGGCCCAGGACACTAATTGTTTATTTTACCTAATGAAACAACACAAATATTCAACAGCACTGCCCCCGCCCTCCACTTCAAGTTCCGGTTTCTCAAAGATGTAATCTCACGGCTAATGTTACAAAATAAAAGAATGCTAGAACACAGAGATGGAACTCAATGACTGAACAGCTAGAATTAAAAAAAAACCTGATGGTGAAATGATTATTTTGCTCAGTCAGTAGTCTTGAGTGAAATGTAAATCAACAGAAGAGTGAGCTGAAGTAAGCTCCACATTCAGGTAGAATGGCACAAAGGCTGGTAAGTCAACCAGATCACAAAAACATTGCAGAATACAGTTTTCAGTGCATGGCAAAGTTGTGATCCAAACTGCAAAAGAGATGCAATCTGACCTGTCGATGGCATTCAATGCTCTTCTGCACTTGCTGAAACTACTTTACGTAAAAGAGAGAAATTCAAGATGAATAACACACCCGCAACATTGCAAAGAACAATTAAGTCCCAAGTTTAACTACAGTAGTTATCTCTTACAAGTGATCCACCTGATAGGAGACTGTACATGACAGAAACACAAAGATTAGCTTTGAGCCAGGAGGGCCACGTTCAAGTCCCACTTAGCCTGTTCACATGAGAACAGGCTGATTAAAAATATTCAGAAACAAATATTTATGTCACAGAAATAGGCAATTCAACGTAACAGCTTAATCTTCACATTTCCATTTGGGGTTGAAAGGTGCAAGAAAGTTGTTAACAATATTATCTTTCTTCTCTCAACTGTGGGAGAGTAGACATGTAAACAACTTTATGTCAACTTTGTAGGGTACCGATAGGCAAAAACTTTTGGCCTAAAATATGCAAGAAAGCCAAATATAATATTAGCGCTCACTGTTGCAGGCCGGAAGCCAGAAAAGATTCTGGAAGCTGGCAAGTCTAGTTGCCCCAAGAAGTTCATTGACAAAAGTCAGCTAATAGCACAATGTGCTATTAGCTAATAGCACACTTACTGTTCACTGGTGCACTTATTGCACTCCTCACAAGATATGCAAAGCTTGATGTACAAGAGTCTTGGTTTCTTTCTCACAGCAATGTTAAAACAGAATGAGGACTTGAATTAGAACACCAGAGAGATTCTGGACATCTTAAGTGCAGTTCCACCAGATCAAAGACAGAATCCAATTAAAAGCAGCATGCCATTAGTGAATGTCTGATTACTAGTTACTGTGTAACAGCCACACTCATGCTGATTAGTATCTGGCCTGATATTGGTCGACCAGTTTAAAACTGACAAAGTTGCACATAGATTGTAAAAGGTCAATGTTACATTGAATTCAAAATCATAACAGCAAATGCTATTTAAAAATCCAATTACCTGGTAGGTTTCCACATTTTTACATGATTTAAAATGAGAGATCCTTCATCAACATACAAGGAGGCTAAGATCCATCATATAGTACCATCCCTTGAAAATGAGAGAGTCCCATGGCAAGAAAGAAAATCCAAGTGATACATAGTGTACTAACATTACCAAACGTCATGGGGAAATGGGAATAATTCCATTTGCCTGGGCATGTGTCTGACTGCATAAGTGTGGTATACACCACCCATTCGCAGCAAGAACAATTGTCTGGTGCCAAAATAAACATTTCAAGGATAACGTGAAATGGAGCAATAGGGATGCCTGTAGGTATGCTTTGGTGCAATTTCAAACACTTTCAAAACAAAGAGCAACGCTGTGGGAACAAAAGCCAGCAGCAATTGTCAACACTTAACAGAGAAATAGCATCTGTGTGGACCACTAATGTTTGGGGGACCCTCCTATAAACACATTGTTTATTTTTACTTAAAGTTGCATGGCTTGATTTTCTTTTTGAACTTAAGCTCTATTCCACACATGCTCCAAGATGTCCAGTGATTCCCTAACTGTCTACCCACCAATTTTGCTGGTCAGCTCTGTTAAGTAAACACTAGAGGAATATTAACATCAGGTTAAGTTACAATAATTTTACAGCACTCAGGCTCAAGTTTAACTTCCGAAGGCACTAATTGAGTAATATGAATGTTTATGGTAGCAGTTGCTAGTTCACTGAATGGGCATAGTAATGGGAAGGGCAGATTGAAGATATAAATGCTACACTCAAAAGCATGGGCATTTGAGATGGAATAATTTTCAAGATTAGTTTTTAAAAAATAGACAACACCAACTCATGATTTAAAAATGCTTTTAGATATTCCCATTTTCAAAAGCAAACCAGTGAAAGAAATGAAACTCATTTATGTTTGATCAAGGTTTATTTAAAATACTCAAGAGACTTCATAGAAAAGGGCCAAAAAAAGATAGTCTGAAGTTGGAATTTATGCTGATCTTCATTTGCATGTATTATATTACAAAATGTGCTTTGTAACTTTTGTTTTTCTGTTGATGTCAAATTGGAGTTTTCCAGACAAAATACATAATCTTCAACCATGACAAATTCCTGTATTTTTGCTGGCAATCAATTTAAATATCGAAATAAATAGAAATTCAGTTCTGCTCATTATGTCCACAACCTCAGCTCAAGACGTCTGATATAAATCAACAGTGGAACAAATTCACAAAAGGTTTTAAGTGAGCCAATTAAGCAATGTGAACTCAAAATGCCGAGTTTTTGTACCTAGTTTAAATTCATACTAACGAACGGAGCAAATTCTGAAAATAATTTAAGTATATGCTCCTCAGTTAGGTTAAGAAGGAAATTTTTTCAGCATACAACAAATCAAATTGTTGGCTACATAAAAAGTTACCAATTATGCATCCCTTCTGCATATAACCTTGGGGCTTAACTTTTTGTTTCAAATCCAGGTTTGACGATCTCAGAATGCAGCCGATTTTTTGTCCTTTTCTGCCATCATGACGGCCAGTCTGTTGAATTTGATTCTGAAGAACCCTGGGATCTAGGGGTAGCCACCAAAGTATGCTTAAAACAAATTTCCTTGTCCTTTGCCGTCTTCACCATCTCTTCCCATCAGTCTATTGCTCTGTTGCGAAGCAAAATTTCTTGAGTCTGTCCTATCCCTGTTAACCCTCAAGTACTTTTCCTCTTATTTTACTTTCCAATGCAATGAAAGATTTAAGTTATTAAATCAATTTTAACTACCAAGGTAAACCACAATCATCAATATTTTGTTGTGCATGCCCAACCCTTTAGTGGCAACATTGCAAAATTCTTGGTGAATCATCAATTTAAACATATCCGGAAGCTTTGAATCAAGTACCATTGCAAATGTTGCCCAAATTATTTTCACGTCAATTACTTCTTTCCTCAGACCAGGTTTTCTGTGCCGAAATTGATTTCTCAATTTTCCTTCCATTAGGGTGCTATCTTTTCTATGGCTGTTCCTTCCTTACACTGATGCCTTATTTAAAACTTCTACTGCACATTCAACCTTCTTCAGACCACATGTTCTGAATTATCACAGTCTCCAATCAGCAGGCTTTCATCTTGCTCGATCCTTTCAACGAGCACCGAAAATCTTATTTCTCTCATGTCTTAAAGTTATCCACTCTCCTTTTTTATATTTCTTCCAAGCTCCAAATATGCCCTTCTTGTTCTTCCTCAAAAACCTGAAATTAAGGTGCATCACACACTTTCTGATTCATTAATAATTTCCAAAGTATGGTGAAACCCAAATTCATTTCTTAGAAAATTTTCTTTCTCTAACAATCTTGAGGCCTTTGAAACCCAAGATTGACTCTGGCTTCTTTCAAACAGTTTAGAATTCCTTCTGATGTTACACGGTTGTTTTTTCAGTAGCTGATGCTATTCAATTTTTACCATTAAAGTTGCAAAATAAGGCCCGTGGTAATGCCAACTACCAAAAATTCATTATTCAGCAATAAATTCAAATGGAAGCCATTCTGCCCATATTAACATGGAAACTCCATCTCCATTCTATCTTTGCACTTGCTTTTTCTTTTGCATGGTTTCCAGAAGAAAAAATACACTTTATTAAACTTAGCAGATATAATAAATTCTTTCCAAACAAAATCATCAGTTCCTAAGCGATCACCTGAAGTTCATTTAGGTCCATGGTAGATGGATGTTTGGACAATTGGACCTCTCAAGACCAAGACTGATAATGTTATACTGGGGATGAATATCAAGGGATAAGGCAAGAAATGAAGTCAACGTAAAGACCAGGCATGGTTCAATTGATGACTCAGTACATTTGAAGGGCAAAATGGCATCTACTGTCCCTATGTTCTATCACAAAAGTTATTAAGAGCATTGCTCACAAAAGGTAAAACATGGGCCAGAATGATAAGAACAGCAGCATCCAGGCAAGCACTCCACGTATACGACAGGAACAATGTTGAAAGATCTTTATGGCTGCATTAATCATTGGGACACAGAGGAAAGGGACTTCCCAAGCATCATCTACTTCAGCCAATCAATAATGCTGGAAAACAAAAAAAAAAAGTGGGAAGAAATCCCACTCACCTAACCCAAAATTGGAAAAAAGAAACAAAAGCAAGAACTGTACAATGCAAGATATTTGCTTCAAGATGTTCTAAACACTTCATATAGGTGAATTATTTCCTTTTACAGTAATCCACACTGGAGACAACCAATTAGTGCACAGACTCCATAAATATTGAATACCAGTTAATTAATTTTTGGTGTTGACATTTGAAGCACGAGAATTGGTTGCGATTCTAATTAAAAATGTCTGTTCTTCTTTGAAGGTACTGCAATCTTCCTACCTACCTGAACCGGCAGACTAGCCAGATATTAACATACGTCCGAAGAATGGGAGGACGGAATGCAGAATCATTTGGAGAGGTATTCCATAGTTCTAGTCAACATAGTACAATAAACATCCCACAACTAACTGCTACATGGTAATGGTATCCTTGTGACAGTATTACAAGTAAGAATACAATAAGGGTACTGGTGTCAAAAGACTATAACATAACCTATGGGGCTCCAATAATATATTTATGATGCCACAGTGGCTTATAAACGATCTGTGCACTTCCAGTGCAGCCCAATGTGGTTGTTATGCATCATCAGTGCAGTTGCTTTCCTGTGAAATCTTGGTCTCGGCGGATTCTTGCATCACATGTCCACGCAGAGGCATAGTTCCAACCCTCTCTCGAGTTTGAGATTACATTAACAGAAAGGCAAAAATCGTGGAAAGTAATTTCTTGCTTTGAGACTGGGAAATGAGTCAGCCTACAAATAGGAGCATCTACCAAACAAAAAGGTGCATAAAATGATGCCAGTCACTATTTTGTTACCTGTGTGTGCAATGCAGAACAGGTTAGCATTCAGAAACAACAGACAGCTCATTTTGTGGTCAAATCTGAAAGAACCGTTTGAATGAAGTTACGTATCAGTTACTGAGTCACACAATCAAGTTACTAGCTTGGCAATCCGAAAACCTAACAAATTGGACTGCTTCTGAAAATGGCAAATGACAAGCAAATCATGGCATTTCAGAAGAAAAGACTGAATTATATTGGTTTTTAAACATGTTGCAAATTCAGAAAATGACTTTCCAAAAATTACTGAGAATTTATTGTTAACTGGGCTACATAGCAAATATTCCTGAGTGGATTAGTGATAAATGACAGATATATGACAAGGGAAATGTGGATCCTGAAGCCAAGAAAAATAAAAAACAAATTACAAATCTGATCCACTTTATGAGGCTTATAAAATCTTAGGGGGCATAGATAAGGTGAACAGCAAAGGTCTTTTCCCTAGGGTGAGATGTTCAAAACTAGGGGGCATATTTTTAAGGTGAGAGGTGAAAGACTTGAAGAGGACATTAGGGGCAGGCTTTTTTTTAAAACACACAAAGTGCTTTGTGTATGGAATGATGTGCCAGAGCAAGTGGTGGATGCAGGTACAGTTATAACATTTAAGAGACATTTGGATAAGTACAGGAATAGAAAAGGTTTGGAGGGATATAGGTCAAATGCAGGCAGGTGGGACTAGTTCAGTTTGGGAAAATGGTTGGCTGAGACCAGTTGGATCAAAGGGTCTGTTTCCATGCTGTATGATTCTATTACTCTATAACTAAAATGATCTTTTAATATTCATTTGTAAAAATGATAAGCTAATAGGGGTTCTTTTGTTTTAGTGGCACATAGGATTGTTGAGTAGAGAGACTGAGAAGAAAAATGGGTGGTGTTAAAAGAATTGAGGGAAATTTTATTTTTTTCTAAGATTTGTTATTAAATTCAGTGTTAATACTGTTATTGCAGTTTTCTTTAAAAGTAAAGCAGTTGTATCTGAATAAGCTGCAAGTTTCATATCGCTTTCAACAATCAAATTGTTCCTGGTTACAATCATGCGGCAATTAAGCACAATAAGTAAACCACTTTTTTCTTGAAAGATTGTGTATCACTTACATTAAAACAAAAATTTCTCAACTTAACTATATTAGTTTACATATCTGAAGTATATTTTAAATTAGGGTAAACAAAGCATGCACAACTAAAAGATCTATAACGCAGTTCCTACATAGCATTAAAACCAATCACCACAACAAATACCTCAACGGTATGCCTTGTGTGCTGAGGGGAAGCGATACTGCGCACTCAATGCCACAACTGTAAGGTTTCCATGAAGCCCCTGTGGCAGTTTCAGCGTTTCTATTGGGAATGATCCCCCTTTCTAGGATTACTTCAAAATCAAGTCAAATTCAAATTACGTAGCTGGAAAACATTTGACATTTTTCAATCTCTTAAAGACTCAATTCTCTGCACTGTTAAAGTTACATGGGCAATGGCAAATAAAACAGATTAAGGGGTGCTGGTGAAAGTAATCTTAACAATGAAACAAGAACATGAATACATCTTGAATTAATAATGCTGTTTAACCCATTTCATGTTATTTCCAAGTCCTGTACTGGCCGTAAATATATGGAATACTTTTATCCATTCATGTGGAGTATTTTAATTTCTGTAGCAGCATATACTAACGTGGGCTCCATAGAGAATGAGGTTTGTAGAATTACAATGCTGCTATAAAAGAAAAGAGAATTAAACTGCATGATTTGTGGATCATTTCTCTATTCCAAGTATTTACCTGCAAAAGATGGAAACATTTTACTTCTAGGTAACTCTGAAATGGGTGAAAAATTACATATTAATAAATTCATATCCAAAGTGCCCCAGACCCCAAGTTGAGGCAAATTCTGATATCCTCAACTTCTGATTTAGTTATGCTGTGGACAGTTTCACTTTAACTGTACTTAATGCCTTCAATCTTCAGCTATCCAATATTCCCACAAAAATATTTTAGTTATTGTTTACATGGCTTTGTGTGGTAGATGTCATTATGTATAATCCAACTGTAAGTGACCATTTAGAAACTTATGTTCCAAGAATAAAATAGCAGTTTTGTTTTATTTCATCTATCACTATGCTGGATCATTTAATCATTTCCACCTGGCTCAATTATAACTGTAGAACTTGACTTCTTGTTGATGCAACCTGAAATAGTAAAATCAAGTCCTGATAAAAGGTTACTCCTGTCTGTACGTGTGCACTTTGGAAGGAATCCTTTTAAGACACCTTGGAGGGTCTAGGGACTTCAGGCTAACTTCACTGAACACGGAGAGCATGGGTACCGAGGGAAAACATTAAACAAACATAACTACACAGGTGAAAAGCTTTGATTGATGCCTCAGGTTTTCCTCCTTATTTCCATCTCTTGCCCATGGCTGTATTGCTTTTAGTTTTCGGTTTCTGTTCTGAAGAAATACCACCTTCTTTTATACTATGCTCCACTCCAAAAGGGTACTGTATTCATATGCATCTGATTCCCTCCAAGATGAACATCCATTCCCTTCAATTCTTGTGAATTCTCCTTGCACTGGTCATTTTTAGCAACAGACTGTATCTCTCCAACTCCCTAATCTATCTCAGTGATATCACCTATGAACCTTTCTGGATTCTATTAAATTCTGTTTCCTGATTAAACAACGTTCTACAGCATTTGCTACAAAAAACTGAAACCATGATAAAGCAAATTTCAGCAGCAGCAACCACCAAATTTGGGAGCACAGCTAGTAACCAAACCAGAAAAAGACACTGGCTATTCAACTTGATCAATACACCCCTGCTACTGAGCATGATTTCATACAGTACAGATAGGAAAGAGGTTAGAATTTCTTTGGCTTTCCTGATCCACCTACCTCCATCAAATTTTAAACAAGATGCAAGATTTTATATCCATTTTAAACTTAGGAAACCAGTGCAGGCAAACATGGCATCAGTTGTTAACAACACGTTTACTGAAAAAAAAAAGCAGTCACCAACAACAATAATTATGGAGTTTCCAAAAATCTTACCATGCTTAGTTTCCTTCTCGTTGATATTTAACAAGAGTTAATAGATGATGATACTAACAAAATTTGGTAGCGAGGGGAAGGTTCAACTGTGAAGTGGCATTCATAACAAAATGTATTTATTTTCAACGTCTGTGGATAGGAAGCTGATCATGGAAGAGTTTCAAATAGAAGTCCCAAATGTTGCAAACACCTGTAATCTACTTCAGAAAGAAGTGTCATAGAAAACCAAAACTAAACTTGATGTTTTCTTCACTGTTTTGCAGCAACTTCTGTCATAACCTCCAATGAAACCCTACGTCATCGCACCCTTTTCAATCCAAGGCAACAAAAATCAACCAGCCAACAAGCAAAACCACCCTCTATCATGGAACAGAATGTTTCATTTCAGTCCTCCTGCAGTACAAAAACTGCACCTACTGATTATTCAGGAGTCTACTTTGCTTGCAACATATCCTAATTTTCTTTCACTTTATAGTAGTTTGTGCTTTAGGATCAAGTTCCTGCATTTCCCGCACCCCGATTTGCACTTTAATGGCTTCACCACTAGCCACTCCCCTTCCTACATTTCCTTTTTGTTAAAAAGTAATGCACTTAGATTGTGCTGGTGCCCTCATTCTAGCTTATTTCCTTAAGAGTGGTTATTACTGAGCCCTCTCAATCCCATTCCCCACACCCCTGACTTCGTCAACACTTTATATTACAACAGTATCACATCCTTAGCTTACACTAAACTCCCTGCAGATCACATTGTTCTTTTTGTCATGAATTTTCAATACTTGGTTAACTATCAAAACCAACTCCAGCCCCACTCTTGATTTTCAATATATTTTTGCACCAACACACATTACCATATACAAGTATCAACTGGTATCTGCCCAACCTGCCCTAATCTTTGGTTCTAGAAACCATGGTTCTTGAGTAGCGTCTTTATCTGCTTCTACTCACTAAATCAAGGCAATACGAATGGAGGAGATTTCACTGCCAGCTTTTGTTGAACTCTACCTGCCCACATTGACTAGCTGAAACAAATTAATTTATAATTCCCCTTCATTTATTAATTTTCTGCAACTTATAACTTCAGTTTTTTCTCTAAATCATTAAAATAAATGTAATATTTTAAAAAACCTGTCTCAGCATAATAACGACTAACATGAAAGTACACAAAGGAGTGAACTAGAGTTACACTGTGTACTCCCTATCCACAGCAGTAAGATTAAATAAGGGATTACTATTGGCAGCATCATTACATGCCTTTTACTGGGCATACCTTCAACTCCTTTGTACTCTACTAGTTCCTTATTTCCAAAGAGGACAAGTAGCTTTCACAGAACTTGGGACTTTTAACTATTCAAATGTTTTGTCACCGCTCTGTTGCGATTATGTTTGAACAATGCTGGAGTGAATGTGTGTACGTGTTTATATACAGGCAGCCAGAGGGAAGCAAAATACTTGCCAATCCCTTCAGTTTGATGGTTGACATGGGTGGGACATTGGAAAGTAATAACTGTAAAAGGTAGTTTTTGTACCTAGCCTGCATTCACTGTAAGGTGTTTCTAATAATATGAATGCATATCTAAGTGACACAAATCTTCTAATAAGACCCGAATGCAGGAAGAAAATAGACTGATTGATTGATAAATATCTGTGGCAAAGGTTAATTTGGAAAGACCTTGGAAAGGTAACAAAGGGAGGAGGAGAAGAGAAAGAAAGCATGCGAATGCTGTCTCTCCAGTTTATGGAATCTTCAACCATGCACCAAGGTCGGTCAAATAAAATTCAAAAGAACACAAACCACGCTCAAAAGCATTTCCTGCTCAATAGAAAACTGCTAAGTGTTGTGGAAAACAACTGAAAAATAAAAATGTGAATGCAAGACCTGCACAGTTATCCGTTATTAAGCCATAGTGCAAATGTAGTACAGCTTTCTTGTGTATTTTAAAATTAATGGCAAAAGTATTAAACCATCTAGACATTAAGCAGAACTGCTACAATTTTAGTGTGTCGATTATGGAGTTAAATCTTTAATTGAGCACTGCAAATGCGACCAATTAGACCGCGCAAGTTTTGTTTAAATAATTGAGGAACTCACTTGGGAACTTGGTGAAAATCCAAAAGAGCTGTTGGCTAGGGTCACTAGACACTACTGTGAGAATCATCACTTGCGGTTGAAAGGGACCAAGGCTTTAAAGGAACTTTGATTAAATTTAGTGAAAATCCACTATTTCTAAAGAACGTGTCTGAAATAAAACCTTCACATCTGAACAAACAGTGTTCACAGCAATATCTACAAGGGTTACAATGCCATTCAAGAACAGGACAATACGCAGCTGAAGAGTATACACATTCCGAGAAATTAAGTGATTATAAAAAGGTAGAGATACATACTGGGGATGAAAGATTAATGGAAACGCCCTGCTTAGGAAGTTCTCCTTCACGGTTAGAATTAAAAGCTGGACCCAGTGACTGCATCCAAAATCCCAATTCCTGCTCTGTGTGAAGTTCCTAGTCAGAAACATGGGAATTGCTAATTCTACCCAATCTATTCACTGTTCATCAGAATCCCTGTTCTTCACGGGTGAGCAGGTTAAGGGATCAGAGGTCAGGAACTCAACATGATATTAAAAGAAAAACAGTAAGTTAGTGGTTAAATTAATGGAAGCAATTATGAAGCTGAAGTATGAACAAGCTTTAATGCATGGAATAAATCCTGCATTCTTGGAGCAATACTAAGCTTTCAAAGGGTTTGCACATTACAACTTTGCAAGAGGGTGGACCAAAGTTGCCCCAAAGTGCTTTCTGAGATTAGCACTCCACAGACAGCACATCTTAAGATTTCAATTTTAATAAAATAGAAAGTTAGCTTCTCAACGGAATAAAGGAGTAAATGTATTTATCGGGTTGCAGGAATTTAAATGCTTATAAACTAAATATTGTGGAGCAGATAACTCTCCACTGAATGAGAATACCTTGGTTTGTTAAACAACTTAGAGCGGAATTCCAAGTTTCAAAAACTAGAGGGAAAAATAAGAAAGTTACACATTAATTTACTTTTAATCCTCCATTGTCTTTCTTTATTAGCCTATTTATGAATTTTAATATAAATTTAAAAAGTGTGTTTGGAAACCAATGAGTACAGCACTTGATAAAGTAACTGCTCAGTGACATGTTGGTTACTCAAGGGCGTTCTTTAAAATGTAGATTTTGATTTATTAGTTGCAGAGAATCACGGACAAACAAAAACAACCTTATTCTATTTTAAGAATAAGTAATGGAAGCGCAGAAACTAAAAAGAGGTATTATTGTTTAATAAAAACAATTACTTGGAGAGAGGTTTAACGAATTAACAGTGAGACAAGATAACGCATTCAGTTGGGCTATAGGTTTTAAAGGAGCTTAATGCTATGAGCAACCAGTCAAGAGCTGGTTTCCTGAATACACACACTTGCCACTGATGCACTCAGGGCCTTGGGAAATTACAGGTCACCCTCTCTCCCAACCTCTTCCTCTATGAAATATGACTAGGGTACTATAGGGAGTTGGCCTACCAATTTACATTAAACTGGGTAGGCTTCTAATCTAAAAGAATGCATCAGCAAAATACAACCCTTACAATTCAGTTAAAGTTGAACAGTACCCACAATGCAACTCCCTCCCAACAAATAACAAGCTTACAAGATTCAGTGATAGCCCTCACTCATGTCATTAGGATGAACTTGTAACGTGAAAGGCTAGAAAGTATTTACTACAATATTCACTGGAATGGAAACGTAAAGTCATTGGATAAAAGGAATCTTGTTGAAAATACTACAGGCTAGTATTTTTGGGGATTATTTTGGTTTAAAAATCTGAGCCGAGAACTTAAGCATACAGCTCCTTTAAATGTGCCTTAAATCCATTGCCTCTCAAGCATCTGAATTACTCTGCTGATTACTTAAGAGGTGCTGAAATGTTCACTTACTCTGTTTTAGCCCCATGAGATACAAGGACATTTAGACAATCCAAACTTCCTGATCGTGCTGCTTTATGGACAGGGGTTTCACCCACAACATCCTGCAGTGAAAAAGAGATGAATGTCACTGTACAGACGCTAGGTCTCATATGGAAGCTGAAATATTCCAGCTGTTCAAGGCAAATACATGAAATTTCACTTTAGCAATAACCAGGTTTGAAAACTGTTCATTAATCCAAATTCAGAACTAACCGGAGAACATGCCACTGTTTCAAAAGCAGAACAAACATGGGGATTTGACAAGAAGGTAACTTTTATTACTGGTATTATCCCAGATAACTCAATTTCAAATTTAAATCCTTTCTAAAGTAGCCATGAAAGAACACATGTTTTGAAGGAAGCATTTGTGTCTGCTGCAAGGATAAGATAGGCAAGCCCTCGGAGGAAATTAAATCTGTTCCTCATCTCGTCAAACACGCAACCACACACACAATACATTGACCCAGGGAGAAAAAAAATGTGCAGAATCTGGGGAAATCTGGAAAACTCTACTCTAATTTTCAAAAACAACCAAGTTGCCAGCAGATTGCAGTTTCTACGAACTCGTCATTTTCATATTTACTTTCAAATTTACCTCAACCAATGAACTCTTTCTCTCAGGAACATGCCAAGTACCCTTTTACGGTCCTATAACATACTTCTGCTCAGAGGACAATAAATTTGAAATTTAAGTTAACTTTTTGCAAATCGTAATATGGGAAAGGTCTTCTGTGCATCACCACACAACAACCGACACCTCCGGGATCCATGTTATAGCACCCCAGTTTTTCCCTCTAAGTCCATAGAAACTCAGCCATTCAGTCCATCATGGCTAGACTAACTTTTTGAGACAACAGTGGTATGCAATGCCACACCTCTACCGTCTATCCGTGAACTTGCAAGTCCCTCATTTTCTGATGATCCAAATCCCTTTAGAATTATTTAAAGAATAGCTTACCATCACCTTTCATAGGTATGGTGTTTAAGCTTCCGACAACTCTGATTGCAAACATTTTTCGTCTTCACTACATCTTTTGCCAGTGATTATAAATCTTTGATCTATGGTTACTAACTCACTTGTCTACTATTTTCATTATGGAAACCTGACATTATGATGTCACTTCTTAGGCTTCTTCTACCATCCAATATGACGGATTGTGATTCATCACAGCCTTGATGAGCACTTAGCCAAACCAAACAACCTTTTGTGTAAGGTAACAAACTTTAAAAAGATTACATTGAATGCAGGCTTTTCACAACTTTTGAGGGAGGTCAGTCCTAACTACTTCAAGGTTTGCATAAGCTACAAAGACACTATTTCCCCTTTAGTTACTAACACTGTCTATGTTTAATTTTCCTTCTTGGCATCCTCTTTGCTTGGTCTGATCTTTGAAGTGGCACTTAACCAAAATCTGTAAAGAACTTGACATCATGTTGAATTGCCACTTTTGTTTTCAATCTGGTGGTGGTGGCAGGGGAGGTGCTCAGTTTAGAATTAATGCTAATATCCTCACCAAGCCCATCTGCCACTGCCTCAAGGTATTCATGTAATCAGGAAGTCCATTCCCATTGATCCATAAAGGAGGATACAAGTATCAAACAAACTGATGAAGGAAAAGGTATATCATGCTTGTGACATATACATAGCGGAGATATGTGCTAAGATAGCCTGATCCTGCAAACTGCTGCATTAGCAGTGCTGACATCGAGAACGAGAAATACTATATTCTGCTGCCTAAAGGGAATACCATACTTTTCCCTAATTAACATTGACAGTGAGGTATTAAATATATTAGCTGCAATCAATCTAGTCCAAGGAAAATGTATCCACTATTTTAATCGGAGCACAGGCACTGGGAACTTTGTCAATTGTGAATGTTACTGCCAACCATGATTTAGGGATTGGACTCTTGCCTCAAAATCAGATAGGCCAAGGAATGAAGTTCTGCTCTCGGATTTAGCTACATAATCCAGTTTGTCATTTCAGGTCAGTGCTGAGGGAGTGCCACAATGTCATAAGAGTCAGTGGTGGGGTGTGCTTCAACACCAGAGTCAATATTGAGGAAGCTCTGCACTCTCTTCGAAATGACACACAAATGAAGGCCTTGTCCGAGTGTTCACATAATGCACAAATTATTTAAAAGATGTTTGCCAAGTGTCCCGACTAAAATTCATCTCAATAAAAGAAGAATTAACCGATCATTGACTTGTTGCTGTGTGGCATTATGCTGTACAGAAACCGACTGATGCATTTATCTACAGAACAACATCCAGTCAAGAGGAAGAATGAAGCTTACTTAAGGTCGAGGAAGCAAGGATTGGACAGGGTTCGAGAGGGCTGCAAGGTAGCCAGGACGGAACCGAAGAATGGACTTCGGAGAGCTAGAAGGGGGTATGAAAAAGCCTTGGCAGGTAGGATTAAGGAAATCCCCAAGGCGTCCTATACTTGTGTGAGGAACAAACAGATGGCGAGAGTGAGGGTAAGGCCAATCAGGGATAGTGGAGGGAACTTGTGGATGGAGTCGGAGGTGGTAGGGTATTAATGAATACTTTGCTTCAGTATTCACCAGCGAGAGAGACCTAATGTTTGTGAGGACGGAGTGAAACAGGCTGATATGGTCAAACAGGTTGATGTTAGGAAGGAGGATGTGCTAGAAATTTTGAAAAACATGAAGACAGATAAGTCCCCTGGGCCGGACGGTATATACCCAAGGTTACTACTGGAAGCAAGGGAAGAGATTGCTGCGCCTTTGGGGATGATCTTTGCGTCCTCACTGTCCACTGTAGTAGTACCAGATGATTGGAGTGTGGCAAATGTTATTCTTTTGTTCAAGAAAAGGAACAGGGATAATCCTGGGAATGACAGACTTACTTCTGTGGTGGGCAAATTATTGGAGAGGATTCTGAGACAGAGCATTTGTGATTATTTGGAACAGCACAGTTTGATTAGAAATAGTCAGCATGGCTTTGAGAGGGGCAGGTCACGCCTCACAAGCCTTACTGAATTCTTTGAGGATGTGACAAAACCACATTGATGGAAGTAGAGCAGTGGATGTGGGGTACATGGATTTTAGCAAGGCATTTGATAAGGTTCCCCACGGTAGGCTCATTCAGAAGGTAAGGAGGCATGGGATTCAGGAAAATTTGGCTGTCTGGATAGAGAATTGGCTATCCAATAGAAAACAGTGGGTGGTAGTAGATGGAAAGTATTCAGCCTGGAGCTCAGTGACTAGTGGCGTTCCGCAGGCATCTGTTCTGGGACCTCTGCTCTCTGTGATCTTTATAAATGACTTGGATGAGGGAGTGGAAGGGTGGGTTAGTAAGTTTGCCGACGACACGAAGGTTGCTGGAGTTGTGGATGGTGTGGAGGGCTGTTGGACGTTGCAATGGGACATTGACAGGATGCACAGCTGGGCAAAGAAGTGACAGATGGAATTCAAGTGTGAAGTGATTCATTTTGGAAGGCTGAATTTGAATGCAGAATACAGGGTTAATGGCAGGATTCTCAGCAGTGTGGAGGAACAGAGGGATCTTGGGGTCCACATCCATAGTTCAAGTTGATAGGGTTGTCAAGATGATGTCTGGTGTGTTGGCTTTAATTGGCAGGGGAATGGAGTTTAAGAGCCGCAAAGTTATGCTGCAGGTCTATAAAACCCTGGTTAGACCACACTTGGAATAGTGTGTTCAGTTCTGGTCGCCTCATTATAGGAAGGATTTGGAAGCTTTAGAGTGGGTGCAGAGAAGATTTACCAGGATGCTGCATGGACTGGAGGGCAGGTCTTATGAGGAAAGGTTGAGGGAGCTGGGGCTTTTCTCATTGGAGTGAAGAAGGTTGACAGGTGACTTGATAGAGGTGTGCAAGATGATGAGAGGCATAGATAGAGTGGATAGCCAGAGACTTTTTCCCAGGGTGGAGAGGGCTATTACTAGGGGGAATAATTTTAAGGTGATTGGAGGAAGGCATAGGGGAGATGTTATAGGTAGGTTCTTTACACAGAGATTACTGGGCGCGTGGAATGCGCTGCTGGCGGTGGTAGTGGAGTCAGATATTAGGGACATTTGAGCGACTCTTGGATAGGCACATGGATGATAGTAAAATGTAGGGTATATGCAGGGTAGTTTGATTTTAGAGAAGGATAATAGGTCGGCACAACATCGTGAGCTGAAGGGCCTGTACTGTGCTGTACTGTTCTATGTTCACAACAGTGATTTACACCAACTACAAAACACTTTGGTACATTGACGCAGGCAGGAGGAGGACTTAAGTTGTTGTTAATTTTGGCAGTGCAACAATATATGTACTTGTCCATTTTGGCAGGAAGAACAGATAAACAGCAAATTATTAAATGGAGAGATAGTAGAATCCGAGGTACAGAAGGATCTAGGTGTCCTAGTACAAAAGTCACAAAAAGTTAATATCATGCACAGCAAGGCAAATGAAATGCAGGCATTTAATGGAATATGAAAATTGGGAAGTTTTGATAGATATAAAGAGCATTGATGAGATCACATCTGGACTACTATGCACAATTCTGGTTTCCTTACAAGCATGTAACTGAAATAAAAGCAGGTTAGATACATTTCACTCAACTTAATTCCTGAGATGAGGGATGCTATTTTATGATGAACTATTGAACTGAATCCATATCCTTTGGAATTTAGAAGAAGAACAAGAGGTGATCTTACTGGAACATAAAATCCCAAGTTAGTTTTCTTGTAAGAGACTCCAAATTTGAAACAGAGTCACAAAAGAAGGGGTTTTCCCATTTAGGACAAAGGTGAGATTTTTCTCCTCACAGAGGGATGGGATTCTGTGAACTCCTTTCCCAGAAAGCAGGGGTGACAGGGCCATTGAATCTAAGGCAAAGGTAGACAGATTTGTGACTAACAAGGAGGTCAAAAGATACCTGGGCAGGCAGATTTGAGACTACAATTGGATCAGTCATACTTGTATTGAATAGTGTGGAAATTCAAGTGGTTGAATGGCCTTCTGCTTCTTGCTCATACGCTGGTGTCTTATATTTTACAGAAGCCTCACCATGCAAAAATGATGGAAAAAATTCCATCCAAAATACCAGAGCACATAAGTAAATCCAATCCTTTACAGCAAGGATTTTAAACACTTACTAAATAAAGAATTGTGCCATGTGCTTTGAAATAGGTCAGGCCAAACACTATGAACATTATCCCTGCAGTTGGGAATCCATTAAAAAAAAAACTACTGTCCTAATTATTATAAACCACGTGTGGAATTAATTCCATAAATTCAACTAAATATATTTTTAATGGTTAAGGAATTTGAAAAGAGCCAGTCATTTGCTGCCAAATCTAAATTATTTCCAAAAACAAATTAGTCTATTAACATTCTACAGAGTATCCAAATGACAACAAAAACCCACATGATACACACAGAGGAGAACTAAAACAGAAAGACTGACACACTGACGGGACATACAGTGACACACAGAAAGAAGTGTAGATATGCAGGGAGAGAGAAACACAACATGCAACACACATTTTCCTGCAATAAATCTGTAAAGTTTATTCAAAACAGTGACTGCTTCAGAGACACCATGGCATCGTATTTCCACTGTCTGAATTGCAGGTCCATGAGTCTTTTTCCATTTTATTCAGTTGTTTGACAGGAACTAGGCATGGTGAATGCTCTCTATGGCTACCTGCAATATGACAACTTTACGGTAGCTATAAGGAAGATACTGGAACCCCTGTTTAAACCAATGTGTCTGCTCTCAGTGTGAGAACGTGATTGTCAGAACTGATGGAAACTACACCAGACTGCTGTCTCTGTGCAATGAAGCCTTGAACCAGAGTTCACATTATGATGAATGCAGACCTGATGAATCTGCAAACACTTCTGTCCTTTTAGCTTACCTGCATATTATAATCTGCCCCTGCTTGGATCAGCCACAACAAGCCTTGAGGATGCCCTCCAAAAGCTGCAATATGGGCTGGAGTCTGTGCAAATCGTGATGTTGCGACGTTGACTCCAACTCCTGCCTGCACCAACTGCATTACACACTCCAGCTACAAAACAGAAGAGAAGAAAGTGAATGACCGTTTTACCATGTTAAACTACTACCCATTCAATGCAATGACAGTAACCCTGAAAATCTAACAGTGACACGAACAATGAAATTTGTAGCCTTGTGGGTTCTCAATCAGCAGAGCATTACTTCAAGTATGAATATGCATGTTCAATTTTTTTCCAGTCAACATGATACTACAGGCGCCAGCACTGAGAGCAGACACATTGTCAGATGTGAACTCTGCACTAAATAGACTAAGTTCCAGAAAAGCGAGACCAAATGTCAAATCAAGAAACCCATTATTAAAAGTAAATTATCCTATCTTTAAAAAGGAAAGCTTTTGCTTCATCAGCAAGTGACAAAGAAGAAAATTACAACTTAGAAGCTTTAAAGAAAGACACAAACTTCTGGCAGCTCCAGGAGTCAGATGCCTCAGACTGAGACAAAAATAAGTCACTTTACAATTGTTATCCAATGATAAGCACATCTGAGCATGGACTTACAGCCCATGGTGAATTTATTAGTCAAATCACCTAGAGTCAACCTAAAGGTTTTTCCAGTTATGCTCCTGAGGAATGACCAAGGGCTATTCTGAAAATAAAGACATAGGGCTTTAGCTAAGGTGTTGAATTCTTATTTGGTTCAGTGTGAAACAAGTTAGGGCAGAAATTGACAGGCATTTTCTCCAGTGAAGTTCCAAGCACAGATTACTTAACAGCCCAACTGCCATATCTGTTAAACAGGCACAGAAGGACAGAATTCAAGTCAGTGATTTGATGAAGAGATGGCCTGAAGCAGAAGCTCCAAGATGTCACAAATAATCTTTTGCAGAATGTGGACATTGCTGGTCAAGTCAGTGTTTGTTGTCCAAACCCAACTGCTGTTGAGCCGACTGCCTTGTTCTGCCATTTCCAAGGGCAGTAAAACTTCAACCACATTTCTTGTGAATCTTGAGTTACATGTACACCAGACAGGCAAGGATGGCAGATGTTCTTCTCTGGAGGACCCAAGATTCCCGACTCGATCATTCAAAATATAAAGAGAAATACTCTTTAAGCAACATGTTATGTAAAGAATTAATCCATTTTACACTGGGAGAAACGAAGAAAGGTTGCAAAGCTTACCCATTCCAAGCCCTATTCCATAGCAAAGTAGTTACGGACAGAACTGGCATGATCATGATTAAGATTGCTGAAATAGATGGATAGCACTTTCAACACGCCAACTATCTAACAGTCATTTAAAAAATTTTAGTCTGCAGGACTCTGAATACATTTTTAAATTAAAGATGTATAAAAATTGGAATGCTCTTAAAAGTGATAACTTAGTTTACCACTCATGCAATCACATACAGAGGAGAACGACAGATCTGGCTGGTTTTCTACTTGCCACTACTCCTCCCCAATCCCATCTAAACCCCATCATCTATACACAACATATTGGGACAAGTTTCTCTACATTAAAGGCATTATACATATGCAAACTCGTGCTGCTAAACATAGTTACAATACTGTATTCTATAGACAACAGAATTGGACAGCACTGAAGGCAGCTGTTCTATCCATCTTGTTTGTACTGGCTCTTTGCTCAAACACTCCCACTCCAGTACGATAGAGTTCTTTGTGCTTATCACACCACTGGAAATCAGGTGAGTCAGCCTTCACCAATCAAACATACAAAGCAGCAGCATGATTAGGCTATTCAGCCTATTGAGCCTGCTCTACAAATCAAACTGAAGAGAATGGCAGTCTTTTGAGGAAATGATAGAAGTAATCTTAGTTCCCACCGTATGTTCTCTGTTCTCAACATCACTACACCTTTCAAGTCCTTTAAATTTGACACAACTGATGTGCTGTTGCATGTAACATGCTGTAAGTAAACTGGAATTTGGAATGTGCAGCAAGGAGGAGGATCACAGCACTACCGACATGTTCTGATCTTTTAACGCTCTAGTCCAAAAGATTTTTCAGCTGTCAACACCTCACCAAAATTGGCAGCAAGGCTGTTCCAAGTCCGCAGAACATACTAAGGACCAGAAGACCTCAAACATAAAGCAATTCAACACAGTGTTATCTACCTTATTGCCACAGGTAACAGTTTAGAGGGTAACACAGATACACTTAAGGAGAAGCTGGACAAAATGGGAGAAAGGAAAAGAAGGATACATTGCTATGGAGTGGGATAAAGTTCGGAGGGACGTGGCTCCTGTGCAGCATAAACTGCAACACAGACTTGTCCAGGTCCGGTCCGTGCTAATGTAATCTCAAAGTTCTCAATGCATCCGTACAGAATTTACACGTTGTACAAATTGAATGGGACAAGATTGAGAGGACAGAAAATGTGATTACTGAATCACATTGTGGCCACATGTTTTCTAGCAAATATTCTTGTACATCATACAGGAGAGATGAACCTGTCATTAAGGACCAAGGCAGAAAAGGTAGGCTCAACTTGTAAAGCCTTTAATAAAAAAAAAAATCACAATTATCAAACAGGCACTTCAGGTCTTTGGTATGGAAAACTTCCTTAGCAAGATTATGTGGCATATATATTGGTCATGCTGCACTGAGGCTCCTCCGACAAAATTCAGTCGAGCACAACAGCCAGCGGTTGTGTATCAAACATCAACATACTCCACACTAGTATGAATATTGTCAGTGGAATGTTAGTCAGAATAACTGGGAACAAACTCTGCTCTTCTCAGAACTGCAGAAGATGTGTTGCATCCACTTAAACAGGGAGAAAATCCTTCAATAAACATCTCGTACAAGAAATGGAACCACCCATACTTCATGAGCCTGGAGACCAGCTCGATTTGCAGTAGTTTAACATGAGTTCAGGAAGTGCAGGAACAGTCTATCCTGGGAAAACTTTGCAGTCCGCATGCAATCTGATCCCATATCCAATGATTACTTGAAAGAGCACTGCAAACTCGGGGGCGGAGAGGGGTGGTTCAGATTATTTCACTTAAATGCTGCTAAGTTTTCCTTCTTTGTGCTTAGTTCAAAGAAAAGGGCACCAAAGAAATGGTTTTCCTGAAGCAGGTTTCATATTTTAAGAAAACTTTTGTCAGGTCGGAACAAAAATACGCATTCCCATAGTTTACAACTGCATGCGTCAGTTCATTTTTTTCAACTAAGCACAAACTTCCTCTTGATAGTTCTAGTTCGATTAAGTTTCTGTTACCCTTGAAACCCTGCAACAAAGACTATCAACCTCCACTGACAGATGGTTGAGAAGAGATACAGAAATTTCATGCAATTAGCAGAAGAATCAGAGTCAAGATGAGAAGAGTATTTTGAAACACAGCATGTCATTTGAGCTGAAAGGACAGTGAAAACAGATTCAATGGTAAAATTCAAAAGGGAATTGGATAAATACTTGAAGAGGAGAGTGGGACTAATTTGAAAATGACTGTAGCCTTCATATTCTTTACATGTAAAACTGACAATCCTCTACCATCTGTTTAAAAAAAACTCTCCCGTGATGAGACATTGTAAACAGGAATAATGTCCATGATCACTTCCTTCTCTCACATCATGTGAACAGAATTTCATTTTATCCAGAGGTTCACAGCTGGGCAACAGTAACCAAAAATACAACAGACAAACATGTCTGCACTTCTCAGGTTGTGCAACAGCTCATACATCTCCCCTTTATGAAAAAGGGGGACAAGAGTGATGCCATATTTTGGCAGAAAACACCTTTTTACTAGATAGTTGTAATATTTGTCAGTCATTTGTTAAATAGACAATATTTGCTTTATTCAGAGTCAGCTGTTTACAATTGAATGATCATTTATGTGGTCAATACTTCAGGATTTGCATTTCAGTTTTGTATGATATATTCTTCACAGTTGCACCTCTTTTACATGGAAACTCTGTAGCTGTGCTCTTCCAATACAATTCCTCTGCCAATTTACTCTTTTGTTATGTTACCACTATCACTGTTGAATTTAGCACTGGCACAAACAATTATTTGGAAGGATCAACACATCTAAGACACAAGATATCACTGTTAGATATCGAATTTATAAACACAAAACTTGGAATAATCCACATGCCTGCAATTCTCACTTTACACCTAAATTTGGGTCACCATCAAGTTTTTGTTTTTACTGGCAAAAAACCACGAATATGAAAAATTGGTATGTAAGTCTCTACTCACAAAAATTCCAGAACTATACAGGGAGTGTGTCCTTCACAAGTCCAAGCATAATAGAGATAACAAGGTGTAGAGCTGGATGAACACAGCAGATGAGGCAGCATCAGAGGAGCAGGAAAGCTGACGTTATAATTGCTGGGGTATTAACAAGGTAATTTTTATGACCCACATGAAAGGCAAATGGTCAGGGATATAAGTAGAAAAGATTCATTCCAGTAGGGAAGGATAGTTTTTATTTTGTAGAAGTCTTCAGGCCAAAGCTGAAAAGTCTTAAGCTGTATGAGCAGCATCGAAGTAATCGTAGTAAGAGAACAGTCAGCCTGTGTGCCTCAGCGAGAGGGAGAGAATCACATTCAGTGAATATGTAGTAAGTTACCAAAAGCAAATGCTTGTGTTCTCATCAGTTCTGCAAGACCTTGTAAAGATAGGGGTAATACTTCACTGAGTTGATCGATGCGAAGGATATTGCTGGGGAAACCAGGTTGAATCTTTTTGCTGATTATGACAAGATATTTGCAAATTGTGTCTTTTTTCCCTTTTGTGTAATAATTTTACCTTCTTTTGCTGAAGGTACATTGACAGCGTTATGTGAGCATATTCAGTGACTGACCACTACAGTAACCAAATAGCAAAAATCAAACTTATGGTTTTCAAAGCTAGATTTCAGTCTGGATTCCAAGTGCCTAATCTTAAAACCATCTAGTTTTATAAAGTAAGTGCAATGCGTGAATACATTTTGTCTGCATAGAACAAGGCCCTCTGAATTAATATATGGGGTTACCAATATATGTAAATGCACCACACTGCAAGTATGACTGAATCTTAATGTGGTTGCTGATGTAATTCTTCACACAATCAGGATTGTTAAGCAAATGTTGTCCAACTGCAAGATGTCATTTAATGTCGGACAGTAGTGTTACAAATACTGGTTAGATGCAGTCAGTACCTAGCTTGTTGCAAATAGTTGATAGGATGTGCTATTAGTTACAATCCACCTTTCTTTGGAATGTATCGTATGTATACCTAACATCACACTGGCATTGAGATTCATATCCCACCACAGTCATTTTTGATACAGAATGTGTTTGTGGCTTGATGGCAGCATCTTGTTAATGGTGATGACATATTAATTCACAGGACTTTGTTCCTTTGGAGGCAGAGAAAATGTGTAAATTTTATCTATTTCAACTAAACAGAACAGCTAACAGACTCTCCCCGGTTTATTTCTCAGGCCACTACCTTGGCTTGTCAGAGTCAAGCTGACTTGTTTAAAATTTAAGCAAAATTGGGCAATTAACTGTCAAGTGTCATTAACTGGCATATTCTCCACAGCAACACCTCTACCAATCAGAATCTGCTTATGAATCAATCAGTACCCTCCTCTCATTCATTATAATAATAGTTGCGTCATCTTTTTACCTTGATATTTCTTGTGAACTGACCAAACCAGTGCAAGATGAAAAGGTTCAATTAAATGTGTCTCTCTCAGCAATTTATTAATGTCTTGGTAAAGGGGAATGACTAATGTAGCCAGATCTGCTGACAATACAAAGATAGGTAGGAAAACAAGTTGTGAGGAGGAGGAGAGGAATCTGCAAAGGGATATCGATAAGTTAAATGAATCAGCAAAAAATTGGCAGATGAAGTATAATGTAGGAAAATGGGAGGTTGACCACTGTAGCAGGAAGAATATTAAAGTAGAGAATTACTTAATTGAACTTCAAAAAGCCTACAGTGCTGGGGGAATCTGGGATCCTCATACATGAGCTACAAAAGGTCAACATCCAAGTACAGCAAGTAGTTAAGGCAAATGGGATGCTAGCCATTATAGCAATGGGGATGGAGTACATGAGTAAGGAAGTCATGCTACGATTGTACATGGCATTAGTGAGACAACAATTTGAGTCGCATACACAAATTTGGCTACCTAACTTAATGACCAATGTACTTGGCACTGGGGAAGATTCACTAGGCTGATTCCAAGGATGAGGGGTTGGTCTCATGACGAAATGTTTCACACATTCAGCCTATACTCATTGCAGTTTAGAAGCTTTAGAAGTGATCTTAATGAAACATAAAAGATTGAGGGGGTTTGACGTGATGCCAAGAGAATACTTCTCAAAAGGGAATGCAGAGCTAAGGGCCACAGTTTAAAAATAAGAGACCTCCCATTTAAGATAGAGATGAAGAGAAATTTGTTCGCTCAGAGGATTATTAACCTTAAGAATTCTCTTCCTCAGAAAGCAGTGCAGGCTGGGCCACTGGATGCATTCAAGATAGTGATCGACAGATTTTTTTGATCTACAAAGGAGCTAAGGGTTATGGGAAAAAGAAACAAAGTGAAGCTGAACCCACAATCAAATCAGCAAGATCTTACTGAATGTAATAGGAGGCTCAATGGGCCAAATCCTGTTATTTATCCATTTTATTTATGATCAGGAGAAAGAAAATCAAATGTAAATCTCAGAGTATCCGAAGGGAACAGCAACACTGTCAGGGAATCAAACTTAGGAGTTCCCAAAAAATCAGATTGCCTCAAAATTAAAAATTGCAATTACAGCAAACTTTGTTTTAACGGGCACCCTCGATAAACTAGCAAAGATTATGTACCTTAAATACCGCAAAGTTTACTATACTATTCTGACCAATTATTATTTCTTAATTTATTCACCTTAATTGAATGGCCACACAAAATATCATAGTTGATTCAATTTCAAGTCAGTTTCTCCTCAAATACATGATATACCAAAAAGTCTGAGTAGTCGGTTGAGTGAGAGGGTAAGAAGGCTCTCTGCCGATAAGTTTTATTTAAGGTAAAGTCGCATTATTATTTAGGTGATTTATGCTGCAAATAAAATATAACAGGGACACGTACACACCTTGCATTATTTCTATTTTGTTTCTTTTTCTTTGTGCGTGTTTTTGCATTGTGTGGACGTCTTGATTATATTGAATATTCAATATTGGCTCATTCCTTGTCCCATAGGTGCTGGTTAAAAAGAAGTTTGCTGTATTTAAAAGCATAGCTAGTTTCACCAAACAGTTATGGGAGGGGATTGTTCTGAGTTTTTTTTTCATCTTATTTACGTGTTCAGTGGCAGTTACTTAAATGTGCTATATAGAACCAGACTGATTTTAATTGCACAAATCTCTAGCTAGCGTGGTATCAGCTACAGATTACATCAAATGCACTTCCCACCAGAGCCTCAGATGGCATTAGAATGTACATTAAACTTGTAGCATGGCTATGATGAAGTACATTTATTTAGTGAATGAATAAGTGACAGCAATGACTCACTACAGATTTACAGGGCAGACAAGTTTAACTACTTAGCTTTGTAAAGTAAGAAATAATAGTCACGGCTGCTGTACTAAGCTGAAATGAGCCTAAATCAAATAAAAGGTTTCTCAATATTAACCTTTTTGTAGCCGTTTTAGTTTGTTTATTTTGTCTCTGATGGGACCATCTAACTTGCTAAAAAACAATTTTCAAACTTCAGAACACAAGGACATTTAAATGCATCTCAAAAAAAGAGCTGCCAACCGAACATAATACTGAGGAGATCAGTCACTGATTTCTCAGCAACTGGTATTTCACTACCTGATCTGTCAAATCCTATTGGTAAATGTAAATCAGCAAAGGAACAAAACCCCCAACTGCCGTCCTAAATAATATAGCTCAGTTCAAAGCCCCTACTACTGGACTTGCTAAGCACACTCCACACCAAGGGCACATGAAGGCTGCTGGGTGCATAAGCTAAAAGATGTACAGTAGCAATTCAAAAGGGACACAACCTCACCAAGTACTGTACATCAATCTTATGAACCATCATAACTTGCAACTTCCCCTCACAAATAAAACACTTATTTGAGGTATATGGGCCAAATGGACTCTGTGCTATTACATTCCTTCTTTACCTGTGCTATTATCTTGTAATTTCCAAATTCAACCATATCAACATACAAACAGCATCCAGTCAAGTTAAGCAATAAATTAACAAACCGTTTGAAAAAAAAAGACAGTCTTGCAGGGCCATCCATGCCCAACAACAAATAAATCACACAAATGTTTATATTTGAATTAAGTGGCTTAGCCACTCCTTAAACACCTGACTAGACATACCAAACTCTGGGCCTTGCATGTGAAGAAAAAGTGGGCCATATTCTGAGTGAATCTATTTGTTAATCCCACCAACACCAGGAGAGAAACCACTCCATAATACATGAAGCCACTTCTCTTACAAAGAGTTACTGCCAATTAAATCACTAAATAGATGGTTTGAATTGTGTGTTCTAAGAAGTAATGCAATTCCTTTAAATAAATTGGTATTCATCACCTTTGGTCATATAATATCTGCTGCTATCCTAATAATTATCAACAGAAAGAACTGGAATAACCTCAATTGAATGAGTCCTTAAAAAGGGTATCATGAACCTTGCCAACGTTATGAGAAACAAATGACAAAAGTAAATTCACAGAAATGTGTTTAAACAACAACCATTTTAACTATCTGTACTTACCATGAATAATGCTCAAAGCACTTTCAGAAGTGATCAGTGACTAGTGCTTTTTAAAGTTCAATTTGGACAGTTACCACAGCTGCTTTGTAAAATCTGGCATTCATATTTACAAGTATGTATTCTCATTACTTAAAAATAATTCCGCTGACTGCTCTTGGCAGCAGAATCACATTTCCAAAGCCTCTGGCAACTTCAGTTGAAAGCAACTGCAACAGTAACCCGAAACAAAAAATTACCATAACAGTAGTAGCAAACAGCTAACAATCTATCCTCCATGCTCATAAAACTGCAAACTGTTTATCAAATCAATGTGATAACGCAATTTCAAGTAGCTAGCTGAAGACAGGTTAACTGAGAATAAAAAGATGTAGATGATTTCTTCACTTATGTCCAGGTGCAGCAAGAGCCAATTTTATATCAAACAACAGCCCACTGTGGCAAATGAAATAAACGAGCAATGAATATATTTTTGGCAAAATATTGGTTAAATGAAAAATCTTGGGCAGGAGACAAGGTGAACAACAAACTGCATCTTCGGATTTTAATCATCGACTGGAAGTATAAGACACGGATGGGACCTCAGCTTAACATCTCTTAGCTCAGTGGCAAGAACCAAACTGTATGTGACAACAGTGCAGAAGGTTAATCACACGTCAAAGGCTTGGCTGGAGGAAGACAGAACAAATGCCAGGAAAATCTGGTATAGAAAGTGCCACAATCAAAACACTGTGTACAGTTTTGTTCATCATATAAGAAAAAAATTCAGATACTTGATTTTGCAGAGAAAAATTAACCTACATCTGAATTGTGAGGAGTGGGTGAAGGACCTAAAATTGAGACAAGAAATGGATCAGGACAGAAACCAATGAATTCAAAGCTCTCGAGTAGATAAATTGAACACAGATCTCACCTTACTTAAAAACCCATGATATAAGCAAACTTAGGAGAGAGAAAATACAGAGCAAGTTGAAATATAGATATTTACAGAACATAATGCAAGGATGCAATGAAGGTTGCGGAGGACGCCAGCTCAGGCAGATTTTACACGAGAATCTGAAGGACTAGTTGAAGATGCACTAACTTCAGGATGCAGCTGTAACAACTTTTCTGGTTATGCACTAAGAGTTCTGAAAGAATTATCATAATTAGGAAATTAACAGTCAAAAGGCAGTGAAATGATCTGATAGCAGGCATAATTAAAGAATTTAGAAATGAGGATCTCTCCAAACCAGGAAACATTCCTAATCAGAAGGAAACTAAACTACTATAATTTGCACTGTATCAAATTCACTGGTCATTTACACAACTGTTTAAATAACACAATAAGACATTTACATTAGGAAACCCAACTCAATCAAATGAAGTACTATCCTATTACATGGTAGCTTCCAGGCTTTTAACAACTGTCTGCTGACTTACAATCTAATCATACTGACAGAAGGTGCCTCTTTGCGTGTGGATGAATTTGGACAACTTACTCAAAGACAGACTGGACACATGCACAGTAAAACGAACCAGCTGCCTACGCACACTGACACAGAGTGAAACAAGCCAGTTGCCTACTTGTAGTCCATGTTTGCAAATGCTTTAAACTCCCAAATTCCATTCTATTCACTGTCCTCCTGCCAAGTAGGCAAACAGCAACAAAGAAGCAATTCAGCCTCAAACTTGTTCGGCCATATATTCAGAATCTATGTATCCTTACTACAAAAAAGCCTCTGAACTCAATTTTGAAAATTCGCTCCTTTTCGTTAGGCATAGGGGAGGAAGGTAAGATAAAGCTCCAGTATTTCCCCTTTCCACATCAACCATTAACATTTACTCCCAAATGCATATACCATACCATTTTGCCAATCCAAACTTTTGCAGTTACAGTGCGGAGAGGGAAGAGGGAAGCTGGAAGCTGATATATCTTTGTACCCAGTTTTAAGCAGCAAGTTTAGAATAGAATAGAATATCCTTTATTGTCATGTGTACTCAAGTACAGGAGTACAGTGAACAGTTTTACCGTATCACCCCTTATGGTACCATCTTGGGTACAATGTACCCAGGTACAAATCTTATAAACAAAAGAGGAATTTAAAAAATGTAGTTGCATTACAGTGATTCGCAGTATATGTTAAAAATATGTCAGTTGAAAAGGACAGACATTACAGGCAGATAAGCAAATTACAAATAAATATTACACTGCAGTAGTGCAGTGCGAGTGCTTCCACACGAGGTCTGACTGCCCATGCCAGACCCCAGTCCAACAACCATCCTCGCTCCGTTCCAAGCCTCAAGTCTGCTTTGCACTGGCTCCCAGCTGCTCGAAGGTAAGTTTTTCCCAGGGCTCACCTCCCAGCGCCAGCCTCCGCTCCGGGGCTCGCCAGCTCTTCAATTTCCCTCCGGTTAAGTCCAAGTCAGAAGTTGAAAAAACAGCAGAAAAGGAGATGGGAGAAAAACAAGAGACAAAAGGTAAAGAAAAAGAACAGGCGGAGCAGAGGAGCTCCGGCTGGAGAATCGTATTCTGCCGCCATCGTGTTTAAGAACACCACTCAGGAGATGTCCGAACTCTACAGCTGGGTAAATATTTCAACATGATCACCCTGATTTGATGCTGTTTAATTATTGAAATCTGCAGACCAGAAAGGAGTGTCTGAATGCCAAAAGGTTGCAATCAGAAACAATAGCAAATGCTGTGACACTAGACAACACCATTAATATTTCCAGTTTCTCTGTTACAGCCTGGTGATGGGCTACAGGACAGGTTGTCGTGTGATGTTAATTCATCAGGCTTAGAGAAAAGCTTCTTTTCTCCCTAAGGCATAAATCACCGTACCAAGAGAATTCAGTTTTATAATTGGCAGAAAAAATCCGGAGTGAAGTCAGATTGTTTCAATGATCCGCAAGCCACTTAGCTTATTGAGCCTGCCACGTTGTTTCCCCTCAGCTATTTTTCTGGTCAACTGTCCAGCATACTCGCCACCCATCCAAGATATTTCCATGTGTCTCAGATTCCCCTTGAAATAATCATACTTTGCAGTACAGAATACTATGTTCTATGTGCAAATATACTGCTTGAAACGCCTCTTAAAAGTTCTCTGTGATTAGCCTCAGTTTGTGTTCCATTATTAGGGTTTCATCAAGAAAGAATCGGTATTTGCTTTTCTGTATCCTTGAAAACCTCCCTCAAACATCTCAGTTGGCTCAAAGAAAAGTTTAAATTGGAGCCAGTTACCTTCAGACCCTCTCATTCTTGTGGAAGGTCCCAGTGAATCTAGAATGCAACTTTCCCATCAGTTTCACATCCCTTCTATCTTGGGGAGGTGGGGTACCCAGAAATGTATCATATGCTCGTATGAAACACCACAGTATTAACTTAGCAATTTCTTATGCTCAGTGAAAACACAAGGTTTTTTGTTTTGAACGTACTGGGTGAAAACATTGTTCCTTCCTTTCCTTGCAGTTTCTAGCTTTAAATTGATGTTACCTCTGTACAAACGGTTGTCTTGGAGCTGGCCAGCAGCAGAGAATGAATGCTCCAGTGCTTCTGATGGCCCGCCTCGCAGCGTATCAATCAAATTTCAAAGCTGTAATCAACCAATCAACCTGTACTTTCAAGAACTGCGATCCAGTACCTAATAATCTTCACAACAATTTGTACAAAGAAAAGGTTAGAGCGTACCTAAAACAATATACAGGAACAAAGTGAATTAGGAAGGGCAGCACTTAATACAGAGTCTTGTCAGTTTGGAGGCATTCCTCCTGACCTCAATGAAAGTAATGTGTAGATTAGGTAGGAGTGTGTTTAATGTGTGATTCTAGTTAGAATTTCTTGCACATTCTTCTCAGTAAACTCCAAATCGCATCAGATTGCGCTGAGGCCTGGGAAAGTGAAAGGAAACAGCACTAATCTTAACGTTTTAGGTCTATGACCTTTCATCACAACTCAGGGCTGATAAAATGTAGTTGACCCAAAATGTTTCTCTCTGCAGATGCTGCCTGGTTGGCTGAGTTTTTCCAGGCTTTTGTATTCTTACTTCAGATTTACTATTTGAAGTATTTTGCTTTTTGTTTAAAAAAAGCACATATCTTGTTCTTTCTTAAAAAAGGGCCTAAATTAGAACGTTCAGATACTTGGATTAACACGGCTCTTTGCTTGCTGGATGTCTATTTGAGAATTTATAAGAAAATGTAAATAGTGCGGTCTTTTTAAGTGGGAAGAAAGTGAAATGTACTTTTTCACTGGGGGCTCCATAGGAATTTGACAGACTACACAACTCTGGCATATTTGTGCAAAATGCCTGTGTGCTGTGTGGAGAAACGGTGTTTACCTATGTGCTTACTCCTATTATCTCATCGTCTTTACTATCCACTATTGTGACGCTTACGATTAGATGTATCTGTTTCATGGCTAGTACTAACATGAGTCCATTCCTTAATATTAAACAGTCCGCTGACAAGACATCTATCATTCTGGAACCACGGGAACTGCCGTCTGCTCAGTGGCTGAAGCCCTGGCAACAGCTAGTTAGTTGATCCCCAGCAAACATGGCTTTCTGACTGTATAGTTCCCAGGTGATCATAAGGGGATGATCCCATGAAATTCACAGCTTGCAGATTGCAGACTGTCTGTCTGCTCATTTGCCAATTTCCATCAGCTCAATACTCTAGTTTTCTTTTGCCACTTCTGAATGCATGCAGTTTGCCCTGCTTTCATTATGGTAAGTACTAAACATAAATCTCTCCATTAAACAATGGCTTTGGTGACAATATTTCTTGAATGGAATATACTTAATCTTGGATCACTGGCAACTACAGTTTGCTCAGCACCCAAATCCCTGGGGACTGCTGATTCCTGGACATTTCACTTTGATCAATGTGCTGATCCTGAGGGTTTGAAAAGGGAAGTGGTGCTCAATGTCCCTGTTGCTGGGGGTTCCCATAGCTGTGAGCATGTTTGGGAATTGGCAGGGGTGTTTGGGAATAGGCCAGGGAGGAGGGCGTAACTATTTATTTCTAGGGCAATGGCTTCATATACTTTTGTTTGTAAAGAGTCACAGAACTCAAAATTAACTCATCACTGGAGATGACTCAGTACTGCCTGTTGGGTCAGATGTCCAATATTCAAGAGCCAAATGCTGTGTTGTGATGAGGATAACAGCTGGAACTCATGTCATGAAACGAGAAACCCTACAGCTGGGCTTTCTGACTTAGGGAGCTAAATTCATCAAATAAAACAAAGTCAATTCAGTTATTCTCCAATGGACAAGGCACTTTGTTTTAAAATCAGGGTGGTACTTATAATGAGAGATAATTTGGTCAGTCAGGTTATTTTAGGCAGTGAACTATCCCTTTATATATTACATATAAATGTGGAACTCGTATTTTCATATTTGTATATTTAGGTCCAGGGTAAGTCATACGCATATGCATGATATTTCATGTGCTACTTACACATGGGGATCATATAGGCAATTAATATGAAGTTGAGGGCAGGATTATTGTGCAAGTCAAGTCAGCAGTTATAGTGGAGGTGGCACATGTTGCTGTTTCCTATTTTGAAGTCAGACGTAATATCCTTGTTTCTATATTTGTATCAAAAATTGCTGTTCCACATTTATAATGGAAACTACCTGTGCAAACTTGTCATGCTGGTTACCCCACTGCCAGTGATGCACTGTAGTGCTACCACCAAGAATATATAATTGCAATATGACGTGTTCACAAAGAAGTTTCCACTGAAAATATGGACACACGAATTAACAGGAAAGTTGACATAAAATGCAATTGGATTCAAAATTTTAAAATATTTAGTTTTGATAACTTAAGTCTACATATCTAACTACCCATTTAATCCATAGATTCAAAATATTTTGCTAGCAATTTTATTTTACATCAATGTGACCTACAGTTGTGCATCTTGCCTTAACACCAAGGTTACTGACACACACTCCCTATAGTTTTACTTCTTCCATATTATGCAGTTTGTATTAGTCTACACATTTTACATCAAGGAATTCTGACACATACCCAATTAGGGTATTTTAGAAACTTGCATCTGTAAACACTTGTCAACTCATCCATGTTAAACTCATATCCTTGGATTTTTAAAATAAACTACTTGTGTAAACTTGTCACACTGTAAAGCTGTAATGTCCTGTCACCAGATTCATATACATCACAAATGTATTTCATGAGCCTTATTACTGAGACAGATGCAGTCAATGCTTGTTTTTTGGTGAAAAAAGGTAGGAGGATGACAATTAATTGAACCAACGTGTGCGCAGAACGCAGCCCACACCTTGTTTCAAAGCCACATTTAACCTCCTTTGTATTGTATATTCTCACGATTTAATCCGAGGTCCACGTTTACAATGGAAACGTATCGTGGTGCCCCTGCAGGCAGAACAATGTAACTACAGCGTGACATGTTTACATAGGAAAATAAGCACGGAGTGTGTGAGGTATTTTAGGGCAAGTTGACAAGTGTGCAGTTTTTTATAATTTTTTTGGGGCGTTTACGTTGTGAGATTTAGATTTATGTATTTATTGCTTTTTTTTTGTCATTCGTACCTAACCTCCCATCCTTACCTGACACATTCTCTATTTTATATATCATCACCTCTATGTCACAGCGGATCCTACACGATGCACAGCCGCGCCTTTGGATTCCATCGGCGGCCCTTAGGCTGGCCTTACCTTGCCGAAGTGAGCGGCCCAGTGGAGGGGGGTCCACCCGTAGAAGTTGTCCTCGACGCCAATGTCGGTGGGGGAGGAGGCGGCCAACAAAGTGCGGAGAGCCGCGGTGTCGCCGTCCCTACAGGCCCGGTGCAGCGGGAAGCGCAGCGACAACAGCTCCTCACTGGAGAAGCCGCGCTCCCGGTCCCGCTCCCAGGCCGCCATAACAGCAAATCGGCCCCGGCTTTCACTCTCACTGCCTCAACCCTCAATCCCCCGCCGCTACCACTACCACCACTCCCGACTCAGGAACGGCCCCGGTTTACGGGCGCGGTGCTCTCGGCTCGGATTCGGCCGCGGCTCCGTTCCCCCACACTCAGTGGCGCCAGCCCCAGCTCCACTTCCACTTCCCCCCGCGCGCCCGCTCGCTCAACAGGCGCCGAGACAAAGGGAGAGCCGTATACCCCGGACTGGATTAAAAACACGGACTGACACCCTACCGGAAGGAGCGCGGCTGCAAAACCCGGACTGGAATCAATAGACACTGATTGGATCAAAACACGGACTGGATCAAAAACCCGGACTGGCACCTCACTGCATGGCGCGCAGCGGAAAAATCTGGACTGGGTCAAAAAACCAGGGCTGGAGTGTTAAAACCTGGACTGGATCTAAGTGGAACAGACTGGTTCGTTAAAACTCAGACTGGGTCATTAAAACCTGGATTGGATTACAACAGCCTGGTCTGGGCTGTTACGACCCGGACTGGATCAAAACAGTCTGGACAGGCTCGTTATCTCGTTAAAACACGATCCTGGGTCATTAAAACCAGGTCTGGATCCCCACAGCACGGACTGGCTTGTTAAAACCCAGAGAGGAGCTTTGTTTGGAGACATAAGAGCAGAGGAATTGCTGCAAAACTTGAGAAATACTAAGTCCCGGACTTGTTCCACCTCAGAGATCTGCAGTAGCTTCAAAAAGACTGGCACATCCAACTTCTCATCCTCTTACATTTTTATTTACAGGTAAAGTATAGTCCCAGAGGACCATTGGACAACTTTCTCATGAGAGGAACAACTGTGTGGTTAACCTGAGGGTCACCGTGATTTAGGTGAGGTTGACAAGATGGTTGATCACCTTAATCGTTTCATTCATTCTTTAGTGGGATGTGAGTGTCACTGGAAAATTGCTGCATGTGTTGTAGAAGGCTGATTACATTTGAAAAGATGGTCAGCAGTTTATTTAGTGTCAGTACACACACAGGTCTTTTAAGAAGGGAGTTCCAGGTGTTGAGCCAGCACTGAAGAAACAATATAGTTAGTTCCAAATCAGAGTGGAGTGTGGTTTGGAGGGGAGCTTGTAGATTTTGGCATGTCTACTCCAATTGTTTTTCCAGTTTGTGGAGATTACAGTCTTTGAAGCTGCTTTCGAAGGAGTCTTGGTGATTTGCTCCAATGCAAATTGTAGATGATCCACTCTGCTTCCACTCTGCACAAAGGTAATGAATGTGTAAATTGGTGGATGAGCTGCCAATCAGGTGGACTACTCTGTCCTGGATGGTGTTGAGATTCTTGAGCATTGTTGGAGCTGCAGCCATTCATGAAGTGGAAAGTATTTCCTCACAATCCTGACTTGTGCCTTGTTGATGGTGGACAGGCTTTAGGGCATTACGATAAAATTCCTAGCCTTTGTCCTGCTCTTGTAGCCAGACTATTTATATAGATGATCCAGCTCAGTTTCTGTTCAATGATCACTCCATGATTTTGATTGTGGGCAATTCAGCAATGGTCATGCCATTGGATATCAAGTGGAATTGGTTAGATTCAAGCTTGCTAGAGAAGATCATTACTTGGCACATGTTGTGGGACAAGTGTTATCAGCCAAGCCTGGATGCATATGGACAGAGATTGCACAATTCCTCAGTTGCAGACACAATCAGTAGCAAAGTCCCCATATTTTTTCATTTACTCATGGGATGTGGGCATTACTTTCTGGGCCTGCATTTACTGCTCATCCCTAGTTGCCCTTGTGAAGATGGTGGTCAGATGCCTTCTTGAACTGCTGCAGTATGTGTGCTGTACATAGAGTCACAATGCCATTAGGGAGGGAATTCCAAGGATCTGGCCCAGCCCAGATGGCCTTATTGTGGAGGGAAGGTCACTGATGGAACTGTTGATGATAGTTGGGCCTTGGCACTGTTCTGAAGAATGTCTGCAGCAACATCCTGGGACTGAGATAATTGACAATCATAATCATCTTTCTTTGTGTTAGGTTTGACTGACCAAGGTACAGTTTTGCCTGATTCCCATGGACTTCAATTTTCTTAGTTTTCCTTGATGCCACATTTACTCCGTTGTTGCCTTGATGTCAAGGGCATTCACTCTCACTGCCCCTCTTGAGATCAGGTCTTTTGTCCTGATGGTTATTCTTTTATCTGATAGCAGTGAATCGCATCCTCCAAAACTTTACTAATGATTAGAGTGGACTGATGGGGTGACAACCTGTTGGGTTAGATTTGTCCTTCTTTTTATGGATGGGACATATCTGAGCAATTTTCAACTTTGCTACTTGCCAGTGTTGAATCGGGACTGACAATCTTTGATTTGATCCTTGGCTAGTGGTATCACTTAGCTCTACATGTTGCATGCTGTTTCTGCTGTATCCATTCCTGGCTACTAAAACACAGATTGCTAACTTGGCCAAACAGCAAGGGATGCTGGATATATTGACCAAGTAAAATGCTGAAAACACAAAACCCACACACCAGACATGGTGCAAATGCAGCAGCCAGATGCTCATGACATTAGCATATTGCAAAAGGTAACAATTATCCTGGACACTCATACCCCCGACAGTAATATGCCATTCAAATGATTGACTCAGTTTCAAACTATTAAGTACATCTCCCTCATTGGCCAGAACTATAGAAAGTTCCACAAAACCATCTAAAAGGTATGAAAACAGGATTCACCTGCAGACTTCTCTTTTGGAATCTTCTGGATGCTTTCCATGGAGATCTGCATGGCAAGAGGCAGAGACCAGTTGACCATCCAGAAAGAGGAAGAAAGCAGCTTCACACACCCAGAGACAGAGTCAGAGAGAGAGTGACTGCGTAAATGTACAAGAGACTTGGGAAGTATTGAAACCTTAAGGAGCCAAATAGAACTACAGACATAATGTTTAGCATTAAAAGTTATTGTAACTTTGTTCCCAATAAAGTTGGGACTGTTTTGCATTGCTACTGGCTTATATTCCTATTGATTTGATAGTATTGTGGGGCATCTGGGCAAATTCATTCATAACATTCTGGTCGGAGGTTGTCTAACTTGTCTAGGAAGAACTGGACAACACGTCAAACCCCTCACAATTCACACACACTGAACTCCATCCACCTTCCCTTGTTGTGAATATCTGCTTCATATTTCTTGTGTTTTCAAATGTAACTTTTAGTTTAGGAATTGAAGTTTAATTGGGCTGGTAAGGTGGTGATGGCAGCCTAGTGATTGAAGCAGTGCCTGCACCATTGTGGAGATGGGACTTAGGACTCTGAGATCTGGACCATTTTTCTTCTTGCTTACCTTTTGGCTCTGTTAAATTTTTTAATTCTGGTCTTTGCAACCAATTGTGTGCCAATGAATGGTGACTTTCTGTACTTTTCGCTGCACTTATGTATTCCTATACATTGTACATGCGACAAATAAATAAATCTAATGTCCCTTTCTAATGGGGGCATCTAGAAACTAATCAGAAACCTTTCCATTAGGTTTTGGCTAATGACCCTTCGATGTCTTTGCAGGACACATAATTCTGAATTTCACAGCTCAGCGACACCTATGCAGCAGCTTAAACCCTTGGTTTCCTACAGCCCACTGTTTGGTTGCAGTTTGAAATCCTATCTGATTACTTCCAGAACTCCAACAGCAACAAGGTTAACTATTTCTCAATTTTTTAAAAACTGTATTTATTTAAGCTGAACAAACCTTCCAATTGTTTTTCATCTTTCCGGTTTTGTCTTTTAATGGATTCCAGCTCCTAATCACAGGCTTTGTCATGAGTGATAGATCTAGCATTTACTTTATTTCTGGCTTTATCTCTGAATTCCATGGACCATCAAGCCACACAAAACCCAAAGCTGCTTTTCTAAACATCATGTACTCTTGCTTGTTGGCTGTGCCCTAACTGAATTCACAGGAAAAGTTAGTAAGTTTGCAGATGATACCAAAATTGGAGCTGAGGTGGACAGCGAAGAAGGTTACCTCAGAGCATAAAGGATCCTGATCAGATTGGCCAATGGGCTGAGGAGAGGCAGATGGAGTTTAATTTAGATCAATGCGAGGTGCTGCATTTTGGAAAGGCAAATCAGGGCAGGACTTATACACTTAATGGTAAGGTCCTGGGGAATATTACTGAACAAAGAGACCTCGGGGTGCAGGTTCATTGTTCCTTGAAAGTGGAGTCGCAGGAAGATAGTATAGTGAAAAAGGCATTTAGTATGCTTGCTTTAATTGGTCAGTGTATTGAGTAAAGGAGTTGGGAGGTCATGTTCTGCCTGTACAGCACATCGGTTCGGTCACTTTTGGAGTATTACGTGCAATTCTGGTCTCCCTCCTGTAGGATGGATTTGTTAAA
Organism: Ginglymostoma cirratum; assembly: GCA_024137785.1. Lineage (NCBI taxonomy): Eukaryota > Metazoa > Chordata > Chondrichthyes > Orectolobiformes > Ginglymostomatidae > Ginglymostoma > Ginglymostoma cirratum. The sequence goes on along the minus strand of JAHRHZ010000009.1, from coordinate 13,373,872 downwards.
CTTGAAAAGCGAAAACAGAGAAAAGATTTACAAAGATGTTTCCAGGGTTGGAGGTTTGAGCTATAGGGAGAGGTTGAATAGGCTGGAGCTATTTTCCCTGGAGCGTTGGAGGCTGAGGGGTGACCTTATAGAGGTTTATAAAATCGTGAGGGTCATGGGTAGGGTAAAAGGCAAGGTCTTTTCCCCAGGGTGAGGGAATCCAAGACTAGAGGACATAGGTTTAAAGTGAGAGAGGAAAGAATTTAAAGGGACCTAAGGGGCAACTTTTTCATGTAGAGGGTGGTGCGTGTATGGAATGAGCTGCCAGAGGAAGTGGTGGAGGCTGGCACGATTACTACATTTAAAAGGCATCTGGATGGTTGTATGAATTGGAAAGGTTTAAAGGAATGTGGGCCAAATGCTGGCAAATGGGACTAGATTTATGTAGAATGTCTGCTTGGCATGGACGAGTTGGACCGAAGGGTCTGTTTCTATCCTGTATATCTCTATGACTCTATGACTCTATCTCATTAGATTCATCTTCATGGCAATGTGCCACGTAGAGACTATTCCCAGATAAAAATGTAAATTAACTACATTTTAAGCAATGTTTCCCTTAATTCTGTGAAATCACATGAAGAACTAATCCTTTTTTATTAAAATAACTGCAAATGTTACGCTACCAGTTATTTAGCTAAGTAAGCCAGCCTGCCATTTTGTGATCTTACCTTCCCAACTGTTAACCTTATGAGTAGGTTTTGTTTCAAACCTTTAATTGTAATAAACTTAGTGTCACCAACTGTGCTATTAAGTAGTACCTGCACCGCAACAACCTGCTCACTGACGCTCAGTTTGTGTTCCACCAGGGCCACTCAACTCCTGACTTCATTGAATCCTTGGTTCAAATCTGGACAAAAGAGCTGAATTTCAGAGGTGAGGTGAGAGTGACCGCCTTGACATCAAAGCTGCATTTGAAAGAAGATGGCATCAAAAACCCCTAGAAAAACTGGAGTCTATGGGAACGAGGGGGAAAACTCTCCACTAGTTGGAGGCATACCTGGCACATAGGAAGATGGTTGTGGTTGATAGAGATCAGTCATCTTGGCTCCAGAACATCTCTACAGGAGCTGCTCAGGGTAGTGTCCGAGGCCCAACCATCCTCAGCTGCTTCACTAATGACCTTCTCTCCATCATAAAGGCAGAAGTGGGGATGTTTGCTGATCATTGCACAATATTCAGCACCATTCACAACTCTTTGGAAATATGGAGGCAGTCCATGTCCAAATTCAGCAAGGCCTGGACAATATCCACACTTGAGCTGAAAAGTGGCAAGGCCATTGTATGGCAAATGTAACTTCTCAAACAAATGAGAATCTAGCCATCATCTCTTGACATTCAAAAGTGTTACTATCATGGAATGTCCCACTTTCAACATCCTGGGGGTTACCATTTGCCAAAAACTGAACCGGACTCGCCGTATAAATATAGTGGCAGCAGCAGGTCAAAGTGAAGAATACTGCAGCAAGTGACTCACCTCCTGACTGCCCAAAGCCTGTCCACCATGTACAAGGCACAAGTCAGAAGTGTTATAGATTACTTCTCATTGCCTGGATGAGTGCAAACCAACTCAAGAAGCTTGGCACCACTCAGGACAAAGCAGCCTGCTCGATTGGCATTACATCCATAAACTCCCTCCATCACTGACAATTAGTAGTAGCACTGTGCACCATCTACAAGATGCACTGCAGCAAGACACCAAGGCGTCTTTCAGCATCTTCCAAACCCACGACAACTTCCATCTATAACAACAAGAGAAACAGACACATGGGAACACCATCCCCTGCAAGTTCATCCCTGAGCCACTCGCAATCCTGACTTGGAAATATGCTTCACTGTCGCTGATCCAAAATCCTGGAATTGTCTCCCTAAGGGCATAGATTGCAGTGGTTTAAGAAGGCAGCTCGCCACCATTGTCCCAAGGGCAACTACAGATGGGCAATAAATGGAACAAAAACAGAAGTTGCTGGAAAAGCTCAGTTGGCCTGGCAGCATCTGTGGTGAAAAAAATCAGAGTTAACGTTTTGGGTCCGGTGACCCTTCCTCAGTTCAGTTAGCAACTCCCATATTCCATGAGTGTGCAAAAATAACATGAATTATGCACTAGATATTTGCAATATCCCTTTCACACACAATGTACCACATCCAACTTCCTACCATTTCATATACATATACATTCATCCTCAATGCATTAATTCAAGACTTTACTTACTTCATCTCCAATTTAGCTGTTTGTTTCTGCGATACAAAAACTGATCATACAGTTTGCCTCTTTGCTTCACCCTTTCTTGCTTCTCATTCCCCTTAACAAAATTCCGGCCTCTCCTGCTGCTGCTGCTGTGGTGAATAAAATGGATCAAAGTTGTGCATATTCCAGATGGGATGTCCTGCTTTCGTAAGAATTCAATCCGGGAGCAGTATTTCATCCATTTTTGCCCCTTATTGGTATTGACAGGGGTCACTTCTCCAGCTGCTTTGTCAATGACCTTCCCTCCATCATAAGGTCAGAAGTAGGGGGTGTTTGCCAATGATTGCACAATGTTCAGCACCATTCGCAAGTCCTCAGATACTGAAGCAGTCCATGTTCAAATGCAACAAGATCTGGACAATATCCAGGCTTAGGCTGACACATGGCAAGTACCATTCTTGCCACACAAAAGCCAAGTTATGACCTTCACCAATAAGAGGCAATCTAATCACCGCCTCTTAACATTCAATGCTATTACCATCACTGAAATCCCACTATCAACATCCCGGGCATTACTATTGACCAGAAACTTAACTGGACTTGCCACACAAACACAGAGCAAGTCAGAGGCTGGGAATACTGCGGCGAGTAACTCACTTCTGATTCCCCAAACTCTACCATCCACAAAGCACAAGTCAGGGTTGTGTTGGAATAGTCCGCACTAACCTAGATGGGTGCAATTCCAAGATCACACTCAACAAGCTTGATATCATCCAGGACAAAGCAACCCTGCTTGATTGGCACTACATCCACAAGCATCCACTCCCTCCACCACTGACACTCAGTAGCAGCAGCATGTGCTATCTACAAGATGCACTGGAGAAAGTCACCAAAGATCCTCAGACAGCAGCTTCCAAACCCACAAACACTTCCATCTAGAAGGACAAGGGCAGTAGATATACACCACCACCTTCAAGTTCCCCTCCAAGTCACTCACCATCCTGACTTGTATATCGCCGTTCCTTCACTGTCACTGGATAAAATATCCTGGAACTCCCTCCGTAATGGCATTGTGGATCAACCCACGGCAGGTGGATGGTAGTGGTTCAAGAAGGCAGTTCACCACCACCTTCTCAAGGGCAACTAGGGTCGGGCAATAAATGCCGGTCAGCCAGCGACACCCACATCCCACAAATGAATAAAAGTTCAACGTTTGAACAGTTGTAAACCTTTAGCCAGTAGATGGTGCTGATGCTACCCCCACAAATTACTGTCTGCAGCAATCAGCTTGTTTTGGAGAGTGAAAGTTCCTTAGTCTGAGCACATGAGGGACTGTTGTGGTAGAATCCATTCATGTGAGATTGGAGGCTTGAGGTCAAGTCCCATCTGCTCCAGAGGTGTGTAATAACTGAAAATATTTATCACGATCAAATCTGTCATATGTTTCAAATATTTAGGGCTCTTGTGGTTGACTAGAAAATAACTGGTGCATTAGTGGTGTCCCTATCTCTCAGCCAGGACACCCATGTTCAAGTCTCACCTGCTCTAGAGTTGTCTAATAGTGCCCCTGAACAGGTTATTCAGAAAATTTCTCCTCCAGTAATAAGAGGCAAGACTTGTCCAGACGGTGAAATAAACTAGAAAATAAATCGTTTACCCAAAACCAGAAAGTTCTGGAAACACTCAAGTCTGGCAGCACCTGTGGATTGGAAATAACTTTTACATGACAAGTGTATGATCTTTCAGTAGAACTGGGAAAAGTTAGAAATGTAATGGGTTTGAAGCAAATGAAAAGCGTAGGGAGAAGGTGGAAAGAAAATAAAAGGAAAGCTCTGTGATGAGATCGAGGAGCAGCAGAAATTAAATGATAAAAGTTTTTATTGTGCAGGGCCAAAAGGAATGCTAAAGGCTAAATAAGGAGCAAAAAGATGTGGCCAGAGGAGCAGTGAGTGGCAGGACTATGCCATACAAACGTACAAAATAGGAACAGAAGTAAATGATTGAGCCTACCTCACCATTCAATAAGATCACGGCTGATCTGTTTGTCTACTGCTGGTAACCCATGATTCCCTCGCCTAATAAGAATCTATTCAACTCCATTCAATAATCCCTACTCCACCACCTTCTGAGGCAGAGTTCCAAAATCACCCAGCCCTCCAAGAGAAAAAAACTTCTCCTCATTTCTGTGTTGAAACACTGACGCCAAATTTTATAACAGTGCACCCTGGTTCCGGTCTCACCCAAAAAGGGAAGCAAGCTTGCCACGTCCACCTTATTAAGGCCATTCAGGATCTTATACACTTCAATCAAATCACCTCTCACTCTTCAAAACTCCAGGGAAAACATGCTTAGTCTGTTTGTCTAACCGATTCTCATAAGACAACCTGCTCATTCCAGGTGTCAATAGAGTCATAGAGTTGTACAGCACGATAAACAGACCCTTTAGTCCAACTTGTCCATGCTGACCAGATATCCTAAATTAATCCAGTCCCATTCGCCAGCACTTGGCCCATATCCCTCTAAGCCCCTCCTATACATGTACTCATCCAGAAGTTTTTTTGAATGTTGTAATTGTACCAGACTCTACCACTTCCTCTGGCAGCTGATTCCATACATGCATCACCTTCTGCATGAAAAAGTAGCCCCTTACATCCCTTTCAAATCTCTCCGCTCTCACCTTAAACCTATGCCCTCTAGTTTTGGACTCCCCATCTTGGAAAAAAACCTTGGCTATTCACCCTTGTCATGCCCCTCATGATTTTATAAACCTGTATCGGGTCACCCCTCAGCCTCTGACACTCCAGCCTATTCAGCGCTTCCCTATAGCTCAATCCTCCAAACACCAGCAACATCTTTGTAAATCTTTTCTCTACCCTTTCAAGTTTAACAACATCCTTCTTCTAGCAGAAAGACCAGAAGCGAATGCAGAATTCCAAAAGCGGCCTAACCAATGTCCTACACAGCCACAGCATGACCTCCCAAGTTCTCAACTCAGTGCACTGATCAAAAAGGCAAGCACACCAAATGCCTTCTGCACTATCCTGTCTACCTGAGACTCCACTTCCAAGAAACTATGAACCCAGACTCCAAGGTCTCTTTGTTCAGCAACACTGCCCAGGATGCTACCATTAAATGGTACCATTTTTCTTTCCAAAATGCAGCACCTCACATTTATCTCAATTATAAACCATCTGCCACTCCTCAGCCCATCGGCCCATCTGATCAAGATCCCATGCTACTCCTGAGATTTACTTCTTCACTAACCTCTACATCATCAATCTAGTAAATCTCCTCTGAATTCTCTCCAATGCATTTACATCCTTCTTTAAATTCAGAAATCAAATGACACACAATATTCAAGGTGTGATCTCACCAATCCTCTGTACAACAGAAGCATGACATCTTCACTTTTATGTTCAACTCCTCTCATAATAAAGAATGGTATGTCATTAACTTTCTTGATGATGTGTTGTACCTACATTCTGACTTTTAGTGACTCACACATCCAGTATGAATGGGGGAGGACTGAATAATTAATGGAAACCTCCATAAAAATCCTCATCCTCAACGATGGAAAAGCTCAGTACATTAATTCAAATGCAAGGCTGAAGATAAGTCTAAGCATTTACAACTCAATCAACCAGAAGTATCAAGGGGATGATTGATTTTGGCTTTCTCCTGAGTGTCAGCACCACAGATGCCAGTCTTCAGCCAATTTGATTCATGTGATATCAAGAAACAGGAATTCCTCAGGACAGTGCTCTAGGTTCAACCATCTCCAGCAGTTTCAGCAATGCCCTTCCCTCCATCATAAGATTGCAAGTCGGGATGTTCACTGATAATTACACAATGCTCAACACCATATATGGCTCCTGAAGTTTTGAAGCAGTATGTGTTGATTTGCAAGATAACAAGCATGGGGCTGGATGAACACAGCAGGTCAAGCAGCGTCATAGGAGCAGGAAAACTTGACGTTTCGGGTCTAGACCCTTAATCAGAAAAAAAAAAGAAAATGTTATGTTGATTTGCAGCCCATTCTGGATAAATGTTTAAGTTTCTGTTCCAGGTAACATTTGTGCCTCATAAGTGCCAGGCAATGATCATCTTCAACAAGACAGAATCTCACCATTTCCCAATAACATTCAATGGCATTACCATCACAATCTCCCTATCTCATGTGCTAGGTATAATTTCTGGCAGGTAGGAGGATTGTTATAGTTGTTGGAGATCGTCATCTGATCTCCAGGACATCTGTGCAGGAGTTCCTCAGGGTAGTGACCCAGGACCTACCATCTTCAGCTGTTTCATACATGGTTTTTCCTCCAACGTAAAGTCAGAAGTGGAGATGTTTGCTGAAGATTGTACAATATTCAGCACCATTCACAATTCCTCAGATACTGAAGCAGTCCATGTCCAAATGCAGCAAGACATGGACAATATGCAGGCTTGGGCTGAGATGCAGCAAGTAACAATATGCACCACAAAATGCCAGGCAGTGACCATCCCCAACAAGCCACAATCTAACCACTGGCCCTTGAAAAGCTTGAGGGACCAAATGACTACTCTTATTTTCTATGTTTCAATGATATTGCCTTCACTGAATTCCCAAATATAAACATCCTGGGGTGGAGGGATGCATTACCATTTACCAGAAACTCAACTGACCTAGCCATATAAATGCAACAGTTACAAAAGAAGGTCAGAAGCTAGGAATACTGCACTAAATAACTCACCTCCTGGCTCTCCAAAGCCTGTCCACTACCTCCATGGCACAAGTGAAGAGTGTGATGGAATACTGTCTACTTGCCTGGATGGGTGCAGCTCCAAAAACATTCAAGAAGCTTGACACCATTCAGGGCAAAGCAGCCCCTTGATTGGCACCACATCCACTTCCTCCACTGCTCAGCAGCAGCAGTGTGTGCATTGCAGAAATTCACCAAAGACCCTTGGACCGCACTTCCAAACCCATCTAGAATGATAAGGTAAGCAGATACATGGGAACACTGACAAGCTGCAAGTTCCTCTCCAAGCCACTTACTATCTTGACTTTGAAAAATATCACAGTTTCTCCAGTGTCAGAGGGTTAAAATCCTGGAATTCCACCACCCCCCACCCCCCAGGCATTGTGGGTTTACCTATAGCACATGGACTGCAGTTGGTCAAGAAGGCAGCTCACCACCACTTTCTGAAGGGACACTAGGAATGAACCCAGATAGCAATGCCTACATTCCTTGAATGAATAAGAAAAAAACAATAAAAAAAGCCAAAACATCTAAATCACTCTGTGTCTCAGAATTCTGCAGTTGTTCTCTATTTAAGTAGTATATGTGTTCATTCTTCCTGAAGTGAACAACTTCACATTTTCCAACATTTTATGCCATTGACAGAATTTTGTCCACTCATTCAAACTTTCTGTATCTGTCTGCAACTTCTTTATGTCTTCTTCACAATATACTTTGTTATATATTTTGGTGTTGTCTGCAAATATAGTGACCACGTCTTTGCTTCCCATTATCTAAGCCACTAACACACATCGTAAAAAGTTGAAGACTAGAACACATTCACAGCACACATTAGTCCTTCAAAGTGCTCCAGGAAATTGCTTAACATGATTTTTATTTGACAAAACCAAGCTGACTCTTCCCAATTACTTTTAGTTCCTCTAAGTGTGCAGCTATATTCTCCTTAATGATCAAAACTAATGATTTCCCACAACAGACATCAAGTTCACTGGCCTTCAGTTTCCTGTTTTTTGCTTCCGTCCCTTTTTGAATAGAAGTTATATTAGCTGCTTTTCAGTCTGATTCAACATTTCCTGAATCTAGGAAATTTTGTAAAATTAACACAAATACATCTGATATCTCATTAAGAACCTCTTTCAAAACCCTAGGATGTCTGCCATCTGGACCCAGAGACTTATCAGCTTGCAGGTCCATCAATTTGAATAGTACTATTTCCATTTTAATTGTAATTTCATCAAGCCCTTCTCCATAAGACCATAAGACATAGGAGTGGAAGTAAGGCCATTCGGCCCATCGAGTCCACTCCGCCATTTAATCATGGCTGATGGGCATTTCAACTCCACTTACCCGCACTCTCCCCGTAGCCCTTGATTCCTTGCGAGATCAAGAATTTATCAATCCCTGCCTTGAAGACATTCAATGTCCCGGCCTCCACTGTGCTCCATGGCAATGAATTCCACAGGCCCACCAGCTCTGGCTGAAGAAATGTCTCCTCATTTCCATTCTAAATTGACCCCCTCTAATTCTAAGGCTGTGCCCACGGGTCCTAGTATCCCCACCTAACGGAAACAGCTTCCCAGCGTCCACCCTTTCTAAGCCATGCATTATCTTGTAAGTTTCTATTAGATCTCCCCTCAACCTTCTAAACTCTAATGAATACAATCCCAGGATCCTCAACCATTCCTCGTATGTTAGGTCTACCATTCCAGGGATCATCCGTGTGAATCTCCGCTGGACACGCTCCAGTGCCAGTATGTCCTTCCTGAGGTGTGGGGCCCAAAACTGGACACAGTATTCTAAATGGGGCCTAACTAGAGCTTTATAAAGTCTCAGAAGCACATCGCTGCTTTTATATTCCAACCCTCTTGAGATAAATGACAACATTCTATTCGCTTTCTTAATCACAGACTCAACCTGCAAGTTAACCTTTAGAGAATCCCGTACTAGCACTCCCAGATCCCTTTGTACTTCGGCTTTATGAATTTTCTCACTGTTCAGAAAATAGTCCATGCCTGTATTCTTTTTTCCAAGGTGCAAGACCTCGCATTTGCTCACATTGAATTTCATCAGCCATTTCCTGGACCACTCTCCTAACCTGTCTAAATCATTCTGCAGCCTCCCCACCTCCTCCGTACTACCTGCCTGTCCACCCAACTTCGTATCATCGGCAAACTTCGCCAGTATGCCCCCAGTCCCTTCATGCAGATCATTAATATATAAAGTGAACAGCTGCGGCTCCAACACTGAACCCTGCGGGACACCACTTGTCACTGGTTGCCATTCTGAAAAAGAGCCTTTTATCCCAACTCTCTGCCTTCTGTCAGACAGCCAATCCTCAATCCATGCCAGTAACTCACCTCGAACACCATGGGCCCTCACCTTACTCAGCAGCCTCCCGTGAGGCACCTTATCAAAGGCCTTTTGGAAGTCTAGATAGATAACATCCACTGGGTTTCCCTGGTCTAACCTACCTGTTACCTCTTCAAAGAATTCTAACAGGTTTGTCAGACACGACCTCCCCTTACTAAATCCATGCTGACTTGTTCTAATCCGACCCTGCACTTCCAAGAATTTAGAAATCTCATCCTTAACGATAGATTCTAGAATTTTACCAACAACCGAGGTTAGGCTAATCGGCCTATAATTTTCCGTCTTTTGTCTTGATCCTTTCTTAAACAAGGGGGTTACAAAAGAGATTTTCCAATCATCTGGGACTTCCCCTGACTCCAGTGACTTTTGAAAGATCACAACCAACGCCTCCGCTATTTCCTCAGCCACCTCCCTCAGAACTCTAGGATGTAGCCCATCGGGGCCAGGAGATTTATCAATTTTTAGACCTTTTAGCTTTTCTAGCACTTTATCTTTTGTAATGCCTACCTTACTCATCTCTGCCCCCTGACTCTCCTTAATTGTTGTGATATTACTCATGTCTTCCACTGTGAAGACTGACGCAAAATACTTCTCTCTCGTCCATCTCCTAATCTATAGCTATTACTGTAACTTTATTGTGCCCTCTTTAGCGAAGACAGAAGCAAACCATTTGTTTATTTCATCTGCCATTTTGCTATTATCTACAATTAACTCCCTGTTCTCAATCTCTAGAGGATCAATACTCATTTTATTTATTCTTTTCCTTTCAGAATACCAGTACAAAATTCATGCTATCCATTTTTACATTCTGAGCCAGCTTCCTGTCATACTCCAATAGTTTTCTCCTGATGAACTTTTCAGTCATTTTATGCCATTCTTTGTAATTTGACCAATCACCTGATCCAAAAACAGAAGTTGCTGGAAAAACTCAGCATGTCTGGCAACATCTGTGAAGAGAAATCAGAGTTAAAGTTTCAGGTTTGGTGAACCTTCCTCAGAACTGATGGTAGCTAGGAAATGTTGGTTTATATACAGAAGATATGGTGGGGGGAGGGGGTAAGGAGTAAATGATAGGTGGTGTCAGAGCCCAACGAGAGAGAAGAGCAGTTGGACAGATGAAAGAGTAGATAATGATCCAGCTAGAAGGGTGAATAGCTATTAATGGAGACTGTTAGTGGCCAACAATAAGTGCTATGTAATGGCAGACTATGTCATAACAAGGCCTGGTGTGTAGGGTAGGGGCCTAGGACATGGGAGAGTTTAGGCACTAAAATTATTGAACTCGATATTGAGTGCAGAGGGCTGTATGGTTCCCAAGTGGAAAACAAGGTGTTATTCTTCCAGTTTGTGCTGAGCTTCGCTGGAACACTGCAGCAGGCATAAGACGAGATGTTGGCCAGGGAATAAGGTGGTGTGTTAAAGTGGCAGGCAACTGGAAGCTCAGGGTCATTTTTGTGGGCAGAATGCAGATGTTCTGCGAAGGGTCACGCTTTGTTTCACCAGTGTGGAGGAGACCACATTGTGGGCAGCGGATGCAGTAGACTAGATTCTGGGATATGCAGGTGAAGTGTAGTTTCACCCGGAAGGTATATTTGGGCCTTCGGATACTAGGGAGGGAGGAGGTAAATGGGCAGGTGTTATGCATTCATCTGGTTGCAGGGGAAGGTGCTGTGGGGCTTGGTGGAGGGATGTTGGGAGTGAAGGAAGAGTGGGCTAGGGTGTCCCAAAGGGAATGGTCCCTGCAGTAGGTGGGTAAGGGAGGGGAGGGGAATATGTGTCTGGTGGTAGCATCTCACTGGGGGTGGCGGAAATGGCAGCTAATGATCTTCTGAATGTGGATGCTGATAGGATGGTAGGTAAGGACAAGGGAAACCCTATCGCTGTTGTGGGAGGAAAGACAGGGGTAAGGGCGGAAGTGAGGGAGATGGGTTGGACCATGTTGACAATGATGCTGGGGAATCCTCAGTTCAGAAAGAAGATGGACATTTTGAAGGCTCCCTTTTTGAAGTATCATTGGAACATATGTGATGGAGATGGAGGAACTGGGAGAATAGAATAGAGTCTTTACAAGAAGCAGAGTGAGAGGATGTATAGTCCAGGTAGCTGTGTGATTCATTGGGTTTATAATGGATATTAGTGGCCAGTCTATCCCCAGAAATGGAAACAGAGATGTCAAGAAAGGGAAGGGAGGAGTCAGAGATAGGCTAGGTGAAAGTGAGGGCAGCGTGGAAATTAGAAGCAAAACTTTTACAATTTCACATGAGAGAGGGAAGCAGCACCGGTGATGTCATAAATGTATCAGAGAAGAGGACTGGAACAAGGAATGTTCTACGTACCCCACGAGGAACAGGCATAACTGGGGCCCATATGGGTACACATGGCCACTCCTCTGACCTGAAGAAAATTAGAGGAGTTAAAAGAGAAGCTGTTGAGGTGAGGATAAGCTCACCCAAACAGAGGAGGGTGGTGGTGGTGGGAACAGTTCTGGCCTTTGCTCCAGGAAGAACCGGAGAGCCCTGAGACCCTCCTGGTGGGGAATGGACGTGTAAAAGGGGTTGCAAAGAGGAGGCAGCTGGAGCCTGCAAACTGGAAATTCCGAAACTGGCATAAAGCATCGGAGGAATCATGGATGTACGTGGGCAGGGACTGGACCGGGGAGTACAGACTGAGTCAAAGTAGGAAGAGATGAGTTCTGTCGGGCAGGAGCAATCATCTGATCCATCACTCACCTTTGTGCAGTTATTTGCTTTCTCAAATTTGATGATTTCTCAAGTTTGATGATTTCCCTAATGCCTCAGTAAACCATGGATGTGGGTCCTCCCATTGGAAATTTTCTTTATAGTGGGAATATACTTGTCCTGAGGATATCAATGTTAGTAAATGACTGCCACTGTGTCCCTCAGTCTGATATACCAGTTCACTCCATTTAGCTCAGCTTTCATCCCCACATAGTTGACCTTATTTAGGTTTAAAATCTTATCACATTACATAATAGCAAGCCTATTGTAACTGCTTTCTGATCAGTTCTAAAACATGCCAATCGAAGAAGCTATCTTGAAAGCATTTTATGAATTCCTCATCCAGGCTACAGCTGCTACTCTAACTTTTCCAGTTTATATATGAAAAGTCAGCCACAATTACTACTGTCGCTTTAAAACAAGTACCCAATATTTCTTCTTGTATACTTTGGCCCATGTTGTGATTACCGTTAGGGGGCTTGTGGACAACCCACACTCGTGACTTCTTTCCCCTGGTAGTCCTCATCTCCACCCAAACCAACCCTACATCCTCATCTCCTGTACCAAAGCCATCTCTAATGACCGCACCAATATCATCCTTCAATAACAGTACAACCCTTACAGCTTCACCTAACTTCTCATTTTTCCCGAATGTATTTTATCCCTCATTATTCAGAATCCAATCCTCATTGTCCTGAAGCCACTCCTCTGTAACGGCTATCAGATTGCATTTATTTTCTTCAATGTACTCTATCAATTTGTTTGTTTTGTTATGATGCTATGTACATTCAGATACAGCACTTTCAACTTAATTTAGTTTGTCTTTTTGTTATCTTCATAACATGTATGCTTGATTGTTGCTGCATTCCTGTCTTTTTCCCCTTGACTCTCCTTGCTATTTCCTATATTACTACTTTCCCCTCTTACCTTGTCTATGCTCTTTGGTATACCACATCTTATCACATTTGATCCCTTCTCCCTGAAACGTAGTTGAAAACCTTCTCTGCTTCCCAAGTATTGCAAGAACACTGGCTCCAGCATGGCTCAGGTGTAAACCATCCTAACAGTACTCCACACCGCCCCCCACCACCGACTTTCCATAGTACCGGTGCCAGTGGTCTGAAAACTGGTACTTACTCTCTGTCTAGTCTATTCATCTCTCTAATTTTATGTACTCTATGCCAATTTACACATGTTTCAGGTAATAATCCAGAGATTATAATCAGTTGAGGTTTTGCTTTTCAATTTCGTCCCTGGCTCCTCACGTTCTTTGCAGCACCTCTTTCCTAGTTTTAGCTATTTTGTTCATGGACCATAACCATTGGCTTCTCCCACTCCTACCGCAAGTTCCTTTCCAGCCATTAGTGGATATTGTGAACCCTGGCCACAGGCAGGCATCACAGCTATCTGAACTTTCACTCTTTGCGACAAAGAGCAGTACCCCTTACTGTATCATCATGTATAAGGGCAGGCCAGAAGCTGGGAATACTGTGGCGAGTAACTCACCTCCTGACTTCTCAAAGCCTGTCCACCATTTACAAGGCACAAGTCAGGAGTGTGATGGAATACTTCCCACTTGCCTGGATGGGTGCAGCCTCAAAAACACTCAAGAAGCTTGACACCATCCAGGACAAAGCAGTCCGCTTTATTGGCATTACATCCACAAGCATTAATTCCCTCCACCACCGATGCTCAGTAGCAGCAGCATGTACTATCTTCAAGATGCACAGCAGAAATTCACCAAAGATCCTCAAACAGCACCTTCCAAACCCACGAGCACTTTCATCTAGAAGGACAAGGGCAGCAGATATATGGGAACACCGCCACCTCCAAGTTCCCCTCCGTGCCACTCACCATCTTGACTTGGAAATATATCACTGTTCCTTCACTGTTGCTGGGTCAAAATCCTGGAATTCCCTCCCTAATAGCATTGTGGGTCAACCCACAGCAGGAGGACTGCAGCGGTTCAAAAAGGTAGCTCACCACCACCTTCTCAAGGGCAATTAGGGGTGGGCAATAAATGCTGGCCCAGGCAGCGACACCCACATCCCACAAATGAGTTAAAAAAAACTACTATTACACTCAGAGATAGCAGGAACTGCCGATGCTGGAGAATCTGAAGAAAGGTCTAGGCCCAAAACGTCAGCTTTCCTGCTCCTCTGATGCTGCTTGACCTGCTGTGTTCATCCAGCTCTACACCTTATTATCTCTACTATTACACTCCTTGTTTCTCCTCTCCCTATTCATATGGCTTTCTGCATCATAGTGATATGGTTGGTTTGCGCATCAACCTTTCAACACCAACTCTCATCTAAACAGGTGAGAGACCTCAAAATCACTGGACAATTATCGAGGCTGACATTCCTGCACTCTGCCCCCCGGCTCCCCTTTCACTCACAGTCAAACCCTCCTGTCCACGACTACTGCTCAAATCACAAGACCCTATTCTAAGTATTGCTACAAGGAATCCAGGTTAATTTTCTATACCTTGATGCACCACTGTGTCTGTAGTTCAGATCTTTAGCTCATAAACTCTGAGCCAAATCTATTTAAACACTTACTGTAGATGTGTTTGCTGTGAGTCATGATGGAATCCAAGAACTCTCACATGCTTCAGGCTTGACACATCACCTAAACTGCATTTTTAAATTAATTTTAATGGCTTAATTATGTTATGCATCTATTTACATTGCCTTTTATATATTTTATTAACTTCACCACAATCTGTATGTCAAGTTAAACTTTAAAAATAGAAAGGACTTTAAAGAATTAACAAGGCATTCACTGAACAGCTAGCTCTTTTCTCTGTGAGAGAGCAAGAACCAATTGCAATCAGTTCCAATGAATCTAGCTCAGTCTCTGATTGCCTGTCTTGGGGTCCTCAGCTCACTGTTCCTCTCCTAAAAGAAAAGCAAAGGGAAAAAAAACATCCAAAGTATAAAAAGATAAATCAAAGTTTCTTTCCATGTAAAGCTAACTATCTTCTCCAGAACTGAAACTATTCAAGGAGGTTTTTCAATTTACTTGAGTCGACAGTGTGAATTTAGCAAAGGTAGCTCATCTATTCAGTACTGAATTGCTAAGCTGGCATTTATTAAATTGACATTTTCTAATCAACCTGTTCAGACATATTATTACGCATTTCTGGAGCATGCAGCACTTCAATGAGTGCCTCCTGGCCCACAGATGGGGACTGTATAACTGTGCCATGACCGCCCTTAAACTGGCAAAATCCAAACTGTTTATACACAGCTACTAGTAATCAAACCCTTTGTGATTGCTGAAAAGATTCAAAAATTCCAAAATTCAATTCACATCTCAAAGTAAGATGAAAAAAGACTCTTTCGCTTCCTATTTATTTAGCTGGTCTCTGAAATACAATGTCTCTCTGAACTAGATACTAGTTTAACCCTCCACTTAAAAGAAACATTTTGCAGCCTGCTTTGTACTAATTTCAAAAATGTAAAAGGAAACTCTTATAGTTTTTCAACAACAAAAGTACTGGCTTAACAAACAGAATTCAACTCAAGTCATATCGGGAGAAATCCAGGAAGATAACCAAAAGTTTGGTCAAAGAGATAAGTTTTAAGGAGCATCTTATGGGCAAAAGGTGAGCCATAGAGGAAAAGAGGCTTTGGGAAGGAATTCCAGAAATTAGTGCCCAAGTAGTTGAAGACACATCTACCAAATGTGGATTGATTAAATTTGATGATGCTCACAAAGCTGGAATTAAAGGAGCACAAAAATCTTGGAGGGTCCTAAGGCTGGACCAAATTACAGAGATAGGAATGAAGCCATGGAGAGATGAAGGAACTTGGGAACAGGATGGGAATTTTAACATCACTGGGAGCCAGTGTAGGTCAAAAAGCACAGGGGTGAATAGGACTTTGATTAGTATGAAGTCAGCAGGATTTGCATGACCTCAGGTCTACACAGGCAGGAACTTGGAAGGCCAGCCAGAGGTGTGTTAAAACTCTCAAGTTATCAGATCTTGAGGTGATAAAAATAATAAAGACTGAGTTTGGTAGATTTTTAACTGGCAAGTGATTCAAGGGTTAAGGGTTCTGGTTAAAAAAGTGAAGTTGATCCTAAAGTCGGATTGAACACAATCTTTCTCAATGGCAGAGTAAGCTGAAGGTGTTGAATAGACCACTGCTGCTCCAAATTCTTGTGTTCAAAGACATGTATGAAGTTTTGAGCAGCAAATAAGCTAAGGCAGGAGTTTGGTGATGTTGTGGGGGGAGAAATAGATGGTCTTAATGATGGTGCAGATCAGCACTCTAAATATATGGGAGAGCTGGATGGATGCGTCCCTAAAAATCCCTGTATAACTCAGGAGAAACCACTCAACGAGTGACTCGCCAGAGAAAAGGCACACTGGAAATAGAATGGAAGGAAATATTCCACCAAAAATAGACTGTATCTCTCCTTTGCTTTTTGCTCATACATAATTCAGAAAGTAAATTACAACAATGAGGGAGTTACCACAGGCAACCTTTTGTGAAGGCTTGGATCAAGAACTGCCTTTTGCCATTGGACAGCTTTCAGGGGGTGCATGTGTGGTGGCAGTGGTGCAGGCATCTGAAAGAGGGTTGTGGTTGGAGAAGGGTTGTGAGAAGGCAGTTGCCTGCTTGTTGTGTTGAAGAGAAGGAGGCAGCAAGTTGGGTATGAGAGAGAAGGAGGCAGCAAGAGGGTTGTGGGGAGATAGTGGGGGAGGAAATACGAATGAGGGTGGAGTAGGAGGCTGTAAAGTAGGAGCTGGTTGGTTAAAAAGCAGGGAGAACACTTTTAAATCTGCCAGCAAAGGAATAAGTAACCATCTGAGATCCAGCAGTACTTCATACCATTGAGGATATGAATTCTATGCAAATGAATGTGGCATTTCTTATTTGAGGTGGCATAAATTCAGGGATGACTATACTTGGAAAAATAAAGTGGACCACCTGTGATTAACGCAGTATTGACTGTCACATTTAAATTTGAAACTGAGATCTGAGATACAGTAAAAAGAATAAAAACTCTCTGGTTAAAATGTTACAGCTTTGTGCACATGCAATAGAAATACATCAATTCAGTGTCTGTGGAAGTTGTGCATTGGGTGTTAATTTCTTTTTTGTCAAAATGTGTAACAGCTATTTTGCAAAAAAGTTCTTGTTGCTACCTTTTGATACCTAAAGCATTAATGTTGCTCTTGTATGTTGTGGCTTCAAGTTTAATGGGCAGTTGATTATTATTTGAGGATATTGATGCAGTCTTCTAATTTTGCTACTGTGTGGGTCCAAATACCCAACATGTCAATGCAAATACAGTAAACATTGTTACCAGGTGACTGCAACATCAAAGAAATCAGTAACGAGAATGAAAAGTAAACCTTGAATATCAAACGGAAAATCTCAAGAGGAGCCCTTAAAAAAAATTGACCCCAGGTGCGGATATGTGGTTGAAAGCTCACTTGCGCAAAGGCAGGTGTAAACTATTGCGCTCTAATCTCTACCTTGGGTAGGGTGAAGAGGGCAAATTCATGTCAGATGGAATGGAGATTGAACCTATGCTGGTGGCATCAAATTAATCCAAACTGATCATGCTGCCAGATAACAAGCATGGGGCTGGATGAACACAGCAGGTCAAGCAGCATCATAGGAGCAGGAAAACTTGACGTTT
>JAHRHZ010000009.1:13330098-13355737 GCA_024137785.1 Ginglymostoma cirratum | reverse complement strand
GGTCTAGGCCCGAACATCAAGTTTTCCTGCTCCTATGATGCTGCTTGGCCTGCTGTGTTCATCCAGCCCCACGCCTTGTTATCTCGGATTCTCCAGCATCTGCAGTACCTTTTATCTCTCATATGTAAAAGTGATGTGCCAGCCTTTGAAGCTACAACACAGGACAACTTGCATGTTAAACAGTAGAAGAAGCATGCAATGGACAGAGCTAAATTTGTTCACAATCAACGTATCAGCTCTAAGCTCAGCATGTCATTGTATTAAGAAGCTCCAGCAAAACTGGCGTCAATAGGAATATGGGGTTAACTCTCTGCTGGTTGGGAGTCATAGCTAGCATAAATGGAGAAAGGTGTGTTTGTTAGAGATCAATTATCTCAAACAAAGGACATTACTGCACAAATTCCTGTGGGTGGTATCCCTTCCATCGCTGAATCCTCTACTATCAACATCTTGGGTGTTACCATTAACCAGAAACAGTACTGAATTGGCCATATAAATACAATGGTTAAAGAGCAGTTCAGAGGCCAGGAATTCTGTAGCGAGTCACCTCCTGTCCTTTCAATATCCATCCAACATCTATTAGGCACAAGTCAAGAGTGTTATGGGATACTCTCCACTTGCCTGCATAGGAGCAGCTCCAACAACATTTAAGAAGTTCAACATCATACAGGACAAAATAACAGCTGATGATAGTAAATCTCTGAAGCTTACACAAGCTTAGGCAAGTGTAAACCTCAGGTGAAACAAAAGGAAGAAGAGGATTGGGTCAGAGCACACATATATGATCCTTCCTTCATTTTAAAGCTATGTTTTCCATCTTTAGTTTGAATCATACCTTGACTTTAGATAACTACTTATAGTTGAATAACAAGGCTTGTACCAATTTGAAATCTGGAGCTGTAAACTAATTTGGAAAATAGCTTTGTTTCTTGAAAAGAACACCCCAAGGCAACAGAACGACCAATGAAAGGAAGGTGCAATGTGACAAGTTTCCATAGACAATTTCACTATTAATTCTTATTTATTGTGGAAAAAACACATGGACATGTAATTCTTTTCCCAAAGAATTATAGTGAATCTTGGTATAATGCTCTGAAACACGGTGTACTGTATTTGCATACCCATAAATGGCCATACAGTGGGATAACATGCACATCCATTGAAATCAAGATTGCTAGTATTTATAGCAGATTCATATAGAATTTATTTGCTCAATCAATTCAATAGCTCAGTGGGAAAATAAACAGTTTCTTCTTCTGAATTTCAAACATAAAGTTTGTTTGTCTTACTTTGGGCAATACTGACTATCTTATGACGGTGGGACACTCAACTATTTGTGAGAAGCTCCTAAATCAATTAAACTGACAAATATTTACATAATAAAAAAGTGATTAAATTTGAGATTTATTTGGAGCAAGTTTTCTTTTACTAAGCAATTTATAGATAAATGATTTTGAACATCCGAAGGTCCAAGAATTCTTACTTAAATAAGTAGCTTAAATCACTGCATAGTTGAATCTGAGGGGCTGTTGTGTTTCAGATGTGAAGGCCACTGAGTTGCACTCGCATAATACGCTTTATGTTCTCTTCTTAAATGACCGACTGTTGTCTCCCCTTTCCCTCAGAACAGACTGGGTTTCAAAATATCAAAATGTAACAATGAAAACTTTGAAAATTGAACTTCATCTGTTCATGAAGCCCAAGGAGAATATGTTACCATTTATGTGTGCTTGTATTATTTTACAATATAGCTTCAAAATGAAACAGTCTATTAACATTAGCCTGAATGGAGTCATTCACAACTTTTATGAATCCAACTGCACCTCAAAGAAAGAATTTACATTTATATGTTGCCTTTCACCCACTCAGGATATATCACAACGTTCTTCACAGCCAATGAGATACTTTTAGAATAAAATTACAACCATAATGTTTGGAAATGTGACAACCAATCCCGCACAGCAAGATCCAACAAATACCAACTGGCGTACAGGTTAATTGAAATATGCTTTGTTGTCATGTGGTGTTGGTACTTATATTGAGAGAAAGGCCAGGCTGAAGCATTTGCAACAGTCTTCAGCCCTAAGTGCTGAGTGGAAGATCCATCTCCGGAGGACACCACTATCATGGATGCCAGTCTTCAGCCAATTTGATTCACTCTACATGATATCAAGAAATGGTTAGAGGAAGCGAGTGCTAAAAAGGCTAAAATGGTTATAGTATTGAAGGCCATCCTCCTGAATTAGCCACATGTTCCAGTTTAGTTGAAAGAGGACAGCAACAGTGTTTTCAAGTTGCACTTACTCAGCAATAACCTGCTCATTGATGTTCAGTTTGAATTTTGCCAGGAACTCTGAGCTCTTGACCTCATTACAGCCTTGGTCCAAAAATAGGCAAAAGAACTGAACTCAAGAGGTGCATTGAGAGTGATTGGCCTTGACATCAAGGTAGCATTTAACTGAGTATGGTGTCAAGGAGTGATAACAAAACTGGAGTTAAACCAGCAAAAAACAAAGTGCATGCAAAATTGAGTCTTTTTCAGATTGGGAAGATGGGGACACTTATAAAATATGAGGTCACCCTTTTAGGATAGTGATAAGTTTTGAGCAGCGTTGATCTTTCTGTCTCAGAAAACAATGGAGGTAGAGTCATTAAATATTTTTAAGGCAAAGATTATTGTTAGGCGGCAGTGTCTTAGATCATTGAGGATAGATGGGAATTTGGAATTCAGAACAGAAACAGATTGGCCGTGATCTTATTGAATGTTGCATCAGGCTTGAAAGGATGAATGGCCTACTCTTGCTCTTAATTCGTAGGTCTGTAATAGGAATCAGGACAACACAGATTGCAGAGTTACACGCATAATGGAAGTTGGTTGTCAGCATTGGAGGCAGCAATCAAACTATATTGGGGTGGTGAGTGGATCTGACCCAGAAATCCCAAAATGCTTAGGAAAGCCACTCATGGAAGGACACCCCTGTAAATAGAATGGATGGAAATAGCTGGGAACTGTTCCTTCAATCACAGATTGCTCTCTCCCATGCTTGCTGCTGCTAAGTTCAAAGTGAGTCCATCAGCAGCCAATGTGGGAGGGTATCAGCCTGCAAATGGAGGAATGAGGTCAGTGGCAGAGCAAGTGGACAGAATAGAAACTATGCTCGCCAGGCAGGGAGTGAGGTCAGTGAGCAAAGCCAGCAAGGCTGTAATAGAGGCCTCTCAGTAGTGGGTTGTGAGACCAGGACCTGTGCAGCCAAGCCAAAAGCCTGGAGAAAATGAGGCTGTAAAGTTGTGAGAGAGGTGTGTATGTGTATGTGTGTTGGGGTGATGGGGGAAAGAGCCTCCAAAGGTTGGAAAAGGTGTAAAATGGGAGAGAAATGCTGCAAAGGGAAGAAACACTTTTAAACATTCAATAAAGAAATACTCTCCCAAATGGGAACATGAAAATAAAACAATTTAGGGAATTCCTTATGTCTGACCTGCTCATGTAGATGCTATTTTCTGATCAATGGTAATCCTCAGGATTGTTGATTTTGGAAGATTCAATGTTGGTAATACCATTGAACATCAAGGATGAATGATCAGATTCTCCGTCTTGTTAGAGATAGCTATAGCCTGGGGCTTGTATGGTGCAATGTTACTTGACATTTATCAAATCATAAATTCCCTGCAATATTGTGGAAACTTTAAGGCTGCAGGAGCTCAGGGGCTACTGCGTGGGGTGGGGTGGGGGGGAATATGGAATGGAAGTGATTGAAATAAACATTGTGTCAATTGTTTAATACTGTACTGTTTAATTTCATAAAGATTTACATTTATGTGCTGTCACATCTCAAAGTGTTTAACTTACGAGGAAATACTTGAGGCCATGTTAGAGACAAACATATAATGGTTTACTTGTGACCTCACCACAGAGTGCAGGAGGTGGTAATTTGGCACATCAAATCCACATCAACCTTATGAAGAGCATCCCACCCAGCCCCAGCCCCCCACCCTATCCCTGTATTTACCATGGCCAATCCACATAACCTGTGCATCCTAGGGTTATGGGAGGAAACCCATGCAAACTCAACACAGTCACCCAAGGCTGGGATTGAACCCATATTCCTAGTGCTGTGAGGGAGCATTGCTAACCACTGAGCCACCATGCCACCAGCCTGCAGAAAGCATGTTTCGGTTGATGGCTTTTTTCTGGATAGAAGTGGGTCAGTTTTTTTTAAAAAATACTTGTTGCCAATTTATGTCTAGAGCCAATTTAAATACTAAGATGTCCAAGAAAGTAATATTTACCTTAAGTGTCTTAAAACTTTAAGTTTAATGGAACGATGATATTGGGGATATTCATGAAAATTTGAATTCTGCCTGTGTGCGAATCTAAATCCTCAGCATATCAACATGAAGAGAGAAGACATTGTTACTAATTACTGTTGTTGTTACTACTCACTGCATCACCTAATGAAGGTGTACATGAGACTGTGAAAGGGACACTCGAAAATAAAAAAAAGCCCCATTAAATCAAAAGGCATCAGCTGCTTCCCTCCACCAAAAGGTCAGAGATGGGGATGTTTGCTGATGATTGTACAATGTTCAGCAACATTCACAATTTGTTGAAGCAGCCCACATAAGTATGTGGAAAGACATGTCCAACACTTCAGGCTT
This sequence comes from Ginglymostoma cirratum, assembly GCA_024137785.1. Classification (NCBI taxonomy): domain Eukaryota; kingdom Metazoa; phylum Chordata; class Chondrichthyes; order Orectolobiformes; family Ginglymostomatidae; genus Ginglymostoma; species Ginglymostoma cirratum. The sequence goes on along the minus strand of JAHRHZ010000009.1, from coordinate 13,351,081 downwards.
GGGTTGATAAACAGTTACACCACACAAGTCCCAAGCTATGGCTGTCTCTAACAAGAAAGAATCTGACCATTAATCCTCGATGTTCAATGGTATTACCATTGCTGAGTCCTGCAAAATCAACACCCTGAAAGTTACTACTTTTCTGAAGCTTAACTGTACAAGCCATACAAATAGTGTCAACATGAGCAGGTCATAGGCTAAGAATTCCCTGGAGAGTAACTCACCTCCTGACTTCCGAGAGCCTGCTGACATTAGATGTCTAATGGACTGCTCTCCACTTGACTGGATAAGTGCAACTCCAAAAACAATCAAGAAGTTTGACAAGGCAGCTGCCTGCTTGGCACCCCATCTACCATCATTTCTTTCACCACAAATGCACCGTGACAGCAGTGTGTACCATCTACAAGACGTACTAAGTCTCCTTTCACATCACCTTCTAAACCTGCAATACATGGAATAAGGGTAGTGGATGCATGAGAGCAAGACCGCCTGTAAATTCACTCCAACCCACACACCAACTTGACTCGGAACTAAATCACCGTTTCTACAGTGTCATTGAGTCAAAGTCCTGGAACTCAACGTCTGACAGCACTGTAGGTGTACCTGCCACCATGGACTTCAGCAGCTCAAGAAGGTAGCTCAGCACCAACTTCTTGAGTTGGTGCAAGAAATGTTGTCCTAGCAAGAAATGTCCACATCCCATAAGAGATTTTTTTTTTTTAGAAATGAGATTCCTTTAACTATAACATGCACAATACAATTGTTCTCTAGCCTACTCCAACCAGACATTGGGAAGACGAAAGTCATCTCACACAGTTCCTGATTCTCACTCTACATGGTCATCTACAACTTTATTCCTTTGTGGCAAGTTTGCACTCACTCCTTGTTCGTAATTGGCCAAGGAGGAACTCCATGGCATTGAGCCAGTTGAGTATTTACAACAATCTAGAAGTTCGGTGCCAACCTAAAGGTACCAGGTTTATTGAGTTTTTCTTTCTACCCTTTACATTGTTAACTTTAAACTCACCACCACACAAACAATGTTTCCTAATTAGATCGGGGAAAGAACTAGCACTTGTCTCTGGTCTAACTCATAAACATTTCTGGGGGGTTGGGAGAGAGAAGAGAAAGGTGTCTGGGGGTTTGGGAGGGGAGAATTGTTTAGGGGATTGGAGGGTCAAGGGTGAGGATGACCAGGAGGACCTTGAGAGAGGTGAGGACAGAGATGATGAGGGTTTCTATTTTGGGGAGATGACTAACAAGGAAAATGTCTTAGTGGGTAGGAAAGAGAGAGTGGAGAGGTGTCCACAAAGCATTGGATTAGCAATAGGTCATTGAGCCAATCGAGTCTGCTCTCCAGGGAATTCTTTAGCCTGTGACCTGCTCATGTTGACACTTTAGTATGGCTTGTACAGTTAAGCTTCAGGTCAACAGTAACTCAGGGTGTTGAATGGCAAATCTGATAGTCTTGAACACCACTTTCCTGACTTCCCCCATAATCCTTGATATATTTACTAATTAAATATCTGTGTATCTCAGCTTTGGACATAGTGAACAGCCCAGCATTGACAGCCTCGATAGTAAAGGGAAATATGTAGAGGAAGGGTGGAACGGAGCGTCTGCGAGGGTAAATGAGGTATGGGGGGGCGGTGTGTGAGTGGGATGGTTGGGTTGAGCATCCATATAGAGGGGGGAGTGTGAGAAGAGACATGGGTGGGGGAGTTAGATGTTGGGAGTGTGGGAGATGTGGAGGGGGTGTGAGATGTTGAGGTTTTGGGGGTATGGAATGAGATACTGGTAGTTATTTCGAGTGAAGTAGTTGATGGGATGGGGGAATTTGGTTCTTTTGGGGGTAGTTGTCTGGGTTGGGGTTTGGGTTTGGGTTTCTTTTGGGGTGTGGTGATTGTCTTGGTGTTGGAGTGATGTTAGAGTGAAGGGTTATTGTCTGGGTGGGGGTAAATTGTCAGGGGGTAGTTATCGGGGTGGGTGAGGGGTAATTTTCCAGGGGTAGATGTCTGGGTGGGGGTAATTGTTGGGGTGAGGAAGGGGCTAGTTGTCTGGTTGGGGATGGATGTTGGACTAGTTTGGGGGGTAATTGTCAGGGTGGGGACGGTAGTTGTCAATTTGGGGAGGGTAGTTATTGGGGTAGGAGGTAATTGGTGTAGGGTTGGAGAGAAATTGTCGAGTGATGGGATAATTGTCGTGGGTTGAGGGAGGGGATAATTGCCGGTTTGGGGGGTTAATTGTCGGATGTCGGGTTGGGGGTAATTGACAGGTTGGGAATATTTTTCGAGTTGGGGGTGATTGTCGGGTTGGAGGGTAATTGTCAGGAGCCGGGGTCTCCGGGCCCTCCTCTATTGCTGGGTCCCGGGCGGCACTAGAGGGCGGCAGGAACCGGCTTCGGGCTCAGTTTGAGCGGCGGCAGTGGGCGGCAGGTTCGGAGCCGCGATCGTCCCGGAGAAACAAAGAGAGCCACCCCGGGGGTAGGGAGGGAGGTTACGGGATAAGGGAGAGCCCGGGGACCAGGCACTCGCCCTCCCCTCCGAGACACAGGGCTCTATCAGTACCGAGTGATGCCGGGCTCGCCGCTTCGGAGCCGGGACCTCGGGAAGCAGTGAACCGCGGGGACCGGGAAAAGGCGGCGGCGGGGATTGTCCCGGGGCCCGGGAAGGAAAAGGGGACTGTTGTCCCGGGGCCCAAGGCTCGGATCCCCGCACTCCCAGTGAATGGGGATCGGTAGCGATGAGCTCCGCTGAGCAGACGGTGACTTGGCTCATTACACTCGGGGTCCTGGATTCCCCCAAGAAAACAGTATCGGACCCCGAGGCTTTCCTACAGAGCTCCCTGAGGGACGGGGTGGTCTTGTGTCGCCTCCTGGAGCGCCTGGTGCCTGGATCTATCGACAGGGTGAGTAAACCTGGCAGTGGTGACCTCCTTCCTGCCCCCCCCCAAAAAAAATCCCGATCTCTACCTGGGTTATCGGTGTATACCCCTACCCTAGGGAAATATCCCTCTACTCATTGCCAATGCCACCCGCATCCCAACAGATCTTGTCCCTTCCACTTCACTCCGCACTGCCCCAGGGGATCTGTACCTTATCCACTCCCTCATCCGGGGGGATCTAGCCTCTCCCACTCCACTCCTCATTCCCACTCAAGAGTAGGATCTTCCAGCATCATTCGCTTTCCTCTCCCAGCTCTGGGCTCGCTTGTTCCCCGACTCCCCTTACCCATCCTCAGCACCACGTGCCCATACCCCTATTCAGGGTGTCTAGATCCCACATTCTCATAGATGGGGCACCAGGGGCTCTATGGTGTCAACATGCTGAAGGAGATCTGACTGCCCTCCTGCACCCCTTAACCCAAGCACATCTGATACCAGGTGCCTGTACCCCAAATGTCCAGACATAGCTCACTATCACTAACCTTGAGGTTCTGTACACCTAGTCCTGTCCATGTCCGTAACCCTGAGAAATGCACTCGAGCCACCTGAAGATCAAGCGCTGTACACCATATCTGCAAACCCCCACCCCCAAAACACACACTCACAAATATCTGGCAACAAAGTGAATCCCCTATTACCCTTCACCCACAGACTCTATGAAGCTCCCAAACTCCAAAAGGGACATCATTCTATCAGAGTTCTCTCCTCTCCTGGGGCTTGTAACATTGTACTGATCATCTCTTGGTTCTCTAGCTGCTACTCGTGAACACTGTCCCTTACATACAGGGTAGAGGATGGAGAAGGAGATGTCTGAAATATTGTATCTTCTGGTCCTGGAGCTTTACAACTTTGGCTTTTGTTCCATTGAATATGAAAGATTAAGTTTATAGTGTTTTATGATTATAATTATGAGAGTGAGCTAATATAGATATATTTAAGGTGATCAAAGAACTGCAAATATACTAATCTAAATTATATAAGCCTTTCACACCCTCAGCATGCCTCAATATGAGCAGAATGAGATAAACTGTTTCCTCTGGGGAATTTCAGAACAAGGGGGCGTAACCCTAAGATTAGAGCTAAATTGTTCAGGCATGATGTCTGGAAGCATTTCACACAAAAGCTGGAACTCTTTCTCCAAAAAGATGTCATGCTTGGAGGTCAGTTGTAAATTTCAAGACTGACATAGATTATATTTTCAGGAGTAAAATACTGCAGGTGCTGGACATCTGAAATAGAAACAGAAAATACTTCAAGTATACAGAGGTCTGGCAGCATATGCTCTGATGAAAGGTCATTTATCTAAAATATAACCTTTCTTTTTCTCTCTATCGATTTGATTTTTGTTGGGTAAGGTTATTGAGAAAAATGGATTAAAGGTGGGTAGATGGAATGAGATCCAGATTAGCCATAATTGAATTAAGAGGCTGATTGGCCCCCTGTCTCTGTTTAAACTAATCCATAACGTTTGGATCTATGTTCTGCCAGGTAACACTACATGACCACTAAGTCCCACAGTCTCAAAGTATTTTTAGTTAATAGATTTTGCTTGTCTATCAAATAAAATGTTTTGAGATTTCTGACATCTTGAGTTGGTTAGCTATCCAATGAGAGAACTTGGATTCCATTTAATTTATGAGCTGTATAGGATGGACTGAGCATCAGTGCTTACTAGGATTCAAGTCCTTTGGATGAATGAGAAGGAACTGGGAGGAAAACATTTGCTTCCCAATGCTCAAGTAAAATCAAATGATTTTAATCATTTTGTTCACAACCTTCACTTTCACGTTCACACCTGGACATTGCGGCCAGTGAAATATGTTTCAAATGTGGTCACAGTTGTAATGCTACTTGAACCTGATCCACCATTCAAAAAATTCATGGGTGATCTTTTCTGATGAAGGGTTTAGGCCCGAAACGTCAAGTTTTCCTGCTCCTATGATGCTGCTTGGCCTGCTGTGTTCATCCAGCTCTACACCTTGTTATCTCGGATTCTCCGGCATCTGCAGTACCTTTTATCTATGAGTGACAACCTTGACCTTATCATAAATTAATCTAACTCAGTCTTGATTAAGAGATAACAGGAACTGCAGATGCTGGAGAATCCGAGATAACAAGGTGTAGAGCTGGATGAACACAGCAGGCCAAGCAGCATCATAGGAGCAGGAAAGCTTGACGTTTCGGGCCTAGACCCTTCTTCAGAAATGGGGGAGGGGAGGAGGATTCTGAAATAAATAGGGAGAGAGGGGGAGGCGGATAGAAGATGGATAGAGGAGAAAATAGGTGGAGAGGAGACAGACAAGTCGAAGAGGCGGGGATGGAGCCAGTAAAGGTGAGTGTAGGTGGGGAGGTAGGGAGGAGATAGGTCAGTCCAAGGAGGATCGACAGGTCAAGTGGGTGGGATGAGGTTAGTAGGTAGGAGATGGGAGTGCGGTTGAGGTGGGAGGAGGGGATAGGTGAGAGGAAGAAGAACAGGTTAGGGAGGCGGGGACGAGCTGGGCTGGTTTTGGGATGCGGTTGGGGGAGGGGAGATTTTGAAGCTTGTGAAATCCACATTGATACCATTGGGCTGCAGGATTCCCAGGCTGAATATGAGGTGCTGTTCTTGCAGCCTTTGGGTGGCATCTTTGTGGCACTGCAGGAGGCCCAGGATGGACATGTTGTCTGAGGAATGGGAGCGGGAGTTGAAATGGTTCGCGACTGGGAGGTGCAGTTGTTTATTGCGAACCGAGTGCAGGTGTTCTGCAAAGCGGTCCCCAAGCCTCCACTTGGTTTCCCCGATGTAGAGGAGGCCACAACGGGTACAGCGGATGCAGTCTTGATTAAGTTTGATGACCCAACATCCACTGTTTTCTAAGGAAGAGCGCATTACAAACTAACAATTCTCTGACGAAAAACTTTCCTCCTCATATCCATCTTACAATGCAGGCTTCCTGTTTTTAAGCAGTGTCCCCAAACGGTAGTCTGTTCAACAAGTGGAAACATCCTCCTTTATCCACCTTATCAAGACCCCTCAGGATCCTAATAGCTTCAGTTAGATCACCACTTATTCTTTCAAGTTTCAGGGGTAAGGGCCAACGTGTTTGACTTTTCTTCATAAGTTAAACTTTCATCCCAGGAATTAGTCGATTGAACCTTTTCTGAATTGCTTCAGATCTAATGACCTAACAATAATTTTCTCAAATAAGGAGATTAAAACTGTGCAGAATGCTTTAGATATGACCTGATCAAGGCCCCGTACAGCTGCGGTATAGCTTCCCTACTTCTATATTCCCTTGCAATAAAGAACAACATTTCATTTGCCTTCTTCAAAACTTGCTGTATTTGAATACTAGCATTTTGTGACTTGTGTACCAGGACACCCAGATGCCTCTGTACTGCGCAGTTCTGCAAATTATCAATTTAGTTGCATACCACTTCTCTATTTTTCATGACAAAGTTGGCAAATACACATTTTCCCACTTTATGCTCCATCTGCCAGAATTTTGCCCACTCACTTAACCTGTATATATCCCTTTGCACACTCTTATACTTTCTCTTGATAACTAACACTCTTCCCTATCTTGGTGTCATCAGCAAATTCAGAAGCTGTGCATTTGTCCCACTGTCCAAGCCATTCACTTAGATTGTAAATAGCACTGATCATTTTGTACTCCCAATAGTCACAGCTTGCCACCTAAAAATGATCCATTTATGTCTACACTGTTTCCTGTTAACTACTGAGACCATTTTAAAATAGCGCTGTAGCATCTTTTAATTTCTCGTGAGAGTTTGAACAAGGTCTCAGTTGGGCGGCGCCTTTGACAGTGCGGTACCTGCTCAATGCTGTACTAAGAAATTCTCTGCGATAGGGCTTGAACCCACATCCCTCTAGTGAGAGCTGTGAGTGTTGTCTGGCAGGTGGTTGGGAGCTTTCAGCATCAAACATTACATGTTGACTTTCCTGCTCAGACTTTCCATTTCAGTGATCCCACTAATACATGAAGATATTGCATTAAAAATCAATTAAGACAAATGAGTAAGAAAATAATAAGTTCATATTAGTTTTCACCTGCACTTGTCAAAGATGAGAACGTTGCCATTGAACTCCATCAGATACTGTTTTCTGCAGGTGTGTGCACAGCAGTCAAACTATAGGTTTGGTCAAACAATAGGGGATTGTGGTAAATTGCCGTTTTCATGTTTCTGTGCAGATGTCTACATGATGCCTGTGGGTATTTGGGGTGAAGGTCAGTGTCTTGATTGGTGATTGGTAAAGTTTCCAGTAAATCATTTGAATCAATGGAAAATTGTGTCATGAATTGTTGGCATTAAATTTCCTATTATGCAAAACGCATCATGTTAACTTATAGAACTATAGTTTTATGAAGTGTCTGAAGCTGGACTATGGCCATTAGTGGGTACAATAAAGGAAGTGTATAATATTTGCCAAAGAGCCAGTATGGTGGTAAACCAGTGTTCCAGTGAGTTATTTTATTACCTTCACTGTGAGAGACATTCAGTGCAACTTGGCAAAGCCATGGAGTAGAGGTCAGTCACAAATTGGCAAGAAAATGACTGAAGTGATTGGAATTTAGGTTTAAGGAAGGAAGCAAGGATTTAGTAAGATGAAGAGCTGCATAATTTGAAAAGAGAGTTAGAGGAGCTAAATAAAGGCAAAATACTGCGGATGCTTGAAATCTGAAACAAATGAAGAGAATGCGGGAGAAACTTAGCAGGTCTGGTAGGATCTGAGGAGAGAGAAACTCCAGACTCCAGTTCTGAAGGAGTGTCATAGCAGACTTGAAACAAGTGTTAACTCTGGTTTTCTCTCTGAACATATGCTGTAGACCTAGAGGAACTGAATGTTGATTTGGGATGTAGGAAAGAGGAGATTGTACAGTACTTTTGCAGCTGAAGAACTGAAGCAGAAAATTCAAAGAAGTTTCAAACATTTGAGCATTGATGAACCAGCAAGAAATGTTATGACACAGAAAGATTTGAGGTCATGGAAAAATTGGAGGGGGCTAGATACCTTTTCCTTCAACTCTTTCCTTGGAAAGTAAAATGTTAAGAGCCTTTTGGAAAAGGGAGGAAGATTCAAACTTGCTTGCGATTCATGGAGGTGCAGGAACAGTGGAGGAAATGTGGGTTCAGCAAAAAGAAGGTGGAATCAAATTTCTTGAAGGCAGTTTACCGATGGATGGGATAGGGATTCCATTTGTCATAAAACAGTCATCCAATCAATGAGTTAATTCTATTTAGCCAGCATTGTCTAGTGTATCACAAAGCTATTGGGAGTCCTGATGTGGCTAATTTCATTTTTAATTAACCATGAAACAATGAGTTGCAGATGCTGTTGTTGATCTTGTGATCTCGGTATATCTGGGAAGTGCATGCGAACCTCAGCCATTTCTGTGCACTTATTCATAAAAATTGTAATTTGGCTGTAGTTGAAGAGTGCAAATTGAGAAATGTTTTAGTAGGCGTGCACATGTGAAGTTTACTTTTCTATCAGTATGAGGTGTTCATGACTAAAATTAGTATCTGTGGCTAATCTGATGTTGCCATAACCCCAGTTGGTGTTAGTCACTGATTTATTGGATTGCATTCATTCCAGTGCTCTGCTAAAATGAGTATATGTATTGGTGGATTTGTTAAACAAAAAGGAATTTGTTTCCTTTGGAGAAAATGATGATGGACATGGATGATGGAATTGTGTACTGAGCCTTGTTGACTGAACCAGTCACTGTCTCACAAAAATATCCATTGGCTGACAGTTCCAGCTTTATTGCATTAAAATGCTTGTCTGATTGCTTGATTTGACCTAGCAAGGACATAGGTAGCAAGATTAAAGAAAAAAAAGCTGGTTGTGTATCTTATTACTGCCTGTGGGATGTGTTGTACTCAATTGGCTGCTTTGTTTTGTACATTAAGGCAGTGACTACACCTTTTCATTGACTGTAAAGCTTTATTGGTCTTTGACTTTTCAGTCTAGTATTTTTGATACATTGCAGGATTCAGCATTTGTAAGATGAGATACTGTGACTAAATGTTGAGGTGTGAGAGATGAATGGCAGGCCTAAAGATATATGCAGCTGTGTTGTTAGTGCTTTGTTCTTCCTTGTCATGGATTTTAACATCAAACTTCTGTGGTCATGATCTATTTTATTGATACTTGTACAGAGAAATGGCAGGAGCCTATTCTGTTTTTCAGTAATGCCTGATTTGTATTGTTATGATTCCAGCTGATGGTAATACTGGACAAATCAGATCCCAGATTGAAACCTGGTTTGATAGGTCATAAGTTTAATTTTTGCAGTTGGTTATCAGGTTGATTAGTCATTAAATAGATTTACATAAGGCTGCCAATATGCATTAACATAAAAACACAGGTTTATTGTAGAAAATAAAAAAGCAATATATTTATATGATAATTTAGAAAGATCTTAAAATGGGCTTGTTTCCATTCAGAAGTTTCGTCACCATACTGGGTAAAATCATCAGTGAGGCCTCTGAATAAGTGATGTTGTTCTCCGCTTGGAATTTATACTGTTTGGTCTCTTATGGTATTTGTGTCATTTCCCTTTTTGTTCTGTGTGGGTTTGTATATGGGGCCCAATTCTGTATGTTTGTTGATTGCATTATGGGTTGAGAACCATGCCTCTAGCAATTCCCGTGCATGTCTGTGTTTGGCCTGGGCTACTATGGCTACGTTGTCCCAGTTAAACTGATGGCCTTCATTGACCGATCGTACTGATGTTAAGCAAAGTTCATCGTGTCGTTTTGCTGCTAGCTGACGTTTTTGTATAAACGACATGATGAACTTTCTCAATATCAGTACACTCGGACAATGAAGGCTGTCAGTTTAACTGGGACAACGTAGCCATAGTAGCCCAAGCCAAACATGGACATGCATGGGAATTGCTAGAGGCATGGTCTCGACCCATAATGTAATCAAAAAGCATGTAGAATTGGGCCCCATGTAGAAAGCCATACAGATCAAAACCGGAAATGACATGAGTACCATAACAGATCAGACAGTATAAATTCCAAGCGGAGTAGAATTGCATAGCTTCAATGGAGGCCTCACTGATGATATAACTAGTATGGTGATGAAATGTCTGAAGAAGAAAACCAACTCGGCGAACAAGTCAGCAACCTCACCCTCAACCTGAGCTACAAATCTTTGCTAAGACGTTAAAGATCTTAGGATAACTAACAAAACCTCATCCTGTTTCATCTTGTTTTTCAGCAAAATCTTTTACAATCTTTTAATCCCAAGAAGATATCATTCCAATTTCAACGCTTTAATTTAACTCTTAATTCTTTCCAGTTCTCTTCCTTGGATACCTAAGATAATTTTATGACTACTTTTCCAGTTCTGCTGGCCTGAACCTCCTTTCAGTTTTGACAACATGAAAACTTTGACACAAACTCTCACAGCTTGGAGACTCCACAAGCTGTACCTTACTGCTTGGATGAAAACTCTTTCCTGAACTGTAAACTTGATTATTCCGAACTGAGGCAAACTAAACTGGCGGCTCCTAATCTGCTTTCTCTGTCTTTCTTAAAGACAACGGTACAAATGTTGTGTCAGTTAACACCACAGATATTCTATGAGGCACTTAACCTAGTCACATGCTTTCCTGGAAATGATGTATTCGGGTTACTGTTCCAAATGACTTTCTGATGTCTTGTTTCATAAAGAAGTTGTCTTCACAGAACTGAATCCAGAATCCATCTGCATCTGCTTTTAAAAAGTAAAATTCCCAAATGATAATCACGTGTTTATATATCTTTGGTTCAGAGATAGTGGGAACTGCCGATGCTGGAGAATCTGAGATAACAAGGTGTAGAGCTGGATGATCACAGCAGGCCGAGCAGGAAAGCTGACATTTCGGGTCTGGACCCTTCTTTAGAAATGGAGGAGGGCAAGGGGATTCTGAAATAAATAGGGAGAGAGGGGGAGGTGGATGGAAGATGGGTAAAGGAGCAGATAGGTCAAAGAGGCGGGGGTGGAGCCAGTAAAGGTGAGTGTAAGTGGGGAGTTAGGGTGGGGATAGATCAGTCCAGGGAGGACGGACAGGTCAAGGAGGCGGGATGAGGCTGGTAGGAAGGAAGGTGAGGGTGGGCTTGAGGTGGGAGGAGTGGATAGGTGGGAGTAAGGACAGACAGGTTAGGGAGGCGGGGGAGAGCTGGGCTGGTTTTGGGATGCGGTTGGGGGAGGGGAGATTTTGAAGCTTGTGAAGTCCACATTGATACCATTGGACTGCAGGGTTACCAAGCGAAATATAAGGTGCTGTTCGTGCAACCTTTGGGTGGCATTGTTGTGGCACTGAAGGAGGCCCAGGATGGACATGTCGTCCAAGGAGTGGGAGGGGGAGTTGAAATGGTTTGTGACTGGGAGGTGCAGTCGTTTGTCGCGAACCGGCGTAGGTGTTCCACAAAGCGGTCCCCAAGCCTCCACTTGGTTTCCCCGATGTACAGGAGGCCACAACGGGAACAGCGGATATAGTATACCACTATGTATGTGCAGGTGAACATCTGCTTGATGTGGAAAGTCTTCTTGGGGCCTGGGCTGGGGGTGAGCGGGGAGGTGTAGGGGCAGGTGTCGCACTTTCTGTGGTGGCAAGGAAAAGTGCTGGGGGTGGTGGGACTGGTGGCAAGTGTGGAGCGGACAAGGGAGGCACGGAGAGAGTGGTCCCTCCGGAAGACAGATAAGGGTGCGGAGGGAAAAATGTCTTTGGTGATGGGGTCAGATTGCAGATGGCGGAAGTGCCGGAGTATGATGCATTGGATCCAGAGGTTGGTGGGGTGGTACATCAGGATGAGGGGGGTTCTGTTTTGTTATTGCAGGGAGGAGTTGTGAGGGATGAGTTGCAGGAAATGCGAGAGACACGGCCAAGGGCGTTTTCGACCACTGTGGAGGGGAAGTTACGGTCCTTGAAAAACGAGGACATCTGGGATGTCCGGGAATGGAATGCCTCATCTCGGGAGCTGATGCGGCGGAGGCGAAGGAATTGGGAATAGGGGATGGCATTTTTGCGGGAAGGTGGTTGAGAGGAGGTGTATTCTAGGTAGCTGTGGGAGTCGGTAGGCTTGACATGGATATTGATTTCCAGGTGGTTGCCAGAGATGGAAACAGAGGCCCAGGAAGGAGAGAGAGGTATCAGAGATGGTCCAGGTGAACTTCAGGTTGGGGTGAAAGGTGTTAATGAAGTGGATGTGCTGTTCGAGCCCCTCGTGGGAGCACAAGGCGGCGCTGATACAGTCATCGATGTAACGGAGGAAGAGGTGAGGTTTGGGGCCAGTGTAGCTAGGGAAGAGGGATTGTTCCACGTAACCTACAAAGAGGCAGGCATAGCTTGGGCCCATGCAGGTACCCATGGCCACCCCCTTTGTCTGTAGGAAATGGGAGAAATTTCCTTTATTTCCATTTGCATATTTTAAGGATTTTTTTGTGATTTTTGATTTTCACAGCCGCAATTGTCAATTCATTTGTGAAGGATGCAAAATGGGGAAAAAACAGTATGTCCTCAGAGTAAACAAACTAAAAGGACAATACTATGCTCATGAAATGGTGCAACAGGCTGGAGGGGTGTAATAACCTCCTCTTGTTCCTATGTAAAGCTGCACTAGCTCCATAGGGGAGGAATTTTGACAGCAGATGGGTGTATAAGGTGCTCTTAAAAACAGGATTTGTACAGTTTTTGTACTTACTTGAATGACTTTTCAGATAAATATGTTGTTTCTAGAATCTTACGTGTCAGATGTGAAGTTCCAGGAAAAATTCAGTCCTCCCCCGACACATCCCCTGACTTCTGTGCAGCCTGCTTTTTGGCTGCACAGTGCTGACTATTTAACGTCAGGTTCTTGATTTTCTGCCAAAAATCCATCAAAAAGTGAAAAAAAATGATCCATTCAAAATATCATAGTCTAATTAATGGAGTAAAAATTTCCGTGAACCACAGGGGGCTATGTTATAATGAGCCACTATCTGAAGTATTAGAATCAAACAGTAAATTCTGGAAATATTGTGGCAGGTCAGTCCACATCTGATTTTGGGTTTTGATGAAAGATGCATTTCTCAGAGGCCCCACGACTCTTGGATCCCTGCAACTGCCCAATTGTAACCTTCTGTACATTCTCAGCTTTCATTACTACACCATTGGCAACGGTACCTTTAGTTACTTGGCCCTACCTCTGGAATTCCTTCCCTAAACGTTTCTACTTTAAGACACTTCTTAAGCTGTACTTCTGTAACTCTTGTATATGGTAACTTATCTGAATGCCATAAGTTTGGAGATTGAACTAAGCTCTACCCAATTGGATGATGTAAATAGGTCTTTGGTGGAAAAAAGGCAAAACATCTTAGGAACTTGTAAGGGGAAGATCTTATCCACAGATCTCCCAATTGTTTGTCTTAAGAACAATGTCGACCTGACTAATATAATTTGTACATGAATGGTATCATACAATGAACTGTGAGATAGCAAGAACTGCAGATGCTGGGAGTCAGAGATAACATAGTGTGAAGTTGGAGGAGCACAGCAGGCCAGGCAGCATCAGAGGAGCAGGAAAGTTGACGTTTCAGGTTGGGACCCTGCTTCAGAAATGTTTAGGACAAAAGCCCCTTTTCATTAAGGCTTACTTAAGGATTTCGTATACCACTGTAAACTGAGTAGTCCCTTAGACCCAGTCAAAGATAGTGACAACAAGCTATCCTAACCAAATGTTAATGGTGGTTGGCATAATGGCACATATAACGTGATAGTAGTAATAGAGTAGAAATCAAGCAAGACAGTAAGTCACAAGCTGAACAAGTAAATGCACCATTGTATTAGAAAGGACTTAAATTGATGACATCATAGCTCATCAAATCATAAAGGAAGGCACAGCTACTTTTGTTGAAGTTCTATAACTTTAGACTTTAATCTGAGCCCAAATGAAATTCTTGAAAGGGTAAAATTTAACAGAAGAGATTAGCATTAGGCGAATCAGTGAATAACTGAATTAAGATCTCTGTGGATTAGTGGATAACTGAGAGTATGAACTTTGAAATCAGAACTAATAGCAGACAGAATTGTAGTTGGAATTTCTGATGAGTCTGTCAGTTTTATTAGAGTCCAGAGAAGATTTGATTTTAGAGGAACCTACTCAGATTGTGCTAGAAGCAGAAAGAATAACATAAATATATTAAGAGGAGAAAGATGATGTTATCACTGGAGTGCAACAGAATCCATTCAAGTATTACAACCATAAGGATACACGTGACAAGTCAACAAAGAGTTGGGAAGACAACAGGTACTAAGAGTCAGTGTTTGCACACTGGATCAAGAAACTTCACAGGCAAAAGCAGTGTCCAGTTATTAAAAGAGAATTCTATACCTGAAAAGCTTTTGCTCACTTCCGGAAGATGTGGCAAAGTAAGACACAGTTACGAGGCAGCCAAAAGTCAGGTGGCTACATATTCAAAAATGTTCACCTAGGACAGCCACTGGCACTGGAAAGGATACTCAATGCAGAGGAAATTGGTCATCCAGCCAACTTGTTTTTGGCAGAACCTGTTTATGTCAAACAACGTTGTCTTACTTTTAGGCCTGATGAGATGGGTGTCACTGTCTTATCAAGTTGTGTACCATTGGTAAAGAAACAAAATTTACAGCTTGCAGACATGTTTTCAATATCCACCTGCAACAGTCCTCCAGATTAAAGATTTACTACTAGTAACACTGCAACATTAAAAGATGTAAGATGGTCGAGAACATATTCATAATTCATAATCATGAAATCTAACTATGGGCGTGCAGGTTTTATTTTGGCTTCAACCTTTTTAAAGCAGAAAAAGTTCAAGTGGTTACTAAGCATAGTGATCAGGTCAAGAGAGTCGAGCGTATGCCACATCTGCCCAGAAATAAGCCAGTCAGAAAACAACTGGTCCAGGAGAAAACAGTCCTTGAACAACTGGGCAAGGAGCAAATAATCAAAGATTTCATTATGGTTCCAAGACTCATGGCAGAACCCAAAAAAGAAGAAGGGATCTTGAGATGAGCAATGTTGACTTAAAAAACAAGTTTCGTGTGGCTGAGAAGAACCAGTGCCAAGCAAGCAGAATTCAAGGCTCAATCACATTTGACCAGAAAAAAAGACTGACAGTGAATGTGCTACCATTTACTGATGTTGTGTAGAAAGTCTGGCAAGTTGGTTGAGAACCTATACTTTGAGCACCGATAACATTTCACAATTGTTGAGAACTTAGTAGTATACAACAAAAGATTAGGGAGATGACCTGGAAAGGACACACTGGAAACATTAGGGAATGGCTAAGTGTACAGTCAGGGCTCAGTCAGTGGTATGGTGCCCAGAAGTCTCAAGAAAGATTGAAAATTTCATACCTCATTGTGAAATCTGTGATTGTGCAGGAAGGTCATGTCTGGAAAATATCATCACTGAAGAAAATTCAAATGACAAACCCACAAAGTCTGTGAGAAAATGCAAACATGGGGAAAAAGAATTAACAATACAACCTACTTGAGCTCATTGATTAATCATTGACTGGATGAGACCAGGATACATGCAAGAAGAATATTCCTGACAACTGGGGATTCCAGAACCAGGGGTCACAGTTTAACGACATAGAGTAGGCTATTTAGGACTGAGATGAGGAGAAATTTCTTGACCCAGTGAGTGGTGAGACTGTGGTATTCTTTGTCATACAAAAAGGTTGAGCTAAGCCATTGAATGTCTTCAGGAAAGAGTTAGACATAGTTCTTCACGCTAAAGAAATCAAACAGTGTGGAAGAAAGCAGGAACAGGATGCTGAATTGGATGATCAGCCATAATAATATTGAATGGTGGAGTACATTCGAAGGGCTGAATGGCCTACTTCCCCTATTTTGTTGAAATGTTTTTATCAGGTTAAGAGTAAATAAATTTTAAAGTAGAGAAAGTGCAAGACCCAGAACATTTGCTAAGAGAATAAAGCCACAAGACTCCATGATTTTGAACAAATGAGAAATAAGCTTTAAGCTGTAATTTTAGGAATGTCACCTCTAGGTAATTCAAGGAGTGCACAGCTGTAGAGATTCCCATCTCTCAGTACTATGTTGCTGTCAAGTGATGGATGTAGTCGTCTTTCAACTGGAGGGATAGTCCTATGAGCAGTCTTCGGACATGTTGTGAAGTGAAGTGGAGATAAAGTCTCTGCTGTCAGTACTCTTCCCAAATCCAAATTCAGCCCGGAACTGCTATCTCTGTCTTGTCGGCCATCAGGTGTTGCCTGGTTAAATGGCCAACGCTCCATCCTTTGCCGATTTTCCAGGCCTTCGCTGCGGCTTCTGGAACTTTGACCGGTGTGACATTATAACGCATGGAATGTAGTGACTTCAGCTGCACCTATGCAGATTCATTCTCACTAAGGGACATCTGTCACCGGTAAATGAAGTCTCCAGGCCAATTTACGCATTTGTGGGTGGCCGTTTTGATGACCATCTTTGCTTTCACGCAAACCACTCTGTAAACTTGACCAAACAGCATTAGAAGAGTAATGCAATCAAAAATAGACACACAACTTATTTCGGACACCCAGAATTAACATGTGGCAAATATAGGTAATAAACAGTGTTTGAACACCCCACAATACACATCAAAGTGCAAAAGCGATTAAAATTGTCAGCAGTTCCACCCAAATGTTAATGATTGTCCCTGCCTCCTTTTGTAGAACGTCTCCTGAAATGCTAACAGCATAAAGCCATCAGACTGCTCTTGAATTCACATGGTGATCCCTGCATAGAATCTCTCTATCTGAAGTCCTGTCCCAGCATTTCTGGTAACTGCAGCCCGTCAAACATGGAGTCTACTTTTGTCTTTCGCATCCTTATTCACTGATGGTCTCAACGGTCTGTAACCATCAAACTCTTCTTCAATGACCCCAAACTACTCTGAGCAGCCTGTTGAAAACCTTGCAATAAGCCTAGCTCCTCTTCCTATGTACCCTGAATGTTACATTTCTGCATGTTACATTTGCATGTCACATTTCAGTCCAACCCTGGATGGTGTCAAGGTTTTGCTACATTAGGACATGGACTGCTTTAGTATCAGATGAGTCGTGAATTTTGCAAAAAAAACAGTGAACATGCCCACTGTGAGTGTATGATGGAGGGAAGGTCATTGATGAAGCAGCTGAAGGTTTGGGCTTAGGATGTTACCCTGAGGAACTCTTGCAGAGATGTTCTGGATCTGAGGTGACTAACTTCCAATAATCACAACCATTTTCTTATGTGCCTGGTACAAAGATTGCTGCTATGAGGATGAAGACGGCTATCATTCAACAAACTGCGCCTTGTTTGAGATGAAAGCCTCGTCTTGCTGAAACTCACTAGTGCTTTTCCTTTCCCAGTGTAAACCAAGCAGGCTGTTAGACCTAGTCAAGGAAGGGGGATGGTTACAGCAAATACTGCCAAACACAAAGTGGTGGTAGTTGGCATCAAATCACATACAGTAACTCTGATCCATCCAAAAATCTCCCCATGTGTCTGTTTTTTGGGAACGCTCCTGTGAAGTGCTTTGGGACACTTTACCCCATGAAAGGTGCCATACGAATGCAGGTAGTTGCATCATGTTATTGAAGCTTTACAAGGCTGTATTTTGCAAGCTCTTTTTGAGTGCGGGTTTCTTTGCTGCCCTGTGTCCTTTCCATATTCCTTTCCACCATGTATCCGCTGGGTGTGGAGTGTGGTTTGTTAGAGATTTACGTTCAACGCATGTAATATTAAGCTAATGTTGGGTGCTCATGTTGTGTGCTCTAATTCTACCTTGTATTCATTCTTTAGATACATCAGGACCCCAAATCAGAAGCAGAATGTCTGAGCAACATCAAAGAGTTCTTGAAAGGCTGTGGGGCGCTTCGCGTGGAGGTCAGTATGTCATTTGTTCACCACGTGTGCCAGACTGGTAAAAGAAAAATGTGGTTAATTTTTGAGTTTAATTGGCCAGCGAAAAGGGATGGCAGAGTACTGACTGTGGTCATATCTGGAGTAGGTGGGTATAGAGAGGGACAGAGCTGGCAAAGGTTGGGTGGATTTAGGCAGGAATAGAGTGCTGGTGCAGAGAGAAGAGAGAGCCAGGGGAGTGGGAAAGAATTTTTACATCCAGCCATAAAACTTATCTCTCTTATTGTGTTTTTCATTGTTAGATCTCCTTAAATGGTTCAGTGCCATATTTTGTTCAGCTACTGTGAAGCAGATTTGTTTTTACTGTTTTAAAGGTGCCACATAAATATAGGTTGTTCTTTAGAATTGGTGAATATATTGATTGTTTTCTGACTCCAATTGTACTTGGCTGTTTGAAGCAAGAGCTGAGAAATTCATGCTGTCCTTTTATTTTGTAAATGTCAGTGAATCACAGCATTCCTAATCCTCCAATCCATCACCTTGATTTCACAGACTCTGAACTGTTGAGATGATGCCACCTTCCACAGAGGGGCATCAGAAATGTCCACCCTTTTCCTCAATTGAGGGTTCCCTGGCATCTTGGTTGACAGAGCCCATAGCTGTGTCCAACCCACTTCATGCATTTCTGCCCTCGCCTCTTCCCTTCCCTCAAGAACGATATGGTCCCCTGGTCCTCACTTTTCGACCTCACCAATCTGCCACCTCCAGCAGGATGCCATCGCCAGACACACACTCCATTCCCTTGTTGCCATTCCAGAGGGACCGTTCTCTCAGAACACACTGATCCTCTCCTCCTCCACTCCCAACACTTCCAAACTCCCACAAAGTGCCTTCCCATGCATTCGCAGAAGGTGTAACACTTTCCCTTTTATCTCCTCCCTCTTCACTATCCAAGACCTCGAACACACCTTTCAGATGAAACAGGGATTTTTACCTACACCTCATTCCGTCGAGTCGGCTGTATTCGCTGCTCACCTTGTGGTCTCCCATACAATGGGGAGACAAAGTGCTGACTGGGTGACCACTTTGCTGAACGCCTAAGCTCTGTCTGCAAAAGTAACCTTGAGCTTCTGGTTGCCTACCGTTTCAAATCACCACTGTGTTCCTATTGCCTACACTTCTGTTGTGGGCTTGTTGCAATACTCCAATGAGGTTCAAAGCAAGCTGGAGGAACAACAGCTCATCTTCTGCCAGGCACCTTACAGCTTTCAGGACTCTTGAATTTAGCAGTTTTAAAATGTGAACACCCTCCTTCATATTTGGTAACTACCCCCATGCCATACCCGGGACCTGTTGTGTATGGGTTGCTCCCAGCACTGTCAACCCATTTCCAACCATTTACACTTCTCGTTACCACCCAACCTGGCATTAATCTCTCTTGGCTTATGACCAGAAATCTCTTAGTTTTTCTCTTTCTTTTCTCTCTCTCTCTCTTCCCCAACTCCTACCCCCATGATCTTCACGTATTCTATTCACTCCTTATCCCCATACCATCATCAGCATAAAAACCATTCTTTCTCAGCTATTGCAAATTCTGACAGAGTCCCGGGACTTGAAATGTTAACTGTTTTTCTCTCTTCAAATGCTGCCAGACCTGCTGAGTTTCTCCGGCATTTTTGGTTTTTGAAATCCAATTTGCAGCTTTCACAGATTTTTTAAAATTGAAATGCTGCTGTTGTCTTTAAGGGAAACTTTTTTGATAATCACTGTGATTTGCAATGTGATTTTGAGTGGACTTGTGTACTCTGAACCAGCATATTTATAGAGCACGTTTAATTTTGGAGAGAGGGAGATTTCCTGTGGTGATTGGGCTACAATAGATAGTAAACTAAAGAAGGGCACTTCAGCAGGGGCTTCTAAGTGTTTTGAGTAAAAGGTGGTCTTTAAAAGATGGCTTTGGTGTGAGATCCAGGTAGCTGAAATCTGTTTGAGTGGTGTGTTTTGAAGCTGTGGAGTTAATGAACAAGTTGTCTGTCACTTAATATATTTAATGGTTGAGTAGTGACTGAATGTTCGGTCTCCCAGTTGGGCTGCACTACTAACTGTTATTGGTTAATCATTTCCAATTTATTTTGGAAATATTGCCGCCTTGATCCAGTAATAAAGAAACTGTTGTTTTTATTGGAACTGTGAAAGATAAAGACAGCAAGGGAAAAGCTGCTGATGGACTGTGTGGATTTGCACATTATAGATGTGGTGGAAATATAAGTCAATGTAAAATTTGTCATGGATAGGTGAAGTCTCTCTGTTGTAATTGGTACCAGAGGTACTATGGGTGAAAGATTGGGCAGACACAGCATGGTCAGGAGAAGATTTCAGGTGGAAAGTTGGAGGAATGGTTTAATACAGGGTTATTCAGACAGTGTATTTTACACAAAGGGAAACTCCGGTAGGAAACTAAGAAATTCTTGAAAAAGGGGAAAATATGGAATTGGATTTTTCAAGCACTGTTTCTCTCACTGTCATTGCTAGTATCATGCCCAACACTGGTGGCAAACCATTACATCCTCTCATTTCATCTCATTTTCTATTTGTGGGATACTGCTATGTACAAATTGGATGCTACGTTTGTTTCCCTGCATTTTTAACACCTGAGTGATAATTCATTGGTTATGAATTGTTTTGGGATATCCTGAGGTGTGCAAGATGCTCTGGAATGCAAACTATTAAAACAGAAATGGATCCAAGAGTAGACCTTAGGGTCCATGAAGCCTGTCGGCCATTCAGTGCAATCATCGCTGACCTTGGATTCCCTGTCAACTTTCCTATTTGCTTCCTATATCCTTTGCTTACCTGAAAGAGCAAAACAATGATTTTCAGCCTCAAATATATTCAATGATGGATTATCCACAGCCCTCTGGGATAGAAAATTTCAAAGATTTACAATCCTTTGAGTGAAGGAAGTTCTCTTCTCAGTTTTAAATGACCTGTTATCCTGAGATTGTACTCCCATGTTTGAGAATCCCTAGCCAAGGAAAATCTTGATGTCTGTCCTGTCCTACCCCTTCAAACCTTGTATGTTTCAGTGAGATTACCTCTCATTCTTCTAAAGTCCAGAGAACAATTTACTCAACCTGTCATGATAGAATATCCCCCTTGTCCTACAA
>JAHRHZ010000009.1:13304579-13329698 GCA_024137785.1 Ginglymostoma cirratum | reverse complement strand
GTGTTCATCCAACTCTACACCTTGTTATCTCAGATTCTCCAGAATTGGCATTCCTACTATTTCCTGGTCTTAACAGTTCCTTTTGAATGTTTTTTACTTGGCAAATAGGCAGCTTTTGTCTTGATTTATTTGTACTCCCAGGAGTAGGTTGCTGGAAAGAATTAAGCAGATCTTCAAGATTGTTTTTGTGATTCATCATTCACTGGCTCCTTCTGGCAAATATGGGTAGTTTGGTGCCAATGTTTGGTGTGCTTTGAGGCAAATAGCATTGTCCTGTATTTATATGTCACTTTACTCGTGTTCAATCAGCTCTTCATCTTCCATAATCACAGTTGCCCAAATTATGAATACAAAGTACGTTATCACGTTTTTATGAAGTTCACATCCTCTAAGTGTGTAACCAGTGCCAATTAACTTTGAAGAATGCACCTAATAGTTTGGTTGTCATGTATAAAATTACTGTATATTGATCATGTTCAAGCACCTGACCTGGACCTTTCCATTTTTCTGCTTTTCTCTTTCATACTATACCGTATCCCTTAGATTAAAATTTATTTTCGATGGCCTTTTGCCGTGAGGCTCACCAGGTTTTCTATGAAGCTTCAGACTTAATGTCCTTCTGCCAGCAGCAGGGTACATAGAAAAAGTGAAGGGACAGCAAACCTTTTATTAACCAGCACCAATGGGACCAGGAAAGGGCCAGTTGATTAAATATTCTGGATAATTAAGAGGTATGCATAACTGCAGTAAACTGTGATCAAGCAAAGCTTTGGGACATCAACATCCCTCAAAAAGACAATGTAGAAACATCAACCCACCTCCTAAAATCAATGTAAAAACACACAATACGTAATAGAAATGCAATGCAAGGGGAATACACATCACTGTTGTACTTTATTTACAGCATAAATATTTGGACATCGTGGTAGATTGTGGTATTTGAGGTTTATAATTTTTGCCAGTTTATCAAGGGTGTTGGTTAAAACCAAGTTTTCTGAATTGTAGTCCCTGCCTATATCATATCACTAATTACTGAGAGAACTTTTTGATTTCTCCCCAAAAACAATTGCTATGGATGTAGCCCCAGTCATTTGCAGTGAGTTCTTTGTATGGGCTGCCAATGCCAGGGCGGATGTTAATTCACAACCTGCTTAGCTGATGGGATTTTATGAAGTCTCTATCTATTAGGCCGTGTGATTTCTTTCACATATTCCATTACAAAATAGACTTTCCATGGTCATGCTCATTTTGACAATGTGTGTTTTCTCACACACTAGACTACCAACTAAATCTAGTTGCCCTGTCTCAGAAATACAGATGAATGTGTATTTCTACCTGATCCCAAGTCCATTGCCACAGCTTTGTTGAAGTATTTTGTTAATGAGAAACTACCACGGGCTGTGATTAGCTCATTGTATATTTTTTAACCTACATCACATTTGTTGCTGGTGTCTGCTATATATTTAGTGTGCTCATCTTCCCTTCTGCATCTATAAGCAGGGATTTTAACCTGTCAGAAGATGGATGAACAAAATGCCTTTTTCTTCCTTTAAAGTTCTATTTCCTGGTACAAACAATACCTGCTTAATATTTTGATTGGAAAAAATAGATTATGCTGAAGGAATCTTAAAAACATCCAGACTGTGTAAAATTTAAAATCACTGACTTCCCAAAATTATTGCAATGTCATGTTGTAGTTTTATTTGAGCTTTTTTTATGGACAGCCTGCTCATTAGTAAGGATATTTCACTTGATGTCACATCAGTGCTGATAAAGTGGTTTACTCCAGCTATGTTTTGGGAAATCACAGCTCTTTTTACTCATTGTAGAATGCTGTCATCCCCAAATATGAAACATGAAGAACTCTGAAATTTCTTGACATTACTTTTCCCTTATTATTTCATAAATCTAAGTAATATTTTAACTAATCCACTCCACACAATGTTGATGTACATCTGCTATCGAATACAGCACAATTGAATAAGCCTGTGATTAAAACATTGATTACTGGTTTGAATCTTCTTGTCTGTCTGCCCTAATCAGTATCACCATTTTCTTATTCCACACCTTGTGCATTGTGCATAATTTCAAAAACTTATTGTTTTGTGTAAGATAATTCATTGCATAATACATATTTTGAAGCATATCTAAAACATGTTGACAATACCCCAGGCATTCCCTCTGTTAGAGTTCCTGATTCTTGTCCTCTATAATAGTTGCCAGATGTATCTCTACCCTCACTCCTTTTGGTTATGTTTCTCCTATCATACTGTTTTCACCCTGTGTCTGGCAGACTTGCACTGTCAATATGATTAAACCCTCCCTTTTTTTTTTAAATCATGCCACTGAATATCCCATTTGAGCTCTGAAGGCCATTGGGAATCAGTGTTTTTCCAGAAATTGTCTTTCAAGGTTTCTGCTATCTATTCTGAGCGATTTCTGCTTTCTGATAATCTAATTCCAGTCAATAGTAGGGTCTCTCCATGTTTAACACCTTTGCCAAGTCCAACAATTTACAGGCAAACACTGAATTCGAAATCTCCCAATAGAATGTTCGCAATCATTGCAAACAGTCTGTTACATTTCATGATATACTCTTTTATAATATTCACCTGGTATTCTAAATTTAACCGTATCTGACCATACCTCTCTCACACACAATTAATATCAACGTTTTAAATCAATCTTTTGCTTGTCTTATCCTGGCTTCTGAAAGACTCCCAATCATCAGACTTGCTCTGATCCTTTACGTTATTTTAAGTCTCCTCCTTAAACCTAATACTATCCTCAACTTCCATTGCAAGCCACGAATGGATCTTTCTTACTGATTTTCTATTTATCAATGCAATATATTTTTGTTGAACTTTCTTCTCTAAACATTTCTGTTTATTCACTATCATACCTTTTAGCCCGTGTGCTGAATGAATGTTATTCGGCTCTACCCTCCTACCTATGTAATTATCTTTATTGAAGTCATGCTTGAGATTGCCGTATGTCAGTTTCAAACTTAACGTGTAATTCAATCGTATTATGATCACTAATTCCCAGTGGATCGTTTACCATGAGATTATAAATTAACTCTGCCTCTTTATCTAACATGAGATCTAAAGTAGCTTGATCTTTGCTTGGCTCTACAAAATATTACTCGAGAAAATTGATGCAAACATTCAACAAACTTAACTTCCAAAATAACTTTTACCAATTTAGTTAGTGCAGTCTGAATGAAAACTAAAGTCAGCGCAATAATTACATTGCATTTGTTGCAAACTTCTATTGCCTGCCTAACTGTCTTTCTGATCATATAATTTATGTTTGCTGACATGTAAATAACTCCCACTCCTGCTATTGCTAATCACCATCCATACTGATTCTATCTTTTGATCTTCTGAACCAAGGCCATTTCTCACTATTGTTCTTATGTTGCCCTTTACAATTAGGGGCACCCGTCCTCCTTTTCCATTCTGTCTGTGCTTTTACAATGTTACCTACCCTGGAATATTCCAAACTCAAGTCACCTTGTAACTATGTCACTTATACCGTTTAATTTTAAACCATTTTTATTTCTATTTGTGCCACAAGTTCAGCTGTCTTATTGTAGATGCTTTGTATATTCAGTTAAAGAGTTTTTAAACTTTATTTTGTGTTGCTATTCTCTATGTGGTTCTCTGTTTCACCTGAAATACATCTTTGCTGTACCTCTTCATGCGGTAGCGTGCACATTCTCACTAATCTCTGCATAAAGAGGCTTCTGTTGAATTCTGTGTAGGGTCTATTGTATTTTTGACTGGTGTGCTTTAATTCCTCCACAAGTAGAAAAATCTTCTCTATGTCATTTCAGCTTCTCCTGATGATTGTTTAACCAGAGCTCCAGGAGCAGCCCTTTCTTTGGATTCTACCGGGCAATTTCAGCTCCTGTCAATTTACCCAGAGACTTGGACATCTCATTGTTAGTTTTGAATTTGCACTGCATGGTTACTTTTAATGGCCTTCTCTACTGCATTTTGTGGTTCTGTGAACTTCTTTCAAATCTGTTATAATCGTACACCCTGCCCTGCAGTAATCCACACACCTGGCTATCCTCGCAAACTACCATCCCATCTCCAAGCTGTCAGTCATAGAATCATAGCATTCCTAAAGTGTGGAAGCAGGCCATTCGGCCCATCAAATCTACATTGACCCTCCGAAGACCATCCCACCCAGACATACCCCCCCCCCCCCAAACCCGGTAACCCTGTAGCCGTTTCCCATGGCTAATCCACCTAGCCTGTACATCCCTGGACACTATGGGCAATTTGGCAGGGACAATCCACCTAACCTGCACTTCTTTGGACTGTAGGTGGAAACCAGAGCACCCAGAGTAAACCCAAGCAGACACCGGGAGAATGTGCAAACTGCACACAGTTGCCGGAGGCTGGAATTGAACCTGGGTCCCTGGAACTGTAAGGCAACAGGGATAACCACTGAGCTACCATGCCACGCATAGTTCTTGAATGAGCAGTCTCTTCCCAAACCCGTATCTGTCTTTCTCAGAGCACTATGTGTGAATCTCTCCACTTTGGTTTGCACCCTTACTACCTACATTCCCTCCTAGTTTTACTGCTGCTGTACAGGTGTCTGAGTGCATGACAATGATTTCTGGAAGCAGATGTTTGGACGCTCCAAGCAGCTCTGGGCCTTAAAGGGGTTTGCTTGAGTCCCAAAATACCTGCCCTCCTCATCCTTCTCGATGATTCATCTGCAATCCTTAATAAGGTTAAGCACAGCATCTTCCTCCAGTACCTCTATTCTCCTATTTTTCTCACATGCATCATACAATACCCAGACAATCCCCTGCAGTGATTTCTCTTCCTGCTTACAGAGGTAACAAGGTGTAGAGCTGGATGAACACAGCAGGCCAAGCAGCATCAGAGGAGCAGGAAGGCTGACGTTTCGGGCCTAGACCCTGCTTACACACTGGTATCTTTGTATGTCCTTAAAAGATCTATGCTTAGCCTCTTTCTTTTTCTCATTCACACGGTGTTGCTTGTTCACTGACCAGTAGCAAAAATTCGCAAAACCAAACCCTTTGTTTCATGGTAATCTTGGTCTGTGTGATGCGGATTTTTAAGATTAATATTTTCAACTGCTGCTTTTATTAGTTTAATTTTGAAGCTTGTGTGAGCTGCTGAGAAAGACTTCTGTTTTTCCAGGGTATCAGGGATACATATGACAAAATGAGAGTGTACAGAAGACACACAGACATGCAAAGAGTAAGAATGGAATTTGACATTGGGATCACCATTAAGCAATCTATTCACCATTGGGTGGGCTTTATGAAGAAAGTTGCCAACGTTTTAACCACTCACTCCTGTTTTGAATTTCATAATATTCAGTCCTGGAATATTTAGAATAAATATGTACTATTAGATCATCCTGCTTCCTTCTTGCTCATTGTTGTTGTGGGTTTAGTTGCATGTGATTTAATATCAGGTTGTTTTAGACGTTGCAAGTGTGAAGTCTCCTCACAGCTCTATCTACCAGATGGTCAAATAACTTTCCATCAAGTGGACTTGTGGCTTTTTATCCTCAGTACCTTTCATATCTCCCCATTCCAATCTAGTTGTCTTTGTTCAGCAAATGTTTATGTTTGAGACTGTCTGTGATGTACAGGGACCTGTCAAGTACAAAATCTATACTCACTATCCCTGGGCCATCCAGGGCAGCACTACTTCCTGCTCTGGTTTCCTCCCACAGTCCAAAGATGTGCGCGTTGGGATTGGCCATGCTAAATTGCCCATAGTGTCTAGGGATGTGTAGGCTGGGTTGCTTAACCTGGAAAGTGCAGGGTAACAGGGATAGTGTTGGGGGTTGCTCTTCAGAGGGTCGCTGTGTACTCAGTGGGCCAAATGGCCAGCTTCCACACTGTAGGGATTCTATGATTCTATGCTCACTGCTAATTACAGCTGTCTAGTCATGCACTCATGCTTTCTTGTGCATAGACAAAGTTTTATCTCTGTATCTCGTTGGACCAATGCTTTGTTGCTTTACTTATAACCATTACATCCTTTTTGCTTGGGTACCATGACATCCTTGTAAATTAATTTCTCTTCCTCTAATCTATCTCTGACCTTCTCTTTTGTTCTACCTAACATGCATTTTTCAACAGCAAAATACCTATCACGTTTCTACCTCTCATCAGTTCTGAAATTGCACTCAAACCATTAGCTCTGTTCTTCCCTCCACAGATGCTGCTAGACCAGGTGAGGTTTCTTAAGAATAAATGTAAGTCTTAATGCTGATCTCCATCTCTCAAAAGTGCAAGTTTTGAAATCTTTGGAGCCTGCCATTACTGGTATTGAATTAAGGCAACATACCAGGCTTTGAGGAACCCATAATCTGCAAATCACTGTACAATAGGTGCATTAAACTGTAGTGTGCTACACATAAGGTAGTAATACATATCTATTTCACATAATTATTGTTTCAGTTTACATTCATGAGGTGTTAAAGGGCTTTTTTTTGATGGGTTAATTAACTTGTAGAGCAACCAGAACAAAAGAAGAAAATCACAAGAAATTAACTGTGTTTTCACTTGTGGCTTAGTTGAGAGCACCCTCGAACTCCAAATCAGAAAGTAATTGGCTCAAAACACCTTCCAGAGACTTGTACACTTAAGCAAGGTTGACAGTCCAGTGTCATACTGAGTGCTCCATTGTCAGAGGTGGCATCTTTTGGATGAAATGATAAACCAAGGTCCTGTATAACCTTTTGGAATCATCTGATGTCAATGCTATCAAGTCTTAAAACTCTGAAATGTGCTTACCTTCTTGAAAGTCTTGAACCTGTGTTTTGAAGTTCTCTGCCCAAATCTTTCTATTTCCCTCTACAGCTCCCTCTTTAACCACATTTACGGTCACCTATTCTGGTAACTTCTGCTTTGTTTCAGTCTAATAAAGTGCGGGTGAAATATTTGCCTTTAAAGGTGGTGTATAAACATAAGTCTTTGGTCATTCAATCCATTTAATCTTTCCTGGCCTGGGGTTATTTACACTGGTGAATGTGCTGTGTACAATGGTGCCTTCAACTGGAAGGAAATTTGTAAATTAAATGTACTCAGAGATTAGCTGACAAACTGCTATTGAACTGAGGTGAATGGGAACAAAGATCCTTTCCTCTGTAAGTATTTGTTTGTGAAAGATTAGCACATTTAAATATCCAGATGTAAATCTCTATTGCAATAAAGACCATGAAAAAGTGAATGAAATGCTATGTGGAACAAATAGCATCTCCTACTTCTGCACTTTGGTAGTCACAGTTCTATTTGAATGGATAAGAGTGATCAGCTTAGTATTTTGGTCCAAGGTTGCAGCATCATAGAAATGTGGCAACTTTTGAAATGGAAGGAGGTCATTCAGTCCCTTGTGCCTTGTCTCCCATTCAAGTAGATAGTGGCTGACCTGTACCTCCACCCCATTTACTTGCCTTGCTTCGTATCCCTTGAGATCCTGACCCAAAAAATCTATATTGTAGACAAAGGTGCCGCATTTCAAATACCTTTGTGTGCAGAATTGTTTCCAGACAGCATCCTTTAATAGGTTGGCTCTAATTTTAAGGTTATACCCCTTGGTTTGGATTCGCTGCCCGCCCACCCCTTCATCGGAAGAAATTGATCCTTCCTATGTACACTTCGAACCTGTTAAACATATCAAACGCCTCATTAGATAAGCCTTTATTCTTCTATTGGATAGACAGCCCAAGATAAACTTTATTCAAACTGTCTTTAAAAATGACCCCTCAAAGCCCCTTAATGTTTTAGCGACAGCCAGTATATCCTTTGTGGAGTGTGGTGTCAACCAGCGGAAATAAGTAGCTGATACGGTAAACTTAGCAACATTTAGCTTAGAGCTTAAACATAAGCAGCTGCATGAGTTAGAGAAGCACGTGGTGGCAGGGGTTGTTTTAATTCACAGAACAGTTTCCTTTAGAGTAGATCTGGAAGCCTCATCAGTTCAGTCTGGCACATAAGCAGTTAGGAATAGGGATTGACTGTGCAGCCCCTTGAGCCTGTAACACTTCTCAGTAGTTTCTTGGCTGATGTGCAACACAGCGACATATATCTGTCTTTTATTTTTAGTCCCAAGTACTGGGCATTAGTGAGACTTGCAGCGCCTGAAGTAATGTGTGCATTTTTGGAAAGCAATACCTGCAGTGAAAAAAGTTCAAAGAAGTTTCTTGGAATGAAGGGATTGTCTTAGGAGGAAATGTTGAGCAGGTTGGACCTATACTCGTTCAAGTTTAGAAAAATGAGATGAACTTAATATGTAAGGTTTTGAGGGAGTTTGACAGGGTAGATGCTGAGAACATGTTTCCCCGTTTTGGGGAATTTGCAACTAGAGGGTTATTTAGAAATAAGGAGTCTCCCTTCTAAGACAGATGAGGAGGAATTCTTTCTTT
Source organism: Ginglymostoma cirratum (assembly GCA_024137785.1). Taxonomy (NCBI): domain Eukaryota; kingdom Metazoa; phylum Chordata; class Chondrichthyes; order Orectolobiformes; family Ginglymostomatidae; genus Ginglymostoma; species Ginglymostoma cirratum. The sequence continues at coordinate 13,321,265 of JAHRHZ010000009.1, read as the reverse complement.
TGAGTATTTCATCTTTAACTGCTATTTCTTAGGATCTTGAGCAGGCCTCTGGAGTTCTCATCCCCAGAGAGAAGTGGCATTTGGGACACTGAATATATTCAAGCCTGAGGTAGATTTTGGATAGACAAGAGAGTCAATTATTAAGCAGGCCAACAGGAAAACAGAATTGAAGCCACAATCAGATCATCGTATTAAATGGTGGAGCTCAAGGGACCAACAATGGCCTACTCCTGCTTCTTTATCTTATGATCAAATCTCTATCCCCCATTGTGTGCAGAGGCGTTTCCTCACTTCATACCTGAAAAATTTAGCCCTAACATTTTGACTGGGTTACCCAGCCCTAGTTTTGACAAACAGCAAAAATAGATTTTTCTCTATGTATTCGGTCTGTTTCCTTTAATAGCTGGGAGCTACGATCAAATTAACTCCTCATCTACATTGTATAGCTTGCATAATCTTTACTTATGATTTAACCCTCAGAGTCCAGGTATCATTTTGGTAAATTTATGGTGCACCCAGTCTAAGGTCTATATGATGTGGTGTTCAGAATTGCGCACAGTCTTTCAGATGTGGTCTGATCACAGCTTTATACTGCTGTAGCATGATATATAGTGCCTTATGTTCCAGTTCTCTGAACAGGAAGACTAGTATCTTAGTTAACTTTTTCATTATTTTCTGCATGTGTCCTTTATGTTTTAATGTCTTATGTACCTGGTCTCCCAAGTGTCTTTGGATCATTACTGTTTTAGCTTTCACCACTTAGAAAGAACCAGTTCTGTCAAACCACATGTGAATACATTGGAATCCATTTGCTACAGTGTATGGTAATTTGCTTTATCTTTGAAACCTCTTCGCCATTTTATGCCTCTTTCTGCATTTCTTATAATGCCACCTGTCCATTGGGCCATTGGCAAATTGTGGCTTTCTATCCCATCATCTAAGTAGTCAGTAAGTATAGGACACCACTAATTACATTCTGCCAATTAAAGTAACTGCCTGCTGTCTCTATTCTGTCTCCTGCAGCTCAGTCAATTTCTGAATTAGGTTGATAATTTACATCCAAGCCTTCTTCCAGTTGTACTTTGGAATCTTTTATGTCCATCCGAATTGGCTGGGGGTGGGGCATGGGGTGTGCGATTGGTTTAAAGTCTTATGTAAAAATCTGGAGATTGAAAAGGGAAACAAGTGAATTCTACTGAATAGGTGATTGCCAGAGGAAATTACAGGGATAGGTAACAGCGTACTGATTAAAAGGACTGTGGAAGTTGATTCAATTATCTCTTCCAAAAGGGACTTTGACAAAAACTTGAAAAGGAAAAAGTTGCAGGACAATGGGCAAGAACAGGATGTCACAGTAAATTGACTAACTCTTTCAAAGATCTGGTACATGTGTGATGAACCAAATGATCGTCTCCTGTGTGTTTTTACGATACTAACATTGAGCCCTTGAACAGAAACAGGCTGTCAAATAAAATGTGTAGGACTCAAGAAAGGTTGATTTGATGGGCCAGTTCTGTGCTGGACTTCCACACTTGCTTTCTTCTGTACTTTCTCCACTGGGAAGGCGATGGCTTAGTGGTATTATCACTGGACTGTTAATCCAGAGACCCAGGTAATGTTCTGGGGACCTGGGTTTGAATCCAGCCGTGGCAGATGGTAGTATTTGAGTTCAATACAAAAATGAAATTGGGAATTAAGAGTCTAATGATGACCATGAATCCATTGTCAATTGTTGGAAAAACCCACTAATGACCTTTAGGGAACTGCCATCCTTACATGGCCTGGCCTGGCCTACATGTGACTCCAGAAGCACAGCAATGTGGTTGACTTTTACCTGCTCGCTGAGCAATTAGGGACGGATAACAAATGCTGGACTAGCCAGTGATGCCCTCGTCCTATGAATAAATAAATAAAAACAGAAATTACACATCATGCTAAAATTAGCCATCAGAACCCGAAGAAAATTGGGGAAAAAAAAATTAGGTCAACATCATGAACTTTGAGTATGTGCATCTTAGCAAACAGAGTGGTGAGAATTGTAACAAAATCATTTATTACTCTAATTGAATGATCTTAGACTGCATTTTTTTTTAACCTTCATCACTGTTCCAGGAAGTTGCTATTGACCAGGTTGAGAAGAACAAGCAGGCAGGCTCAGCAGCTCTGTACTGCATTTCCATTCTTCTACAAAGGAACTGGTGTTTGTTTATTGGCCAATAATTATTTTCAGTTTTAGTGTTTACATGTCTAATTATGAGTTAATCCCTTGCATTGTTGCGCAAGGGAATGGAGGAGGTGTGCTCGATTGTAGGATCTTTACGTAAAATGGGGTGAGAATGTGGGTAATAATTTGAGTATATTTGACGGGCCTAGTTCAGGTTCAATTTTTAAGTCAGACATTCTTGGCTCATTTTCATTTTTGTTTACATAATAGGATAGCACAACTTTAAGGTAATTTGGAAATCAGAAGAGTAGAGTTGACTGAAGAGAAACTTCTTTGCTTCAAAGTTTGAAACATTACAGCATCAAATACTGGTCGGTATTATCAGCTAAATGTTGGATCCACTGCTTTTTGTCTTATAAGTAAGTGATTTGGATGTGAATATAGGAGGTAAAGTTTGTAAGATTGTAGATGACGCCACAATTGGCGGTCCAGTGGACAGTGAAGAAGATTATCTCAGAGTACAATGGGATCTTGATCAGAAGGGCTAAGGAATGGCAGATGGAGTTTAATTTAGATAAATGTGAGGTGTTGCATTTTGGTGAGGCAAATCAGGGCAGGACTTAGACAGTTAATGGTAGGCTCCTGGGGAGTGTTGCCACAAAAGAGATGTTGGGGTGTAGGTTCATTGTTCCTTGAAGGTAGACAGGGTAGTGTTGAAGGCATTTGATACGCTTGCCTTTATTGGTCAGTGCATTGGGTGTAGAAGTTGGGCGGTCATGTTGCGGCTGTACAGCTCATTGGTTAGGCCACTTTTGGATTCTGGTCTCCCTCAATAGGAAAAGTGTTGTGAAACTTGAAAGGACTCAGATAAGATTTAAAAGGACGTTGCCAGAGTTGGAGGGTTTGAGCTATAGGGAGAGGCTGAATAGGCTGGGGCTATTTTCCCTGGAGTGTCCGAGGCTGAGGTGTGACCTTAATGAGGTTTATAAAATCATGAAGGGCATGGATAAAGTGAATAGCCAAGATCTGTTTCCCCGGGTAGGAGAATATAAAACTAGAGGGCATAGGTTTAAGGTGAGAGGGGAAAGATTTTAAAAGGAGCTATGGGGCAACTTTTTCATGCAGAGGGTGGTGCATGTATGGAACGAGCTGCCAGAGGAAGTGGTAGAGGCGGGTACAATTACAACATTTAAAAGGCATCTGGATGGGTACATGAATAGTAAGGGTTTAGTGGGATATGGGCCAAATGCTGGCAAATGGGACTAGATTTCTATTGGATATCTGATTGGCATGGACATGTCGGACTGAAGGATCTGTTTTTGCGCAGTTACACACAAAACTTTTGCAGAGTCTATGAGAAGAGCCTTGCATCGCTTGCAATATGAAAACCTCACAATCAGTGGTTTGACCTGATTTACATCATCATGTTTATCTAAACAATAAATGGTTAAAGCCATTAATCTTTAATGATTAAACATTGTATAAACGTTGGCCATATGCCAGGAACTTGAGTTCTCAATTACGTAATATGTAACAACAAGGCCTGTAACTTAGTTTCATTGTATACAAAAAAGGAGCTCGAACAAATCAACCAACAAGAGGTTCTAAAATTTTTAAATATGTACATGTTACTTTTGAAAAATACATTTACATCTGTAAGTCACACAAAATTGTTTGCGCAGTAATGAAATACAAGGTAAACTTTTTCTTTAACAGCACTGGTTTCAGGCTCTGCCATTGTGCCTGGTTGACAAGTTATAATTCCATTCAGCATTTCCTTCTAATTTTAGGAGGATGTGTTAGTTCATGTGCTGCAAGCTGTATAGCTTGGCAACTTAATGTAGGTGAGTCAGCCAAGGTTCTCTGATTTATTGTGAAAGTTTAAATCATTGTTGCTTGAAATCTGGGAATCCGATTTCCAATGCTCTCTTCCATTGGGTGAATAGATCCTGTTGAACATCACCACAACAATGATTAAAATATTGGGAAAACTGAGTTGATGTTCGAAAGACTCCCAAAATCAAATGTCATTTGTCCAATTCTGCCGTAGTTCTCATATACCTGTTCCTGCCTTTAAACTACTTGTGAAAGGATTCCTTTGAGACCACTGCTCCAAGGAGCTTAAGCTGCACCCTTGTACGTCACCAGGGTGGTCTCAATTCTTGGCACCACACTTCAGAAAGAGTGTCACGTTAACTGGAGTGGATAGAGAAGGGATTTACTGCAATGATACCAGGAATAAGGAACTTCAATTCTGTGGAGAAACTGGAGAGGCTGTGATTATTCTCCTTAGAACAAAAATAGATGACCAGACATTTAATAGAGGCAGTCAAAATTGTGAATAACTTTGACACAAGTTTACAATAGTCGTAAAAGAACCAGAGTTAGATGGAAATTTTATTGTGATAAGTTAGGATAATCTATAAAGCACTTGCTGAATGGATGGTGAGAGCAGATTCAGTTGTAACATTATAAAGAAAATTGGTTAAATACTTGTTAAAGACTATGTGGAAAAGAACAGGAGAAAATGTGATTAACCGGATAATTTTTTCAAAGAACTGGCATAGGATGAAAAAGTTCCTCAATATGCGTAAGATTCTTGATTCTATGGGTGGAATATTTCCCTTCCTATTACTAGCAGGACAGGTGCCGGAGGGCAAATAAATAGGTTGTTGATACTACTGAGATACCTGCCCACTATCCCAGTAGTTAGGTTCTGGTTGGGAAAATCCATGGGCAACTTACCTGATCTGCCAATAATTAAGGCCCTTAAATGGGGCATTAACAGCTGCTCTTACAAGCGTTAGCAGATAAATATCCTGATTTAACTATCTTCCCAGCATGCAAAAAGAGTGGCTGATTTACTGACAGCGAAACCGGGGTGACCTGCCTGTGAAGGTAGGAAAGGGCCTGCACTTCTTTCACTCCAGGGTCAATTGTGGGGCATGGGGTGAGGGGCAAGATTGTGGTAGCTAACAGCCATACTGAATAGCCCTGATCCTTTGACCACACACTCTGCACCCCATGACTTCCAAAGAGGTACTGAATGATAGAAATATTCATGCTATATAAAGGCACATCACAGGAACAGGCCCTTTGGCCGACAATGTCTGTGCTGACCATGATGCTATTCTAACCTAATCCCATTTGCCTGCACGTGGTCTGATTCCTTCTATTCTCTGACTGCTCGTCTATGCCTCTTAAACTTTATGATCGTATCTGCTTCTACCACATCCCGGTGCATAACAGGCTAAAATTGTTCTCCGTATTTACCAGCAAAAGAAATCAGTAGTATACATAATCAAAACAAATCCATAATATCGTTGATGTTAGAATCAGTCCCCAATGTTAAAAATACCATTTTTATACTGTTTTTTGTGGAGCCTGCCACGTGTTTTGACTTTCAAATTTCAGGTCAACTTTGCAGGTGCAAAACTGTATATTGACAATGATTTGGATTATTCATTAGAATTAAAGATTGTGAGTGAATCCCCTAGAGTTCAAATTGAGGACATTTAAACGGAGATCTTTCAATCATCTCATGACATGTGCTAGGAAGTGTTAGATAATATTTACATCATAGCAACAGACTATTTGGCCCAACTGGTACATGTCATTGGTGATGCTCCACACAACCTCTTTAGATATCATTCGTCTAATTCTATCAGAATATTCTCTACTCCTTTATTCCTTTGTATTTATCTAGTGTCCCCTTAATTGTCTCTATGGCTAGTCTCTGTTACCATCCATGTATTAGTGAATTTGTTTTCTCACCATTCTCTGGGTATAAAGTATCTGCTATATCCCAGTGGATAGCACCGTTGCCTCTAGGTCAGGATGTTCGTATTCAAGTTCCACTCCAGAGATTTTAGCGCGTGATCCAAGTATATTCTCTCATGTTATAGTAAGGGTGTGCTGCATTGTAAGTTGTGCCCTCTTTCAGAATAGATGCTAATCCGAGTCTCCCCTGTCCTCTATTCAAATAAGTACAAAAGAGTTTTGCCTAGTGTCTTGGCCACTATATAATAACACCACTAAAAATATATGGTCATTATCAGTTTTTGGTCTGTGGAATCTTGCTGTGTTTATTGGCTGATACTGCTCCTACAATGTACTTTATGATGTCTAGAGCTTACAAACAGTGCGATATAAACACAATCCCTTCTGTAATCTAGTGAGCGGGTTATAATGTGGGCCTGGAATTCAAGTATTTGTTAATATCTACACTATATATAGTTCAGTATGTGTCTACCTCTGTATCTTGATTCGTTTTGAAATCAATCAAACCGGCTTGGTTTCCCAGGCAACCCATTTCTCATTCTTCATTTTTAAATCTTTGTTTTTTTTTTCAAGCTGCTGATAAGAATAACACCAATTATAGGGACAGTTCGTGAAAGGTTATATTTTCCACCTACAAGCTCTTGGTGCCAGAACCTTATCTGCCTGGGAGTGAGAATCAGAAAATTAAAAGATCAATGGCTGTCGAGCTATCAGAATTGCTGAATAGAAAACTTACTGTTAATACGGGGTAACTTCCTTATTTGATTGTGTCTCAATGTCACATTGGATGAGGTTCAATTAATTCTTTTGCCCTTTTAGAAGTATTTTGTACAATGCCTCTGTGCCATAACAGTGTCATAACTTCATTATAGTTTGAAACTATATTGGCTGTGCCTTGGAAGCCTCAAATTCTCATTGACTGATTATGATATTTATAGCTATTGCATGGGTTCCACACATTGAAGGAGTTTAATGGTCACAGTCCTTGCCTGGCCTAGCCTCTTTATCACCAGTTCACTCTGGGATTCATCCTTCATTCAAAGTATAAATTGCTTGTCAGGGTACAAGGGAGAACTCGAGATAACAAGCATGGGGCTGGATGAACACAGCCCGAAACGTCAAGTTTTCCTGCTCCTATGATGCTGCTTGACTTCATGTGTTCATCCAGCCCCATGCTTGTTATCTCGGATTCTCCAGCATCTGCAGTACCTTTTATCTCTGATACAAGGGAGAACTCCCTGATTTTAAAATGAGGTGCAGAAGATCTTGATAAAAACTTCACTGAAGCTTCTTTCTTGCATGAAACTACTGTATGATGGTGCCATCTCGCATTGTGAGCAGGTGATAGACATGATGTAACATCAGCAAGTACTCAAAGTTCCAACTTGGTGAAGGACACCTCCTGCCCATGCTTCACACTGACATCATGAAGTATATGGAGGGAACGGCGTTTTTACTTGTGCACTATTGGGTTTTATATGAAATGTGGACAACTCTACCGTGCAGACTATGGTAAAGACTTTTTTTTAAACTCAAATATTCTTGTTGTAATATAATGTGGTTAGTGAGAATAATGATAGTGGATCATAATTGAACTAAGCTCAATTTCTAAGTTGCTTGCAGTTTATTTTTCCCCAATGTGTAATAAAGTAGAGCAGATTGATTTATTTCATGATTTGAGATTTTAAAATTGCAGAGATGAATGGAATTAATCTTTCAAGCAGCTGAAATTGTGGAGCATGCTCGGTTAAGGCTGAGATTCCTGTGAACACCCAGATTAAATGTTTTGATTGAAAACCTCGCAATTTAAGCTCACTCGCTTTTGTGGATTTGATAGAGATTAGAGGTACAAGTTTGGTTTTTGTTTTGGATGGTTTGAATTAGTAAAATAGGCAGCAGCTTAGGTTTGTGGAAAAGGCAGGAATTCTGATTTAATTGATAAACTGGAGATGAGAATATGCGTGCTCTCTCCTGCTGCCAGGAATGAAGACAAGTCTTCGCAGATATAGATGCATTCAAAAATACATTGGAACTTTTTAAATATTGTAAGGCTTGTTGCCTGTAAATGTCCGGGACTTGTAATCTTGGCTTTTGTTCATCAAGCAGCCCCACCTCTGGAAGCTCCACTTTCTGAAGACTGAAGTAATGTGTTAACAATAAAAATATTGAAACTGTCTACTCCTTTGGTTTCCCACAGACTTTTGATGCCAATGACCTTTATCAAGGACAAAACTTCAACAAGATTCTTAGTTCACTGGTGGCTTTGAACAAAGTAACTGCAGGTAAGACGCTCCTTTGGGAGGGGTTGATCTCTCACTGAATCAGGCTCGCAGTTTGAAGCTCGCAGTCAGCAACATTAGATTCAAAGCTGTATGTGGAGTTTTCTATATTTGGAATTTTTGACCTTTCGACCTTCATCGTGCAATTGTAGTAGGTGATGTGAAAACGATTGATTAATTTTGTAAACCTGCACTCCTGATGGAGCCTTGTACCCGTGTGCACCAGGTTCCTGATGAGTGCTCCCTGTGGTGAAACTCTGACTTGGGAGCATGATTTTGTTAAATTATTCCTGCAATGTAAATAATAATTATCAATCCCCTTTTCATTCTAAATGTCAGTGTCTCTACACCTCCTTGATCTCTGTCGTGAGGGCATTTCGTTCATCTGACACTCGTTGATGGTTGTGCTTGTAGCCCTTAGATACGGCTCAGTGGCATTCCCTTACTGACCCTTCCTCCTCTTTACTTTCCTCTCCTTTTGGGAAGCCTGATCATCAATGGTGAGGTGAGAGGGGCTAGTGAACGAGGTAGCAGCTAGTAAGGGAGAGAGTTCAAAGGGCCTTTAATGTTAGAGGAGATTTGAGAAAGGGTTTCATCCTTAAAAACACACAAGGTGCTTTTGGTTAGAGTCTGTTTGGTACACGATAGCATCACCAGTCTTGGTCAAGGTTAAATAGTTCTCGTAGCCTCTGTGTTAGTCCACAGTTCAAGCTGAACTGCCCCCACCTCTTGCATTTTATGTTGCAAGTGCTTTTTGGTGTGTTGAAGACCTTTATAAAACTCAGCTTTTGTTGCCCTTGACCTATTCTGCTTTTTCCTCTTGCCTTTATTAAACCTGCTTGACATGTTTTGCAATGTTAATGGGGCTATATAAATGCACTATCGCTGTTCAGTATTAAACAGACTAAAAAAAACCTGCTAACAGTAATGAACAAAAGCCCAACTGAAATGTTTCTGATGGTATTCAAAATATATCATTTGCAGGCAACAATGTGAGTATTATAGGCTGTATGGTCAAATGGGTAATCCAGCATTCGATCTGATGACCTTCAGGGTTGCAAAGAAGCTTTACAGCAGCCCCCCATAACAAATAAATAATTTGGGTAGAATGAAAGTCTTGCATTTCTGTGGCACCTTTTTCATAACCTAAGGATGTTCTAACGCACCTTTTTAAGGCAATGAGGCACTTTTGAAATGTAGTCATTGTGTAACGTCGGAAGCACAGCAGCCAGTTCACACACAAGGTTCCACGTACAGCAAAGTAATAATATGTTCTGATGTTAGTTGAAGGACAAATATTGGCTGAGGCATTGGGGAGAACTCCTTTGCTGTTTTCTGAAAACTGCCATTCGATCTTTTACATCCAGCTGAGTGTAGACAGGGCTTTGATTAACTTCTCACTGCAATATGGTACCGTCAATGCTGCAATGCATCCTTGGTGTTGACCCTTGGCCAATCTGGCACTCTCACTGTGCTGACAGTGTGACTCTTCCTTGGTACTGACTCTGTGACAGAGCACAGCTTCTACATTACAGACCCTTTGATAGTGCAGCAATGCAACAGTCCTTCAGTACAGTCAGGAACATGGCAATGAAATGAGTGCAGGTTCATCGCAATGATACTGGAACTGAGATAGAATTTTAAATTATGAGGGCAACTTTCATAGATGAGGCTTGTATTCTCTTGAGGAGAAGATTAAGGTGTGATTTAGTGGATGTGCTTAAGGTGATGAAAGGAGTTGATATGTTAGATCGAAATAAACTGTATCTGGTGAGTCCAGAGCAAGGGCATAACCTTCAAATTAGAGTTAAGCTGTTCAGGAATGATATCTGGAAATGATTCTTCACACTAGGGGGAGTGGAAATCTGAAACTCTCTCTCTGAAAGAGCTGTCGAGGACTGTAGAAGGATGAAATGGTTGTAAACCAAGTGAAAATATCAGTATTGATGTTGTTGGATAATGTTTAAGGGAGAGTATGAATTGTTAAGTTGCCAAGATGGGCAAATTAAGTTAAGATTCTGATCTGCCATAATTTAATTGTATGAAGAAACAGGCTGGAGGGGCTGAATGGCCTCCTGTTATTCTTGTGTTCATTAAGCAGTAATGTGCAGTCGAAAGGACATGAAAGGACTAACTCAATAATTGGTCTCAGCAGTACATTGCATCTTCAAGAGCTCACACTGGGAAATTGTCAATGTGTTTCCAACTGTATTTTGTGTCTATATTTTCTAATAAGTATTCCTGGTAGATCAGATCTCAATTGCCAACAACACTGGACAGATTAACATTGTTTGCGTTGCTACAGGTCCAGCATTTATTGAGAAGGATAACAGAAAGGTAGAGGACAAATAGCGGGCTAGCAATGTAACAATGCACCATAAGATGACTTGTCTTGCTGTTATTTTCCCTTGCAGAGAGGTTGTCGGGTTTCAGCTCCCAGCAAAACTTAATCCACTTTGGAGTTGATTTACCTTCTTGGATTGTTTCCAATTGTGGATCAGTGAATGGGAATCTGTGTTGGTTAGCTAATAAATTTGTAATTTGGAGATTCTGCTTTTGATTCTGCATTTGGAGCCATTGATGTCGTCTTCACGAGCCAAGGCGAACATGGTTTCAGTGCAGAGTCTATTCCTGTACCCTGGGTTTAAGGGTTCTGTTCAATTGTATTTATAATAGCCATTAACTTAAGTCTGTGGTTTGGTAATATTTGCTAGCCTGTCAAGAGTAACAACTCTAACCTGGCTGATGAGAAGTTGAAATAATTTAAATTGGGATGTGCTATATTTAAGGAGGCGACTAAGACACAGAACTGGCACTGAGCAAACAGCATAGTGGGCTGTATCCTGTCACATTTGATCTCTGAGATTTCAATATAGACATTGATGATAAAGAGATAGATTTTGAGAATATGCAGGTGTGATGGCCTCTCTCAGAGATTCTAAGGTCTCTCAGAGCCTTCAGCCTGTTCAATTAGATCATGACTGATGTACCTTCACAACAACAACAACTTGTTCTTTAACATATCACAAGGTGCTTCACAGGAGGGTGACCAAATAAAATTTTGATACTGAGCCAAACCAGATGATACTGGAACAGTTGATCAAAAGGTTGGTTAAGGGTTGATTTTAAAAAGCAGCTTAAAGGAGGGGAGAGATTAAAGCATCAGAAGAGTTTAAGGAGGGAATTCCAGAACTTTGGGCCTAGGGAGCTGAAGGCACAGCCACCAAAATCAGGGATAAGCTGCACCTTCATTTCCCATAATACCCTTACTAATAAAACTCCTTTGATCTATGCTTTGTAAATTTTAGTTGATGCACATCTACATTTTGGGAAGAAAGTTCCAGCTTTTAAATACATTTTGTATCTTGTCCCTGAAATGGCAGTGTCTGACTGAGTGCAAAATGCCCTGTGAGATAGGAGTGTTAAATGATCACCCGCTCCTTTCTCTGATTTCTGTCCATCTTCAATTGTACTTAGATGCATTTTTTTTGTGTACAGGAATTTGTGGTGATCATACTTTGTAAGTCAATTCTGAACAAATAACAGCAAATTATTTTTCCCTGTTTAGGTCAAGAAACAGGTCTCAGTTTTATAGCTTGTGTTTTGTCCTAGACATGTTCAGCATAGATGGAGATAATTTGACCTGTTATGTCTTCACTGGCTCTTTAAAAGAGCTATTCAGTTAGAAACATTGAAACAGGAATAGGCCATTCAGTATGTTTAAAATGATCATGGCTGATAAAATACTTCAATTTCTTTTATCCGCATTATCCACATAACTCTTTATGCTACTAATAATCAGAAGTCTATCAATCTCTACTTTAAAAATAATCAAAGAATGAGCATCCACGGTCCTTTGGAGAAGAGAATTCAAAAGAATCACAACCCTTTGAATAGAATAATTTCTCCTCATTTCAGTTCTAAATGGCAACTTCTGTATTTTTAAATTGTGCCCCCCTAGACGCTCCAATCAGGAGAAACATCTTACCTATATCTACCCTGTCTATCTCTTTAAGTATTTTATAGGTTTCAATGAGATCACCTCTCATACCTTGAAACTCAGGGAATACAGGCCCAGTTTGTCCAATCCTGCTTCATAGGACAGTCATGCCATCCTGGGAGCAAGTCTGGTGAACCTACATTGCACTCTGTCTCTGTGGCGATAATATCTTTTGAGGTAGGGAGACAAAACACCATACAGAACCCCAGTTGCAATATGACCAAGCTCCTGTACAATTGAAACAAGAATTCAGTACGACTGTATTTAAAACCTCTTGTGATAAAGACCACCATGCCATTAGCCTTCTTCGAAACATTTTGCACCTTTGGTGGCTTGTTGACCAGGATACCTAGATCCTTTTATACTTTGACATTTTCCAACCTCTTACATTTTACTTATTTTCCACATATCCGTTCCTCTTTCCAAAGTGGATAATCTCACATTTTTCCACATTATTCCGTTTGCCATGTTCTTCCCACTCACTCGGTCTCTCCAAATACTCCTGAAACTACTTCAAATCCTCCTCTCCATGTATTCCCACGTAGTTTTGTATAATCCACAAAAAGTTGGAAGTATTCCATTTGGTCCCCACCTCAAGATCATTGATATATTGTGAACTGTATTGATCCTTGTGGTACCCCACTGATCACAGCCTGTCAACACGAGAATGATCTGTTTCCTACTCTGTTTTCTGCCTGTTAGCTGATACTTAATCCATGCCAATATATTCCCTCTTATCTCATTTATACCTCCTACCTTCTTAAATCATCTTATTCAAGTGTAACACCCTTGTTTCAGATTGAGCTACCTCAATTTCAACCGTGAAGTAAATTTCTATCTTAGAGTAGTCACAGTTAATTTTGCTTTCATATTCTTTTCTGACAGCCTTGCAAATCACTCCCTTTATGGCACTTACCCTGTTTCCTTTTTGAAAATGACTCCTCTGCCCTTTCAAGTAGCTTGTAGCAGTTTATTTTAACCAGAAACTCTTATTCGAGGCACCTGAAGGGAAAGTTTATTTGGTTTCTGATTTTTATTCATTCATGGGATGAAGGGTGTCACTGACTAGGCCAGCATTTATTGCTCAGAGGGCAGTTAAGAGTCAACCACATAGCTGTGGGTTTGGAGCCACATGTAGACCAGACCAGGGAAGGATGGCAGTTTGCCTCGCGAAAGGACCTGAGTGAACCAGATGGGATTTTTCGATGATCGTGAACCCATTGAGGATTGTCATTATCCTCTTAATTCCAGAATTTTATTGAATTCAAATTCCACCATCTGCCATGGCAGGCCTTGAACCCACATCCCCAAAACATCACCTGGGTCTCTAGCTTAACAGTACAGCGATGATGCTACTAGAACCTCCCCACAATGGTTTATGACTGTGAAATAGCATTTTTCTTTAAAGCTTCTTGTTATTTAATGCTGAGTTCAGTGAGCCTGAGAACCTCCCAGAGTGGGTCCCTTTCTAAATTTTCAGGGAAGATTCTGATTTTGTCTTCATTCTTTGGGGTGTGCTTTCAGCTAATGGGGCTGTTTATTCGCTCATTATTTAAGATCTAGTACCAACTTTTTTGGGAACATAGGAAGAGGAGGAAATCATTGAGCCTCTCCAGTCTGTTCTGATATTCATTTGTATCACCATTGACTCCACCTAACCACCTTGGATTGTGAGATAACAAGGTGTAGAGCTGGATGAACACAGCAGGCCAAGCAGCATCACGGGAGCAGGAAAGCTTTGTGAACCTTTAGTATGTTTACTCATGAAAAATTTTTCGATTGCAGTTTAGAAAGTTTCCACTTCATGCCCAGCTTCAACAGCATTTTGGGGGAAAGTGTCCTGGATTTGCACCACCTTTTCACGATGTAGAACAGATGATACATTGCCCTTGAAGAAGTTAATTCAATATTAATACATGGAAACATTATTTTAGCATGTGGGGGAATCTATAGGGCAGATTTGCTCAGGAGACAGTGTAAGCAGTTAAGTGTTGATTAATTTAAATGCAAATTAGAGAGATTTCTCCCAGAAGGTAATACTTAAGGATCCAGTACATGAGTAATTTGAGACATGACAGGTGGTAAGCAGAGCATGCTTGAAACAGGAACAAGTGATTTTGGACCCATGGATTCAAGAGCTCTACCACTGTGTGTTCTCCTGGGATGGACCCTGGTCTGGCTGTGTCTAGCTGTGTCTAGCTGTTTCAATGTACAAGTCTGTATTAGCTGGAATGGGATATGAGAAATAGCTAAAACATTCATGATGTGTCTCTAGTTGTGACATTACTGATTCATAGAGGTCCCAAGAAGATAAATCAGCAACAAATCAGAATCACAATGAATTTGTCTAACTGACTCATCATCGGCAATCCAACCAAAAGTTTTGTAATTTTTCAGGCCAATTCCAATTAAATGAAAATGAAGCAGAAATTACAACGAAGGGAACTGTACTCACTCCACTGCAGAGATTCTCCTCCACCTGTTTCTATTTAATGTTCATTGTGAGTCAATTCCATGTCTGATTTCTACAGAAATTTTATTTAATGGGCAATAATATTTGGAGAGTTCAACATAGCAAAATACCTTCTGAGTGCTTAGGTTGCAGTTTAACATGGAACCTGTGAGTGGAGTGAAACAGAGAAGCAAGGAGACTTCCCGAGTCTAGCCGTATCAATCTTCCTGTCTCCCTTTTCACTGTAAAGTTGTTCTCTCCAAATTTCTTTCGAAAGAGCAGAAAAATTACTTTCAGAGGTAGTAAAGAAATAATTATTAAAACCCAAAGGCAACCAGAAAGAATCTAGATCAAACCAAGAAAATAGTGAACTGATCATCATTGTACAGGTTATATTGAGACTCATCAAAGAATTGATAAGATTGTGAAACTAACCCATCTAGTTTTTCAATTTGGACTGCTAATACAGAGTTAAGTTCTTCTGACTTTATTTTCTCTTTTTTCATGAGATTTCTGTTTTGTCTGTATATTTTTTTGTGTGTGTGTGTGCGCGTGCATGTGGGAATTTTAAAGGGGGTAAAGTTTAAGACACATAAATTAGAAATCTTGTTCTTTTACAGTTTTTTGATAAAGGTAAGTGTTACAATAAATTGAGTTTTTATTATTGTTATTGAAGACTCTGGTAAGGTTTGCTTTTATCCTGGGTGGCAATCAGAGACAAATTGGGATTTTTGGTAGTTTCATTAAATATTCACATCTATGGTGACTTTTAAGATTGGAACTTGATTTCCAGTGCACTGCCCCAATGAGTAGTGATGTAGTACTCAAAAAAGGAATAGATTCCTCCTTGGTATTTATTCCTTCAGTAACTTGTCCAAGCAGAGACAGTCATTTGGTATCATGCTATAGAAGATTGTTTGCTTGTGTAGCTGTGAACTTGTGAAAATGTGTTCATTGACCACTAAGGGTTTATATTATCCTGAGAATGTGAGAAACAACTCTATAAATGCAAGATCGCTTCTTCTTTGGTGCTTGTTATGTAAAGGAATGTCTGTAGTCTTTGAAGTTGGATGGCCAAGCACTCTGGGCACCAAGGCCTTAGTACCTTTGCATAAACCCATCTGTCTGCTGTAGTTTCATAGATGTCACTGTTTTAGAGTCATACAATATTACTGCAGAGAAAGAGGGCCTTCAGCCCTTTGGGTCTATGCTGGCAGTCAGACACCTACCTACTCTAATGCCATTTTTTCAGCATTTGGCCCATAGCCTTGGATGCTGTGGTGTTTCAAGTATTCATCTGAGTACTTTAAATGTTGTGATGCTTCCTGCCCCGGCACCATTTCTGGCAATAAATTTCATACAATCAGCACTCTCTGGTGAGTTCTTTTTTCCTAGATCCCCTCTAAACCTTTGGTCCATCTTCATCATTGACCACTCCACTAAGGGAATTTTTTTCTATCCTATCTGTGCCCCCATAATTTTGTTGACTTCAATCAGATCCCGTCTCAGGCTTCTCTGCTCTAAGGTAAATAACCCCAGCCAACCTAACTTCTCCTTATGGACGAAATGCTCCAGACCCGGTCAATCTTCACTGCACTCTCAGCATTTTAATCATATTGTTCCTCAGTGGAGAACTATGGAGATCAGAACTGTGCGCAGTACTCCAGCTGTATCCTAACCAGTGTTCTATCTATCCCCATCGTGACCTCCTTAAGAAACAAAAAACCAAAAGAGCTGCGGAAGCTGGAAATCTGAAACAACAAAACAGAAATTGCTGGAAAATCTCAGTGCAGTTCTGAAGAAAGGTCACTGGACCTGAAATGTTCATTCTGATTTCTCTCCACAGATGCTGCCAGACCTGCTGAGATTTCCAGCAATTTCTGTTTTTGGTTGTAGCCTCCTTACTCTTGTATTTAGTGAGATAACACGTTGTGGTGCTGGATGAACACAGCAGGCCAGGCAGCATCAGAGGAGCAGGAAAGCTGACGTTTCGGGTCTGGACCCTGCTTCA
>JAHRHZ010000009.1:13211323-13304179 GCA_024137785.1 Ginglymostoma cirratum | reverse complement strand
CCTGCTGTGTTCATCCAGCTGTACACCTTGTTATCTCAGATTCTCCAACATCAGCAGTTCCTACTACCTCTTATATCTAGTGCCTTGGTCCATAACGAGTGGCTAGGTATCCAGCACTGGGGCAAAGTCTCTTTGAGAGGATGGAAACCGGAGTGAGAAAATAATCAACAATTAGGGGAGCGGGCAGTAAAATGGAGTTGAGGCTACGATGAGATCAGCTGAGGTTGCATCATATGGTGGAGCAGGCTTGAGGGGCTGAATTGCTAACTCCTCCTAGTTCTTATGTTACTAAAACAAAAATCACTTGTTTTGTTCAATTGAAATGAGTGAGCATTGTTCCAAGGAACCTGGACTGGAGGGCAGGTTTTATGAGGAAAGGCTGAGGGAGCTTGGGCTTTTTTCATTGGAGCAAAGAAAGTGACTTGATAGAGGTGTACAAGACGATGAGAGGCATAGATAGAGTGTATAGTCAAAGACTTTTTCCCAGGGCAGAAATGGCAATTACGAGGGGGCATAATTTTAAGGTGATTGGAGGAAGGTATAGGGGAGATGTCAGAGGTAGGTTTTTTACACACAGAGTGGTGGGCATGTGGAATGCACTGCCGGCAGTGGTAGTGGAGTCAGATACTTTAGAGACTTTTAAGCGACTCTTGGATAGGCACGTGGAGGATAGTAAAATGTAGGGTATGCAGGATAGTTTGATCTTAGTAGAATAATAGGTTGGCACAATGTTGTGGGCCGAATGGCCTGTACTGTGCTGTACTGTTCTATGTTCTATGTTCTATGTTCCAAATTTTTTTCACTAGTAAGATGGGGTCAAGATGAAACACTAAGGTTTTGGCCCATTCTGGAATGATCGCCTTTATTGAGAAAGTCTAGAACAAGGGAGCTTAACCTTCAAATTAGAGATGGGGTGATGACAGGATGCACGTCTTCGCGCAAAGTGTAATGAAAATCTGGAACTCCCTCCTCTCCCCCCCGCCCACCCAAAAGAAAGCTGTTGAGGCTCTGAATTAATGTAAGGTGTCAACATTGGGATTAACAGATGGGATTGTTGAGTAAGGGTATTACGGCACTGGGGACTGAGGTGGGTAGATGGAGTTAAAGCTATAAATCAGTTGTGACCTAATTAAATGGCAGAACAGGTTTGAACTGGCCTCCTCATGCTCCTGTGCCCTGAAATGTGTTTGACACATACATACACGATACACAGGTTTTTCTTTAACTGGATGAATTAAACCATCCGCAAGCATTTTCATGCTGGGTCAGTTTTAGGCTGGAATTGGAAAAATGCAGGAGGCTGTTGAACATTGGTCTTGACATGTATGGGTGAAAGGGGCCTGACACATTCAATGAATGAGCTGCCTGTAGGTAGATTGCAGCCTAATGAGGCTTTCTGATTTCCTCCCTCCCCACCCCCAATTCTCTCTCAGCCCCACCCTTTAGGGCCTGACTGGCATTCAGATGTGGACCCAGCTCCTTTTGAATTTCAGATTTTATCTGACTACCGATCCCCATGGCAACCTGAGACTAAAACAGCTAAATCAAGGTTTACAAGAAACACAGCCTCGCACATTTTGTTTTGCTAACAAAATTGGCAAAGTGAAATCAGTGTGTGAGGGCCAGCTGTTCAAGCTGACTCCTGCAGTGACAGTGGGGGAAGGGATTTTCGATTCATGTCAGACACTCAGTGTAATCTCGTTGGCTCCTAGTAGTTTGTTTTGTGCAGAGGTGTAGGTGTAAAGTGTGTGCGAGGCAATTTAGGAGATCAGCTCATACTGAACATTTATAAAATACCTTTCACAGCGTTAATTATCAACAAAGTTCGATACCGATCCACATGAGTCATTAGGGCAGGCTTCCAAAAACTTAGCCAAAGTTTTAAGGACTGTCTCAAGGCGGAAGGGTTGGGGGTGTGTGAAATCAAAGGCTTCAGCAGGGAATTCCAGGGTTTAGGGGCCAGACAGTTGCAGACATGGCCATCATTGGTTGAGTGCTGGCAATCGAGATAGGCAAGGGATCCAAAATTGGAGGAGTGTGGCAATCCCCAAGAATTGTGTGGCTGGAGCAGGTTATAAGTGAATAGGGACAGGTGAGTGAGGTCATGAGGGAATTTAAAAACATGCATGAGGAGCTGCCTGACCATTATATACCAGTGAGCATGGGGATGATAGAATCATAGAGTCTTTAGAGTGTGGAAGCAGGCCATTTGGCCCATCGATACCAGACTGACCCTCTGAAGAGCATCCCACCCAGATTCTCTACCACCCCCGCCACCCTTTTCTTGTAACCCAGCAATTCCACCTAGCTTGCACAACTCTGGACACTATGGGTGATGTAGCGTGGCCATTCCAACTAACATCTACATCTTTAGACTGTCGGATGAAACTGGAGCACCTGGAGGGAAAAAAACATGCAGGCACAGGGCAACTCCACACAGTTGCCCAAGGTTGGAATTGAACCCAGGTCCTTGGCACTGTGAGGCAGCAGTGCTAACCACTGAGCCACCATGCCACCCAGATGTATTGGAGCTGGTGTAAACGAGGGCATGGGAAACAGGGATTTGGATATACTCAAGTTTACATGGCGTTGAATGTGGGAGACTGGCCAGGAATGCACTAGAAGTAGCCAAAGCTTGAATAGGATTTCAGTAACAGATGAGTTGTGAGGCAGGGACAGAGATGATTTTTACAAAGTATTTACTGCACCGAAGCAGGAAGTCAATGCTGATGGTGAATGATGTTCTCAGCCATGGATAGGAAGTGAGTTTGGAGTATTGTCAAAACAACAATAGTTCAGATATGACCCTGAATATAACCCTTATGACATGCACAAGTCAGGAGTTACAGCATGGAATGGAACCTTACTCTGCTCTGACCTAAATTACAACAGTGTCCAACTTTTCTGCACTTCTTTATAGACGGTGAAATAGCAGAAATAAATGCCACCCAGTTAGCAGCCATGTTAATGTGAAATGTGGTGGTGGAATTCTGGTGGGCATTCTGCTCACCCCCACTGTTCAATACCTCAATTTATTCTGCAAAGTGTACGTTCCTGCGTTTGGGATCTGCTACGAAAGGCATGAGTCATTCACTGTCTCCGCGAATCACTTCAAGAAGTCCACCCTGCCTCCACACCAACTCAATCCCTCCAACACAAATCCCAATCCACCTCTACCTCAATCCAATTGAGCCCAATCTCACTTTGGACCCATCTTCACACTAACTCATCGGCTCCTTCAATTTTAGTCTCAATCTATCTCCATCCCAATCCAACCAATCCTAACTCTGCTGTCGCCCCCAACCTTATATCCCATCTCATAGCAACTTAATGCCACCCTACTTAACCTACACAACACACTGTCCTCAACCCACCCTACTGCCCCTCCCCTTACCATGTTAAGCAATCTTTGCTGTCATAGTCCTTACTTACCAGATAAATGGACGCATTTTGCTCAATCGAAACTTATGGACTGAAGGTAGCTTGGAGATTTTTAGAATTCCTTTCCAGGGAAAAAGGAGATTCTGGGAAAGCCTGACTTATCGTCTGTCCGCAGGGGTCAGTGTGAACCTTACTGAACAGCGAAAGTCATTGGGTTAGTGCTGTTAAGCAGCAGCTTCCAGGATCTTGAATTGGCATTGAAGATGATGGAATAATGGTACAAGTCCCAGTGGAAGGAAAACTTGGAGGTATTGGTGCTCCTTGACGTTGCTGCTTTTGCCCTTTTGGCAATGGAGTATGTGGGGAAGGTGCTAAATAGTGTGGTGAGTTGTTGCGTTTTTAGACAATGTGTTATAGCCATAATACGCTGATGAAGAGGGGCTAGACGCTGAATTCCATGACACTGATCAATATGATCGACATGATGTGGCTACGTTACTTTCTGTAGAAGCGTAAAAAGTGGGAGTCAGTATTCTTTACATGGAGCCATCTGTTCAAGGATCAGAATCAAAGATTAATCCAATATTATTTCTCTTCTTGGGTTGCAAAGCTGGAAAAATGACAAAACATCCACTGTGGTCACTTGGAAACTATTGCTTCTGTCCTGTACAACTAATTAATTTGTTGTCTCCTACAGATATTGGTGTTGGAAGTGACTCAGTATGTGCCCGCCACCAATCCCATCATATCAAGTCGGTTGATTCCCTGGCTGGATCACATTTATCACTTGGAAGATCTTCTAAAAACCTTCCGGGAAAGTACCGAAGTTTGGTGAGTGAGTTTTGGACCTCGGAAAATGTGGAATAGAATTTCAAAATGAGGAAATGACAGACGTAGAATGAGAAGGCTCTCACAGACTGATCTTTCGATGGGTGGGATTGTTGCAAGAAGAATTGTACCCATATTAAAAGAGTCATTACCCAATGGGTGAAGCTTTGTGAAATACTCTCCATTGGCCCACACATTATTGGAAGCTTTTCAGCCAAGAATTCGAATGAATAGATTTTCCATAGGTACCCGACAGTGCACATTTCTAAAACCAGGAATCTATTAGCAAAATGAGATGCTCAAGCATCCTTGAGCTCTAAGATCTTATTCTTTGTTTTGCTCTTAATTACTCACTTTGTGTTTTTAGTCTTTTGTCAACACTTAATAAGGCACCTTGACTTTAATCTTCAAGACGACATTGATTTGTTTAAGCTGAGAGCATCCCTGCTATTCTCCCCATGTGGCCCTAATAGCTGTAGGCTCTCAATCTAGTAAATCTCCTCTGTATCATCTTGAAGATTGACCCAGAACTGGACACGCTCCTCCAGCTGAGACATAACCAGTGATTTATAGAGGCTGACTTTTTTACACAGAATGAATTCTTTTCCAAATTCAATTTCATTAACTATTTCTTTCTCTCCTTAAGGACATGACTGATAACAGCAACCATCACATGATTGTGAAAGCAAAATTCAACTTTTATCAGACTAATGAGGATGAACTCTGCTTTACCAAGGGCGACGTTATCCATGTGACCAGAATTGAGGAAGGGGGCTGGTGGGAGGGGACATTAAATGGCAAAAATGGATGGTTCCCCAGCAATTACGTGAGGGAAATAAAGTCTAATGGTAAGTAGCCAAGTTAAATGATAAGTAAGTCTGAAGTATTTAAATACCTCCAAAGGGAACAAAGTTTTGTTTTCTTTCTCTACATGGTCCCTGCAGACTTGAGCTTCCAACTAAACTGTTCTGAGGAAATGTTCGCAGAAGTTTCAATGTTAAATGTTGATCTAAGAAAGTATATATAAGTAGTGAAAACTGGAAATTTATGCACAGAGGAGATTTTTAAAAAATGATCAAGGCAGGAATACATGGTGCTCAATTTCATTAAAATT
Source organism: Ginglymostoma cirratum (assembly GCA_024137785.1). Lineage (NCBI taxonomy): Eukaryota > Metazoa > Chordata > Chondrichthyes > Orectolobiformes > Ginglymostomatidae > Ginglymostoma > Ginglymostoma cirratum. The sequence continues at coordinate 13,298,856 of JAHRHZ010000009.1, read as the reverse complement.
ATGCAAACTATTGATCGTAGGTTGCAAAAGATACATCACACCATCAGCTACCCTGAGAAGATCGTGTTGGACCTTCTTAAATCATTGGTGACTTCATGTAACTGATGGATTTCTGGTCTGCTTTAGAGAAAAGTTAATTGTCAACCACATTGATGTAGGGAGGTTGAAATCACTGTACAGAGGTCAGTATTCCCTCACCAAGTCACCCTTTATTTACATGGGCTGTAACCAGCCAGCTCAAAGCCAGTCCCTTGACTGAGGAGCCTTTCTGAATTTCCTGTTTATGTCTGTCAGCCAGGGCTCCCTGATTGAAGCTGTTAACATGGACCAATCAGGGAACTCATCGTCAATAACATCCACCTGGCCATGGTTCCAGTCACAACAGAGGGGTAATACATAGACCCAGACTGGATAAGGATGGTGCCTTCCCTTCCCTTGAAGGGTGTTAGCAAATTTATTTGGTTTTTAACAGAATTTGACAACTTTGTAGTCACTTCTATTGAGACAGTTTGTTATTTGTAGGTTTTTACACTGAGTGCTGAACTTTCCGTGATGTTGCCTTTGGATGAACCGTGAAACTGTGGTGCCATCTATCTTCTCAGGTGGACATAAAAGATCCCTTGGTATGATTTGAGGAAGTGCAGGGGACATTTCCTGGGTATCCTGACCCAATATTTATTTTTCTTTCTCATTGTGGGAGCTTTCTGCGTACAAATTTACTGCTGCATTTCCTGCATTACAAGACTGATTACCCTTCAAAAAGTACTTCATTCTACAAAGCATTTTGGGATTTCCTCAGATCATGAAACGCATCTTTGTACTCCACTTTAATAGCATTGTCCTGTTTACGTGTGCAATCACAAATACTTCTGACTCCATTTTGGGGAATTATGATTTCAACTCAGACTGTTCCACATTGAATTCCATTTGCTATATCAAATCCATTAATTATTTTAAATAGCCCAATTAGATCACACCTTAATCTTTTAAACTCAAGGGAATGCAAACTTAATCGATGCAACTTGTCGAAAGAACATATGAAATCAGAACAAGATTAGGCTATTTGGCCCCTCAAGGTGGCTCCACCCTTCTGCATGATCTGTCTGAGGCCTTAACTCCTCACCATTTCAAAAATTCTACCTACCTCCTGTCAGTGATATAACTTGTGTATCTCAGTGGAAAATTCCAGACATTTCACTACCTACTGAGAGAAGAAATTATTTTGCATCTCTGATTTAATTGAATGCCCCCTGTTCTGTAACTGTGTTCCCAAGTTCAAGAATCTCCCACTATGGAAACATTTTCTCAACATTTACCCTCTCAAGCTCCTTAAAACCTTGTATGCTTCAATAAGATCACCCCTCATTCTTCTAAACTGGAATGAATAAAGGGGTTACATGTTTACTGTTCTTGATATGTTCCAAGAATCAGCCAAGTGAATCTCATTTGAAATTAAAGTGTACTCATTCTTAAATACAGGGATGAAAACTCAAATAACTTCACAGAGGCCAGTGTCCCATCAACATCGCGCCCTTTATTTACACGTAGAGAATCTTTGACACTGATCTAGCTCCCTCAGAGCCAGCTCTTAGCGTGAACAGAACCTCTAACACCCCTGTTCTTATCTGTCAGCCAGGGCTTCCTGATTAGACCAGATTAACACCCCCAATCAGGGAACTCATATTCTATGAGGTCCACCTGGCTAACTTTGTTACAATCACTACAAAAACTGAAGCCTAGGGTGCAACCTTGCCAATACTCTGTACAGTGTAACATGACTTGGCTGTTTTTTCAATTCCAAACCTGAGCAGTAAAGACCAAAATTTCATTTACCTTCTGAATTTCTTGTTTCACCTGTATGCTAGTGTTTTGTTTATCAAATACAGGAACATCAAGGTCCCTTTGCGCTATACATTTTGGAGTCTTTCTCCATTTAAATAATAGTCTGCCTTTTGATTCTTCCTGCCAAAGTGCATGAACTCGCACTTTCCTAAATTAAACTTCATTTACCAAGGTTTTGCCCACTTACTTAAATTGTCAGTATTCCCTTGCAAATTCATTATGTCCTCATCACAACATGTCCACTTACCTGTTTTTGTATTGTCAGCAAATTTGGATATGTGTCAATCTGCATCCTCCTCCATGTCATTAATGTGGATAATAAATAATTGAGGACCTAAAGACTGATTCTTATGGAACTCCACTGGTTATGTCTTTCCAACCTGAAAATGACTCATGAATCCTTTTCATTATTCACTCATTGGATATGGTCATCACTAGCTGGCCAGCATTAATTGCCCATCAGTTGTTGTCCTTAAGAAGGTGCTGGTGAGATGCCTTCTTGAATCACTGCAATCCACCTGCTGCAGGTTGATCCACAATGTGTGAGGGAGGGAATTCCAGGATTTTGACCCCGCGGCAGTGAAGGAAACGCATTTTCCAAGTCAGGATGCTGAATGGCTTGGAGGGGACCTTGCAGGTGGTGTTATTTCCATATATCTACTGCCCTTATCCTTTGAGATGGAAGTCGTTGTGGGTTTGGAAGGTGCTATCTAAGGCTACTTGGTGTATTTCTGCAATGCATCTTGCAGATAGTCATCCTGCTGCCACTGAGTGTCTGTGGTGAAAGGAATGGATGTTTGTGGATGTGGTGACAATCAAACCGGTTACTTTGTCCTGGGTGGTGTCAAGCTTTTTAAGTGTTGTTGAAGCTGCATTTATCCAGATAAGTGGGGAGAATTCCATCATACTCCTGACTTGGGCCTTGTAGATGTGGACACGCTCTGGGGAGTCATGAGGTGAGTTAATTTCCACAGTATTCCTAGCCTCTGACCAGCTGTTGTAGCCACTGTGTTTATGCGGTGAGTCCAGATGAGTTTCTGCTCAATGGTAACTCCAAGGATATTGATAGTGGGGGATTCAGTGATAGTAAAACCATTGAATGTCAAGGGTTGGTGGTTAGGCTTTCTTATTGGCAATGATCATTGCATGGCATTTGTGTGATGTGATTGTTACTTGCCACTTGTCAGCCCAAGCCTGAATATTGTTCAGATCTTGTTGAGTTTGAACATGGACTGCTTCAGTATCTGAGGAGTTGCGGATGGTGCTGAACATTGTGCAATCATTGGCGAACACCCCACTTCTTTCTGTATGATGGAAGGAAGGCCATTCATGAAGCAGTTGAAGCTGGTTGGCCTAGGACACTATTCTGAGGAACTTCTGCAGAGATGTCTTGCACCTGAGATGACTGACCTCCAACACCCACATCCACCTTCCCGTGCACCAACCAGAGGAGAGTTTGCCCCCGATACCCATTGATTCCAGTTTTGCTAGGGCTCCTTGATATCACACTCCGTCGAATGTGGCCTTGATGTCAACCCCTGAACTTACCCCTGGATTTCAGCTCTTTTGTCCATGTTTGAATCAAGGCTGTGATGAGGTTAGGCACTGAGTGGCCCTGCTGAAAGCCAACCTGGGCGTCACTGAGCAGGTTATTGCTGAGCAGGTGCTGCTCAATAGCACTGTTGATGACACCTTCCATTACTTCACTGATGATCGAGAGTAGACTGATGAAGCAGTAATTGGCTGATTTGGATTTGTCCTGTTTTTGTGTACAGGACATACCTGGGCAATTGTCCACATTGTCAGGTAGATGCCAATGTTGTAGCTTTACTGGAAGAGTTTGGCGAGGGGACCGGCAGGTCCTGGAGCAAAAGCCTTCAGTACTATTGCTGGTATGCTGTCAGGGCCTGTAGCCTTTGCAGTATCCAGTGTCTCCAACCGTTTTTTGATGTCATGTGGAGTGAATCGAATTGGCTGAAGACTGGTATCTTTAATGCTGGGGACCACTGGAGGAGGCTGAGATGGTACTTCTGGCTAAAATCCCGCCACAGCAGATTTTGAAATGTGCATTCAATATAACAAAATGTTTGGAATTAAGTATCTACTGATGATCATGAGATCACTGCTGATGGTTGGAAAATCCCACCTGGTGCACTAATTCCCTTCACTGAAGGAAATAAGACATAAGACATCAAGGGGTCCAGAGTCAGTGTTGAGGAATCTCACAGCAACTCCCTCCCGACTGTATGTCATTGTGCTGCCACCTCTGCTGAGGACAAGACATATCCAGAGATGGTGATGGTGGTGTCTGGGACATTGTCTGTGAGGTATGATTCCATGATCGTGACTATATCGAGCAGTTGCTTGACTGGTTCAGTGAGACAACTCTCTCAATTTTGGTACTAGCTTCAAGATGTTAGTCAGGAGGACTTTGCAGGGTTGACAGGGCTGTTTCTGCCATTGTCTTTTCTGGTGCCTAAGTCGATGCCATTTAGTCCGTCTGGTTTCATCCATTTGGTACTTCTGGCTGAAAATGCTGTGAATGCTTCAGCCTTATATTTTGCACAGCTGTATTGGACTCTTCCATGATTGAGGATGGGGATATTTGTGCAGCCCCCTCCTTCAGTGAGTTGGTTAATTGTCTGTCAACATTCAGGACTGAATGTGGCAGGATTGCAGAGCTTAGATCTGATCCATTCTTGTGAAATCACTTAGCTTTGTCTATCACTTGCTGCTTATGATGTTTGGCTCACAATACCTCATTTTTAGGTATGCATGGTGCTGCTCCTGGCATGGTGTCTTGCACTGTCCATTGAGCCGGGGTTGATCCCCTAGATTAATGGTAATGGTTAAGTGGGGGATACGCTGGGCCATGAGGTTGCAGGTTGTGCTGGAGTACAGTTCTGCTGCTGTTGATGACCCACAGTGCCTCTTGGATGCTCAGTTTTGAATTACTAGATCTCTTTGAAGTCTGTCCCATTTAGGACAGTGATTGTGCCACACAACGCAATGTCATGTTTTCTCAGCATGAAGCCAGGACTTTTCTGGTGCCTAGGCTGATGTGAGGTAGTCCGTCTGGTTTCATTTCTTCACTGAGACTTGACAGCAATAGATGCAACTGTGTGGCTTGCTAGGCCATTTCGGAGGGCAGTTGAGGGTCTGCAGTCAAATATAGGTGAGGATAGTGGATTTCCTTCAATGAAGGAAATTAGTGCACCAGGTGGGTTTTTCCAACAATTAACAATGGTTTCATGGTCATCAGTAGATTTTTAATTCAAGACATTTTGCTATATTGAATTCAAATTTCACAATCTGCTGTGGTGGGATTCAAACCTAGATCCCCAGACATGAATTGGGACTCTGGATTAATTGTCTAGCGATAACACCACCAGGCTATTGCCTCTCCTAACTCTCTCTCCTGTGTGTTAACTAGTACTCAACCTATGCTGATACGTCACTGCCAATACTGTAAGCTCCTACCTTGTGCAATAACTTTATGTGCCACCACATCGGATGCCCTTCAGAACATTTCTGGCATCATAATTCAGCCCTTTTATCCTCAGTGTCATTACAGTGAAACTGCTATATCTCCTCCAAGGCCCTCTTGAGATGTGGTGTCCACAATTGAATGTTGTTACTCTAGATAGGGTTCCCATCGACCAGAGGTTTGGGTAACTTAATGTAACTTGCACCGTTTTGTATTCTAGCCCCATTGTGATCACCTGTCGGCATTTTTAATTATGTTTTGCACTTTAAGTGATTGCTTATCCATGGATCATACATCCTCTTATTTAAATGATATACTGAGTTCTAATTATAAGTTCCAAAGCACATAACCTCTCATTTCCACACGTTAAATGGCACATATCAAAGTTCTTGCTCAGCCACCTAATCTTTCAAAATGTCAAAGATGGCACATCTGGCAATGCCGCAACCTTGCAATCTCTGTTCTTTGCACCTCATAATTCATGCACTGAAACTGATGCAACAATTGCAGTTTACTATGTTGGATGTTTTCAATTAAGAATTAGACTGGGGCTTTCTTCCCTGGAGCGTGGGAGGCTGAGGAGTGACCTTATAGAGGTGTACAAAATCATGAGGGGCATGAATGAGGTGAATAGCCAAGGTTGTTTCCCCAGGGTGTGGGAGCTCAAAACTGGAGGGCATAGGTTTAAGGTGAAAGTGGAAAGATTTAAAAAGGACTTCAGGGGCAACTTTTTCACGCAGAGGGTGGTGCATGTATGGAATGGGCTGCCAGAGGAAGTGGTGGATGCTGATACAATTGCTACATCTGGATGGGTACATGAATAGGAAGGATTTAGAGGGATATGAGCTAAATGCTGACAAATGAGACTAGGTTAAATTCAGATATCTGGTAGGCATGGATAAATTGGACCAAATGGTCTATTTCAGTGCTCTATAGCCCTATGACTTTAAGTCTGAGTCACTATCTGAAAACCTGCTTCTTAACAGCACTGTTTCTGGGGTCCCTTCGGGAGGTGAACAGCAGTGGTGTACCACCGCCTTCTCCAAGGCAGTTAGAAATGGGCATTAAGTGATGGTGTGGCCAGAAATACCTGTGTTACAAAAAGGATTTAAAAAGACATTGATATTCATGACAGTGTGAAGCTGCTACATAGAGTAATTCTCGAACACTCAGAAAGCAGTACAGTAAGGCCTGGACAAAGCTGTTGTCACTGGTGACCCTGTGAACAGGTCTGACCTTAAAACTCGGGTCACTATTTCACAGGCGTCTGAGTCTGGTGGCTTGAATGATGATCTTACCACAGGATTTTCACCAGAAAATGCTGTCAGTCAGAATCAGCTGCACTTCAGCATCCACTACTTTGAAACTTGTTTGAGCCAGATCTAAAGGTGTGAAGCAGGGAGAGGCCATCTAGTTTGTCTATACATGCAAAAATAAGCCAGGCAAATATGAGGTGTTAAGTTGCCAAACCACAATGTTCAGATGACACTAAAGCGATAACATGACCTCTGGACTCAGCTAGATTGTTGACAATAGGTCTGGTCACTGGTGTATCTTTAAGAGACCGTGTAGAGGAGAACAGCAAGGTTGGATGCTTATAATGTAGGAAAAGCAAGAACTTGAGTTGGGGCTGTTCTTTCTTTATTATGATCCATTTGGCATCTTGATCACTAGAGTTGTGAGTGGTACAGTTGCCTTGAGAAGGTTTGCAAGTTCTCTCTGTCTTTCTCCCATTCTGACTCCCATTTGTCCTCGCACCTCCTACCTGTTTGTGGGAGCTTGCTGTGTTTTTTTTTGTTTTAATGAAAATGAAATGACACTTCAGTTTAATTAATCAAATAGGATTGGCTTGGTTTCAGATGCCAATTTATGTTGTGATCTAAACATTTTGATGTTTGTTCGTTAAAAGCTTTGACAACTGATTCATTCTGCAGAGAAACCGGTCTCGCCAAAGTCAGCAACTCTGAAAAGTTCTCCAAAAGGATTTGAAACTCCTCCAATTAGCAAAAGTTACTACAATGTGGTGAGTGACACATCCTGTTGTCTTCAGTGGGATTTGATGAAGAACTTTCTGCTAAAATCTATTAATTTGAAGACATTTTAACAAAACATGAAAGTGAAGGGCCATTTTTATAGTCCCTGTGTGTCTGCATCAATGTATATTAGGCTGTCAGAGAAAATGTGACTGCATTGTGGTACAGTCATCAAAACAAACCTCTCTGGCAATGAAGTGGTTGATAAAAGTTATCAATGTCCTTTTGGTGATATTGGTTTTAATAGGCCATCAGCAGCTGTGATGATAAATGATGGGGAAGAATTTTACTCATGAATTTTGGCTAAATCTGTTAAGGAATGTAGTTTAAGGAAAAATAAACATTGTCATTAAGAAAACTGCAAGAGCGATTCAGTGGCAAGGAAGTCTGCAGGGATTAACTTGCCTCCTAACTCCCTGAAACTTGTCCACATGCCACAGGAGTGTGAGGGAATATTCATAGGAATGTGGGAACAGAAAAATACCATTCTGCCCATCCAGGTCTGCTCTGCCATTCAATTAGATCATGGGCAATCATCTACCTCAACATCACCCTCATGTGCTTTTTTCATATACGTTGATGTTAGTGGTGTCCAGAAATTTATCAGTTTCTATTTGGAACATGCTCATTGATTGAGTTTCCCTTTAGTTGGAAATTCCAAAGCTTGAGCACCCTCTGAATGAAGAAATGCCTTCTCATCTCAGTCTAAAACAGCCTACACCTTATTTTGAGACTCTGTTCCTTGGTTTTAGATGCAACAGCTTGGGGAAGCATCCTGTTGATACTTACTGTGTCACGCCTTTTATGAATTTGGTAAATTTCAATGAGATGACTCCTCAGTTAGTGAAACTCTAGGGTGTACAGGCCCATGTTCCTCATTCTCTCCTCATAAGATAGTTCTGCCTTCCAGAGATTAGTTAAGTGAACTTCTGTTGCATTATTGGTTTGACAATGTATCCTTCTTTCGATAAGGAGACAAAAACTGAATGCAATACCGTAATTACAGTCTCAGTGAGGCTTTCTGCATTTGTAGGAAGACATCTGTACTTCTGTACACAAACTCTTCACAATGAAGATCAACGTACCATTGTTTGATTGTTGTATGTATACGCTAGCTCTCAGCAACACATAATCAAGGACACCTAGGTCCGTTTGGACATCAACATCTGCAGATCTCCTGCCATTTAAGAAATACTTTAATTTGTTTTTTTAACCAAAATAGATAACTTCATTTGTATTCACAGTATCTTCCATCTGCCATGTTCTCTCCTGTTGACTTAGCCAGTGCAGGTCTGCTTAAAATCTCCTTGCATCTTTGTCACAACTCATATTCTCACCTGATTTTGTGTGATTGTGAAATTTGAAAATATTACATTTTGTCCTCAACCATAACATTTATATAGATTGTGAACAGCTATGATCCCCATGCTGATCCTCAAGTCATAAAGGCAATGTCCATACCTCTGGGCCAAAAGGCATGAGTCCAAGTCCCACCTGCGTCAAGAGATGTCATAAAATGTCTGAACAGATTGATTAAAAATACTTTTAATTAGCACTGATCCTTGCTGTGTTGCACAAATAGCAGCCTGCCATTCTCAGAGTGACCCATTTATTCCTTCTGACTGCTTTCTGTTAATGTATTCTCAATCCATAGAGGTATATTAGCACCAATTCCATATTCTCCATTTCTGTTCACCAATATCTTGTATGCAGGCTCATTAAAAGCCGTACGGAAACAGCACATCCACTGGTTCTTCTGTATCTGTACTACAAGTTACTCCTTCAGAAACACCCAACAGGTTTGTTAAACATGACTTCCTTTTCATAAATCCACATTGACAATACCCAATTCGATCATGATTTTCGAAGTATCCAGCTATCACATCTTTATAATAAACTTTAGCATCCTTCCTGCTACAGATATCACGCTAATGGCTCTGTCATTCTCCATTCTCCTTTCTTCCCAAAATATTTTGTAGAATTCTGAAAGAAAAACCAATGCATCCACTATCGCTATGGCCACTTATTTCAACACTCTGGGATGTTGTTCATCTAGACCAGGGAATTTATCAATCTGCAAACCAGTAATTTTATAAATACTTTCAGAGATATTAGGAACCGCAGATGCTGGAGAATCTGAGATAACAAGGTGTAGAGCTGGATGAACACAGCAGGCCAAGCAGCATCAGAGGAGCAGGAAGGCTGATGTTTCGGGCCTAGACCCTTCTTCAGAAATGGGGGAGGGGAAGGGGGTTCTGAAATAAATAGGGAGAGAGGGGGAGGCGGATAGAAGATGGATAGAGGAGAAGATAGGTGGAGAGGAGACAGACAGGTCAAAGAGGTGGGGATGGAGCCAGTAAAGGTGAGTGTAGGTGGGGAGTTAGGGAGGAGATAGGTCAGTCCAGGGAGGACAGACAGATCAAGGGGGTGGGATGAGGCTAGTAGGTAGGAGATGGGGGTAGGGCTTGAGGTGGGAGGAGAGGATAGGTGCGAGGAAGGATAGGTTAGGGAGGCGGGAACAAGCTGGGCTGGTTTTTGGATGCGGTCGGTGGAGGGGAGATTTTGAAGCTTGTGAAGTCCACATTGTTACCATTGGGCTGCAGGGTTCCCAAGTGGAATATGAGGTGCTGTTCCTGCAACCTTCGGATGGCATCGTTGTGGCACTGCAGGAGGCCCAGGATGGACATGTCGTCTGAGGAATGGGAGGGGGAGTTGAAATGGTTCGCGACTGGCAGGTGCAGTTGTTTAGTGCGTACCCAGCGCAGGTGTTCCCCAAAGCGGTCCTCTTAGCCAAACTCGTCCTCACCCTCAACAACTTCTCTTTCAATTCCTCCCACTTCCTGCAGACAAAGGGGGTGACCGTGGGTACCCGCATGGGCCCAAGCAATGCCTGCCTCTTTGTAGGTTACGTGGAACAATCCCTGTTCTGTACCTACACTGGCCCTAAACCCCACCTCTTCCTTCGTTACATTGATGACTGCATCGGCACCGCCTCGTGCTCCCACGAGGAGCTCAAACAGTTCATACACTCCACCAACACCTTCCACCCCAACCTGAAGTTCACCTGGACCATCTCCAACACTTCTCTCTCTGTCTCCATCTCGGGTAACCACCTAGAAACCGATGTCCATTTCAGGCCCACTGACTCCCACAGCTACCTCGAATACACCTCCTCCCACCCACCTTCCTGCAAAAATGCCATCCACTATTCCCAATCCCTTCGTCGCCTCGCCGCACCTGCTCCCAGGATGAGACATTCCACTCCTGTACATCCCAAATGTCCTCATTCTTCAAGGACCGCAACATCCCCCCCCACAGTGGTCGAGAACGCCCTCAACCGTGTCTCCCGCATTTCCCGGAACACATTCCTCACGCCCCGTCCCCACAATAATAACCAAAAAAGAATCCCCCTCGTCCTCACATACCACCCCACCAACCTCCGGATCCAACGCATCATCCTCCGACACTTCTGCCATCTGCAATCAGACCCCACCACCAAAGACATTTTTCCCTCCCCACCCTTATCTGCCTTCCGGAGGGACCACTCCCTCCGCGACTCCCTTGTCCGTTCCACACTCCCCTCCAGCCCCACCACACCCGGCACTTTTCCCTGCAACCGCAGGAAGTGCTATACCTGCCCCCACACCTCCTCCCTCAACCCAATCCCAGGCCCCAAGAAGACTTTCCACATCAGGCAGAGGTTCACCTGCACATCTGCCAATGTGGTATGCTGCATCCGCTGTACCCGTTGTGGCTTCCTCTACATCGGGGAAACCAAACGTAGGCTTGGGGACCGCTTTGCAGAACACCTGCGCTCAGTTTGCAACAAACAACTGCACCTCCCAGTCGCGAACCATTTCAAGTCCCCCTCCCATTCCTCAGATGACATGTGCATCCTGGGCCTCCTGCAATGCCACAGTGATGCCACCTGAAGGCTGCAGGAACAGCAAATCCTATTCAGCCTGGGAACCCTGCAGCCCAATGGCATCAATGTGGATTTCACAAGCTTCAAAATCTCCCCTCCCCCAACCGCATCCCAAAACCAGCCTAGTTCATCTCCAACTCCCTAACCTGTTTTTCCTCTCACCTGTCCCCTCCTCCCACCTTAAGCCACACCCCCATCTCCTATCTACTAACATCATCCTGCCCCCTTGACCTGTCCGTCCTCCCTGGACTGACCTATCTCCTCCCTACCTACACTCACCTTTACTGGCTCCATCCCTGCCTCTTCGACTTGTCTGCCTCCTCTCCACCTCTCCTCTCCTCCTCTATCCGCCTCCCCCTCTCTCCCTATTTATTTCAGAACCCTCTTCCCGTCCCCCGTTTCTGATGAAGGGTCTAGGCCCGAAACGTCAAGTTTTCCTGCTCCTATGATGCTGCTTGACCTGCTGTGTTCATCCAGCCCTATGCTTGTGACCCCAAGCCTCCGCTTGGTTTCCCCGATGTAGAGGAGGCCACAACGGGAACAGCAGATACAGTATACCACATTAACAGATGTGCAGGTGAACATCTGCTTGATGTGGAAAGTCTTCTTGGGGCCTGGGATGGGGGTGAGGGGGGAGGTGTAGGGACAGGTGTAGCACTTCCTGCGGTTGCAGGGAAAAGTGCCGGGTGTGGTGGGGTGGAGGGGAGTGTGGAGCGGACAAGGGAGTCCCGGAGAGAGTGGTCCCTCCTGAAATCAGCTAAGAGTGGGGACGGAAAAATATCTTTGGTGGTGGGTTTGGATTGCAGATGGCGGAAATGTCGGAGGATGATGCGTTGGATCCGGAGGTTGGTGGGGTGGTACGTGAGGACAAAGGGGATTCTGTTTTGGTTGTTATTGTGGGGACGGGGTGTGAGGGATGAGTTGCGGGAAATGTAGGAGACATGGTCAAGGACGTTCTCGACCACTGAGGGGTAAAGTTGCGGTCCTTGAAAAACGAGGACATCTGAGATGTTCAGGAGTGGAATGCCTCATCCTGGGAGCAGATGCGGTGGAGGCGAAGGAATTGGGAATAGGGGATGGCATTTGTGCAGGAAGGTGGGTGGGAGGAGGTGTATTCTTGGTAGCTGTGGGAGTCGGTGGGCTTGAAATGGATATCGGTTTCCAGGTGGATGCCAGAGATGGAAACAGAGAGGTCCAGGATGCAGCGAGAGGTATCAGAGATGGTCCAGGTGAACTTCAGGTTGGGGTGGAAGGTGTTGGTGGAGTGTATGAACTGTTTGAGCTCCTCGTGGGAGCACGAGGTGGCGCCGATACAGTTATCAATGTAACGGAGGAAGAAGTGGGGTTTAGGGCCAGTGTAGCTACGGAAGAGGGATTGTTCCACGTAACCTACAAAGAGGCAGGCATAGCTTGGGCCCATGCGGGTACCCATGGTCACCCCCTTTGTCTGTAGGAAGTGGGAGGAATTGAAAGAGAAGTTGTTGAGGGTGAGGACGAGTTCGGCTAAGCGGATGAGGGTGTCAGTGGAGGGGGACTGGTCAGGCCTGCGGGACAGGAAGAAGCAGAGGGCCTTCAGGCCATCTGCATGGGGAATGCAGGTGTATACGGACTGGACGTCCATGGTAAAGATGAGGTGTTGGGGACCAGGGAATTGAAAGTTTTGGAGGAGATGGAGGGCTTGGGTGGTGTCATGGACGTAGGTGGGGAGGTCCTGGACCAAGGGGGAGAAAATGGAGTCGAGATAGGTGGCGATAAGTTCGGTGGGGCAGGGGCAGGTGGAGACAATGGGTCGACCAGGGCAGTCCGGTTTTGGGAAGTAAATGAATAGTACTACTCTTAATGCTAATTTCTTTCAGTCCTCAGTTTCACAAGTTCCTTGTGTGCCAAGCAATTCTGTGAGATTTTTGATATCTTGCTCCATGAAGACAGACACAATGTAATTGTTTAGTTTCTCTGCGATTTCCCCATTCTCCACTGTAAATTCTCTTGTCTCCATCTATAAGGAGCTCACACTTGTTTTAGCTAATCTTTTCTTTTTCATACGCCAAAAGGTGATTTTATCATGTTTCCTTATGTTTGTCACAAACTTTATATTCTCTTTGCTGTTTTTTGTTGGGTATGCTTTGCTGAGTTCTCCATTGCTGCCAATCCTCACCCTTAACACTTCGTCTGGCATCCTTGTAAGCCACTTCTTTTGTTATAACGTAATCATCTGTATCTTTGGCCAGCCATAGTTAGTTTACCATTCTAATTGGGTAGATGTGCCTTGGAGGAATGTGTATTTATTGCAGACCATGCGATATTTCTTTAAATATTTGCCTTTTCCTGTCTACCATCAAATTCTTCAGTATATTTTCCCAATCCACCATAGCCAGTTTGCTCGTCCATACTTTCATAATTTCCTTTGTTTTGATTTAAAACTTCAGTTCTAGAATGAGCACTGCCACATTCAAACTGAATGTGAAATTTTGTTATATTATGTTCCTTTTTCCTAAATGCTCCTTTGCAGCAAGATTATTAATTAACCGTTTCTCATTACATTACACTAAATCTAAAAGCCCAATTCAGAGCTGATTTTAAAATGCGCTGCTCTACAAGGCCATCTTACAGACATTCTGGGAATTTATCATTCACAGCATTAGAACTAATTAGGTTTACACAGTATGTACACAAGTGAAAGTCTTTCATTCTTACTGTATTACCCATATTACACACAGCTTTATTTCTTGATTTGTACCATGCCCAACATTATCATAATTGATTGGCGGACAATAAACAGCCACAATTAATGTTTGCTAGCCCTTGTTGTTTCTTGGCTTCACCCAACCTGATTCTACATCTTGATCCTTTGATTTAAGATCATCACTCACTAATTTACTAATTTCATCCTTTGTGAAGAGTGCTATCCCAACTCAGTTTCCTTATAGTTGATCCTTTTTAAATGATGAATAACATTGATATTCAATTCTCAATCTTGGTCACCCTGTAGCCACATCTCTTTTAACCATCTCTTACTTTCCCTCAATCTTAGATGAAAGTTGCTCCAATAATGTTCAAGAAATTCAACACAGTCAGTCCATGACAAAGCTGCAAACTTGTTCAGAACCCCATTTACCACCATCAGTATTCACTCTGTAAGCCACTGATGCACGGTGGCAGCGGTATGTACAATGTACGAGGTGAACTGTAGCGACTTGCCAAGGCTTTTTCAACAGCACCTTTCCAAGTTACAGTCTTTACCACCTTGAAGGCCAAGAGCAGCAGATGGCTGGGACTATCATCATCTGCAGTTTCTTCTCCAAGCCAAAAATTGTCCTAAGTTGGTAATATAGCACCATTCCTTGAATGTGGCTGGGTTAATGACCTGGAACTCGCTCCCTGATAGCCAATAACAAATAGACTGCAGCAGCTCATATTGTTGCTTGCCATCACCTTCTCAAGTGCAATTCACGATGGACCATAAATGCTGGCCTCAAACAGTTATGTTCACATCCGTGACTGTGAAGGAAGCAAAGTTTGAGCACATGGATATACATATAAAAAAAGTGTTTGGGGGATGATAGGTAACCTTGCAGATGACACAAAGGTTGGCTTGGATGGTTGACAGTGAGGAAGAAGTCTTAAGTTACAGGAAGATATAGGTGGATTGGTCAAATGGACAGATCAAATAACTCTGATGATAAATGTGACAAGATGCACTTTGGAAGAACTAACAAAACAAGGGAGTACTCAATGACTTGCAGGACACCAGGAAGCTCAGAGGAATATTGAGGTGCTTGACTACAGATCCCTGAAGACAGCAGGACATGTTAATGAAATAGTTAGGGCATTTGGGACGCTTGCTTTCATCAGCTGTGGCATAGATTATACGAGCAGGGAGGTTATGTTGGAACTGTGCAAAACAGCTGGAGTACTGTTTGCAGTTCTGGGCATTTCATTATAGGGAGGATGAGATTGCAGTGGAGGAGCTGCAGAGGATGTTCACCCGGATGTTGCCTGGGATGGAGCAGTTTAGCAATGAAGGACGGTTGGATAAACTCGGGTTGTTTCCTTTAGAAGAGAGCTGAGAGGGGACCTGACTGACGTGTACAAGATTATGAGGGGCCTGGACAGGGTGAATAGAAAGCAGCTGTTCTCCTTAGCTAAAGGACCAATAATAAGGGGGCATCATTTTAAGATGAGAGACAGGCGGTTTAGAGGGGATTTAAGGAAAACCTTTTTTACCCAGAGGATGGTGTGAAACTGAAATGCACTGCCTGGAAGTATAATTGAGGTGGCATATTTTGTAGCTTTTAAAATGCACTTGAATGGACCCTTGAAATGTTATGACATTCAAGGCTATGGGCCAAATGCTGAAAAGTATAGATTTGGCTGCTTTTGTTGATGCAGGCTTAATGGGCCAAAAGGCCTCTTCTGTGCTGTATGATTTTATGGTTTTAAAATAAATACTTCTCATGGAAGCAGTTATATACATTAAATGCATATTGTAAAGTTAAAATGGGCTTCAGCCAGATGTACTCATAAAATTTCACTTGCCATTGGCATGAAATATATAACAAAAACGTGGAATTTTTCTGTTCTCGTTAATGTAATAAAACATCCTGAGATGCTTGACAAAAAAGTTAAGAAACAAAATTTAACACCAAACCATATGAGAGAATGTTAAGACAGATGGCCAAAAGAGCTCAGAGGTATGTTTAAGGATAATCCTAAAGGAGGAGATAAAAGTGGGGATATGTATTGAGCTTTAGGCTCAGTCAGCTGGAGGTATGAAATTGGTGGAGGGACTTAAATCAGGATTGAATTTGACGCCACAAATGGAAGATCATACATTATCTGAAAAGTTGTAAGGGTTGGAGGAGGTAAATACTTTCATGGAACTGTGTTCTGTGTTTGTTTTTGTGACTTTATTCAGAAACTAAACAGATCAGGTTTAAAGTTTTTGAGAAGATTTGCGGCTCGGGTTGTGGATGAGGCTGTTAGACTTGCTCACTGAGCCGGTGTGTTTGATTGCAGATGTTTCTTCACCCTGCTAGTTGACATCGTCATTGTGCCTCCGGTGAAGGGTCGCTGCCCCGTCCCACTTGTTACCAATGTGCCTCGGTTTGCTGGGGTGGTTGGCATTACTTCCGGTTCTGTTTGTCGATGGTTTGTATATTGGGTCCAGTTCAATGTGTTTGTTGATGGAGTTCCGGTTGGAATACCAGGCCTCCAGGAATTCCCTGGCATGTCTCTGTTTGGTTTGTGCTATTATGGATGTGTTGTCCCAGTCGAATTTGTGTCCTCCTTTGTCAGTGTGTATTGAGACCCGTGAGAATTGGTCGTGTCTCTTGGTGGCTGGTTGGTGTTTGTGTTTCCTTATTGTCCGTTTTCTTCCAGTTTGGCCTATGTAATGTTTCTCACAGTCCTTGCATGGTACGTTGGTTCTTTTGGTTGTATGTGGGATCCTTTATGTTAGTCAGTAGCTGTCGCAGGGTGGTTGTTGGTTTGTGGGCTACCCTCATACCTAGGGGTCTGAGTAGTCTTGTGGTCATCTCTGATGTATGGTAGGGTGACTAATGTGTCTGGCCATGTTGTGTCTTCTTGTTGCGGTCTGTAGCGGAGGTAATGGTGGATTGTGCTTTTTGGATATACATTCCTTTTAAAAATTCCATATAAGGGTTCCTGTTCTGCTTTGTGCAATTCTGGGTTGCAGTGTGTTGTGGCCTGTTTGAATAATGTCCTGATGAAAATGAGCCACAACACACTGCAGCTACCTGGAACTGTGCAAAGCAGAATAGGAACAGTTGTACGGAGTTTTTAAAAAGAATGGATACCCAAAAAGCACAATCCGCTGTTCCCTCCGCTACAGACCATAACGAGAAGACACAACATGGCCAGACACATTAGCCACCCTACCATGCATCAGAGACATATCAGAGATGATCGCAAGATTACTCGGACCCCTAGGTATGAGGGTAGCCCACAAACCAACAATCACCCTGCGACAGCTGGAGACGAATATAAAGGATCCCATACCCACAACCAATAAAACTAACATCATATACAAAAAACCATGCATGGACTGTGAGAAACATTACGTAGACCAAACTGGAAGAAAACTGACCGTAAGGATACACATACACCAACTAGCCACCAAATGACATGACAAATTCTCACTGGTCTCGATACACATGGAAAAAGAAGGACACGAATTCGACTGGGACAACACATCCATAATAGCACAAGCCAAACAGAGACAATGCCAGGGAGTTCCTGGAGGCCTGGTATTCCAACCGGAACTCCATCAACAAATGCATTGAACTAGACCAGATATGGAAACCACTGAGAAACAGAACCGGAAGTAATGCCAACCACTCCCAGCAAACCGAGGCACATAAATAACAAGTGGGACAGAACACCAACGCTTCACTGGAGGCGCACTGACGATGATACCGAGCTGGGTGACAAAATGTCTGCGACCAAACACACTGGCTTGGTGAGCAAGTCTACAATCTTAGATCAGGTTTACTTGGATAATTTTTGGGTTTATGAAATTACACTGTCCGCTGTTTGTGACTATTGAAGGAGATGGAACTGCCTTGATTACTATTTTCATCCTATCTATTTTAATGATACAAACTACTTAAATTCTGATTCCCCAACTGCTGAGAAAGGAGAATGTTCCACGTAGGATCCTGCCTCCATTTCAACATTGTGATGTTTGCTGTTGGCACTTGTACATTTTAGTGGTGATGTTAATGAACAGGGAGATTTTCTGGCTATTTGATATTCTGTTTTGTCCCAGCCTCAGGGGAACTGAAGTGTGTTTCAGTACAGTAGACTGGCAGTGTTCACATCAGTGACCACGAGATGTGACTTTCCCATACTCCACATGTCAGTCCCAGCCATGAACAAAATTAAAAGTATGAATTGAATTGAATTAGCTGTATTGTCCCATGTATTCAAATGAGTACAGTGAAAAGTTTATACATCGCTACTTACAGTGCCAATATATAGGATTCCGTGAGAGAACGTCACTCACTGAGTTCAATATGTAAAGTTTGAGTGCAATGTGTGCCTTGTATTAACAATTTTTGTATCCTCTAGTGATTGCTTTCACGGTCTATTTGAATTACCTTGTTATCTTTACTCCCAAGTGGCTACTCAGCAGCTTTTTAGAATTGCTACTGTGTGTGGACACATAAACAATGGAATCAGATGGACAAGGAAAATGACCAGCTGTCTCAACAAGCAAATGAACATTGTCATTTCCCATGTCCCTGCACCAACCAGCAGTTCCCAACATCCTGAACTCAGGCCCCCTAAAAGCGTGCAGAGTGACAGAATGCTGTTTGTGATTGACCTAGTTACCTTCTGATTTCACAGCTGGATGAAAATCTCTTATCAGATTCACATTAGACTAAACTGTGGGAGCACTGAACTCAGTGAATCGTGTTCTCTTGTAGAATTCTGCCGGTTTTTAATTTCTTTGTGGCTGGTCCTGAAATTAAACTTCCATCAAGTTTCTGTGGAAAGGATCATGACCCATAACCTTCCTCACAATTCTGTTGAATGGCACTGTATCACTGAAAATCCATGTGTACCACATCAACACGTCACTTCTTCAATCCTCTTTGTTACCTCTTCAAAAAATTCCAGCAATTAGATTCAATTTTCCCTTAACAAATCCATGCTGCCTCTTCTAAATTGAATTACTTCATGTGACTATTAATTTCATCCTAAATAATTGTTTCTAGAAGTTTCTCCACCAATGAGGTTAAACTGGCTGGCCTGTAATTGCTGGGCCAGTCTTTACGACCTTTCTGCAATTCTCTAATCCTTCAGCACCATGCCCCAAATTCAGGGAATATTCCAGGAGAATTACCAGTGCCTCTGTAACTTCCACTCTTGCTTCCTTTACCATCCTTGGATACATCTTATCCTGCCCCTGGTGCCTGTCAACCTTAAGTATCAGTAGCTTACCTAACACTTCTTCCTTATCAACTTTAACTCTAGTGACTGAATTTCCTCCTCGGTCACCAGGACTGGGCAGGATCTAACTCATTGGTACAGACAGATGCAGAGTATTCATTTAACACCTCAGCAATGGCTCTTGCCTCCCATTGTAAATCATCTTTTTGGACTCTTATCAGCTTTACTCCTCCCTTTGCCGCCCTTTTTACTATTAATGGGCTTGTTGAAGACTTTGAGATCCCCTTTTATGACAGCTGCCATTCTTTTTCAGTAATCTCTTCATACCTCCTATTTGTTATCTTACCTTGCTTCCAAATCTTCTCCATTCAGCTTGGCTCTCAATCATTTTACCTTTAATATACCTGGACCATATGCGAATCATCTCCTGTTTGATGTCCATTGTTCACCTAATTCTTTTTCTACCAACATTTGGTTCCAGTCTATTGGCCCCTGCTCTGTTCTTGCCCCATTGAAGGGGCAATGGCCTCATGGTATCATCACTTGTCTATTAATCCAGTAACTCAGCTAATGTCTGGGGACCCGGCTTCAAATCCTCCCATGGCAAATGGTGGAATTTGAATTCAATAAAGGATCTGCAATTAAGGGTCTAATGATGACGGTGAAACCATTGTTGAAAAAAAATTTGTCCGGTTCACTAATTTCGTTCAGGGAAGGAAATCTGCCATCCTTACCTGGTCTGGCCTACATGTGACTCCAGACTCTCAACAATGAGGTTGACTCTTAACGCCCTCTGGGCAATTAAAGATGGGCAATAAATGCTGGCCTAGCTAGAGATGCTCAAATCCTGTGAATGAATTTTTTAAAAGAAGAGTTGATTCTGTGCTAGTTGATTATTCTTACTCCGAATTGACCAATGTCTATTTGCACCATCATCCTAAACCCTATGATACAATAATCACTGTGCCTCCCCCATTCTCAAGAAGGAGGCTATCCCTCCTTTCTCACTGGATTTGACACAAACTGCTGTAGAGAATTCTCCTGAACACAATCTATGAATGCTTTCCCTTGCTTCCCCTTTACACTGTTGATTATCCAGTCACTATCTCGGTAATTAAAGTTCTCTCATTATAACTATGATATTTACAGCTGCCTAGAATTTCCTTGAAAATTTGTCCCTCTGTGTTCTTCCCACTTGGTGGCCCATATATTACACTGGGCGATGTAATTGCACCCTTCTTATTTCTCAGCTGTAGCAAAATTGATTCCATCCCTACAGTGTGGAAATAGGCCCTTCGGCCCAACAAGTCCACACCAACCCTCAAAGCATCCCACCCAGACCCATCCCCCTCTAACCCACCTAATCTACACGTCCCTGAACACTACGGGGAATTTAGCATGGCCAATCCGCCTAGCCTGCACCCCTCTGGACTGTGGGAGGAAACCGGAGTACCTGGAGGAAACTCATACAGACATGGGGAGAATGTGCAAACTCCACACAGACAGTCACCCGAGGCTGGAAACAAACCCGGTCTCTGGTGCTGTGAGGCAGCAGTGCTAACCTAGCCACTGAGCCACCGTGCCGCCCTGTTCTTGAACACTCTGAAACATGCTCTTTCTCCAGTACTGTAATGCTGCCTGTAACCAAAAACACCACCCTTCCTTTCTTTCTATCTTTTTATTTTTCAGAACACTGAATAACCAACAAAATATAGCACTCAGTCCTGTCCTTTTAGCCAGATCTGTTAACACCTCAACATCATAATCCCACATGGCAGTCTGTAACTTGCCAACCTTATTGATAATATTCTGTGCGTTCACTTAAATGCAGTGTGACCCTGATTTAGAAATCATTACTTTTTCCTTCACTCCCCCTTTAAATATTAACTTCTTATTCTCAATTTTAGTACTGTCTGCCTCTTGCAGCTTCTCATGCACCTTGTTATTTATTTCTGATATTCTCTCCTGGTTCTCATGCACTTGCTGAGTTAGTTTAAGCCACCCTAACGGTACAGGCAAAAGGCCCACAAGCATCTCAATCCTGGATCTGTTCAGATGCAACCCATCTGGATTGTGCAGCTGTCACCTCCCCCAAATCCAGCCCCAATGTCCTAGAAATTTAAAGCCCTCCCTCCTGTACCATCTTACCAGCCATGCATTTGACTGTTGTATTTTCTCATTTCTATACTCACTTACGTGTGGCACGGGGAGTAATCTTTACTACTTTCGAGGTCCTACTTGCTAATTTTCTACTAGCTCCCTAAATTCTGTTTGTAGGATTGCATGCTCCTTCCCATCTATGTAATTAGTACCAGCATAGATCACGACTTTTGGTTGTTTCACCTTCGTCAGAGGTCTGAAACATCTCTGACTCTAGCACCAGGGAAGCAACAAATCATCCTGGAGTCACGTTGACATCTGTAGAAACACCTGTCTTTTCCTCTAACTAAAGGATCTTCTATCAGTGCTGACCTGCTTTGCTTCCTTCCCTACGGCGCAGCTGGGCCACCAATAATGCTACTGGCTTGAGTCTTGCTGCACTTCCCTAAGGTTCGATCGCTTTCATTGATATTCGGAATGGAAAACCAGTTCATGCGTGGTCCTCTGGGATTCCTGCACTTCCTGCCTGTTTTTGTTGGACTGTCTGGTGGTCACCCATTCCCTGTCTGCCTGCTTGCTGCCCTCCTGTGCTGTGACCACCTGGATGAACATGCTGTCCCTGTAGTTTGCTTATGTTGTTTTGAATATAGTTGATTAAATGGAAATCTAATTGAAGTGTTTATAGTTAAAATAGTGAAACAATTTTTTTTGTCGCAGACTTAGGATGTTCCAAAGCATTTTATAGGATAGAAAAGAGAAAACCCTGCCTTTAGCTGGGGGAACACAGCTAAATTCAATCCAAGCCATTTGGGTTTGATGTCAGGAAACACTCTTACACATATAAGGTTGGAGAGAATGGGTGCTTTCCTTCCCTAACCTCCCACTTCCCTCCCTGCAATATCTGCTAAGGTTGGGTGTCAATTGATAATTTAAAAACTGAATTTGATAGATCTTAGCTAGCCAAAGGTTACAAAACCAGCACAGCATATAAAGTTAAGATACAGGTCAGCCATGATCTAATTTACTGACAGAGTGGGATCAATGGCTTCTTCAAGCCTATGTTTCTGTGAGTATGGTTTCCAGTCGGCAGCACAAGATTGGTGATTTGATCCCAGCATTACTCTTTATAATGTTGAGATCTGTTCAAGGGGAGCAGTTGCTGAGTGTAAACACTGGGGGGTTAACATTCACCTCCTGATTTTCCACCCAATAATTGCGACGGCTGGAGTTTGACTTTGTTTTTTAATTATCCTATGGGTTGATTTGAGGACATTTGGAGCGGTTGTGTTGTGACTCTGTGCCTGCCAGCTAGTGACGGGTTCGTCTCTTATGTAGGTCATTCAGTCCCATTCTGTTTGAGGCTGTCTTTTTTTGCCTTGGGCCCTGCTTCTGAGACGGTGTGGTGTGGTTTTATGAGATATGTTCTGTGTGGTCGGGGGAACTGCAGGGTGCTGAGCTGCTGGACGTTTTGTTGGAATCTGCAGATTTTGGGATGCAGTGGCCTTGAAGTGGATCAGTGAAGCACACACTGAAGGAGAGTGCTGCTGTAAGGCTGTAATAACCCTGACGTTGAGGCATTTGAATCAAGGCCAGTGATGCTTCATGGGTTCCTGTAGCAGTCTGGACATGAGGCAGAAAGAGCGAGGAAATGAGGTGATCACTGTAGCATTGGCAGAGAATATTACTGATGTTTCAATATCTGATATAAAGCAGGCTCAGCCCAGACGGATATTACTGTTTAGGTGGGGAGTGAGGGTGTTAGTTTGCTGCCTTTGTTTTGGATGAGTGTATCCGAAATGTATATTTGAGAAGAGAACTGAGCTGAATCAATGTTTACCCCAGGTTTTACAGTGTGAATGATGAATGCGGGTTTGGGATCAGCTGTTGGGGTTTAGGATTTGAGATGTGGAGTTCTTGTTGAAGGGTCACTGAGGAGCTTTCGTCTGGAGAGTTTTTCATTCCAAGGGCTCAGTTACATCTACAGGATTGGTCTCCTGCCCGGAAGCACAAACGGACTACAGGAGTCAGTGATCCATCGGAATTGTTCTGATTTCAGGAAGGCCCTGGAAAGGGGATTCCTCCTCGAGAGAGGAACATTTGTGACTTTGTAGCTCATTTTACCCCCACCATCCAATTTGTTCAATGCTTGGATAATGAGGAGTGTTGCAGTGAATCTCAGCCAAATCACTGGCTGTCAGCTGTAGATTCAGGGATACAAAGCTCATCTTCTATATCAGGAGAATAGGGTTCTGCATCTACTTGTGAAACCTGAGCACATAATAGAGGCTGGCACCTTGAGTATAGTAATGAAGGGATATGTTACTGCCGTATTGGAGCGTCAATAGTGAAGGAGTGGAATACTGCATTGTTGGAAGGTCACGACTGAGGGAATGCTGCATTGTCAGAGATTCAGTACTGAGGGAGTGCTGCATTGTCAGCGGGTCAGTAATGAGGGACAGTGCTGAGAGAATGTTGTACTGTGGAAGGATCAGTGCTGAGGGAATGCTGTATTATAGGAAGCTAAGTGCACAGAGAGTGGTATAATGTCAGAAGATCAGTGCTAAGGCCCTACCTCAAATTGGAGGATCATTCTGAAAAAGTGCTGCAATGTTGGAGAATCAGTACTTGAGGGAATAGAGCACAGCTCTATCAGAGGGTCAGGACTGAGGGAAGTGCTGCATTGTTGAAGGGTCAGTGGAAGAGCTGCTTCATTGAAGGGTCAGCACTTAGGGACTGGAGTGCTCCTGTTGATAGATTGGTACTGAGGGAGCACTGCAGTGTTGGAAGCTCGTTACTGAAGGAGTGCTGTGCCGTTGGTGGATTAATAATAAGGGAGTGCTGCACAGTGGTAGAGTCTGTGAGGGAATGCTGTAATATTGCAAGGTCAGTGCTGAACGAATGCTGTACTGTCAGAATCAGTACTGGAGGGTCAGCACTGAGAGGGTGCTGAACTGTTGGAGATGCCCTTTGTCCCTGTCTGTTCTCTCGCCTCAGAAAAATTACCACAATTCACGTACAGAATTGGAAAATTCACCCCAGTTTTGTGACTAATATTTACCCATCAATCCATGTCCTTGAAACAAATTATTTGGCCTTTATCATTTTGTGGGTCTTTTGTGCCTGCCACGTTGGATCTGTGACGGCAGTTCAGAAGTACTGCATTGGCTGGAAGTTGTTCTGGGATATAATGAGGTCGAGAAAGATTCTGTAGAAATGCAATCCCTCTCTTTCATTTCAAATAAACTGGTGGCCTGATTGTCTGCAAGGGTTATTCCGTCAGCTGCTGTGTTTCCAAGCATGTAGCTGTAGCCTGGGTTTGATGGGTTGCTGTGGGAGCAGGTGCTGTTCCTCAGTACTGCCTAACTTGTGGAGCTGCAAGGCATTAGGCAACCGGCCCAGTACAACATGCAAGAGCCAAGGAACCGCAGTAAAAACTAGTGTCAACCTGCGCCAGATCAGCTGCTGCAGATTTCACTCATTCCGTTCGTAGATGAATAGTGACCTCAAGGGACAGCCAGCCTTTTCTCCTGAGCTTAATTTCTAACTGTCTCATTGAGTTGCAGTGCATGCTGAAGTCGGGTCGGTAACAAAGAATTGCACTAAGCTCAGTTAGTTGAGACCAGTGCTCGTTCAGGGAGGACCTAAGGGATGCACTTGCCATTTTCTAGGTAGCACCCGAGCGAGAGTTAGGGAGAATCGTTGTGGACGTGATTAGGCAACGCTGCTGCACAAAGAAGAGCTAAACTGGACAGGGCCGACAGGTTGATTCATTCAAATGTGAAAGTGATTTTATGTTTCAGTCAGTGACGGTCAGTTTTTTGAAACAGGCTTCTTGTGGGCAGAGTGAATGGAAACATTTAGAATTAATTCATTCAGATGCAAACAAAATAGGTTTCTGTCAGATTGTATCACCTGTATTTTGGGGCATGGTCTAGGAGTAATTTGAGGCATGACATACTTAGTAGAGCCCATTTGAGAGGAGCAGATAACTTCTGACCATCCCAAAGCTCTCCTTGGCTGGGGGAGGAGGTTTCCTCACCTTAGTTGTAGAATCATTGGAGACTTCGTCTGTGTTTCATCAACAGGTCTATTAATATTGTAGCATAGAAGTGTCAGGATAATATGAAGTGAAGGTAATGAACTCTGGTCTTCCATTGACCAGTAATTGTAACAATCGTTTGAGAATGAATCTCTGCTGGAAAAGTGGTTGAGAAAGAGAGTGTGGGATCTCACTGCTGCAAGAATGCATGAGGGACAGATGAATGTGGAGAGCGGGAATAAGGGATTTAGCCCTGATTCTGTGCAGGATCAAATACCCCACAACTCTCCACGCCGTGGCTTATGCATGAATAGTTGTGTTTGATGATGTGGAATGAGCAGAATGGTTTCCACTCCATGGATCCAAAATAATAAACAGAAAATGTTGGAAATAGGAGTGTTGGCAACAGCTGCAGATTGAGAAACAGAGTTACTGTTTCAGGTCTGTGTCTACCAAGCGAACCATGATAAAGAAAACTGGGAGGGAATGCAAAATCTGCTGTCTGTTCTCTGTAGCAGGTTTTATACTGGTGCCCAAGGTGGATTTATACCTACTGTGTTTTCCAGTATTTGGGCCTTCATGTCTGCTAGATCTACACTTGCTCATTCTAAGAGGAGATGCTGTTCTTTTAAAGTTTGCCTTTACATCTGTAGTTTTTCACTTTCTCCTGCACCCTTCCCATTGCTTTAACACCCTTCTAAGGAAACAAATTCCTCATTTTTCTTGTGTTCTTATTGTATATTTCCTCTGTACTCCCTCTTGAAATCTATCACCTCAAATTTAACCTGAAAGCCACTTGGCTGAACTATTAATTTGTTGTTTTAGTCCTGGTCACTGCCAGTTCTTTTCATAACTAGTCATGCATCTTTTCTTTGTGTCATCTGGAATTGTTGATATGTCTCCCCAGAGATCCAGGTTCATGTTAGTGTAATATTGCTGGCAGATCTGCTGATACTGGTCACAATGTGCCTGCCTTGTCGCTCAGCTGGTGTTTAGCAAAGGTTCGGTTTGACCCAATGTCTTAATTTATAATGCCAAAAGTTACAGCTGCTTCTCGTATGCAGCTTTATTAATTTGTGCTATCACCTTTGAAGATATCGGAAATGTTATCTCTTTAGTTTTTCTGCTACTTTACTCTTTCTAAGCTTGTACCATTTGGTGAAGGCAGTATAATGAACATTTATCCCAAGAATGGAAGGATTGCCCTTTTATGAGAAACGGAGTACATTGTGTTGACATTCTCTGGAGTTCAGAACAATGAAAGGCTCCTGGAGATGAGCAGTCAGGAAGAACATGGAAAAAATAGAGGATAAAAGAAATGACCAGATGGTGGAAAAAGCCCACAGGAAGGAAAAAGACATCAATCAATATTGGGCCAATGACGTTCTTCAGCTGTAGAGTGCACTGTCAGTCATGAAGCACCCTCCACAGCCACAACAAACAATGTTCAATCCAGAAGCGACACACATAGAGAGTGCAGTCAGTTGATTCCTGAGATGAGCAGCAAGGCACTTGCATTGGAGGCAGTACAGTGAAGGTTCACTCAGTTTGATCTTTAAGATGAGGGGGTTTTCTTGCAATGAGAAACTGAGTAAATTGCCTCTATGACCCCTGGGGTTTAGAAAGTTGAGAGGTGATCTCACTGAAACATAGAAGGTTCTGGAGGGACCTGAGTGTGTTTCCCCTTCCAAGGGGATTTACAATAATCTCAGGATAAAGGTCAATCATTTAACACTGAGTGAGAAGAAATTTCTTCCCCAAAGGGTTCTGAATTTACTCTTTATTCATTCATTCACGGGATGTGGGCAATGTCGGCTGGGCAGCATTTATTGCCCATCCCAATTGCCCAGAGGGTAGCTAAAAGTCAACCACACTGCTGGGGGTCTGGAGTCACATGAAGGTCAGACCGAGTAGGGATGGCAGTTTTCTTCCTTAAAGGACATTAGTGAACCAGATGGGTTTTTCTGGCAATTGGCAATGGATTCATGGTCATCATCAGACTCTTAACTCCAGATTTTTTTTTTAATCGAATTCAAATTCCACCATCAACTGGTGGGTTTCGAACCTGTGTCCCTAGAACATTACCTGGGCCTCTGGATTAACAGTCCAATGGTAAATATCACTAGGCCATCGCCTCTCATTTAATCGTACCCAGAAGGTTGTGGACTCTGTATAGTTATCTATACCTAAGACTAAATCGGCTTATTCTTGGCATCTTGGAACCAAGGGAACATGGGGAGTGAGTGTGAAAGTGGCGTAGAAATTAAGATCCACCATGGTCATATGAATGAAGAAACAAGCTCAACAGGCATATAGTCCGTACTGACCACAGTGAGCCACTCATTTGTTGTTTAATGAAGGCTTAATGGAAAATTTATTTTTAAAATTTCAGTTTAATAACATTTTATCAACAAAAACGGAATAGTGTGGGTCCTTGCCCTTTAGAAAAGGGAAGTCACGAGGGGTGATCTGATCTGAGATTAAGAAAGGGGGTCAATCTGGTAAAAATAAAGAAAATATTTATAGGTGAAATCAGATCCAGAGACTGTAAATATAAAATAGTCACTTATGAATCCAGTGTAGAATTTGAGGGAAACTTGTTTATCAGAGAGTGATGAGAATCACTACCACGGGGAGTGGTTAAGTCAAATAATATTGTTGGAATATTACATTATAATTAATATTGAGGAATTTGGTTAAACACATTAAGGAGAAAAGAATAGAAAGATATCCTGTAAAGTTGTTTTGGATGTCCTGAGGTTGTAAAAGGTGCTATAGAAATGCAAGTCATTCTATCACCACATTTTGAGGTTTGGGTTTGAGCACGTTCTCACAATGCTGTTTATTTCAGTGGCTCCTTGAGTTGAGACAGGATCTAGCAATCATGTATGCCTGGCCTGTACTCCGTCGTCTTTGCGCCTTCTGCTACAATGTTCAGTACTTGAGGCAATGCGACCACCTTCCCTGAATGGGAAGATGCGCCATGAATTGCTATGTGCTGAAGACATTTTATGTCTGGCAGGACTGAGACCCACTCCCTTTGGCCATTCAGTGTTAAAATGTGGTTCATCTCATTGTTGCACTTGTGAATGCTTTTATTCAAGGTTAAAAAGGAACATATGGCTGGGATTAATTATCCGAGCGCAGAATGGAACACCTAGGACAGTTGGTGTAGGACGAGAGGGGTAAGACTGAGGAAATCAAGACACCATCCCCAAAGAAGATACATAAAGGTCTTGATTACAGTCTGCCAGACTGGCTTGGAATCTGTTCTAATAACAATGAGAGTAGAGGATGGTTGTCTAAAGCTGGAGATTGGAAACAAAGATTCCTTTCAGACAGAAAATTGGAATTGGAGTTACTTTGGAGAAAAATGGCTGAAACCAAGTGCAAAGTGTCATGATAAGGCTTCCCAACCATGTTTTGTGAAACTAAACCTTACGGATGTATTGAAGAATGAAGTGGGTTTATGAACATGGGTTATATCTTTACCTGGAAAAATAAAGCAACAAATTACATTTACACGGTTGCTTCTGACTAGAAGCAAAACAAGTTGTAAAGTATTCTCAGAGTTAAAGGTTCAATGATTGGTCACTGAAGAATGTTTGGAAATTCTACTGAAGTTTACGGATGAAAACATTAAAAAGCAAGTTGGATTTTCTCTGGAAGAATATTCAATGAGATTTACCAGACTCTATGCAAAATTGGAAAAATTCTACCTATAGGTTCCTAATTCCAAGCCTGTTTTTAAATTGTTGGATTGAGCATTTTCTGTGGATCAAATTACACTATTAACTGGCGTTAAAAAGCATGTTTGGAACAGTTTTCAGAAACATTGAAAAAGATTTCTGGGAGAAAATAATTTCCACATAAGAAAAGTTATCTTGCCCTTTGTACACATGGCAATTAGATCTAGGCAATATACAATAGTATATAGTAAAGAAAAGTATCCACGCAGGTAGACAGGGTGTTGAAGAAGGCATATGGGATGCTTGCCTTTATTAGCTGAGGCATAGAACATAGGAGTAAGGTAGCCAAATTACAACTTTATAAAACATTGCTTAGGCCACAGATGGAATACTGTATGCAGTTCTGGTCACTCCCTATTGGAAAGACATGATTGCGCTGGAAAAGGTGCCAAGAAAATTCACCAGGATGTTGCCTGTGTTGAACAGCCTTCGTTATGAGAAGAGAGTGGAAAGGCTGGCTTTGTTTTCCTTGGACAGAGGAGGCTGAGGGGATCTGCTTGCGGTATACAAAATTACAAGAGGCATAGACAGAATGGACCATGAGAAACTCTTTCCCGTGGCAGACATTCCTAAGATCAGAGAACATAAATTTAAGGTGAGAAGTAAGTGGTTTAGAGGAAATCTGAGCAAAATCCTCTTCACCCAGAGGGTGGTAGATATGAGGAACGTGCTGTGTGAGAGGAAGGTGGAGGCAAGTACATCCACAACATTTTAAGAAGCATCTGGATAACTATTTAAAATGCTAGGGCATAGACTATGCCCTACGTTGACCAACAAATACCAAGTACGGATAAATGGGATTAGTGTAGCTTGGTATTTGTTGGTCAACGTAGACTGAAGGGCCTGTTCCTGTGCTGTATGACTCTGTGACTCTAAGTCACTGTGAATAATATAATGGAGAAATGGATAGGGACTGGACTGTGGGCACTGGCTAAGTTCCTATCTGACAATGGGAGTGTGCAGTCAGCTTGAGGTGAAACTTGTTAATGATGAAGCAGAAGATGAACACCATGGTAATGAACACAGCGGAGCAATAGTGCCTCTAAGTAATTCACTTTGGGGAAGAAATCATGTAATAATAGATGGAAAGCTCTATAAATGGGCCGAATCGCCACCTTTTGCATCTTGGCTATTCTGATTGTGTGATAAAATCTTGGTGAGCCATTGAAGTTGTTAACTAACCTCTGTTCTGTGTTGGCAGTCCCTGCAAATAATTCACTGCAAATGTATGAGGGCTACAGTCCATATCAGTTAGCTTTGGGAGAAATCCAAAGATTCCGAAAGTAATGAATGATCACCCCTGGCTTGGGAAGACACTACAATTAGATCCATTTCTTTCTGAATGCCTCAATGCTCTGCATACAGCAAAGGTATTCATTAAGGCTGATGCTTCAGAGAGAATTCAGTGAGCCTTATCCCATCAGATGAGGGCATTGAAAATAAATTTTAATTCAGAGACTTGGTACATTACAAAAGAGAAAGGCCAGATGAGGTCATAGGTAGTGATGGAAAGGCAGTAATTTACAACGTGGCAAGTGAACTGTTGGAATACATAATTTGACATTAATTGGCACTTCTTATATGTCTAAAGAATCTGAACAAGTAATAGAAAATAATGGGGCACCATGCGCTTCTAATACCTACATATATTGGACAATTACAAGGAACAGAATACAGCAGACAAATGACTGTCTGAATATAGACACACTAATACTGAGAATGGAGTAAGACAATTTGTCCCAAAGGAGAACTACCAAACGTTGGCACTAGAGTCACATATATACCAGAAGGAGCCAGTGAAGGGAGGGTTGTTCCCATTGCAGGGACAACAGAGAAAAATATTGTCTAAAATGACAGGATGAGGATCAAATGCTAAGATCAATGGATTGGCAAAACTGACTAAACATGTAGAGAGTAGAACATGCAATATAAATTCTGAAAGTGGACCCGGAATTGAATGTGGCCCTAGGAAAAGAACACGGACTAGTGAAAGGAACTTGGATCATAGGAGCCGGGGAGATGCTATAGAAGGAGTACAGAGTGAGATAGGAGGCTATGTGGATGTTATAACTTGACAAACATCAAAGACCATAGAACAGGCTAGGGAATTGGAATTCCTGAATGATCAATAAGTTTTACTGGCTACTATCAAATTGAAAGAGAAGTTGATAAAGAATGCCAAAGAAAAAGAGTTGGGAACCTGGAATGAGTTTGAGTTGCCATCTCCCCGCCTCTGACCTATCAATCCTGATTTTCCTAGCCCCAAAGCATGGAACCAATCTGCTGGGCCTGTCCCATCTGACCCTCAAATCCAGAGTGCATCCACATGAGCTGTGGAAGAGCAATGGGAGCAACAGTTTGTGCTCCTTCTCGCCATTTGGCCCTCCTTTATTCTCAGTATTTCATAGTGGAAAAAATTTTTTTCACTGCTTCTCAGTTTTTATTGCGTTTGTCCTGAAACTTTATTTTTCTGCAGGTGCTGCAGAATATTCTGGAAATAGAATGCGATTATGCAGAGGAGCTAACGATACTTCTGTCAACCTTCTTGCGACCTCTGCAAGCCAGTGATAAGTGAGACCAATTTCTGTGACTTTGCTTTCAATGCTTTTTTTGTAATGCTAAAGTTAAGCATGCTCTTTTCTATAAGATCCTCAACTTGTGTCATAACTATGTTTCCCTACACATTTTTTACAGTGTATCTGGGGCTTGGAAGTCTACAGTGGGACAGAGTGTAGGTCAAGAGCACAGGCTGTTGGGTGAATTGAACTAGGTGCAACTTAAAGTACGGACTAGAGAGTTTTGGATGAATGATTATTTAAGTGTAAAGTTTGAAGCCAGCCAGGAGACATGAGTGTGGAGGTAACAAAAGCATAGTTTCAACAAATTAGCTGAAGTAAATTTGGAGAAGGGTGAATTAAGAAGGTAGAGTAGATGGTCTTTATGGTGGAAAAGGTGCATCTTTGTGACAGGCAATGGAGATGTCGTCTTCAGTTTTCCCAGTGTTAGAGGAAATTGTGGTTCATCTGGGATTGGTGTCTGATAAGCAATGTAAAGCCAGAGGATGATCGTAAAAACCCAATAGGTTAGTAAATATCCTTCAGGGTTAGAATCTTGACTTGCTTACCCTGCCCGGGCCTATATGTGACTCCAGTACCACACCTATGTTGTTAACTCTGAAGTAGTGTAGCAAGCAGTTTAACCGTTACAAACCAGGACTCAGGCTAGTTGGGGATAGGTAATAAATGGAGACCTCGTTAGTGACACCCACATAATGAGAACAAATTGAACAAAATGCGTACAGGTGATGATGTGTGTCTTTGTGTCAGATATGCTGATTTAAAATCAATATTTTGTCTGTTTGCAGGTTAAGTTCCACTGACATGGGATATTTGATGGGCAACCTGGAAGATATTTGTTCTTTCCAACAAATCCTAGTTCAGTCTTTAGAAGAATGCACTAAGTGAGTAATTCTGAGAGAGTGTGTCAGCCTTCTGGAGGATTCTGATTGCTATATATTTCAATGTATGCGAGATGCAGAAAAGAAAATACAGTTTCAGCAAGCATATGCTTTTCTTCCTCTAATTTACATTTCCATAGCATATTTCATGATCTTTAGATGCCCCAAACGCTTTACAATGAATAAAGTACTTTTGAAGTGTAATCACTGTTGCAGTCTGTTGAACCCGGCTCTGAGTGTGGCAAGTTCCTTAAGCAAGAAAGAAATAAATAGACAAATACGTTGATTTTGTAAACAAAACAAGAACAAAGAACAAAAGCAAATGCTGGAAATCTGAAACAAAAAGAGAAATAGCTGGAGAAACTCAGCAGGTTTGACAGTATCGGTGGTGAGAAAATAGAGTTAACGTTTTGGATCCAATGACCCTTCATCAGAACCGACCCAGTTCTGAAGAAAGGCCACTGGACCTGAAACA
Organism: Ginglymostoma cirratum; assembly: GCA_024137785.1. Classification (NCBI taxonomy): domain Eukaryota; kingdom Metazoa; phylum Chordata; class Chondrichthyes; order Orectolobiformes; family Ginglymostomatidae; genus Ginglymostoma; species Ginglymostoma cirratum. Next base: position 13,265,835 of record JAHRHZ010000009.1, on the reverse strand, counting down.
TGAACTCAGTTTTCTCACCACAGAAGTTGCCAGATCTGCTGAGTTTTTCCAGCTATATCTGTTTCTGCTTTGATCTTACACTATTTTTTGAGGGATAAATATTGGCCAGGTTAAAATCCCATGATTTCGCTATGACATCACCCGAGAGCCAAGAAGTGGCCTCTGTTTACAGTCCCATCAAAAAGGTGCTCTTGTGAAAATTCAGCTTTATCTCAGCACTAAGCCTCCAACGGTGCAGTTCACCCTAAGTACTGACCTTCCACTGACTCAGTACTGACCCTTCAACTGTGCATCACTGCCTCAGTTGTCACACTGTGACACTATAACACTCCCATGACTAACATTCTCCATCAATCCTGACCCTCTGACAGTACAACACTCCCTCAGTACTGACCCTCAGATAGTGTGGCACCTTCTCAGTCCTGTTCCTCTACTCAGGTGGTACTGTCACTGTCATGACCCTCGGACCGAGAGATGCTCTCTCGGTTCTGACCGTGTGGAACTCTCTCGGTCCTGAACCCCTCCTTTGCAGCACTCTCTTGGCCCTGACCCTCGCTCTGTGCTGCTTGTTGACGTGTTCAATGTCGACATTGAAGTTTCTTGGTGAATAAATAATTGTGTTAAGTGAGTAAGTCGAGTGTAAGTTGCATGTGAGGTTGATTTGGGTTCAATTTAGATTCCTAGGGATGGTATTGAGGACAATCATTGTGATGTGATCACAGTGCAACACGTATGTTAGCAGTTGCCTCCTAGTTGCACATCATTTGAATTTGCAAGTGTATTAACTTTGCTACACCGTTGCTGGGTCCAAATCTTGGAATTCTCTCTCATAGCAGTATGGGTGTTCCTACATCATCATCACAAGTGCAATGATAAATACTGACACTGCCAGTAATGTCCACATTCCTTAAAGTGATTGAAGTCACATTGATGTTGGAATGATGCTTTCCTTAAATCGGTTTGAATGACGTCTACAAATTTTAAATAATTATTTGATCATTGGAAATTTATTAGAAATACTTGTAAAATAATCGTATGCCTGCTTTATGCCTGTTTCTTTGTGTGCACAGGTTGCCAGAGTCCCAGCAGAAGGTTGGAGGATGTTTTGGGAACTTAATGTCCCAAATGAAAAGCCTTTATCTCGCATACTGCGCCAATCACCCCTGGGCTGTTCATGTCCTCACAGAGTACAGGTATATGACAAATTCCTGAATCCAGGGCAGTAGACACTGCATAGAACAGAGGTACCAAAATGTGCACAGGATTAGGCAACATTGGGGATAACTATTCCAATTTTACACTCCAATTACCCCTGGGTATAGCTGGTGTAATGCACATACCCAATTGTGCCACACATGTTGCTTATGGGGTGTGTGTGCTGTCAATCACTGCGATGAGCAGAAATCAAGCCCCATGACTCCATGAGTTTTAGCACTGGTATAAATGTTTTGATTCAATCATCAAAATGGCTAATAGTTTCCCTTTTGGTACTGCTATCCAGTATCAAAGGAACTTTTGCCAGATTGCTTCAATGAACTCAAAGTAGTCTGGTTATCGTAAAACAAAAAGCATTTCTAAAAACTGGTGGCAAAACTGTTGTCATCGAAGCTACAATCCAGAATTGGAATTATATCCCCTTTTAATGCAAAATTAGACACTCGCACACAACACGAGATCTGTAGAGATGAAAGATTCTGCAGAGATGATATTTTGAAAACGTCCTTATCGACCGATGGACCTCAAAACAAAGGATAAAATTTGATGAATTATCACAGTCCACAGGACTTCTTGTTGATGAAATCAAATTGCTGGTAGTTGTGGCCATTGGATCTTCCAAACAAGTCTTCAGTTTGGATAGCAATCAAGTTGGATCCAAGTCTTCAGACAGAAGTCACAGCACAGCTTCTCTGGCTTTCCAAGGTAGTCACAATACTGAGGTGTGGAAACTTTTTTGGGTTCCCATCTGCTTTAATGAAGAAAGGGAGGGATACTTCTGCCTTACTGCAGCTTTCGAGGTTTTCTTTCCTTTTGACTCCCTAGGTTTGTGAAATAGAAACTAAGTCCAGAAAGAGTTTCTAGGCAGCCATCAATATTGGAGCTTCATAGTTTCTTCCAATTATGCCCATCTTTTGTCTCCCAAAACAATTTATTTGGCTGTTTTCTGGAGTCATTTGACTTTCTGTAATTAGCAAGTAGATTACAGCCCACATTAAACTGCTGACCAAATTTCCAAGAAACCATTTGGGGTTCCCTTGAAACCGTTTTAAATCTAGAACATGTTCATATTGTTCAATATGTTTTCCAGATAATAAATAAATATAGACATGAATTCCCAACTGCACCAATGGTTATTTGCATTACCCTGACCTAGAATGTCAGATTGGTGGCTTTATCAAGACAGAAGTTTAGCACAGGAACAAAACTGTTGGCCCGACTAATGAATTTAAATCTGCGTCAAGGGTGGATTTGATGGCCCCAGTTCCCTGTTCTGTTCCCATAGACTTTGAGTAATTGATACTGTAATTGATTTATTCTTTAGTCTTCACTTGTGCTGAAGCATCCCTTGTCCCCATAATTCTTTACAAAGGTACTTCTTGTCATTTTTTTAAATGTGTATTGCCTACTTCTCACATGGACTCTTACCTTTGGTTTCTCTACAAATTGCCCTGCTTATTCCTTCTACTTTTCTAAATACTCCTAGCAAACAGATCTCCATCCATAATGCACACCTTAATCGGTAGCACCTCTCTAAATCTTTCTTTTGATAGAACACAGCACTGAGTCAAAGAATTTACAGTTTCCAGGTAATGGACCCAGTGGTGTTCTTTTCTCCCTGTCTTGACTATGTTTATGTTTCTTCAGTGAGGAGTTGGGAGAATTTATGGAAATGAAAGGAGCAACCAGCCCTGGGATTCTTATGCTAACCACCAGCCTCAGCAAACCATTCATGAGGCTGGACAAATACCCAACGTTGCTTAAAGAGCTGGAGCGCCATATGGAGGTACAGAATTTCCATCTGCTAATAATGAATAGCTGAAAAAATGTTCCCAGCCAGTTTAAATGCTGCTAGTTTTTATATTTTCCCAACCCTTTCAGATAATTGATATGAGTATGTGGGTGACGTGACTCATCATTGACCAGTCAAACTTTATAACAATTGATGGTTTTACAAACCATCTGTAAAGGCTGACCTGTTCATTGTGACTGAGTGTTGTTACTTGTGGAGGTATAATGAAAGTATAAAGAAATGTAAAATAGAGGATAGGAGCAGAAATGTTATTGATGAGATGTTTTCTTTATTCAATGGGTTCTCTCTGTTTATGGAGCATATATAGGATAGGTTTTGTAATTCAGTGATCAGACAAAGCTTTGTGTAACAAGGCACTATGCCTGAATTCAGGTGCAGAGTTTGAGTAACATATCTGGCTCACCTCGATACCCATTTATGTGCATTAGTTGTATTTTCAGTCAACCCGCTCAGACGCATTATGCCATGGGCAAGTGGGACTTGAACCCGGCCTCCTGGTAGCACTGTGCCACATGACCCAAATACAATAGGTTGATGATTCTTGTAGTTCATTGTCAATTATGTAATAAATTTATCAATCTGCTTAATTAGCAATATTCATATATCATAGACAAATTTATTACCATGTTAACAATCCTCTTAATTGTCAATTCTATTTACTGGCCATTAAAACAAACACTTGACCAGCCCATTGAATCATTGAAGGATCTATTGATAGAATAGGCAAACGACTTGAATTATAAGTTTGAAATTGCTTGAGAAGTTTATTAGACAGTGCAAAGATGTGGGTTCTAACCTTTTTGCTTTCAGCTTCAGTTTCTATCACTCATTCATTTGGTCATTTCATTGGCCTCAATAACAATGAAAGCTCCTGGTTTCTGGCAAGTGTTGTCACGGGAACAAGTTGGAATGTGTCCGACGTATTTGGGTATGAACGGGGCTTCTATTTTAACATCCTGGGTAGTGAACACATCTGATGCATCTCCTTCACGTTCTGTTAGTGTCAGCAGTGTTCACTGCAGTGCAGTGCAGACAGGGGTCACTTACCCATTATCTCAGATCTGGAGCTAGCGTCAATTTGAAATGATTACTATAATCACATCTCCCTGTTCTTGTATTCTCTCGTATAATCTTCCTTCTCAAATACTTATCCAACATCAGCATATCTTTTGGTTTCATAGAATCCCTACAGTGTGGAAGCAGGCCATTCGGCCCATTGAGTCTACACCAACCCTCCGAAGAGCATCCTGTAAAGACACACCCCCTACTCTATACCTGTGACCCTGCATTTCCCATGTACTAGCCTGCACATTCCTAGACCCTATGGGCAATTTAGCATGGCCAGTCCACCTAACCTGCACATCTTTGGACTGTGGGAGGAAACTGGAGCAACCAAAGGAAACACAGAGGATGTGCAAACTCTGCACAGACAGTCGCCCAAGGCTGGAATCGAACCCGGATCCCTGGCGCTGTGAGGAAGCAGTGCTAACCACTGTGTCACCGTGCCGTCCCCATCTATTTGTTACAACAATTACTTTTATTTTGGTGATGTTGATGATGTTAAATATTTGAGGAAGAAATAAATCAAAACAACTTGTCAATGAGTTGGAACCTACTTGTCTAATATTTTCTATTATTCTGTATCACGTCAGAATAAACTGTCCTCCTGCTCACTATGGTTGTTTTGTTGTGGAGAGATCAGCCAAATGAAACCATCAGATAGGTAGTCCCCACATTCAGTTCTGTTCAATGCTCTCCTGGCAAACGATACTGAAGATGTGTACTCCAGAACTTGCTGCAGCCCTAGCCAAGCTGCTCAAGAACAGCTACAACACCAGCTCTCTGTTGGTTGGAATCATAACTGGCGCAAAGGAAGATGGTAGTAGTGATTAGAGGTCAGTCGCCTCGGCTCCAGGACATCTCTGCAGGTGTTCCTTCATAAGGTCAGAAGTAGGATCTTTGCTGATGATTGCACAATATTCAGAACCATTTGTGACTCCTCGGATACCAGAGCAGCCCATGCGCAAATGCACCCATTTGAGCAATATCTTGACATGTGCCAATAGAGGGCAAGTAACGTTCGCCCCACACAAGGACCGTCTCCAACAGGAGAGAATATAACCATTGCTCTTTGACTTTCAATGGCGTTACCATCACTGAATCTGACACTATCAACAGCCTGAGATTGGTCATTGACCAGAAACTGAACCAGATTAGCTATATAAATACAGTGGCTTCAAAAACATGTCAGAAGCTTGGAATCCTTGCCTCCTGACCGTCGAAAGTCTGTTCAAGGCACAAGTCAGGAGTGTGATGGAATGCCCTATTCTTGCCTGGATGAGTGCAGTTCCAACAACATTGAAGAAGCTTGAGATCATCTACAACAAAGCAGCCTGCTTGACTGGCATCACATCCATAAACATTCACTCCTTCTATCACTGATGTGCAGTAGCAGCACTGTGTACAATTGCAAGACGTGCTTGACAATTTATCAAGGTTTCTTAAATAATACCTTCCAAACACATGACCTATTCCATCCAGAAAGACAGGGACAGCAGATAGGTAGGAACACCACCCCCTGCAAGTTCCCATCCAAGGCACTCTCCATCCTGACTGGGAAATATATCATTGTTCCTTCAGTGTCACTGGGTCAAAACTCTGGAATTCTTTTTCTGATGGCATTGTGGGTCTACCTGCAGCAAATGGACTGATGTAGTTCTCCACCACCTTCTCAAGGACATCTAAAGATGAGCAATAAAAGCTGATCTTACTGTTGAGTTTTGCATTCCATGAATGAAATTTTTTAAAACAATTCTAGACTACTTATATGTCCACTTGTGTTTTTACCTGTAGGAATATCACCCAGACTGGCCTGACATTCAGAGGTCCATGACTGCTTTCAAAAATCTCTCAGTAAGTTAATATAAACTCCTGCTTTTTCATTCAGATTGAATTATGTTGAGGGATTCCATAACTGTCTTTGGTGATAGAGTCATCAATTAAATGGCGGTACTTTCAGAATAAGTCTGCCTCAAACTTACATGGGTTGCTTTGTGCGCAAATGTGAAATGCTGCAATCTGTTCCTCTTTTTGGAGCTTTATTAAATAATTTGAAGTGAATTGAGAGATCTCAGATCTGCAGACATGGAGCAGTTGACTACAGAAATCCCTAGTTGCTCAATATTGTTTGTTCTGAATTATTAAAATTAATGATGCCTGAATCCATCGTTTTTTTTTGTTTAAGTACAGCCTTTCACATCTTGTGTTGACATTTACCAAGATAGATTCCAATCTTTAACACTCCTGCCAGAAACCAATGCTTGTTGAGAAGCTAGGAATGCATCCAAGCTTCTAATGTGACAGGCCCATTAGCACCAGTGGATAGCCTGGGGCTCCTCGCTGCAGACTGAGGGCCACTGTAGAGATGGGTTTTGGGAATTATTCTACAATTTCCATTAGCCAATTATAAACCGGGCAGAATTTTTCTTTTCTGATTTTTCGGATGTGCTTGGTTCACAGCTGTATGTTCATTATTTTCTTCCTAAAGTCCCAGTGTCAGGAAGTGCGGAAGAAGAAGGAGCTGGAACTGCAGATCTTGACAGAAACAGTTCATGGTTGGGAAGGTGAAGATATTAAATCTCTGGGGAATGTTATCTACATGTCGCAAGTCACTGTGCAGTGTGGAAATGAGGTATTTTTCCCTCTTTGTTCTGTCCAATACTTTCATGCATGCGGATCTTTGAAACTTAGTTTCTTTACATTAGTTGGATGATATTTACAGGACCAGCCTCCTGTAATTAATGAAAATGTACCAAGCCACGGATTGGTCCTGACCCTGATCCTGTCCACAGGACACCATCCTGGCCATATGAACCATCCTGTCCACCTTGCATGGGGTCTACCAATCTTTTGGGAACCATTGCCAATATTCCATGGCTACATCTTACCATTCTCTGGATTCATCCCCTTCGCTCTGGCAGGAGCTTGTCAAAAATCCTAAAAATAAATGTCCATTGCCACTGTTGTTCGGGGGCTTTGGCTAGTGTTAGGATGTTTGATTGGGAGGTCCTGTGTGTAAATCATTCCTGCAGCAGTGTTTCATCCTGTCAGTCACATTTTTCTATTCTGTGGTTGCAGCCAGTGAGCTGTTTAAGCATAATGATTTTCAAATGATTTTTCTTTTCAGGAGAAGTGCGAGAGGTATTTCCTCTTGTTCCCTCATGTCCTGCTTATGCTATCTGCCAGTCCCAGGATGAGTGCTTTTATTTATCAGGTCAGAAAAACATTCATTCACTTCTTGAGAGTCATACATTAGACATTGCAGTGACGTTATTGTTTAAGTCTTTCATGTGTTTGTATTGAATTATTTCCTGGAATCTGAGTGGAAGTGATATGTGTATCAACGTCACCACCTTGCTTTTATCTTCACTGCTCCTGTGTAAAATGACGTTCTCCTCAGATGTAAGCAATAACCCATCAGGAAGCTGTTAATAGCCCATTCAAACACCATTTCTATCTCTGAAGGAATGGCTAGATTTATACCCTGGTATCTGGTTCTCAAATTTATCATGCTCGCCTTAGAAAATTAGTGTCAGATTTTCTTGATTGTTACGCAGAGAGTAGTGAGAATGTGGAACTCACTACCAAAGAGCTGTTGAGATAAATAGGATAGATACAGGTAAGTGGAGACTGGTTATATTGAAGGCAATTCAAGTAGAAGGATATGTTGATAGGATGAGATGGAGTAGAGGGGAAGGAGGCTCATGTGGATAAAACACAGTGCCGGGATCAGTTCATTTGGATGGCCTGTTTCAGTGCTGGGTGATTTATGCAATAAAACCTGGCAGTCCAGTTCCCTCTTTTTCTAGCCGGTGTTCCTGACTGTGAGGATCTTGCTTACAATTATGGATCTCTCTGCTCCTCTACTTTTCTCCATAAATGGTACAACTGGTCATTTTTCAATTTAGACCTTGCCACTTGATGGCTGTCGTTGTTCTCCTTCTTGATTTCACCTAAGGCTTTCGTAACACTCCAGTTTGTTGTCACTCCATGCCGCGACATCAAGAATTAATTGGATGCTAATATCATGCTCAGTTCTCTGCCATTTATATAAATGGGTGACAAAGAAATCTAGGCACCAATCCCTTGGCAGCCACTGGCAATATCCCACCAATCCAATTCAATGTTACCCATTCTCTGCTGTTTCATCCCTTAACATTTAAATATGTGTTAGCAGTGATAGTTTATCAATTGACTTCTAAAATCTGTTTGCCTGATTGCACTTCTGGAAATGTTCCAAGGAGGTACATAATGGTAAAGAAGTTTTATAATTGCATTTTTTTAATGTAGTTGTAACTATTACAGCTGGTTATTGAGTAACCCAACTTGAGACAGTCGCACAGTGGTGATTTCACTGGACTAGCAATTCAAAGCATGGCAGATGCTGTAGAGTTGAGTTAATAACTCTGAAATGTAAAGTTAGTTTCAGTAATAGTGGCCATTGGCAGCTATTGTCAATTATTGTAAAACTCTGGCTTATTCACTAATGTTCTTTATGGAAGGACTTGCTGTCCTTACCCGGTCTGGCCTACACGTGACTCCAGACCCACAATTATATGGTTGATTCTTAACTGGCTTTCTGAAGTGGTCTAGCAAGTTTCTGGACAATGATGTGATATGGAGCAAACATGACTGGAGTGAGTGTACATGGCTTAACGATCTTTGGCACAGGGGTGTTGAGCTGGAGACCAAGCTGAAATACATGAGGAGGCTGGAGATATTGCCCAGACACTTTGTTTCAGAAAGCAGTTGCACCCTTTAGGTTTAACGAAGTTTTATAGATAGTCAACAGTCAGGGATAGTTGGATGTGACTGAGTGTCGGGGAGGAGATAAAGGAGGATGTAGATCCAGAACACCTTGATTTCCGAAAGGCATTTGATGAGATACCACATAAAATGTTAATAAGCAAGATAAGACCTTATTGGAGATAAAACATTAGCAAGGACAGAGGATTGGTTAACTGTCAGGAAACAGAGTGGGGATATTCTGAAGAAGGGTCCTGAACCAAAATGTCAACTTTCCTGCTCCTCTGATGCTGCCTGGCCTGCTGTGTTCCTCCAGCTCCACACTGTGTTATCTCTGACTCCAGCATCGGCAGTTCTTGTTATCTCTGAGGGGGATATGAAATGGATGCTTTCCAGTTTTCAGTCTGTGAATATTGGAAAGCTGCAAGGGTTTGGGACCCAGCAACTTACAATCTATGTTAACTTGAATGAAGAGAGTGACGTATCTAAGGTTTCTAATAACAAAGCTAGGTGGTAAGGTAAACTGTAGGAAGACGCAGAGGGAATAAAGAAAAATAGACGTTAACTGAGTTGGCATGAAGATAGCAAATATAATATAATGGAGGGCATTGTGAAATTATTCTCTTTTGTTGTAATAGGAAAGCAATACGTTTTTTGTAAAGATTATAAATATTCATGTTCAAAGAGAATTTGGTGTGCTTGTATATTGAATGTAGAAAGTCAGCATCCTGATGCAGCAAGCAATTAGCAAGGCAGTTCACACATTGGACTTTATTGGAAAAAAGATTGGCGAAATAAAAAAATCTTGCTACAATTGTACAGGCTTCTGATGAGACCACATTTGAAATAGTATATGTGAAATAACTCCATGGATGCCAGTATCCCACCACTAAGTCACCTTTTATTTACACATGTATTGTAATTGATACTGGCCCGGCTTCCTCAGAGCCGGCTCTCAGAGTGAACAGAACCTCTGACACCCCTGTTTATACCTGTCAGCCAGGGCTCCCTGATTGGACCGGGTTAGCAGCCCCAATCGGGGAAACTGGTATTCTATGAGGTCCACCTCGCTGACCTCATTACAATTACCACAGTAAAGTTAAAGGTCTGAGGAAATTGAGCCTATAATTTCTGGGATTTAGAGGAATAAAAGTTGACCTCATCATGAAATACAAGATTCTGAAGTTGCTTGATTGAAAGGTGTCTTCAGCTGATTGGAGAATCTAACACGTGGGACACAGTTTTATAATGAGGCCAATTATTTAGAACTAAAATGATGATAAAATACTTCAGTCTTGGAGCGTTGTGAATCAGAGAAATTCTGTACCCAGAGAATTGTGAATGCTCCACCATTGATTCCTTTGAGGGCTGGAATGGATGTATGTTTGGTCTGTCAGTGAATCAAAGGATATGTGGAGTAAGTAGGAAAATTGAACAGTGGCCAACATCAGTCGTCATCGTATTGAATGGTGGAGCGGACCCAAGGGACCATGTAGTTTACTCCAGCTCCATTTTGTTTTATGTTCTTATGGCCTGAGCTCTGAAATACCTTACCTAAACCTCTCCACCTCTCTTTTGTCATTTAAGACACTCCTTAAAACATATTTCTTTGATCAAGTCTTTGTCAATTTTCTCCAATATCTCTTTATGTTTCAATGTCAAACTTGTCTTATAATCTACAGCTTTGGCAAAGATCTGTAGCTTGGGTTGTGGATGAGGTTGTTAACGTGTTTGCTGAGCTGGCTTGTTTTTGTTCAGATGTTTCGTCACCATGCTAGGTGACGTCATCAGTGGCGCCTCTGATGAAGTGATGTTGTTCTACTCCTCTTGGAATTTATACTGTTTGGTCCATTATGGGGAGTTGTGTCATAATGGACCGGACAGTATAAATTCCAAGAGGAGTAGAATAACATCGCTTCATCGGAGGCTTCACTGATGATGTCACCTAGCATGGTGACGAAATGTCTGAATGGGAACAAGACAGCTCAGTGAGCAAGTCAACAACCTCATGTTTTAAAATCTTCCAATGAAGCTTATTGCACTTTTTATTCTATTATAGGTGTTAAGTAAATAAGATTTGTTGCTACAAGGTGTAATCATCAGATTACAGATGTTACCAATATGAATTACTCAAGACAATGCTGCTGTATGCTTGCAACTTAAATAGTGATACCAACATTATCTTGTTTGTAGGGAAAGTTGCCATTAACAGGATTGATCGTCACCAGGCTAGATGATAGCGATACTGACAAGAACACCTTTGAAATTACTGGTGAGTTATTAATTTAATTCAGGGTTTATTTTTCAACCCAGTTATCCTAACACAAGTTTACAAACAGTGCAGGGAATCCACTGTAAAAGTGAAACCACTAATCTTAGGAGGCATGGTGAATGATTCTTGCAGTAATGTCCTGAGGCAATGCAGAGAGTTTCAAAGCACCTTGCAAAAAATGCAGTGGATTCATGAGCTCTTCCTTCCTTGTTTATTTTAGGATTTTTCCTCATCATTTCAAGTTACAAATGAAATTTCAGGAGACCTAATTTTTAATGTGTAGAGTTTTTTGAGTCTTCGTGAAAGTTGTTTGTTAAAGCTACCAGTTAAATATTGCCATGGGATTGGATCGAGGACAATTCAGTGAGATTGTCTTCCAAAGTGGAGTTTGGGGTCTTGGGTCGGTGATTAGGCTATAACACCTGAAGGGGTCAGTTTTCCATTCCATACCCTTGAAGATTGACCTCATTGAATTAGCGTTAGATGCCGACCTTTAAATACTGTAGGTCAGTGATCAGCCAGTTTACTAAGCATGTATTTTATTTTAATACATTAATCCTTGGGCATAACTGCCAAGTCCAAGTACCTATGTCGCATGTCTAGTTGCTGTTGAGAAGATGGTAGTGAACTGTCTCCTAACCTACAGGAGTCCATGTGGTGTCGCTACATCCCTGGTACTATTAGGAAGGGAATTCCAGGATTTTGATCCAGTAGTTTTGACAGTGAAGGAATGGTGGTGTAATTCTAAGTCAGAACGGCTTGTGACTTGGGAGGGAACCGTGTCCATGGTATTCCCTGCATCTTTTATCCTTGTCCTTCTTGTGCAATTTGTAAGTCCCATGATTTGAGCTCCATCAGGCTCTCAGGGCTAACCTGGAACAGCTAATTGACCCTCAAAATAGAACAGTTAAGATTGGGTATCAGCGATTAAAGGTAACTTGCTTTGTAAAACATCGTCTTTTTAATTGTATTGTGAGGAAATACGATAGACCGCCACGTCAGAACAGTTGACCTATCTCACCTTGTTCACTCTCTCTGTAGGAAGTATGATTGAACGGATTTTGGTGACTTGTTCCAGTCATCAGGATTTGCAGGAATGGGTGGATCATCTTCAGAAACAAACGAAAACACCCAGTATGGGAATTCCTGTGGTCAGACAGCAGTCTGTCCCATGCCATACGGTAAGAGAAAGAGACAACCAAATGAGATGATGATCTAGGGATATTTAGTAATGCTGGAGGAATTGGTTTGTGTCCATAATCTCCTTAAAACTATACTTGAGTGCACTACTACAGCTGTTTGTGATATGGAGAGGGTTGAGCAGGAATAATCCAGTTTTGCAGTATGACTGGAATGTCAAGGGTCATGGTGTAGAAATTAATTGAAATGATCGTTGGGTTGGTTTCGATATTGGGGATGGATTCATTGGCTGGTTTTATATGTGAACAATGAATTTTAAATGTCGGCCATAGACAAAGGTCATGCAAATCTGGAATGCTTTCTTGCACAAGAGCTGTTGAGACTGGGTGGGGGTGGCTTAGTGGTTAGCATTTGCTCACAGCATCAGAGACCTGGGTTCAGTTCCATCCTCAGGCAACTGTGTGTGTGGTGTTTGCACATTCTCCTTATATTTGTTTGAGTTTTCTTTGAGTGTTCCAGTTACCTTCCACAGTCCAAAGATGTGCAGGTTAGGTGGATTGGCCATGCTAATTTACCCATAGTGTCCAGGGATGTGTAGGACAGGTGGATTAGCCATGGGAAATGCAGGGTTACAGGGTTAGGGTAGGGGGGTGGGTCTGGGAGGCATGTTCTTTAGAGGGTTGCTGTGGACTCAATGGGCCGAATGGCCTGCTTCCATACTGTAGGGATTCTATGATTGTGTGGGTGTCAACTGAAATTGGTAGATTTTAGTTGGGCATTAAATATTATGGAGCAATAATGAGTACGTATTAGTTATCCATGGCCTTGCTGATTGGTGGAACAGATTTGAGGAGCAAAATGGCCTCCAGATGTTTAGATATTCTCACTGGTAGCCTGGCCAATGTTCATATCTCAACAACCATCAATTAAAAACAGATTGTCTGATCAATTTTTTTATTGTTGTTTTGGGATCATGCTCTGCCTAAATTGGCATGGTGTTTTCTACATACACAACAGAGACAGCATTTGAAAAGCATTTCATTGGTTCTGTATGACCAAAAGCTTTGGGACGCCCTCGGATTGTGAAAGGCGCCATGAAGTGGAAGCCATTTCTATTCTTGCTTTTACCACGATTGAAAAGTGTTTTTCTCTTCTTGGGTCAGAGCAACATCCTACAACCAGCCCTTTCCGTTGGTTGGGGCTCAGCCCTGTACCACTCACCTGGCCAAAAGGTCTGGCTTTGACCTCCACGCTGCCATACCTCAGTCAATGCTTCAGTCTCTACCTCTTTACCCATTTGGGTGGGTCCATTGGCTTTACTTTGCGTTGGTTCATATCTGCCTGAGGGTTTGTGGCCAGATCATTTTTTTATTATTTATTCCTGGGATATGGTCATCACTGGCTGGACCAGCAATTGTTGCCCAAGCCATAGTTACCCTTGAGAATGTGGTGATGTGCTGCATTTTTGAATTGCTGCAGTCCATATGTATAGTTAGACACACTGCAATTAAGGAGGGAGTTCCAGGATTTTGACTCATCAGCAACACTGAAGGAATGGTGATACATCTCCGAATCAGGATAGTGCATGGCTTGGAGGGGAACTTGCAGTGATGGTGTTCCCATGAATCTGATGCCATTGTCCTTCAAGGCTGAAGTAGTCATGATGTTGAAAAGTGCTATCAAAGCAGGCTTGGTGAATGTGAGCAGAGGTACTTGAACAAACAACAATTGCAACATGGGAGTGAAAAAGAACAAGGCTTTCATTACCTGGAGCTGAAGCATTTGGTTCACTAATAACTAGCTTTTTCTATTCTGTCTGCAGCTTCCACTACATCCTGTGACACCCATCAATAAGCATTCTGATGGCTATCCAATATCTGTAACTCCTTCATATCATACCCTTCCACACCCTTCCTTACATGGGACATCACACAGCTCGCTGACCTGGGGACCCCTAGAACCACCCAAAATGCCAAAGCCTTGGAGTCTGAGCTGCCTCCGCCCAGCAGCCCCGCTGAAACCATCAGCTGCTCTGTGTTATAAGGAGGTTGGTCTTCACTTTTTGTAAAATCCTGATGCATGATTTGCTATAGATCTCACTCCAGCCAGCTCACATGCTTTTGCAATGTTAGGTTATTCGTAACTGATATATGATAAAAGCTTCCTAATGATGATAAGGTGTTACTAAACATGGATATGTCAATGACAGCCCCAGACTGGGCTGGTCCTTTGACACAGATGAGTCTCAGTTTCTAATAATGATCCCTCAGTCTCATTCCCTTTCAGTGCATCTAGTTGTCCTCGAGCTCTTAAACAATGCAGCACGCAATCTGCTATTATAACAGTATTTTCTGGTCTTTTGTGCAGGACCTCAGCAAGAGTCCTAAAACCATGAAGAAACTGCTTCCCAAGCGGAAACCAGAAAGGAAAGCATCTGATGAAGAATTTGCATTGAGGAAAAGTATGTATAGCATTGAGTTATTGTCTCAGTTCTGTCTTTATTGATATCCTTTGTTACGTTCACATTTTCTGGCTCAATCCACTGACATTAGATTTTTTTTAAAAAATTGCTCATAACCAATTATAGATGAACAGTTGGAAAAAGACCAGCAGGTTTTTGAGAAAGGAAAGTTACTCCAAGTAACGAGATCGGATTGCACCAGTTGTAGGATGTGTTACTCAAAGTCATTGCAGCATTTATTAATGTGTAGTTTGTTTAAATATTAAGCCTGTGTCATTTTTTGGTTGGCAAACTGGAATGAATGGTGTCCAAGTTTTAAACCCAAATTAATTTGGATGAATGCAAGGTTTGGTAAAACAAACAAGGGCAGGACTTACACAGGTAATTGTAGGGCCCTGGGTAGTGTTGTAGAACAGAGAAGTCAAGGGCTTCAGGTACATAATTCTTTGAAATTTGCGTCACAAGTAGACAGGATGGTTAAGAAGGCATTTAGCACACTTGCCTTCATTGCTCAGATTTTTGAGTATAGGAGTTGAGACATCATGTTGAGATTGTACAGGATGCAGATGAGACCTTTTCTGGAGTACTGTGTCCAGTTCTGGTTGCTCAACTGTAGGAATGATATTACTAAATTGGAGAGGGCTCAGAAAAGATTTACCATGATGTTGCCAGGAATAGAGTTTGAATTATAAAACTAGGCTGGAAAGTCTGGGACTTTTCTCAGTGCAGCATAGAAGATTGAGGGGTAACCTTATAGAACTTGATAAAATCACAAGGAGCATAGATAAGGTGAATAGCAAGGGTCTTTTTCAGAGGATGGGCATATTTTTCAGATGAGAGGAGAAAGATTTAAAAAATGACACAAGGGGCAACTTCGTTGTACAGAGAGTGGTTCGTGTGTGAAATGAACTGCCAGTAGAAGTTTATAAAATCAGGAGGGACATGGATAGGGTAGGGGAGTCCAAAACTAAGGGGCATAGGTTTAAGGTGAGAGGAGAAAGGTTTAAAGGGACATAAGGGGCATTTTTTTTCACACCGAGGGTGGTGCATATATGGAATAAGTTGCTAGAGGAAGTGGTGGAGGCTGGTACAATTACATCATTTAAAAGGCATCTGGATGGGTATATGAATAGGAAGGATTTTAGATGGATATGGGCCAAATGCTGGCAAATGGGTCTAGAATAATTTAAGATATCTGGCCGGCATGAACGTGTTGGACCGAAGGGTCTGTTTCCATGCTGTACAGCTCAATGACTGTTTGGTGGTTCAGGTACGGTTACAATGCTTAAGATATTTGCATAAGTACATGAGTAGGAAAGATTTGGACGGACATGGCCAAATGCAGGCAAGTGGGCCAAGTTTAGTTTGGCAATATTGATGGCCTTGGACTGAAGAGTTTCTTTCCATGCTGTATCACTTTATGACTTTATAATCTTAAGCAAAAGCCTGATTTTTGCACTTGACTTCTGTGAGGTGGTGTTGGCTAAGAATTTATCTTTAAAATTAAAAATTTTGTTGAGGTGAATCATCACAGGCCCAAACAAATCAGGACTTTTACTTTGCAAAGTATTGATTTTCTTTTGAAAGCATCAGCTTTTACTGACAGAAAAAAAACACTGCAGGGTTTGCTGAGTATTTTTGACATTTATATGTATAAAAAAACAATGTTTTGCTTTTGCATTAACTTTTTGTGACTATGTGTTTAGGAGGCTTTTTGTTCTTATTAATCAGGCACAGCAGCTCTTGAAGAGGACACACAGATCTTAAAAGTTATTGAAGCGTACTGCACTAGTGCCAAAACTCGTCAAACTCTGAACTCAAGTAAGTGATAAAGCAGCTGTATTCCATAAAGCGAGCAGTTATTGGAAAATATTTGAATCAGATTAAAGGGGTTTAGATTTTTTGATCATTGAAAATTTTGTTAAATTATTTTGAAGGATTTCCAAAATAGTATGTTTGGTTTAATAGCTCAATTTACATACTTAAAAATAACTTCAATTCACTTTTTTCTTCTAGTGAAATACCGAGAGAGAGCAACATCCTTTTAAGTGTTAAATCCTTCAGAATTAAAAATCAATCTACCCCAGAATTCTTTGATCTCTCCCTATTGCATTAGATTAAAGTTAAACTTAATTAAGGTTTTAAAATCAGATTTGGTGTCGAATACAGGATAAAGTTTGTGTTGGATTTTGAAGTTTCAGAAAGTCATCTTTCTAATGATAAAGGCAGATGTGGGTATGCAGAGGAGTGGAAATGATCATTCTAATGTATCTGACTAGATCCGAAGATTAAAACTCTGCACAGCCCAGATCTGATAGCTCATTAATTTTTTTTACCATGTGCCTGTCTATTCAACATTTAGCTCTGACTGTGTCAAATTTAGTCCCCTCTGTGTGCGGATCAGTTTAAACTTATACCTGTCTCAGTTTGCAGTCATTCTGACTATTCTTCACCTGGATGCACTGATAATGGACAATATACTAGAGAATTTAATAATATGTAGGACTTGTCAATGAATACAATGGTCTGGGGATTTTGGGACCATGTGCTCCTGACATATTAGCTCTCTGTGAGCATGAAACCCAAACAAAACAGCGAATGTCCTTGGGATTGAATGCCTTGCATGTCCCATACTCTTCTCTGTCTAGTATTCTCCTGACGGTCAGGAGCATGGCTTCAAAAAATCGCCTCTTATAACTACGAGACAGAGAGTCAGATTGCCATTCACCACTGCATTGCAGACAGTCTGGTATTTTATACACAAATTCCAGTCTTGAATTTGAGCAAAGACTGACATAAAGAATCATGGAAACATTAGTTACAGGAGCCTGCTGGTTAACTTGCCAAAATTTGATTTCACTGTAAAGTTGAAATAATTTGTAAGTGAAGGGTTGTTGCTGATCATTCCAAATCAAAACTTTTAAAACCATGTCATACATGGTTTGAAGAACTACTCAAAGTTTATTAGTAAAGACAGTCTTCTTTTGGGCCATTGTAAAGCTAAATAATAGTGTTTGGGTGCTAAATATTGTAGGAACAGGCTGTGACCAATTATCGCCTACAACTGTTTCTGTCAGCTAGACCCTGGTGTAAATATGACGTTGTGGTGATAAGAGAACAAGTTCAAGGAAAGGTGTGAGTGACTGTTCAATAGTCCTAGGCACCATAAGATAGGAAACGAAAGCAAGGTGGAGAATGACAGTTTTGTTTAAAGAGAGCATTGCAGTGCTGGAGGAAGAGGATATCACTTTCAAGGGTTCAAGGACAGCATTTTTTTGGGGAGAGTGTGCTCCAGATCTACCTGGCCTTTGTCTGGAGAAGTACTTCCAGACATCTCACTTTTGTTTGAATGGATCCAGTTTCATTCTGCTGCGGTAAAGATGATATTGATAGTGATGGAGATGCTGCTATAACCAGTGTTTGGAGAAATAAAATTAAATGTCCAAGGTATGACCACACTGTATAATATTTAGTTATATTTCAGTTGTTTTGGTTAGTACTACCTTAACATCAAACCCAGATATGAAATCCATGGTTTGTTCCTTGTACAATTTGTCCACAATCAATGTAAATAATTTTATTGCATTCCAGGCAAGTAAGTTAATGTGAAAATTGTTGTGTTCTGTACAAGCGTTTGTACCAAATTCCTCTCTCCGCTAAAGCAGAGCTTGCAAACATCCAGTAGGCCCAGTAGCATGGCCAGAGAAGGCAAAGTTCATATTTCAGTTTGATGTAAAATATCGTCAAACATCTTTCTGACAGCATTAGTCTTACCCTTATTCCTCCAACACTTGCCATACGTTTCCTACACTTTTCAGATATGTTGCTGCAGTATTTGTTGTCCCCTTAAACTTAAAACAAAATACTGCAGATACTGACGATCTGTAACAAAATCAGAAAATCCTGGAAATACTAGACAGTTTCTTAGCTGAGAAATTGAGTTAATGCTTCAGGCTAGTGACCTTTAATTGAAATGTTAAAAACATTTTGCAGCTTTTCAGTAAGTACATATTTAGAGAAAGGTGGGACAGAGCAAATGGGAGGTCTGTGATATGGAGATGGGCAGGAAATTTAAATCCAAGAAGGGAAGATAATGTAAAGCAAAATGGGACAAGAGAAGAAACAAAAGACAAATCCAAGGAAGGTGTAAATGGTGAAAAGCAAAATCATGACCAACAGCTGTCTGAAACAACTTCCGGCAGAGCTCATGACGTGAATATTGTGAATTAAAATGTTGAGTCTGGAAGACTAATGTCAAAGTGACTAATCAAATAATAAGTGTGTTCCTCAATCTTCTCTAACCTCCTTCGTTTGGATCAGTGTGGGACGGAGGCTGTGGCTGGAATGGGAGTGGGGCAAATCATTTATAATGGCATATCTTTAACAAACTTCCAAATTCACCAGTGAGATCAGCAAATTTTGATCATCATTGTCCCTTTCTTTTCAGACAGCAGTGCTAGTAATGATTCTGCTTTTTCCATCTCCTCCAGACTCACCTTTTGATTCTTGTCCCAGTACCATCTCCTTTGCATTGCACCATCGTCATTCCTTCTGTCATTTAATCTTTCCTGACTTCCAGCCTATCACAGACATTCCTTTATGTCCTCTTTTTCTCCCCCAGACATTACCACCTTCCTTGCTCCTCTATTTGTTCAAAATTTGCTACATCAATTTGTTACTTCAATTTTCCAGTTCAGGTGAGAGGTTACAGACCTGAAGCGTTAATCCTTTTCTTTCTGAACAGACGCTACTCGATTCACTGATTATTTTCAGCAATTTCTGTTTATCTCATTTCGTGTTAGTGTGCACATGGTACATTCTACACCCAGTCATGTTTGTTTTGTTGGAATTAAAATCTGGAGGATAAGATTTACTAATTTATTTTTAATCTCAGAAGATTACTTGTTGTCTCATCTTGTTATTGCAAAACCCCCCACACAATTATTGATGGAGATTTGAAGCCTAGTTAAAAAGTGGCACACAATTATTAACCTCCTCTGTGTCTTTTGATTAGCAGATTCAGGAGTGATTTGATAGAGTTCTTCAATTTCTGAAAGTAGAGAGTAGTCCAGAAAGAAATAAGCTGCATCCAAATTTACTGGGGGAATCAATGTGGCTAAAAGCCAGCAAGTCCCCTGGACCTGATGGACTGTATCCTAGGCTATTCAAGGAAGTAGCTTCTTAATTAGTGGATGCACTGTTAGTAATATTTCAAAAATCCTTAAAATCTGGAGAAAGCATTGGAAGTAAGAGAGCGAAGTAGACCATTCGGCCTTTCGATCCCGCTGTGCCATTCATTATGATCATGGCTGATCATTCAAATCAATAGCCTGTTCCTGTATTTCCCCATATCCTTTAGCCCCAAGTGCTATTTCCAACTCTTTCTTGAAATTATACAGTGTTTTTGCCTCAACTTCTTTCTGTGGCAGAGGATTTCACTGGTTCACCAGTCTCTGGGTGAAGAAATTTCTCCTTATCTCAGTCCTAAATTGCCTGCCTTGTATCCTTAGAGCAGTGATCCCTGGAGACTGGGGAGTCCAGAACTGGGAACTGGATAATGTGGATAAATGTGAGGTAATCCACTTCAGTAGCAAAGACAGGAAGGCAAGATTTTACCTGAACGGCTATAAATTGAGAGGAGAGGATGTGCATTGAGACATGGGTACATCAGTCTCTGAACGTAAGCATGTAGTGCAGTATGAGATCTCCCTTCATTCTTCTAAACTGCAATGATTTTTAGTCCTTAACTGTTCCAGTCTCTCCTCATACATCTGTCCCGCCACCCCAGGGATCTGGTAAACCTTTTAGTGCTCTCCTAATAGCAAGAATATCTTTCTTCAGATAAAGAGACCAAGACTGCACACAAAGTTCCAGGTATAGTGTCAGCAAGGCTCTGTACAATTGCAACAAGAGATGCTCACTCCTATACTCCAATCCTCTCACTATGAAAGCTAATCTACCAGTTGCCTCCTTTGCCGACTGCTGCACTACATGCTAAGATTCAGAGACTGGTGTACCCATGTCTCGTTGCACATTCTCTCCTCTCAATTTATAGCCATTCAGAAAATATCATGCCTTCCTGTTTTTGCTACCGAAGTGGATTACCTCGCCTCTATCCACATTATCCACAGTTGTCATGCATTTCCCCACTCACTCAGCTTATCTAAATCACATTGAAGCAGTTCTCCATCCTCCTCACAGCTTACTCTCCCACCCAGTACTGGAGGATTGGAGAACTGCCAATGTTACAGCCATAAACAAAAAGGGAAGGAGACAAAAAAACATATGACCATAGTCCAGTTGACTTGACATTTGTTATTGGGGAAAATATAAAGGATGTATTGATAGAGCATTTAGAAATGCATCATATAATCAAGCAGGGTCAAAATGGCTTCATAAAGGGGAAGGCGTACTTGACAAACTTATTGGAATTCTTTGAGGAGGTAAGACGCATGATCGATAAATGGGAGCAAGTAGATGTAATATATTTGGATTTCTGAAAGGTGTTTGTTAGGTTATTATCATATATTAGGACTTAATAAGACAAGAGCCATGGTGTTGGGGATGTTATATTGGCATGGATAGAGAATTGGCTGGGTAAGAGATGCATTTTCAGGTGGTAACCTGTAGCTAATGGAGTACCACAGGGATTGGTGCTGATGCCACACTTTTATTTTCAATCTGTACTAATGACTTGGATGTGGTAAGTGAATGTACTTTCATCGAGTTGGCGGCTGACTCAAAAATTAGTGGGTAGGCAAGTGGTGAGGATGATGCAAAGTTGAGGATGAATATTGAATGGTTGAATGAGTGGATAAAAACTGGGTAGATGGAATATAATGTAAGAAAAGGTGAGGTTATGCCATTTGGTGGGAAGAATAGATTATTTAAGCAGAGGAAGTCTACAGAAACCTGCTTCATATAGGGATCTGGGAGTCCTTGTACATGAATCACAAAAAACTAGTGTACAAGTTCACGTAATAGGCAAGGCAAGTAGAATGTTCAAAAGGAATGGAGTAATAAAAAAGGAATCTTGCTAAAAATAGACAAGATATTAGTTAGACCACACATAGAAAACAGAGAACAATTTTTGGCCTCTTACTTTAGTTTCTTTTGAAGAGAGGTTGACTAGGTTGGACCTATACTTACAGGAATTTGGAAAAATGAGTGGTGACCTTATTGAAACATTTCAAGATTCTTAGGTGATCTGACTGACTGGATGCAGAGAAGTTGGTTTCCCTTTGTTGAAAAGACTAGGACTAGACGGCATAATTTTAAATTAAATTGTTATCCGGTTAGGACAGAGATGAGGAGGAATTTCTTGCCTCAGAAGTTAATTAACCTGTGAAATTCCTTCCTGTTGTGGTTGGCTCATTAAATATATTCAAAGCTAACATAGACAGATTTCTAGTCAAAGGATATTGGGAAATTACAGAAATTGGAGTTGAGGACTAGCAGATCACTCATGATGTCATTGAATATCACAGAGACTGGGTGGACTAAAAGGCCTACTTCTGCTCTTGGTTCTGATGGTCTTACAGAACAATGGGGATTAATATGAGAGAGATTTTCAAGGATTTAGGACAGACCAGGAGAAACCTTATTTACACAGCGGCTTATGAACCTGTGGAATGTATCCCTGGGACTGGAAGTAATGACTGAAACAGAGAGTGTATACAGATTTGATGGGTGTGAGAAGACAAGGGGAGGAAAGAGATACAGGAACAGAGCAGTTACAGGATACTGTTGACATCTAGGTTAACCACCAATGGACTGATTGGCCTGTTTCCATGTTGTAAATTCTATGTAGTGTCATCATTCTGGCTGTGGAGATCAGTGACCCTTGACCTCCCCATCCTTAGATTTTGACCTTTGACACAGTGTACACTCAGCTCTTGGTACCCTCTACCTGCCAATCCTTTGAATCAGTACACTGTGTGACCTCCACCACCGCACCCCACCCCCCCAACTCCCCACAATGGCAATGCCTTTTACACTCTGTACCTTCTGTCCTTAAGCCTCAGCCTTCTCCATCCTCCATCCTTGGCTCTCCATACCTCCTGTACTTAACCCTCAGTGCTGTCACCCCTCCAGCCTTGCCCCTTCATGCCCTCAACTATTTGGCTGTGCTTATTGAGAAAGTTTACCCTGTATTCTTTTGGCCTTCCTGCCTCTACTAACACTGTGCAACTCTGAAATTTTCAACTTTATTCCTTTCCCTTGCTGCAGCAGTCACCTTATCTTTTAAAAGTCAAGGGAAAAATCAACTAATTAGGCCAAACTGGTTGTGGAAGTTTGCTGATTTATCCTGAAGCCCTGATGATAACCAGAAGCTTTTCTTTCTTCAGTGAACACAGTTTTATTAAATCATGTTTTGCCAAGATCTGAGCCACTTCTCACAACCTGCTTTTCCTTAGTTTCCTGAACTACAGACTTCTAATCCCATTCATCCTATCCAGCAGTTTCAGTACTAACCCAGAGTGCCAGTGTCAATCAGTGGTCTGACTACTCAGAATCACCTTTCTTTTATATTCTTGACTCTTTTTTTTATAATGTTTTACCTGGCCCTTTGTGTTGAAGTCGTGAAGCATCCAAACCAGTAGTGGGAAATAACTGAGCCTTGAGCAATGACCTGATTTATACTGGGATATGGTGTAACTTTGTGATATGACACTTCCAACAAGCATTCAAGAATGACAATCCACATTGTACTTTGACCTGAGATCCCGCAGTTGTGACTTCTTGCTCGGTGGTGGGGGATACTTTTGCGAGAGATGAAAAAACTGGTCTGTAATCTGCTCTTAACGCTTTTTCAATTTATCGAAATATTCTAAGCATTTTCATGATCCCAAACTGGGAGAAGCTTCAGAAACTAACCCTGCTGTATAATTTGGATTGAGAACCTTTGTCGCTGGCCTAACAGTTTTTTTTCTCTCCTTCTTGTCTTCACTCCACCTTTTGCTTTAATTTCACCTTTGCATTTGTTACTTTCTTTCTCCTTTTTCCTGAACTCCCTTCCCCCACCCCACCCACTCCTGCCCTGGCAATGCACCCATCTCCATCTGCTCCCCACGCCCATCTACCTGCTCCACGTCAGCATGGCAAGGCACTGATTTGATGCATAATCATGTTTTGAGTGACGATGACCTATCAAGCCTGGACTCCCCAGCTCGTCGCAGCAGCCTCTCCCGCTTGGAGCCTGCTGATCTGTCTGAAGACTCTGATTATGACAGTATCTGGCTGGCCCACAGTTACCGAATGGGATCAGCAACGCGTAAAAGCTGTTGTTCGTATATCTCGCATCAGAACTAAGGAAACGTCCAGTTTTTAAGAATTGCTTGTTGTATTAATTCGTTGTCTGGTAATGTTTCCTGCAGTGCTGTGTCCTTGTGTTAATGTGTCAAAGCAAGGTATTTTATAACTTGTGTGTAAGGCTGTTCCATTTACCTCTCTCTCACTCTCTCTCTCTCTCTCTCTCTCTCTCTCCCCCCCCTTCCTTTGGTGGTGAGTCAGGTAACACGCAAACAGTCCTCTACTGGCTGAGTTATCTGACTTCAGCTGGTAGTATTAATAGAGGGAGTGGAACAACGATTGGCCTCAGTACCCTGACCAGGGAGAGAAACATCAACCAGAATTCCTGCTCCTGATTTGGTGCCCAGTGGTCCAAACGTTGCTTTAAATATTACGGTTTTGAAATTGTAATTCGAACATTCTTGTGCATTAGTTTGTTCAGTTTGTTGTTTTATATCCTGCCTTATGTTGATGGTAGTTAATGTCTCATTGAACAATATTATGACTGAAATTGGGCTTACAGTTTGATTATTTAAAATACAGGCCTAGTGTAGGCAAGTCTATTGTAGGTGGTGTTGAATGCATTGTGTTGCCACCTGTTAGAACATTTTCCCTACCAAAAGCTAGACTAAAATCTCTTGTTGTACAGATATTGAAATTTGTTGACAATACACAGAAATCTTCAGTAGAATGTCGCGTTACAAAGCGCTGTGAGAGTTTGATCTAAAACTTTTCTCTTGGTTAACTGGTGTTAAGGCTTCATTAGCTGGGGATTATGATGTGTAGGTCGACATGGGATGTCTGTTGATCAGAATCAGTTCGGGACTTGCTGAACCCAGAATCGGAATTCCTGATGTGAGTGAGAGCTGAGAATTTGTTGAGATATTCCTTCGTGAAGAAGGTTAGACAAACGCTGTGTGTCAAATGATATTTGGCTGATTTGCAGAAACTGACTGTAAACCTGAGGTATTGCTTGGAAGAGTTATGACCGTCGCATCCTAAAAATTTCAAATATGACCCCACCAGTTTGTAAACTTCATAGTAAGAG
The DNA here is from genome assembly GCA_024137785.1 of Ginglymostoma cirratum. NCBI lineage: Eukaryota > Metazoa > Chordata > Chondrichthyes > Orectolobiformes > Ginglymostomatidae > Ginglymostoma > Ginglymostoma cirratum. Next base: position 13,240,790 of record JAHRHZ010000009.1, on the reverse strand, counting down.
AGCACAGGCTACAGTGTTTCAAGCAGACATAGGGGTTGATGTGAAAGTAACTTGTTTCTTATTATTTTTCTTTTTATTTAAACAGACTTTAAGTTGGTTAAAACTAGAGAGAGAGTGTGCAGGCAGAAGTGGGTCAATGCTTTTTATGGTGGCATCGCGGGCAGTAATTACTGTCTGGATTTTAAAGGATTTTAAAAGTTCCAGGAGTTCTGATGCCACAGTTCTAGTGAATCTGTTGTAAAATAATTATCACAACAGCAGTCACCAGTCCAGAGGTAAACTGTGCCTTGTACTTGACTGAGAAGCTAAAAGTGAAACATCCTACTTTTTCATGACTACAATGTATACCAATGATTTCATTTTATCACACACCATAATACTGATAACGTTGAATTCAAAGTCACCCTTGTTGTTCCATGGTTTTGGCTATAAATACTGCTAGTCATTCAGCTTCCAGTAAATAGTCACAATGTGACAAAACCACTTGTAAAACCCATTTGGATTTTTCCGGATATGAAACTGTCAGGAGGGCAAACTGCAACAATGGAAGAAGGGATGTAACAACTGCTGTCTTCCTTTCATTCAGAGGCAACTGTTTAATGTAACCTTTGTTGGGTTATTCTTTAGAGATAATGTTGCATGCTTTCCTGTGCAAAAGCTTGAGAGGGATAAGTTGAGCCAAGACCGTCATAGTTGTGTCCCATACTGAAGGGAGTGAACTTATCAACTGATGTGTGCTATCTAGGACCTGATACTGCAAATTCTGAGGAGATGCAACTTGTAATATCTGGCATTCTAGGAATTACAAATGTAGCTGTTGTTCGGAGAGGTGAGGTTAAGTTATTTCTTTCTTGTGAAAACTGTTTCTTTTCTCTAATGAGTTAGTTGTGGCTTTGCCATCTGAGAAATGTTTGGTTCAAGCTGAATGTTCCCACAATTATCCTGGTGAACCCTACTTGAGGAATTGGTTTTATTCTTATTGGATGCAAATTTTCGTTTGAGTAGTTGGTTGAAGAAATGTTTGACTATAATTTAAAGGTTTTTCTGATTAACGTAATTAACATCTCTGGCTTGGAGTATTTTAAGTGACAAGATCAAAGATTTAGCATTTTGCACAAGTACTTAAGGAAGCTATTTGGCCTATTGTGACTCTTCGAAGGAGTTATCCAGTTATCCTCCATTCCCTGTGCTTTTCCCATAGTCCTACAATCTTTTTTTTCCCTTTTAATGTGTTAATTTGGATTTGCTATTTAGTTACTCCAGGAAGTTGTAACAATAATCTTGTTCAAATCATTGAATGCTAGTTCTATTCTTGACCGTGTTAGTGCAATGGCTGAAAAACCTAACAAAACCCTACATATGGCTCACAAAACTTGAAACTGGTTGTTTTACTTTTTCAAAATATAAATTGTCCTTTCATTCATGTATTGCTGCTGATTGATTCACGGTGAAGTGATGCTCCCTATTATATGTTCATGTAAAACCATTTATATTTATCTTTGACGCTGATTTAAAATTCCAATCTGCTTCACCGCGCTCTGATGTTATGTCCTGATTCCAGATTTAAATTGTCTTTAAAATTTTGGATTAATTTCAATCGTTTCGCACACTAACAGTAAATGAGCAGAATTATGTGGAGGAACCTGTCCAGATCTTGATGTGTTTCCACTCAGTGAGGCTTCCTTCTGGCATTGTCCATTCACAAAGTCCAATTATGGAACTATAGCCATGTTGTCGTGTAGAACCATTTCAAAGAAACACTACACTTATCATGTAAATACATCCCATTACAACAATGGCTTTCATTTTGTACAGGTGCTCTTACATAATAAGATATTCCTGAGTTGCTTCACCTATGAATATCAGACAAAATTTGATATTGAGCCAAAAAATGAGGCATTTTGAATAGTTACCAAAAGCTTAGACAGGTAGGTTTTTAGGAGTTTGGGGGCAAAGCAGTTGAAGGTGCAGCCACAAGCAGAATTCACTTGAGGCCGGAGTTGGAAGATTTGAGATTTCGGAGGATTGGAGAGCTCGTGGAGGGGTAAAACCAGAGTAGGAATGGAGTCAGTGTAGGTCAGTGGCACAGGTGACAATGAGTGATCAGGACTTTTGTGCAAGTTTAAAAATATGGGCAGCAGAGTTTTAGATGAGATCAAATTCGTGGAGAGTGGAAAATGGGAGGTTGGTGGATCAAAATTAATGCCTTTTTTGTTTTTGAAATACCTTCTCTCTCCTTGTTGCAAATATTGAAATGATTGACTTTAAAATATGAGTAATAGTGACTGCTGTGAAATTGCTTATTCTGTTTCTAGTTCATGTGGCTTCAAGGTTAAAAATGTGACATTTCTTTAATCTTTCTGGTGACTCATATGCCTTGATTTCTTGTAATCGGTATCAATTTGCTGCCATTACTTTGTATACTTCATAAGCTGCTTTGTGTCTTTTGTGTGTAGCTAAAGACTCTGATCAAAGCAATTTTTGAAGAAAAAAGGTTGTATTTGAATAATGCATTGCATTTCTATCACTTGGATAAATTTTATACTATGCTAAGCAAATGGAGCAAGAGTGAAATGCCATTAACTTCAAGTACAGTGTTTATGAAAGAAAAAAGGGAAATTATTAAGCTCCTTACTTCATAAGGAGTTTCTGTTTAGTGTTAAATCAGAGTCTGGGGATTTGGGCAATTTGATGAAAAGTATTCTTGTGACACCAAAGTTGAATTTTGAGATTGATTTGATTTCTTTAATACACATAATATATGTATATATATACCTTTTTCAAAGAACTTGGATCAAGGCAGCCACACAGCAACTTATTATTTGTCAACAGAATGAATAAACTTATTAGGAAATAGTTTTTCAGCACTTTCGTTTATGCAGAGTGCTTGACAAATGGCCTGTTATTTATTGGAATGCTTGTCCATGATATTGTGTGATATTTTTGTAAGTTGATATGAAGTAATTATTCAGATCACCGTTTCACAGTGAAAGCCGCTGTTTTTTGAAGGATAGAATCTGTGCAGCCAGTGATGATGAACTGCTCACCATTTGATGTGAGTTGTTGACATTTCAACAGCTCTCTGTCTATGTACTTGTTTTAATTATGTATCGAGTAGAACCGTTGGACTATTTTCTTATGGCTCTTGGCATGTAATTAATTCTGTGGCACATGCAACATGTTTGAAAACCTCATCTGTGTCTGTTTGAGATTATTTCGAGTCACACATAGATCAGAGCAAGGAAGAGTTCTTTTTCTTCAGTGTTTTTTGTCAAGTAGGTTAGTAAATTGGTCGAGTCTGTTTCACAAGAATCCAAAAGATTTCGGGTGAGTCTTTTTTGATCTCAGCCCAAAAATAACCCCAGATTTCTTGAATTCATTTCACACCTTGACCTTGGCGTAGGGATTTCAAGTCACAATCTCTGGACCAGTGAGGGAAGCGCTACGTAAATGCAACAGCTTTACACATTAGTGCCCCAGCACACAGCATTGTATGGTATGGCCCATCACCAGCTGAACAACGTTCTGACACAGGCTGACCTTACTCTGGTTTCCTGATCTTCTGTCCTGTCATGCACCATCCTGCGTCAGGGACCCCTACTTACATTCTAGCCTTGAAAAAATTAAAGTTTTCTAATCCAGATGCCATTATGAAACAGTGGTTAGAAATGCAGTAAATTCAATACAGTCAAAGAATGTGAGAAGTTAGGATACCAATATATTGCTGTTTTCTTTCAAAAATGTCCAAAATCTGAGAATTTCTGGGCTAAATGTGTTGAATTTTAAAGCCATGATCCCGTTAATTTTGTATCAGAGATAAAAGGTACTGCAGATGCTGGAGGAACCGAGATAACAAGGCGTGGGGCTGGATGAACACAGCAGGCCAAGCAGTATCATAGGAGCAGGAAAACTTGACGTTTCGGGCCTAGACCCTTCTGATGACCCTTGGCCTGCTGTGTTCATCCAGCCCCACGCCTTGTTATCCCGTTAATTTTCTCTGTTTTGAGATCTTGCCACTATTGGTTCCTAATTTTCTGAATGGGTCCATTAATGCTCTTTCAAGTGGGTGAATGTGCTGTTTATCCCCTCTTCAACAATATTCCTGATTTATCCACACCAATACAATGGCACCAAAGACAACTGACTCTAAACCTCCAGCTCCAAAAAATTCAAGGTGAACAACCAGGGAAAGGTGCAATGTTTAGCTAAAGAGCTGTGGGTTGCCCAGACTTATTCAGTTATATTGATAAGTCTCACATGCATGTGACCACAGAGCTGTACTTTGCTTGCCCCTGATTTATTGGATTTTAAAATATAATTACCATTGTTTTGTATGAATCATTCATCTGATGTAATTAGAAGTGATCGCTGCTCGATTATCCAATTTCTTTACATTGAAGAATTGAGCCATGCCATTGTGTTTAAGTGGTGACGATCCAAGGTCAGTGACTGGACTGATTATACCAGCAGAGTATAATAGCAAGTTTCTCTTTAACTAAGACTGAATATTTTCCAGTTGTTATTAGCTAAAGAAAAATGAGAAATAGAGTGAATAAGAAAATGAATTATTACTGGGGGTTAGGAAAACCCTGGTAGCATGAGGTCATATTGGTGGATGCCTTGTCTTGTTGCACAAGGCGACTTTCTGCCAAACACAACATGGTGTGTCCTGTTGTATGCTCAATAGCCTCTGTACTGTATAATTTGTGTCAGTGATGGGTGACATTTTGGTGAAAACAGCTTTAAAGGTAAATGCCTTTAAGTGAACAAACTGTATATTTGAGTGCTGCATATGTACAGTCTGTGTATTGTTGCCTCCTGTGGTTTGCATATATCACATCCAAGTGTTAGTTTTATAAATAATTTCACTTCAGTTGTAAAATATGGTTTAAATAAAAAAAAATGCCTTTATAAGACCATTGGTTTCCTTGTAAGTCACGTTTTGTCAACCTGAAATTTATTGATGTTTTGGTCTGACAAACAGGCATTGCTGATAAAATGATCCAGAATAAAAACAAAACATTCAACATGTCTCTGTTGGAGTTTTTCGTCCCAAAAGCCACTATATCTTTTAATACCTTTTTAATTTTACCTCAAATCACTGAAACTCGTAGAACAAACCATTGTAATGGGAACAAGTCTATTCTGGCTGTGAGATGCAAGTCTTGTTCTCAGCTGATGAGTCGCATGCTGTATTGAATTGACTGTAACCATTCTTGGCATCATTAGTTTAAGTTCAAACTTTTAATTTTCTTACGTGATGTAATTCAGTACTGCATTTACAGTCCACATCCTTCCAGACGGCTTCTCAGATGGACAGAAAAAGAAAAGATTGTTTTCTAAAGACAAAGCTAAATATTAGATTGATCCCCTTCTTTGAATTTGTTGCTATTGTGGGAAAATAAACAATCAGTACTTTCTTTGGAAATTCTGCGTTAATGTTTCATTCAAGAATTTCACAGTTTCAAGTAGGTTTCTATTCTGTAGAAGAGTTTCCATGTTTTGTGTGGATTTTGAATATCAAACCATGGAGACTGAAGTCATAAACAAAGTCAGTCACTCTCACTTCTGCCTGTAATTACAGACTAGATACACCTGTCAGAGCAATTGTTATTGAGAGCAATTTCAAGCTGCTTATGTAATGAGACTTGATTTAAAGAGGTGGGGACAAAATCTTTCTCAACAGATATATGTTTATTTTATGTTCCCACTGATCTTCCTTGCACTTTGAAGGATTCGATTGGATACTTAACTGGACTGTGTAACTTGCGTTTGGCAGTTTAAATCTTTTATTAATTAGTTGACAGGTAGGCATTAGTCATGACAAATCTTAATTCCTGTTGAGGCTTCAATCATTTGTTGGGGGACAATGTAGGTCCACGAATATTGAGCTGATGAGTAGGGACATGGTCCAAAAAGGATTCCGACAAAGCAGAGTTTTGGATGAGCTCTATTTTAGGATGCAAGTTGGATTAGTCAAGTTTGAAGGTAATAAAGGTTGTGGATGAAAGTTTCAGCAGCAAATGAGCTGAGACTTGGGCCAAACTGGGTAATCAAGACTGTGCATTTCCATCGCTGTACTCTGATGGCATGAATTTGTGATTGGAAGCTTATATCGCAGTGAGATATGACATCAAGAACGCTAATGATCTAGATCAGCCTTAGACAATTGAACTTGTTCGCAAAATTTAAGCCAATGGGATAAATGGGACAGAGGCAGTATGGATATGAGGTTAGCCAAGTGACAGGAAACAAAGTGTACACACCACCATGGGAGATAAATGGCTCAAGGAGGACACCCAACACTGATGGGCACCTGAAGTAACCAAGGTTTTGTCACCCAAATCGAAAGAACAAATCATGAAATATTGCTTCAACCAGTTTAAAATATCTGAAAGTTTTCTTGGTCTTATGAGATAGACATTGTGTGTTTTTGCAGCTAGTAGTTTAAATTTTGTGTTTAAATTAATGTCCCATAATTTGAGGTGGTAATAATCATCACATTCAATGTATTATTGTGTCTGGTGTCCACGCATGGACAGTTAAACAGAGAAAACTGGGAGTTGAGTTCCCATACCTTGTTCCTCCACAGGATGTATTGTTGTTGTCAATACAGTTAGAATAATTAGAAATAAGAGAATTATATTAACCTCTAATTATTTGTACATTAATTTCTCTGATAGGAACAATGGGGATCTTAGCCTTCTTCATTCAGATACAATTGTGTTTTTAAGTGGAAAGATTACTCATAATTACATATGAGCAGCCTCTTTGGCCCTGACATTTCTGTTACCAGTGTGAAGTCATTTTCCTGCTGAAGAACATTTTAAAAAATTGTGGATTTTTAATTTTTTTTTAATAACATAGAGTTAAAGGAGAAATGCCAACATCAGAACAAAATTGTTCTGATGTTTATATCTCTCTCAACTCTGTGTCAGTGTTCCAATATTTACTTCACTTCCTATACAGAAATTTATAATTTGTTTCATATTTCCTACAATTTTCCGTTTGTTTTTCTTGCTGTGAGAATTTTTCAATCTGATTGGTTGATGAACCTGCCCATGTTGTTGGATGTAGTAGGCACCAAAGTCAAGCTGATGTTGAGATGATGGAAAGCAACACTGTAGAGCTCACTGCCATTTTATGGGCACCTTTTCCCCATTTCAGCAGCACTTCTTTACACTGACTACACAGTTTGGGCTAATAGCCTCCAATGTGAAATTTCAGTAAAAAATGTTCCAACAACAGTGAGTTTGGCTGCTGTTTTCTTAGACATGATGTTTAAATTGATCAGAGACAGTCATATGTGGAACAATTCATCTCCAGAAGGGAGAAAGATTTGAGACACAGTTTTGCAACTACATGACATCATATGTCCCAATTTCATTTCTGCCTCTTTCGTTCTCACCAAATTCAAGTGAAATTGACTTTGTTGGAGTTGGAGATTAGTTTGCTCGTGTGAACCCATCTGTCTTTGTGCCGTTTGCAATGGGGATAATATTTGCCCCAATTTGTACAGGGCCCAGTGAGTTTCCTATTGGGAATCCCCCTCTACCTTCTCTTTTTGGAAGCAATAAAGCAGCACAGGGAGTATACCAGGCTTGTCTTTTTCTTTTAATTGTTCACAGGATGTGGACATCACTGGCTAGGCCAGCATTTGTTGCTCATCCCTAATTGCTCGGAGGGCGGTTATGAGTCAGCCACATTGCTGTGGGCCTGGAGTCATAGGTGAGCACACCAGATTTTCTTCCTTAAAGCACATTAACAAACAACAATCAATAAGGTGGCATGGTGGTTCAGTGGTAACACTGCTGCCTCACAGCGCCAGGGACCTGGGTTCGATTCCAGCCTCTGATGACTGCCTGTGTGGAGTTTGCACATTCTCCCCATGTCTGTGTGGGTTTCCTCTGGGTGCTCTGTTTATCTCTCACTCTGCAGGGATGTGCAGGCTAGGTGGATTAGCCATGGGATATGCAAGCTTACAGTGATGAGTTAGGGGGGATGGGTCTAGGTCGGATGTTCTTCAGAGGGTCAGTGTGGACTCAATGGGCCAAATGGCTTGCTTCTACTCTGCAGGGATTCTATGATTCCGGTGGTTCCATGCTTGCCACTAGGCGAGCTTTTTTTCCCCAAATTTTATTGAATTGAAAATTTCTCCATCTACAGTGGTGATTTGAAATTGTGCCCCCAGAACGTTAAGCTAGGGTCCTTGGTTACTTGATTGCCATATACCACCACCTCCTTTCTGGCAGCATGAGAGGCACATGACTCCCCCTGCTAGTATCCTCAATATCAAATTATTTCAATGTTAGTTTGAGCTGGTGGGTGCCATTGCTCCAAGGGTCAGGGAGGCAAGTCAGGTCAGTTCCCAGAGCCCAAGGCTGTCCTCTGCAGTTTTGGCTGATGAGCTGGACTCTGGTCCAATGAACGTCACGTAGATACGAGTGAACCCGTTATTGGTTTGTTGACCATATCCTTCGGCTGCTTGGAAGTTCATAGTCGATCAATATCATCAAGCTGTAGACTGTACATTTGTGATTGTGTGTTGTCTGTGTCATAAATGTTTCTTACAAAGAAGCTACATCAAGATGGCCTTAGAGGAAGCCTACTTCTGAAAGAGAAATTCATTCAATCCTTAAACTGGACATCTTCTCATTTACACCATTCTCTCCAAATTTGCATCCTTCGCTTCATAAAATCCTCAGCTGCACCTTCTTAATGCTCAAGGCTGAAGTGTTAAACTGGCAACACATCTGCCCCTGCACCTCATGGGTGTAGAAGATCCTGTAGCCACCATTCCTTTGGGACAAAGGAGCAACAGTGGTCTTCCTGTAATGCCGGCCAACTAAAAACAGTTTCCTGTTCATGGGAACTGGGCAGGTGTGGTAGGATCCGTGGGGGAAGAAACAGAATAAATGCCTTGAGTCCAGTATGACTCTTCCTCAGAAATGTTAATTCTCTCCACAGATGCTGCCCGGCCAGCTGAGTTTCTCAAGGATGTTGTTTTTATTTGAGATTTCCAAAATCTGGAATATTTTGCCTTTAATTTCTATTTATGGGATTCCACTGTTTTGCATTTTGTCCCCTACCACAGAAATTACATTTTAATAGTTTAATATTTGTTGTTTGGGTGTCCTTAAGTTGTGAATGTTGCCATTTAAAACCAATTTTTTAAATATTACTAAGGTTCCTAATAAACATAAGGAGTTTGTTGGAAATCTTAAAAATGATTCACAGATTCAGAAAACGGCAAAAATACTAACATTACTAAGGAAAACTATCATCGAAACGTGGGACCTTTTGCGGGACCTTTTTCAGAACCTCTCACGCATGGATCATTCTCCAGTCCATTCCCATGAAAACATATTATTTTCAGCTTCATTGCAATGTGTTCAAATATTTAAGTTGACACTGTTGCACAGTTTTAGAAATATCAAAATGTTGGTCTGAAATATTTAGACTTGTAACAAAAATGAGGAAGTTCCATTAAAGGCAAAACGTTGATATTTCTGTATGAGCTAAAGTTTCTCCACACGCTGTAGTATGATCATCACAGCTGGTGGTTGAACTGCGCTGTTGAAGCTTTATGTTTTTACAGGCAATGGAATAATGATAAAGATAATGTTTACAGATACAGACTGGCACCTGCTGACGTACACAGACACAAGCATGGATTAGCACAGACTAACATGTCAAAAACTCATGCACTACACATGCAAACATAAGGATTGATACCGAAACATGTTCACTGATATGCATAAACACACGTGAACCAACACTTACATAGACTAGATGACACGTACGCACTGACATGTGCCCACATAAATGCACGTACTCAATACTTACAGATCCAGACACAGTGTAACATGCACAAATACGGAATGCTAATAATCTTAATCAAAGTGGCACCCTTGTATTGCCCGATCTTTCTGCGTACCAGTCCTGATTGTTGCTCCATTGGGATAGTAATTTCAATCTCTGAATCTTCTGTGTTACAGCATATCGTAAAGAATCTGCTCCCCAGGTTCTGTTACCAGAAGAAGAGAAAATAATTGTTGAAGAAACCAACAGCAATGGACAAACAATCATCGAAGAAAAGTAAGAGAAATCTGCAAGTGATTCCATGTGCTGTATGTTGTACTGCTCAGTTTAAATATTTGTACAAGTTATTGAATGCAAGTGAACAAGTCGTGGGTACCAGTTTTTTGTTGCACAAAGAGTGAGATGGGGGTGGGTAACCACTGATCCTTTAGCTGGTTGAACAGCAGTAGATCTCCCAGTCCAATGCGTGGGATGTATCCCTAAGGAGAGAGGGTGGCCCCTCTAAACAGAACTTTCAGAAGCCCTGTGGGTGCCCACTCTGAAACATGTATGCATCAGATACTATCATGGAGATGCTTCAAGTGTGGACATATAATGGAAGGATTGGCAGGCTGGACCTGTTCTCTTGAAAGAAAACTTGGGAGTGACCTAATAGAAATCTCTAAAATTATGAAAGGCTTTAATAGAGTGGATACATAGAGACTAGATTCTCTTGTGAGGACGAGCTTTACTAGATATAGTCCGTGCATGATATTCACCAGAGAATCCAATAATGAATTCAGAAGAAACTGCTTCACACAAAGTGTGGCATGAAGGTGGAACTTGCTACCGAAGTGAGTGCTCCAAGTGAATACTGTAGATGCATTTAAGCAGAGGTTAGACAAGCTTCTGAGGGAGAAGGGAATCGAGATGATGTGGGCAGATTTAGATGAAAAGAGATGGGAACAAGCTCCAATGAAGCATCAGCACCTGCGTAGACTGGTTGGATTGAATGGTCTGTTTCTGTGCCCTGTATCCAATATACTGTATCATTCTGGATAGGTGCACAAGGGTCAAAAGGCCCAGGAAATAGCTGGCCTTTCAGCAGAGTCATACTGATAACTAGAACGGTGAAATCTAGTAGGCAATATGGCATCATTTAATGGTTGCATGAAAACATATGCTGGAGTTTCTGTGACTGTACCAGAGTTTGGAGCACTGCTACAGACACAGTGTAAGGTGCTAACCTATCTCTCCCATGTTGTTATTCATTGACATTGCTCATCCAAGCTGGAACAATATAATTTCTGCCCTTTTGAGGTTTAAGTTCCTGTTCCTGTTAATGTACAGGTGTATCCCTTTAATATTAATGGATTGTAGTACAACTATTTAGGATTCATTCAATATGTTGGAAAATGTTGCTGGCTTTAAGCACATAGAATATCGGAAAGTGAAAAACAAACTCAAGAAGGAACTGAAACATAGGTGTAGAGAAGGTGCAAATGGTAACAGATTCATTAGCAATAGCTGCTGTCTGGATAAATGGAAACCATGTTTCTCATTTGAAACGATGACCTTAATGCTGTTCCTAGTAATGCTTGACGAAAAGATGAAGTGCTGTTCCTTGAGTTTTTGTTGAGCTTCATTGGAACAGTGCAAGAGGCTGAGTACAGAGAGGTCAATGTGGGAATGGGGTGAAGAATTAAAATTACAGGAATCTGGAATTTCCGGATGGTAGGAGGTGTTCCACAAAGCAGTCACCCAAATTTCTCTAACTTGTAACTTTATCACCTCAGCAGAGTCACATTTTTACCTGTTCCATTGTTACTTATGGTTTCCTTTTCAAACAGGAGCCTCGTGGACACTGTTTATGCATTGAAGGATGAGGTGCTGGAGCTAAAGCAGGTAAAGCCATCACCAGCAGGAGCTTGCACTGGATTCCTTCATGTCATTTCCACATGAACAATGGCAACAGGCAGGTGGGCAGGGGAAGGAGTAAAGGGACAAGATGTGGAAGGATTAAGGTGATGACATACATCACGTTACTGTATGTATAAGTAGCACACTTCACTCATTTTGCGAAAACTGTGCTGACAGCAGAACTGAGACCAGGCTCATCCCCATCAATGGCACTTTTGTTCCTGTGTTAAAAGGTCATGGGTTCAAGCCCAACCACAGAAACATGAGCACATTATCCAGCCAAACTCTCCAGGTGTGCGACCGAGTCACCACTACACTGTCAGAGGGTCAGTGCTGAGGGAGCGCTGCACTGTCAGAGGGTCAGTGCTGCACTGTCAGAGGGTCATTGGGTGAAATGATAAACCAAAGCCCTTTTGGGATTATGAGATGAATATGAAAGATCCTACAACTCTATTCTGAAAAGAAGTAGGAGAGTTCTCATTTGGAGTCGTGAGCAGCATTCCACCCTCCACCAACTTCACCAGAACAGATTGCGTGTTGTTGCTAAATTGTTGCAGTGCACGTGGAGACAGTTGGCTCATTGTATCTTCACAGGCTCTCTCAATAAGTGTTATAACTCATGTAATGCCCTTATGAATTCTTCAAGTGAATCTACCCCCATCACACTTCTTGCCAAGCATTCTAAACCCTAACTCATCACTCTGTGGAAACCCTTTTCTTGCATTATATTTGGTTCTTTTACAAATTATCTTATACCTGTGCCCCCTCATCCTTGATCCTTTAATGAATGGGAACAGTTTTTCCTCCCTGCAATCTTTTCTGTCCCCTCATGAATTTGAAATGTGCTGTTCAGTTTCCTCAGAACCTTCTGCTATCCAAGGACAACAGTCTCCATGTCTTATAACTGAAGTGTTTCACTTCTGGAACCATTCTTGCCAACCTTTTCTGCACTCTCTGAACTGTGTCTCATCCTTCAAGTATAGGCCCAGAAATTTCAGCATTAAACTCCTTGTTTCTGTATGCCATGCTTTTATGAGTAAAGTTCAGGCCTCTGTTCTTGCACACTCTTTAGGGGAGCAGTAGAGATGAGATTTTTATTTTCTCTAAGTTTTGTGTGTTAGAGGTGTTAGGTAAGGAAATTGAGGGTGGTTGGGGCAAATGGGAATTTGGAATTCAGAACGTGTGCAGATCAATCATGGTCTTAGTGAATAGCAGACCAGGCTGGAGAGGTCAAGAGGTCAACTTCTCCTATGTTGTATGTGCCATTTATCTTATGCTGTATCTCCACATTCCTTCTATCCCCTCACACTTCTGTTTGTGTAATCTTGCTGTGCGCAAATTACCTGCAGTGATTCCTACATTGAAACAAAGACTGCACTTTCAAAGATTACACTACTGGCTGTGGATCGCTTTGGGAAATCCTGAAGTTGTGAGTTTTATCAATCTATTTCAAAGAATTAGCTAAAAATAACTTCCAAAAATGAAACCACCTGGAGTCGAATGAACAGAGACTTCAGTGAATTGGAACAGTGTTGAGACCCCTGCCTACACCTACGGACTTTTGTCACATCACCCGATCCTGGATCCTGGGCTGTGCCAGATAATTCCCTGTTAATATTTACTCTGCAATGGCTCCGTTAATCTTTCGTTCTGAATTTTGTGCTGCAGGAAAATAAGAAGATGAGACGTTCCCTGGACGAGGAGCAACGAGCTCGTAAGGAGTTAGAGAAACTGGTCAGAAAAGTTCTGAAGAATATGAATGATTTCTCTTGGGATGAAACCAATTTATAGTGAACCTGTAACTTCACCTGCAGTAGGTGGGACACAAAGAGCAGGCTGGAAATGTCTGTTGCTGACAATTAGCAAACAAGCACTTAACATGTTCCTCTACCATTGACTTGTTCACTATTTTAACAAAATCTGGTAAATTTTAAATAAGTGCACCGTCCATAAAACAGCAGACTGGGGATTGCCATACACAAGTGTTATGCTCGGGAGTATTACAAGCTGTAATCTCCATGCTGTGCTAGGCTGTAGGTTACCTAGAGGGTGGCTGTGGAATCTAGCCCAACTGATTTGGTCCTTGCCCGATTTTACCGTCCTTGGACGTCCTGAAAGTCTGGTGTGCCGTCTTTTGCAGCAGAATCGCCAATCGGAAACAACACGGCACTGGAAATGTGGCACTTCCTAAAATAACTTCATCTACAATTGTAACCAATAGGAAAATGATTATCAGGGATTTTGACTTGTCTTTCGATTAATGTCAGCGATTTGAGGTCAGAGTTGGATGAGAGAGGACCAGTTTTTGCACTGGACATTGCATTTCGGGTCTGTAAACAGAATTGTATGGACTCTGGGCAATTTCATTGGCTAGTTTTTGTTTTAACCTTTCGGTCTTCTAACGTATTCAGTTTGGTGAAATGTTCAGAGTTTGTTTGGAAATTCCTTCTATGACTTAGGCTCAATGAAAGCAATATCTGTAAACCCGTGTGTTGTGAACAATGTATTATGCATGTGAAGCCCAGTGCATTCTTGTGTTGAGGTGGGAAGGTTGTAGGCTAAGCCTTTTTGTTACAGGTTTAATCACAGTGCAGCCTGGACTCTGAATCTGGTGCATCATGGTAATGCTTTGAAAATCTCTGCTCTCACCAGAAGCCTCTCTGGAAGAAACCAGAAACCAAGGAAGAAGCATTGAAAGAGTACTCCTAGCTGTAATATTTTGGATGATTCAGGCAGACTCCCCTGTTCTAATCCCCTCCAGCAAGACTTCATGTTGGGAGCTCTACTGATCTTGAACAACCGACATAAGATTGTAGTAAAGGATGAAAGAGCATTCAAACAGCTGGGAGCTCAAGCTGTGTTAGACTTCTGACCCATGTGGCTCTGTCTTGTATAATATTTAAAAACTTTTTTTTTGCTATGTAGCATTTTCCTGATGATTTAATTCTCCTGAACCAGTAAGAATGATGGTTAGTATTATTCTCCAACCCAGCAATGCTCATCCATTGGAGCAACTGATGGGACTAGTTAAGAGATTTCCACCCACATGCGCATTGCTCACTGTAGAAGCACAAACAAGCTGTTCTGTTTAAAACCTTGCCTCTTTAATGAAGACTATTACTGTGGAACGAGAAAATAAGTTTGCAGCATTAAATTTTTCCCTTTCTAACAACTGGGAATTTTCACTTTCAGTTTGGACAGATTATTGTGAAATGCACAAGTCCAATTTCTCCCGGTACATGAGGTTGCATAGTGACGGCCTGATTTATAAAATGTACTGATGTAATTTTCAAATTGCGCGTAAATATTTTCAATGATTAAACCAGTACTTACCAAACCTAACCTTGACATGTTGCAAGTGTGATTAGTAAATACTGCAATCTTTTTTTTCAAACTGCCGGAACTTTATTATGCAGTTTAAATGAGACTGATAACTAATCCAGAGCAAGGCATCAGGCAAAATTGGAAGAACGGTTTATTTTATATTTTTTGTTCAGGTTGTTTGTCAAGCGTTATGGTATCTTCACAGCTAACAGGTTAGTTCACATCTGTCAGTTCCTCTCCGTCTCTCTCTCTCACACTCTACAGAAAATACAGGGTTATGGCCTCCTGCACACTTAAAGCTGACCTGAGGAAATCACACACATTGTGGTTGTGGCTGACTCAATCTAATTCTGAATTAAAGTGTAGAAAATCAGGACAATGCCCCTGTGTTCCAAGACTGGAGCGCACAACCCCATTGGTATGGTCATGCATTTGGACCAACCACTGGTCTTGAAAATTCTTGACCGTGGATAAAGGGGTTCTTAAAAACGCCAGAGGTTGACAGAACTAACTGGTACAGCAGACTGGTGAAAAATCACAGTATGAATCACCAAATGTGTCAAGATGTATGTTGATATTTTCCAGGATTGCAATATAACTGTTGGGACTCTGAGCTGCATGTTGCATGCAAGGAACAGCAGTTGCCTGGCTGTTTGGTTTATTGTGCATTGGTATTGGGTCTGAATGTTAGTGGATGGGAGAGGTTTCATTGCTTCTAATTAAACTTAATCCTGTGTGAGACTATTAATTTGAGGATCTGGTGATATATCAAATAGGGGATAGAGAACTAACAGCTCTTTCAGTTTCTAAACAGGACATTGACTTTTTTTAATAAAACAAACTTTATGCACCATTGCTGATCTGTTCTTGTTTTATAGGTTGAAGGGCTGTTGTGGGCTGTGAAACTTCCTAGGCTTGGTTGACTAAAGCTGTCATCTTCATTCCTGTGCAGTCTTGTAGTTAATGGTGATGGGTGTTGGATCTATTTTTGATTAATTGTGATATTCATGAATATTTATTTTATCAGCTTGGAAAGTGTGCTGCTCTAATTAAGCTGCCAGTCCTGATTCTCCAGTACCATCTCCCTGTGTCATTCAGCTGTAATTATAGGGACTGAAATATCTTTGGCGATCATTGAGCAGGCCCTTTTTAATGGGCTGATGATCTGATACATTTGTTTTTAACCCTAAGCGGTTAATTAGAATATCCCAGTAATGTGTTTTAACATTTCCCCATCTGTGAAAGATATAGCATAGAGGGAACAAACTTGCTTAGATACTTCCAGATTTCTGTGGCTGACTGGTATTTGTGATTTAGGATTTCCTTTGTAAATAGATTTAATAAAATGATTAACTGAAACCAGAATTTCTTATCCTGTCTGAATTGTTTATGTTCATATCTATCCACTTAATTCTGTAAATTAAACATATACAAAATGCAAATCACAAACTCATAATTTATGTACTGTTACCTATTTGTTCTAAGTTGCCTTTACTGATCCTGTAAGAGCCTGCCTAATTCATGTCATTCCTAGTTTACCAACAATTGTGTTGCACTCCACGTTTCATTAATTTGTATTCTCAAAGAAGTCTCTGATTTTTCCACTCAGCTGGTTACTGAACGATGTTACTGTTGGAACTGACACTTTCAGCAGGGACAGCACGGTTTGATGGGATCAGCACGATATCGAGTTTTTTTTTCTCTCACCAAGACCCCGTACAATTGCATCAAAACATCCCTGCTCCGGTACTTGAATCTTCTTGCTATGAAGGTGCCGTTGCACCTGTCTTCTTCATCACTGCTGCACCTGCATGCTTACTTTTAATGACTGGTATACAAGGGCACCCAGATGTTGTTGTACCTTTCCCTTTCCCTATGTATTGCCATTCAGCTAAAGCTCTAACTTCCTGTATTTGCTACCGAAGTGGGTAATGTCACATTTATCCAAATTATACTGCATCTGCCATGCATTTGCACACTCGCCCAGCCTATCTAAATTATACTGATGTATCTGTGCATCCTCCTTGTAGTTCTCCCACCCAGCTTTGTATCATCTGCAAACTTGGAGGTACTGTATTTAGTTCCCTTATCGAAATTAGTCTATATATTGTGAATAGCTGGGTTCCAAGCCCTGCCTGCCACTTGGAAAAAGACCCCTTTCTTTCTGCTGTTTGTTTGTTGTCTGCCAACCAGTCTTCAGTACACTGCTTCCAAACCCATGCGATTTAATTGTACATGCTAATCTTATATGTGGGGCCTTATTGAAAGCCTTCTGATAGTCCAATAATCACATCTGCTGGATCACCCTTATCCACTCCACTAGTTATGGCCTCAAAAAGTTCAAGTGGATTTGTCAAGTATGACTCTCCTGCAATTCCTTGAAGGAATGTTGTTGCTAAACCTAACCATTATGGTGTGACATATTTCAGGATAAGAACGTAAGGTAATTTTGTACCTTTTGCACAATCTGCTTTGCCTGAAACATACTTCTGTGGGTCAGGCAGTGAAAGATGCTGAGTGGATGTTCAATTCATTGTAAACCTGAGACTGGACCTGATGCTATGTTGTGTTGAAAAGCAAGGCAGTTGTTTCTGGTGTTCAACTTTATTCATTCGCAAAGCAAAGGATACAATTTGACCGGTGTTTGCAAGGAACTGAAATGTTAAATGTTTCAAATTGCTGAGTTTCTTGTATAACCAACACCTGAGCATGTGGCTCAGGCTTTAATTTTGGGATGATACCTTTGAGGGTCTGCTTTTTAATTTAGCCCAGAGTTGCTCATAATTCCTGAGCTGAATGTCTTTTCCAGTTCCAGTAATCTCATAAGTACCAATGTGGACCATGACAACTACACCCTTCCTGTCCCAAAATAGAGTTCCTGAACCATGGCACAAGCAAAGCAGCACAGCCTTCAGGACTCTCTTTTTGCTGCAGAGAACAATATTTAGTCCGCTTACTCTGTTATTCCCCCATTTCAAAAACATTTTTCTTTTCTCCCCACACTTGAATGGCACTTTGTACCACAATACTGTCGGTCAGTTTGCTCATCATTCCTCTTCTCTCTCTGCTCTCATCCACACCAGGAGACAGAACCTCATACTTATTGGATAAGGGCCCTGGATCTTCCAAAGCTACATTCTGGTTCCAAATACCTGCTTCACTTCTGTCTCTGACCACAGACCAAATTTGATATAATCGGTCTCAGAGTCCAGAGGAAAGACAAGCAGCTTTTGTTCCCCTTTATTCATTCACAGGATGAGGGTGTTACTGGCCAGGCAGCATTTATTGCCCATCCCTAATTGCCCAGAGGGCAGTTAAGAGTCGAGCACATTTCTGTGCGTCTAGACTCACATGTAGATCAGACCAGGTAAGGATGGCAGTTTCCTTCCTGAAAGGACATTAGTGAATCAGGTGGGTTTTACCCAACAATCGATAATGAATTCACAGTCATTGTTAGATTTGTAATTCTAGATATTTATTGAATTTAAATTCCACCATTTGCTGTGGATGGATTCAAGCCGGGGTTCCCGGAACATAACCTAGGTCTCTGGATTAACAGTCCAGTGATAACACCACTAGGCCATCGCCTCCCCCCTTGATGCTTGTAGCATCAGAGACCATTGAAAAGTAAAATGTATCAGTCGGAGGGGAAATGGACATATCAGTGTATAACACTGCCACTCTGCCACTGCATAGCACTATCTGTGTCAGCAGCTTATGTGACAAAAACACTGCATGTATTTGAAAAAAATGATGAGGGTGAATGCCAGTCAATCAGGTACCACGCAGCAAGTCCAAGTTTGGTCCAATTTCATGCAAGGAGGGTGCCAGGATTGCAGGGTTTGAGCTATGGGGAGAGTCTGAATAGGCTGGGGCTATTATCCCTGGAGCATCGGAGGCTGAGGGCTGACCTTATAGAAGTTTATAAAATCAGGAGGGGCATGACAAGGTAAATAGACAAGTCTTATTTCTTAGGGTGGGAGATTCCAAAACTAGAGGGCATAGGTTTAATGCGAGAGGAGTAATATTTAAAAGAGACCTGAAGGACAACTTTTTCACGCAGAGGGTGTAGTGTGGATGGAATGAGCTGCCAGAGGAAGTGATGGAGGCTGGTACAATTACAACATTTAAAAGGCCTGTGGATGTGTTTATGAATAGGAAGGGTTTAGAACGATATGGGCCAAATGAGGACCAAATGGAACTAGGTCACTTCGGAAGGTCTGGTCGGGACGGATGAGTTGGACCAAAGGGTCTGTTTCCATGCTGTTTGATTCTATGACTCAATGAATAGCAGTTGCCATACTCTCTCTCGGAAAACTAAGCCTGCAAGGGCATGGTCTGTGATGTGGAAAGGAGTTTGGCAAATGGGTTTGGGAGCCCATTGGCAGAAGCCTATTTCCAAAAGAAGCTGGATACATTAATTATCCAATGTGTATTTAGTAACATCACGTTTCCCTGAGCCCCTCTGAAGGAGGTCTGAACCACCAACTCTCAGCTGCCAGTGCAATCATAAGTTCCTGCCCCTTTTCTAGCTCCTTGGGCTGTGCAAAAATGGCTTGAGGGAGACAATAAGGTACCCAGGTATGACCTGGCTCATGACACCAGGATGGAAGTGCGCAGGGGACCACAGAAGAAAAGTGCAGTACTGCCTATGCTTTCACCAAGGCCATAGTGGGACAGATAATAATCCCCCTGAGGATGAAGTTTCAGTACCCTGGTGGGGCTCTGCACTGCCCCCCCACCTCCACCATTGTTCTGAGGATTGGAAGAATCTGGAAAAGTTTTGGTGCCACAGCAGCTTGTTTCTGAGCGTGGAAATAACGTAGAACCATTTGGAACGGGAAACAATATGTCCTCTCTTCAATGCTTTTTACTCATAATTGCAACCCTGTTGTGTTAAAAAGTGAGGAGTATTCTGGGTTTGAAAAGCCTGGTTTAATAATGAGTTACAGTACATCATGGTGTAATGCAGGATGTTGGTGTATGAGACACTACTGTTTATGGGGCTTACAAAGTCAGAAGTCACATGACACCAGGTTATAGTTCAACAGGTTTATTTGAAATCACAAGCTTTAGAAGTGCATCCTCTTTGTCAGGTGCACTGCACCTGACGAATGGGCTATGCTCTGAAAGCTTGTGATTTCAAATAAACCTGTTGGACTATAACCTGGTGTCATGTGACTTCTGACTTTGTCCACCCCAGTCCGGTACCGGCACCTCCACATATATATGGGCTATGGTAGAGGACAGAGTAATACAGTGTCATTCACTGCAGTAAAGTTGCCATAATCTCTCCAGACCATAGGGCTGCTTCCTGATTAGAGGGACAACTGGTGTAGGTTTAACCTGAGGGTCATCACACCTCAGGTGAGGGGAGAAGATGAGAAGGAGAGTCCTTCATGGTAACCTCAGCTGATGCAGGAATTGAATCTATGCTGTTGGCATCGGTCTGCATTGCAAACTGGCCATTGAGCCAACTGAGCTGTGTCTGATTGTAATATATAAGAAATTGTCCATTTCCTGTCATTAGTTGGGACCTTGGAAGGAAGCATGTCTTACCAAACAATACAGTGAAATTACTGCGTGGAGTTTTTACAAGGCGATGTGTGATGTATTCGCCACCTGCTGTTTACTACTGGGAACTTCAGTGAACTGGGACGCAGCGCTGCCCTCCAGTGGAGAAACGCAGTATTTAACTCTAATTGCAGCCGGTCGTCTCTATCAGCAATGGTATGAAGAGAATGAATCCTTATTGAAAGGGAATGGTTTAAGCAACTGTTTGGATAGAGTGAACAGGGAAACATAGAAAATAGGAGCAGGAGTAGGCCATTCAGTCCTTTGAGCTTCCCCTGCCATTCAATATGATCATGACTGATCATCCAACTCAAAACCCTGTTCCAGCTGCCTCCCCGTACTCCTTGATTCCTCTTGCCCTAAGAACTACATTCTAATTTTTTCTTGAAACCATTCAATGTTTTGGTCTCAACTGCTTTGGGCAGCACGGTGGTTCAGTAGTTAGCACTGCTGTCTCACAGCCCCAGGGACCTGGGTTTGATACCACCTTCAGGTGACTGTGGAGTTTACACATTCTCCCCGTGTCTGTGTGGGTTTCCTCTGGGTGCTATGGTTTCCTCCCACAGTCTAAAGTTGTGCAGGTTAGATTGGCCATGCTAAATTGCAGGGTTACAGGGTGGGTCTGGTTGACATGCTATTCAGAGGGTCAGTGTGGACTGGATGGGCTGTATGGCCTGCTTCTACACTGTAGGGATTCTATGATTGCTTTCTGTGACAGAGAATTCCACAGGATCACCACTGTCTAGGTGAAGAAACTTCTCCTCTGCTCAGTCCTAAATGGCTTACCTTGTATCTTTAGATTGAGGAGTCCACAACAAGAGGTCACAATCATTTGAAATATTATTTCTGCATTTACCCCATCCAGTCCTGTTAGAATTTGATAAGTTGCTATGAGATCCACCCTTCATACTTTTAAACTCCAGTGAATTTAGTCATAATTAATCCAGTCTTTCATAAGACAATCTTGTCATCTCAGGAATCAGTCTGGTAAACCTTTGTTGCACTCCTTCCGTAGTCAGACCATCTTCCTCAGATAGGGAGACCAATACTGCAGAACCTACTCTAGATGCGGTCTCACCAAGGCCCTGTAAAATTGCAGCAAGAAGTACGTTAACAACACAGGAATAATCCCAAAATAATCTTATTGCTTCACTGTGTCCTCAGTTCTCAGCTAATCCACTATCTCCATCTCTCCTATCAGCCCTCTATTAACCTTAAACAGATCTGATTATCCTTCTATTTCCCTATAGACCTGTACTGAACCCCAAACTAATTCCACTTTCTAAGGTCCCGACACTTCTGTACCAATCCTAATTCTCCATCCTCTCAAAATTTGCCTGTACTGATCCCAAACATCCTATTTCCCTATTTTCTGTCTATCCCCTTATAGATCTTAAACTAAACCCACTGCACCAGATTCTCTCCTTTTGCTTCCAGCCACCTCAAATAATCCAAAGGTTTCAATCTGGGACTGAGTGACTAGAGGGGAGTATTGGGGCCAGGGTTTGATGGGCTTCCATGTTTAGGGAAGTAGTAATCAAAGAAGGGGGAGCCGGTGCCATTCTGGGATTAAAGGTGTTCAGTGGGGCATAGATTATGATGGAATATTGCTTGCAATATTCTGGAAACAGAAATTAATGTTGTGAACAAATATCTGGAATGTATATGGAATGCTCTGCCCCAGAAGGCAGTGGAGGCCAAGTCTCTGGATACTTTCAAGAAAGAGATGGATAGAGCTCTTATAGATAATGGAATCAAGGGTTATGGGGATAAGGCTACTGATTGTGGATGATCAGCCATGATCATAATGAATGGTGGTGCTGGCTCGAAGGGCCGAATGGCCTACTCCTGCACCTATTGTCTATTGTCTATTATCTGCCAATGGTATGACACATTACGATAAAACTATAAACTGTAGGAACTGAAGTAGGCTGTTTGGCCCTCCAAGCCTGCTCCACCATACAATGAGATCATGACTGATCTGTTAACTCTTAAAACCATTTTCTTTCAATTTTCCCACAACCTTCATTCCTTCACTGATCAAATATCTGTCTGTCTTTGCCTTTGAATATTCTTAATGTCCCAACCTCAACAACACCCTCGGTAAAGAGCTCACCTCTTTGTTTCTGCCTTAAATAGGTGACAACTTACTCTGAGATTATGCCCTCTGATCATAGACTTTCGCATAAAGGGGGAAAACAAAATGGCTCAGCATCCATCTGTGAAGTCTTCTAAGAATCTTATATGTTTCAATGAATTTGCCTGTCATTATTTTAAACTCCAATAACTCAACATTTCCTCATAAGACAGCCCCTCCATCCCTGGGATCAATCTCGGGAACCTTCTCTGTGCTATCTCCAATACCAATATGTCTCTCCTTAGAACTTGATAGGTTTCTATGAGTTTGACCCCTCATACTTCTAAACTCTAGTGAATATAATTGTAATCGATCCAGTCTCTTTTCATACATAAGTCCTGCTAAAACTGTTCACAGTATTCCAGGTATGGTCTGACCATGGCTTGAACAGTTTTAGCAAGACTTCTCTATTTTTATATTCCATTCCTTTTGATATAAAGGCCCACATTTAATTTGTCTCCTCTATTACTCATTGAAATTGTATGCTGGCTTTTTGTGATTTATTTATGAGGATCCCATATCTTTCTGTGTTGCATCTTTCTGCAGTCTTTCTTTAAATAATATTCATTTCCTCCATTCTTCCTGCCAACATGCATAACCTCATATTATCCTGCATTATATTCCATCTGACAACTTTATGCGTACTCACTTAATCCATCTATATTCCTCTGTAGGCCCTTTGTGTCATCCTCAATACTTGCCTTCCTAACTATATTTGTGTAGTCTGCAAATGGCGATAATACATTCACTTCCCTCATTCAAGTCATCAATGTATATTGTAAGTAATTGTGATCCAATCTCAGTAGTCCATCTGGATAATACTCCCCTTTATCCCAACTCTCTGTTTTCTATTAGCCAGCCATGCTAGCATATAATCCCCAACACCATAACCTCTTACCTTAGTAAGTAGTCATGTGTGTGACCTTGTTGAATGCTTTTTGGAAATCCAAATACATTGCATCCACTGTTTCCACTTTATCTATCCTGCTCGTTACCTCTTCAGAGATTTTTAATAAATTTATCAGGTGTGAATTTCCCTTCATGAAGCCATGTTGAAACTGCTGGATTACATAACGTATTTCTAAATACCCTGCTATTATATCCTCTTGCATAATAGATTCTCACATTTTCCCAATAACTGTTGTTTAGGTAACTAGCTTACTGTTTTTTATCTCCTTCCCATTTCAAATTAGGGTGTTCCCTTTGCAGTTGTCTAACTCTTTGGAACATTTTCTAGAATCTACAGGTTCCTGGAATAACACTGCCATTGCATCCACTGTCTCGGCAGTTACTTCCATCAATATCCTAGGATGCAACCCATTGACTTCCTGACCCGTAGATCGCAATCAGTCAGAACTGGCAAAAACACCTCCTCCACGATAATCCTCAACACTGGTGCCCCACAAGGCTGCGTACTTAGCCCCCTACTGTACTCATTATACATTCATGGCCAAATTTCACCCCAACTCCTTTTACATGTTTGCTGATGACACCACCATTGTAGGTCAGATCCCATCCATTGACAATATGGTCGTTCAGTGGTTGCACTGCTGTTTCTCAACGCCAGGGCCCCGGGTTTGATTCCAGCCTTGGGCAACCGTCTGTGTGGAGTCAGCAAAATGAAGAAGCTGGCCATTGACTTAAGAAAATAGAATGGAGGGCATGCCCCCTCTCTGCATCAATGGGGTTGAGGTGGAGATGGGCAAGAGAGTCAAACTTCTGGGGATGATGATCGCCAACAATCTATCCTGGTTAACCCACTTCGCTGTAATGGTCAGGAGGGCACAACAATATTTCTACTTCCTTAGGAAGCTAAGGAAATTCAGCACATCCATAAGGATTCATAACAATTTTTATAGATGCACCATAGAAAGCATCCGATCTGGATGCATCTCAGCGTGGAATGGCAACTGCTGTTCCACAAAAACTTCAGAGAGTCGTGAACACAGCCCAGTCCATCCTGCAAACCAGCCTTCCATCTATTGACTTCATCTATATTTCCCGCTGCTTCAGGAAAGCAACCAACATGACCAAAGCCCCCTCCTACACCATTTACACGCTCTTCCACAGTATTTTATCAGGTGGAAGTTATAAAAGTTCGAACACAAGTACAAACAGATTCAAGAACAGCTTCTTCCCCACTGATATCGGACTTTTGAATGGATCTCTTTCTCTGCACCTTCCCTGCAGCTTTAACACTGTGTTTTGCACTCTGTTCTGCTATCCTGATGCATTTTGTTTGGTACGATCTGCTTGTGTAGCATGCAAAACAACACTTTTCACTGTATGTCTGTACATTTTTCCATCAATGACACAATCAAACATCAGGTTCAAGGGATCTATTAATCTTTAGCAGCATTAGTTTCCCTAGTGATAGTTATTGTGTTAGTTATTCCCTCTTGAATATCCAGAGATTATTATCTTGGATGTTTTGCTTCTTTAAGTTATCCCCAAACTCTTCAGATTCTTTCAGTAGAAGTTCCTTTCTATTCCTATCAATTGCATTTAGCACCTTTAATGACAGGGAAGTCAACTAAACTGTTAAAAGCATGAACCACATAAAATATATTTATCAGAAAAAGTTTCAGTCCTTAGAAAATAAAGTCATATCAGGGAAAATCATTCATTTCAACCAAGATTTACTCTGGTTTGGCTTTTTGGAAACTGCTTTTGCTTTGCTTCCCTATGCCTCTCCATGGTAATTCACTTGGTTTTAGGTTACAAATTTAAACTCTTTCTTCTCGTCAATAGGATATTGAAACAGAGTCTGGGAATGTAGCATATTTAGCACCACTGCTAATGGCATCCTTGCCCAGGCTTCAGGTACGTCATCAATTTTAGAGCGTTAACTCCAGCCATGAAACCTATCTGACTGATAAGGAAGTTCTGTGTCTGCTGTAGTTCACATCAGTGCTTGGACAGTTTATCAGTATATTCCAGAGACATTAAGATAAAATGAAGGCTGAAAATCCTAGTGCAATACAGAGGAACAGTGCTGAGGGAGCGCTGCACTGTCAGAGGGTCAGTACTGAGGCAGTGCGGCACTGTCAGAGGGTCAGTACTGAGGGAGCGCTGCACTGTCAGAGGGTCGGTACTGAGGGAACGCTGCACTGTCAGAGGGTCGGTACTGAGGGATCGCTGCACTATCAGAGGGTCAGTACTGAGGCAGTGCTGCACTGTCAGACACCATAAGAACAAAAGACCATAGGACATAGTGCAGAAATTAGGCCATTCAGCTCATCACATCTGCTCTGCCATTCAATCATGGATAATAAGTTTCTCAACCCATTCTCCCACTTTCTCCCCATATCCCTTGATTCCCTTAACAACCAAGAACCTATCCATCTCTGTCTTAAATGTACTCAATGACCTGGCTTCCACAGCCTTCTGTGGCAGTGAATACCATAGATACACCACTCTCTGGCTGAAGAAGTTTCTCCTTATCTCCATTCCAAAAGGTCTCCCCTTTACTCTAAGGCTGTGCCCTCGGGTCCTAGTCTCTCCTACCGATGGAAGCATCTTCCCAACATGCACTTTCTCCAGACCAT
Source organism: Ginglymostoma cirratum (assembly GCA_024137785.1). Classification (NCBI taxonomy): domain Eukaryota; kingdom Metazoa; phylum Chordata; class Chondrichthyes; order Orectolobiformes; family Ginglymostomatidae; genus Ginglymostoma; species Ginglymostoma cirratum. Next base: position 13,214,486 of record JAHRHZ010000009.1, on the reverse strand, counting down.
TCAGTATTCTGTAAATTTCAATTAGATCCTCTCTCATCCTTCTGAACTCCATCGAGTATAGACCCAGAGGCCTCAAACTTTCCCCATATGTTAAGCTTTTCATTCCTGGGACCATTCTTGTGAACCTCCTCTGAACCCACTCCAGGGCTACTTGTCAAAGGCCTTCTTGAAGTTCAGGTAGATAACATCCATTGGCTCTCCTTGGTCTAACCTGCTTGTTACTTCCTCAAAGAATTCCAACAGATTTGTTCGGCATGACCTCCCCTTGATGAAGCCATGCTGACTTTGCCCTATTTTACCATGCACTTCCAAGTATTCAGAAATCTCACCCTTCACAATGGACTCTAAAATCTTACCAGTGACCAAGGTTATGCTAATTGGCCTGTAATTTTCAGTCTTTTGCCTCACTCCCTTTTTAAACAGGAGTGTCCCATTAGTGATTTTCCAGTCTTCTGGGACCCTCCCTGACTCTAGTGATTCCTGAAAGATCACCACTAACGCTTCCACTATCTCTTCAGCTGTCTCCCTTAGAACTCTGGGGTGTAGTTCATCTGGTCCTGGTGATTTATCCACCTTCAGGCCAATCATTTTATTAGCACCTTTTCCTTGGTGATGGCCACCATACTCAGCTCTGCCCCCTGAATCTCTTGAATTTTTGGGATATTACTCGTGTCTTCCACTGCGAAGACTGACACAAAAATAATTATTCAGTTCCTCAGCTATTTCCTTATTCCCCACTGCTACCCCTCCAGTGTCATTTTCCAGTGGCACAATGCCCATTTTTGCCTCTCTTTTGCCTTTTATATATCTAAAGAAATTCTTACAGTCTTCTTTTATATTACTGGTTAACTGACCCTCATATTTAATCTTCTCCTTCCTTATTTCCTTTTTTTGTTGTCCTCCGTTGGTCTTCGTAAGCTTCCCAATCCTTTGGTTTCCTACTGCCCTTTGCCACATTATATGCTTTCTCTTTTGCTTTTACGTTGTCCCTGACTTCCCTAGTTAGCCATGGTTGCCTCATCGTCCCTGTACCATGCTTCTTTTTCCAAGGGATGAATTTTGCTGTGTCTCCTGAATTAATCCCAGAAATTCCCGCCATTGCTGTTCCACTGTCTTTCCTGCTAGGCTCCTTTCCCAGTCAATTCTGCCCAGCTCCTCCCTCATGCCTCTGTAGTTACCTTTATTCAGCTGTAATACCATCACCTCTGATTCTATCTTCTCCCTCTCAAATTGCAGAGTAAATTCAATCATATTATGATCACTGCCTCCTAAGGGTTCCTTTACCTTAAGCTCCCTTATCAAGTCTGCCTCATTACACAACACTAAATCCAGTATTGCCTGTTCCTAGTGGCCTTCACCACAAGCTACTCCAAAAAGCCATCTTGTAGACATTCCACAAATTCCTTTCCTTGCGATCCACTACCAGTTTGATTTTCCCACTCCACCTGCATATTGAAATCCCCCAAGATCACCATAACTTTGCCTTTCTTATACACCGTTTCTATCTCCTGGGGTATCTTGCACCCCAGCTCCTGACTTCTGTTTGGAGGCCTGTACATAATTCCAACTATGGTTTTTTCACCTTTGCGGTTCCTCAACTCTACCAATGCAGATTCTACACCATCTGATCCAACTTCATTTCTTACAATTGATCTAATTTCATTTCTAACTAAGAAGGCAACCCACCCCCTCTGCCCACCTCCCTATCTTTTCAATAAGATGTATATCCCACTCCTGATCCCCTTGCAGCCATGTCTCCATTATGCTCACCATGTCTTACTTGCCAATTTCCATCTGCGCCACAAGCTCATTTACCTTTTGCCTTATACTGCGTGCATTCAGATGTAACACCTTCAGTCCTGTATGAATCATCCCTCTTTCCATTATCACTTGTTTATCCAGTGTGCTTGAAGCGTTTCCAAATGGTCTGTCCTTATTGTGTATGTGCTGGAGACTTTAATAACCTCACCTGAGTTCTCCTTTCCTGTCATTTTTCATATTTTTTCACACAATGGAATCTACCCCTTTAGATGTTAGACCGTTGCTATGTTCACCACTGGGAAAGTTTTACCCTTTCCTCTCCCCCACCTTTCTAGTTTAAAGTCCTGTTGACTGTCCTATCTACCCTTTTCACTAGAACATTGGTCTCAGCTCAGATCACATGGAGACCCAGAGGTACAGATGCCTCCTGTTCCAATACTAATGCCAGTGCCCCATGAAAAGGAACCCCTCTTTCCCACACCACTCTTTTAGCCAAGTGTTTACTTCCCTTATTCTCATGTCCCTATGCCAATTTGCACATGGCTGGGGCAGTAATCTGGAGATTACAACCCTTGAGGACCTGCCCTTTAATTTCATTCCTAGCTCGTGATAATCCCTGAACGGGCCCTCTTTCCCAGTATTGCCCATGTTGTTTGTTCCAACATGGATCACAACAACTGGATCTTCCCCGTCCCTCTGCAATATCCTTTCAAGCCGGTCAGAGATATCCTTTACCCTGGCACTGGGCAGGCAACAGACCAGGCGGGACTCTCGATCCTACTTAAAAAGGCTGCTATCTATTCCCCTGATTACAGAATCCCCCACAACTACCACATGTCTTTTTGCTCCCCCCTCTTGAATGCCCTCCCATGCCAGGGTGCAGTGGTCAGTTGTCTCATCCACCCTGCAGCCCTTTTCCTCATCCACACAGGGAGCAAGTACCTGTTGGACAAAGTCAAGAGCTGAGGCTCCTCTGTTCCTGAATACAGGATCCCTCTACCTGTCTCATCCCTGCTGACCCTGGCCACTGACCAAATTTGAAGTACTTAATCTACCAGGTTTGACCGCCTCCTGAAACATAGGGTCCAGGTACTCCCCCTGCCACCACCCCCCCCACCCCCGAATGTGCCGCAGTGTTTGAAGCTTAGATTCCAGCTCATCAACTCTTAGCCAAAGTTCCTTGAGCAACCAACACTTGCTGCAGATGTAGTCACTAGTCAGTACTGACGGAGCGCTGCACTGTCAGAGGGTCAGTACAGAGGGAGCGCTGCACTGTCAGAGGGTCAGTACTGAGGGAACGCTGCACTGTCAGAGGGTCAGTACTGAGGGAGCGCGGCACTGTCAGTGGGTCAGTGCTGAGGGAGCGCTGCACTGTCAGAGGGTCAGTACTGAGGGAGCGCTG